>OY856410.1:1514937555-1516137555 GCA_963693085.1 Alisma plantago-aquatica
ATTCATGCATATATCACCTTAATGTAACCTAATGTTCTAACATTAATCTTAGGTTTATAATGGATACATAAAATATGCCACATAACCCATTTTGGTGGTAATATGAAGATAAGAAACTAAATTGGATGAATAATTTAGATAATGGGCCATATGACATATCTCATAAAAATAAATCTCAAAAGTGGAAACAAACTTCAAATTCGAAATCTACATATCAAAATTAGCCTACATGTCGAATTTTATCTAATTTGGACAACCTTGAAATATTAGGATAAGTTTAGGAGAGAGAAAATGAGTAAAAGGCATAAGTAAAGATTAATGTGAATATATAACTTCAAAATTGGGAAATAATGGTAAATTCATATTCAACACATCAAAGATAACTTGTGGATGAAGTTTGGTCCAATTTGGATGTTGTTTGTGCAAGTTATGCAATTTTAGGTACATTCTGGACTTTTCTACAATTTACCCAATTGAGAGGGTTTCTTTGAAAATTATCACATGCATCATAATCCTTATATATTCCCTTACCATTATCGATTTTTTGAACCATAGGGCTCCTAGATGCACCTTGGTTTGAAGGTGTTTCTTTCCAAGGGCATTTTAGGGATTACCCTCTTTATAAATGAACTTATATTTAAAAGCAATCAACCAATGAGGTTATTTCTTTGATTGGAGGTTGGTTGGGATGGACTATAAGTGTCCATAAACCAAAATTTGATAATCAAGAAGCCTCTATGAGCTGTCCTCTTGCATGTCCATGAAATCCCTAGGCTAAGGACACATGGAAAGTTTCATAGACACCTCATACTTGACCTCTTCCTTTATATAGCCATATCTACCCCTTCCCAACTCCCAATTCAAAAAATCTTTCTCTCCTTTCTTTCCTCTAGCTTATAATGTCATTCATTCTATATTTGTCCATGAAGTTTCTGTCCCAAGGTAAAAGAGGGTGCCTAACTTGGTGAAGAAGGCTCCTAGGGTTCCAAATTTCTCTATTTAGGATTTCTTAAGCTCCTCCTTGGTGATTTTGACCAAAACTAGTAAGTATCCTCCTTTACTTCCCTATTTTCATGTTGTTAGTCTTCTTTCCACCTTCCTACAGGTCATAACCATGGACTTCCATGGTGAAACCCACCTAGAACCCATAAACACCTCATCTCCATGTTCTTTTGTTAGGGTTTTTCACCTCTCAAGTGGAGTAGGTGCTTCTTGCTCGAGATAGGAGCTTTGTTGGAGAAACCACCCTCTATAATCTTGGAAAACTTACTTATTGGACCTTTCTACCTTCCCTAGAGGTTGTTTGTAGGCCTAGGCTTGGATCTAGGACTGACTTGGACTGTTTAGACTCTAAAGTTGAGGTATGATGTATCCCCTATTCTTCTATGTTGAGCAATTCACCTATGCTTATTCATTCTCTTTGTCCCATGGATATCAGGCTATATGAAATGTCTTTTATTTTGAAAATCATGGTTCATGTGAACTACCTTATTTGATATTGATCATGTGATCATGGATATTCTTTTGAACTCTTATCTTATGCTTTGTTCATGATGGAACTCTAAAAGATGACATGTGATGTCTTTTGCCCACTTATGAGGTGGATGTATATGTTGGTCACTTATGTGGTGACTAGTTTATATATTTTGACTATACTTTCTACTTGCCTCTACATTTAACATGCTATGTGATTCAGTAGCACTAGAGTAGTGTAATTTCATTGGTTTTTATGGCAAATGTGTTATTTCCTGGCGAACATATGTGATATTTCTTGCTCTTTTGGGATGGAAAGGAACCTCATACCCAGGACACGATGTATGATTTTTGGCCCATGTTCTATATATTTGGGAGATTGGAAATAGCCCTTTCTCTATCAGGTTTCAAGTTTATGAGACTTGGCCGCCTTTGTGTTTATATTGTTCTAGGGCTATGTTTATCTCACATGCATGTAGGTTGATGATATGGGGTGTGTGCCCTAATTATTTACATGTGCTAGTGAGGCACAATAATTATGTTTTATTTATGGAAAGTATTCTTTTGTTATCATTTTATTTCAATTCCTTTTCTCTTAATACCCATTTGGGTGGTCATTATCCTTTCTATGGGAAGCCTTTTATATTTGATGTCCTTTATTCCATACATTGCTCAATTTCCTATTTAGTATGCTAGCCTTTTCTGATATCATCTATTTTCTCTTCTTGTTGGGGTATGCTTCCAACCCTAGGTGAAGGACTTGGATGATAAGGCATGAAATTTTGGACTATATTAAGGAGTTAAAGCTTGGAGACAAAGTTGTTATGGTTTAGATTTCCCTCTACTTCGATCCTTATTTTGTATCATACATGTAAACCCTTACGAGATATTATGATGTACTTTTGTAATAACTTTGTGATAAATTGAATATAGTCAACATTTTTATTTAGGTGTTATACTTTGGTTGTTTTGAATACCATTTATTGAAATTTGAAAATGTTACACCTACTCCAGCATACCTTTGAGTGTGTTTGGAATGGATGTTTTATTCTTCAAATCTTTAGTAAGGGGGTGATCCCACCTCCTTACAATGAGCATCTGTAAAAGGTCCCTCATTTGTAAAATGCTTCCAGTTTGCTTTGTCCTTGAGAGTTGTAGTGGTAGAATTTGGTAGCTTAAGCAATGAGGACTTCTTGTGGATCTTCTAAAATTATTTTCCATTCTTGTCTTTGATATCATACTAGATGACACAAATAAATCATCATCGACCTCATTTGTACCTTCGAAGGGGTCCAATGTAGGAAGGCCAATGCTAAGTGATATAGCGAGTTTTGTAATCAACCCATCCATCACAATGTCACCTTTTGTTTCTTTTTGAATCTTTGGAATTTTTCTAATGAAATGATATACTAAATTGACCCTATAATCAGGCAACATCTCCCACATCAAGAAAATATCCAGCTTCTAGATTACTCCTTGGGTCTTTTCCTACCAAAAATTCATGTGGAGAAACGTCTATGAACATATCTAAAAATAGGATCATGAATGTGTGGTACTCGAGCACATGTAGGATTGAAAATCAATTCTTTAGTGATTTTACCCAAAAAGGTATTAGGTTCAACCTTGTCACGACCTCCCTTCTATTAATAATACAACCATAGCGGAAGCATTTGAACATAATTGAGATCATGACAATTCATGAAATGATATCATTGCCCAAGCAAAATCCATAGAATAAAAGAGATAACAACCAGAGTGCCTTATTACATACCATAAACAAAAGACTCTAAGTCAAACATAAAAGAGTTCAAGGAATGAAACTCCAACATAACATAACAAAAAGGAAATACAACTTCTAGAATGGCACCCCACCAAGTAGGATTCATGAACTATCCTTGATCTTGTGCTGCCGTCCCTGAAGTCTACTTCTCCTCCTTGTCTACAAACATCTCATCCCCAGCCCATGCAAGGAAACGTAAAACTATGTGAGTGGCACTGAGCAGTTATATCAAAAGAATAGCTTATAATTAAAATAATATGAGGGATAACTTGGAACATAATTACATAACATAATTAACATGATTAACTTAATATGATTTCATAATAAGATTGATTTTTACTTGAGTTGATGTAGTCTCTCTCCTGATTTGCATCCACAGTGCTCATAAGGCCATTTAAGGCTCACATAAGGCTGGTCAAGGCTCACATAATGCTCCCACAGAGCTCATAAGGCCAATTAAGGATCACATAACATGATTGAGAGAACTATATCAACATAACATGATTTATTATACTTGAGCAATAGTTATCACGATTTCTTGATCAATTAGCATGTCAATGATTTGTAGTGTTCCAAATGAAAGCATATTCATCAAATCAGTAGAAAATGTAAATTCATAGCATTTGCATGGTTTTCATAAGCATAAATTGAATAATAGCATAGTTGCACTTTATTGAGTAATCATAACCAAATAAACAAATAATGAAACCCATAACCCTAGAATTATGCTCAGTGTACATGATCCACTCACTTGATCCTTAGGAGGTATACTAATGGTAGATGGAATCCTGATCAATCCTAATATCCTATGTATAACATAATCACGAATTAAGTACACATTCTTAACATTAGTTCATGGTTTCTAAATTAAATATAGGAATTAGGTTGAAATTTGGGGTCTGGTAATGGCTCAGGGAGGTTATTTGTCTCAAGAGCTTTCTAATAACTATAACCACATAATTTTCTGATTTCAGAGTAATTAGATATGGCTTTTCTAAGTTGTGACCAATCAGGGGGTGATGAAAATCATTTAAGACATTTCTGAGAAAATTCGAAAATCAAGGTTCGAAAGACGACTTTGCCCTTGCATGATGTGCCTAATTTAGGACCTATGAATGAACACAACTGTCAAATGTTCATCAATATGAATATGCGATTGATATCAAAATGATATGGAGAAATAATAGAATTACCCATGGTAGTGTGACACTGATATTGACATCGTAAGGGTGTGAGGGTAATTTTAGTGTCTGGTTTCTTCTTTGTTGGCCATGACATTGATGGTGCCACTGGAGCTTATGAGCTCAGACCAAACTCGAGGCTACAGACCATAAATCAAATAGGTAGTGATGGGAGATCATTCCTCAAGTCTTTACAGTCTCAGAAATCCCAAGAACAAGCGGTGAGGTGGCTTGTGGCCTGAGAATGGCAAGTTGTCATGGTCAGAGCAGGGGACCCAACTCGAAAATGGGTTCTGACCAAACAACAATAGAACAGAATGAATGAGGGTGGAAAAAGCTTCAGGCTGGTATGTTGAAGGTAATATAGGGGTTTTCGTGGCCTAAGCATGGACGAGAATCCTGATAGGCATACAAACTCCACTGGTCATAAGAAGGTTTCATGGATACATCACTAGGATGAATCGTGATATGTAATGGAATTAGAAACTAATAGAAAGGGGTTCGAGGATGCTTACTGAAGGTTGAATCAAACTGCAAGGAACTAAGCCACTCGCTTAAGCTCATCGGTGTCACCGGAGTAGATTGAGTCTTTGGTGGTTCTTCAGTTGGTCTCAATCCAAATTGGCAGCGAAGGAGGATCCTTTATACCCTGTGGCTTCTCTCTGTATAGCTAGATCTCAGTCCGATGGACCTACGTGGCCTGGGGATGGTGGCGTCGTCGACTGGAAAAAGGGGAGTTTTAGGCATTTTTGCTATAGATGTTTATAGGGGTTTGATTAGGGCTTGATAGATTCACGGTGATCTCCCAGTTCTGGTGGTGTTGAGATAAATGGTAGCCATTGAGGGGAGACTGAGAAATCGTCGAGCTAAGGATCGAGCAACAGTTCCTCTCCCTGCATGGACACTGTGGGAGGTAGGGGACAAAGTCCCTCTCATCAGATCTTCATCTGATGGTTCTGAAAGAACCCTATTCACTAAAGTTGTGCGTGACACACTCACATCCAGATTTTGAAAAAAATCCTAGGATAATTACAGGTATTATCAATTTGATTAGTCAAAGAAAAGTCATTATCTCCTACTTTCTTCCTAATTACATTTGGGGCATCTGGAATTATCCAAATTCAACCAAGTTAGATAGGCAAATTAACTCGGCCATGAGGAATTCAATTATCCAATCAGATTTCACATATGAATTAGGAAAACATGTGTTTTACATTATTATCTACTTAGGGTAATTAACACATTAATGATCACTAAAAAGGAATTGTGTTACCAAAATATGAGGGAAGCTCTATTATTCTATTATCTACTCATATACCAATTAGTGGGATACATTATACATGTACGTGGGTCTAAACTATCATTCAACCCTAACTAGTCACCATTGCATAATTAGGGTTAGGTTTTTGTGCATTAAATGACATTGATGTGAATAAGTATTGATGCATTATGTAAATGATTCATTAAAGGTTCACATGATGTCTACATGTTGTGTTAACTCATTTTGGCATACTAATTGAGCATGGTCTCAACTTAAGTCAACAAATTAAAGACAAATTCTTTCAACTTAGGGTTTCATCTGTATTAAAGGTAAGAAATTTTGGGACTGAATTTTGAGGGTCGTTACAACCTACCCACCTTATAGAAATTTTGTCCTCAAAATTTTCATGTCATATTAAGGTACTAACCATGTTAGTGTTTCACATATATAAATCCTAACTTACCATCTGATCATAACATTTCATAAGCCAACACTAAGCATAATCATGATATGGTATTGACATGGATAACATTTGCATTATATCTCACATGACTGGTAAAACTTAATGAGTGCTTGAGTTGCTAATGTAATTTGAAAACTAAACCTTACCTTCATCATCCACCATAGCAAAAACCCTAGCTTTTCTTTTCTCTGGGGGACCAGGGTTAGGGTTTTGATCTGCTCCTTTCTTTGCAGCTAACCTAGGGCATTTGTCCTTGAAGTGCGCTTCTCCTCCATAGTAGAAGCAAACACCTAAGCCCAATCTGCACGGTCTTGCATGGGATTTGTCACACTTGGGGCATGCATCCCTCACTCGGGGATCCTCAGGGGCCTTGTGCTTATTGTGATCATTGTGGTGTCGGTCCTGATTGTTGTGGTCATGATGGTGACATTTTCTATTCTGGGATTTCTTCTTCCAAGCCCTCCCTGGGTGATCCTCAAGCTCAAGTGCCGCATCAAGTGCTTCCTACATCATCTTGTGGCATTTTCCAGAAAGTGAGTAGTTGAGATCATCCTTGAGATATTGAATGAACTTCTTGGCTCACTTCAGCTCAGTCATCTCGGTTCCGTACTTCTGGAGGATGTGAAACTTCATGGCGTAGTGGATAACAGTCATGTCACCACACTATCATAGGTGGAGGAACTCTAACTCCTTCTTATCCATCATCTCTTATGACACATAGTGGCTCTTAAAAGCCTCTACTTTAGGTACAAAAGGTTCAAATACACTTGCTTACATCCAACTACATAAGCATCATACAAAAAAAAAACACAACTTGTAAAGACTAACTATGAACTATGGGTTAACTTGCTCTTGTCCATCCTCAAATAAGTATTTACACCTGGGAGACTAGTTCAACATATTAGGGTCCCTAAAAATAAATCATATAGATGTCTAAGGCTACTTTTTCCTAAAAGCATGCTAATTCAGACAATTCATATCAGCTTAGGCCAGGCCAGTATCATATGGATTCGGGAGTCCTCGTAAACCAAGCTAGTGGTGTGGAGGAAAATCTTGCTAGCCCCTGAACCCTGATCCTTTCTGGTCACCTTTGATTTCAACTTCATGTCCTAGTAGTTGCATAAAGGCCAAGCTAAACAACCTCAAATTACTATGGTTACTTATGCATCTTTTACTTGTAAGTATTTTAAGGATCTATTCACCATTATTCTAATGTGAAACTATATGATCCTAAATCAACCCTTCATCATCTATTAATCAACTCTAGGGTAAACATGTCACTTAAAGGTAAGGCAAGTATTCTAACTAGGGAGACAAAATTGAAATAGTCAGATTTCGACTACCATGGGCTCTAATACCATGCTGTAAGGAGGCAAGATCACCCCCTTACTAAAAATTTGTAGAATAAAACATTCATTCCAAACACACTCAAATGTATGCTGGAATAGGTGCAAAATTTTCAAACTTCAAGAAATGGTATTCAAAACAACCAAAGTAGAACAGCGGAATAAAAATGATGACTATATTCAATTTATCTCAAGGTTACAAAAGAACATCATAATCTCCCACAAAGGGTTTACATGTATCACTCAACATAAGGATCTAGTAGAGGGAAATCTAAACCATAACAACTTTGTCTCCAAGCTTTAACTCCTTAAGCTAGTCCAAAACTTCATGCCTTATCATCCAAGTCCTTCACCTAGGGTTGGAAGCATACCCCAGCAAGAAGAGAAAATAGATGACATCAGTAAAGGCTGGTATGTGCATACTAAATAGGAAATTGAGCAATATATGGAATAAAGGACATCAAATATGAAAGGCTTCCCATATAAAGGATAAGGACCACTCAAATGGGTATCAAGAGAAAAGGAATTGAAATCATATGATAACAAAAGAATACTTGCCATTCATAAACCATAAAGATTGTGCCACACAAGCACATGTAAAGAATTAGGGCACACACCCCATATCATCAACCTGCATGCATGTGAGATAAACATAGACCTAGAACAATATAAATACAAAGGTGGCCAAGTCTCATAAACTTGAAACCTGATAGAGAAAGGAATACTACCAATCTCCCAAATATATAAAACATGGGCCAAGAATTATACATCTTTCCCTGAGTATGAGGTTTTTTTCCATCCCAAAAGAGTAGGAAATATCACATCTACTCGACAGAAAATAACACATTTGCCATAAAAACCAATGCAATTACACTACTCTCGTGCTACTGAATCACATAGCATGTTAAATGTAGAGGCAAGTAGAAAGTATAGTCAGAATATATAAACTAGTCACCACATAAGTGACCAATATATACATCCACCTCATAAGTGGGAAAAAGGCATCACGTATAATCTTTTAGAGTTCCATCATGAATAAAGCATAAGATAAGCATTCAAAAGAATATCCATGATCACATGATCAATATAAAATAAGGTAGTTCACATGAACCATGATTTTCAAAAGAAAAGTCATTATTTATAGGATAATGTCCATAGGACAAAGTGAATGAATAAGCATAGGTGAATTTCTCAACATAGAATAATAGGCGATACATCATACCTCAAATTTGGAGTCTAAATAGTCCAAGTCAAGCCTAGGCCTCCAAAGAACCTCTAGGGAAGGTGGACAGGTCCAATAAGTAAGGTTCCTAAGATTAGAGAGGTTGGTTTCTCCAACAAAGCTCCTATATCAAGCAAGAAGCAACTTCTCCACTCTAGAGATGAAAAACCCTAACAAACGAAGTTTTACCTTGGGACAACACCTTCGTGTCAAAATAGAGTAGGAATGATGCTCTAAGCTAAAGGAAATAAAGGAGAGCAAGAGTTTTCAAATTGGGAGTTGGGAAGGGGTAGATATGGTTATATAAAGAACGCGGTCAAGTATGAGGTGCCTATGAGACTTTCCATGTGTCATGTATAAGGGTGTCCATGGACCTGCAAGCCTTTATGGATAAGGAAGAAGTCAAGCACGAGGTGTCCATGGAGCTTTCTATGTGTCCTTAGCCCAGGGATTTCATGGCCATGCAAGATGACGACTCATAGAGGCTTCTTGAATATCAAATTTCAGTTTTTGGACACTTATAGGCCATCCCAACCGACATCCAATCAAAGAAATAACCCCATTGGTTGATAGCTTCTAAAGATAAGCTCATTTATAAAGAGAGTAATCCCTAAACTACCTTTGAAAAGAAACACTTTCAAACCAAGGTGCAACTAGGTTCCCTATGGCTCAAAAACTTGAGAATGGTAAGGGAATATATAAGGATTATAATGCATGTAACAATTTGCAAAGAAAACCTCCCAATCGGGTAAATTGTAGAAAATTTTAGAATGTACCTAAAATTGCATAACTTGCACAAACAACATCCAAATTAGACCAAACTTCATCTACAAGTTATCTTTGATGTGTTGAATATGAATTTGGAAATATTTCCATATTTTGAAGTTATATAATCACATTATTCATTACTTATACCTTTTACTCATTTTCTCTCTCCTAAACTTATCCTAATATTTCAAGGTCGTCCAAATTAGATGAAATTTGACATGTAGGCTAATTTTGATATGTAGATTTTGAATTTGAAGTTTGTTTCCACTTTTGAGACTTCTTTTTATGAGATATGTCATATGGCCCATTAACTTCCTGTTATCTAAATTATTCATCCAATTAAGTTCCTTATCTTCATATTACCACCAAAATGAGTTATGTGGCATATTTTATGTATCCCCTATAAACCTAAGATAAATGTTAGAACATTAAGTTACATTAAGGTGATTTATACATGCATTATCTCATTGGGGTTATACTAAACAACTATTTAGGTCTAACCTTCAACCTTGTTTGGCTAAGTCCAAAATGTCAACTTCTAGGGTAGGGTCTGAGATCTAGTATGTTATAGGTATCTTCATGTTCAATAACCATGTTGTAGTGGATCGTCCATTCTACTCCCTTGATGTCAATTTTCCTGGAAAAGGGATAGCGGACAATGTCGACTCCAACTTGTCATCGTCAGTATACTCACTGCTCCAGTTTGAGAAGTTGTCATTGTCATCCTCATCGAACAAATTGTTCCAAACAATGATTGACGTAATGCTCAAAGCAAAGTGAGAAGTCTCAATATGAGAGATATCACCCTAGTATGGACCAATGTCTGATCCAGGTTCCTCAAACTGACCTCCCTATTGCGAGGTTTTTTGACTTTCCTAGTGAGGATGAGAGTCATCATCATCATCATATAGCCATTCATGTGTGCGGCTTGTATCTTCAATTGGTTGATCAAATGAATCATCTCGACAAAATGAAGGGCTTCTCTAGGTGGGTTGGTTTTCACAGAAAAATTCTAGTGAATCGAGTTGATGGTTTGAATAGGTTAGTGAGTCATACTCCATTTTAGGCTCAATGGGGTGGTATTCATGGCTGATGTCTGCATGATTGTGCCCCAGTGCTTGTAATCACTTAGTCGCTAGATTATTGAGTTATTGAAGTCTCCTGCCCTGTTTAATATCCTTGTGATAAAGCTATTGGATTTGAGCAACAATGCTTTCAAGATATACCAATTCCACCATGCACCTCTGTTGGAAATCCATTGTATCAAACTGATGCTTTTGGATGAATCCTTGTTCAACAGTTTGAAGTATGCTTCTACTAGGGTTTGTAACCTCAGTGGCTACTTGGATATGACGATCCTGCTTTTCTAGTAGTTGTTGAAGCAGGTCATCTTGTTCTTAGAGATGAGGGGCTAAGTAGGAGGTTAGAGCATCGTCACTTTCTCTAGCTAGCTCTACTGCTCTAATCTTCATGATCCCCTGTTGAATCAGAGGTCAAGGGTCGATCAACAATCTCCCTTGTTGAGACATCCAGAAATGATGACGGCGGGGGTGAGAATAGCTCGACTAGTTGGAGTGCATGACTTTCAATTATTTTCCAGCAATTGGGATTACGGAAAAATTTAGAAGAACAGGTGGACAACATATTTTGTCTTGCAGAAGTAAGATCCATTGCTGAAAAAGTATAAGAAGAAGGAAAACTATTTGATATATATGAACAAGTATGTGTAAAGCAAAAGAAGAACTATGCACATATATATAGGCATATGGATGATAGAACAAAAATCTTTGGGCATATAAATGTGGAAACCACATCCCGGGCAACGGTGCTAAAAGTTGATCGGACCTGGGCGCACGTTTGAAAAGTACATGGACGATCCCAAAGGAGAATCAAACTTTAAATTTATAACCCAAAACCTTCAAGGACCCCCACAACTTTATTACGGGGTAAAAGTAGATATACAAGGTCAAACACAGGGATGTGGGTACATTTAGGATGCTTAAGATCTCGCTCTTCAGTTAGTTAAGCCCGTCTGATAGTTGATAAACATACATAACTAGAAGAGTCTAGCAAAATGTCACAAAATAAAACAAAAACAAAGTAAAGAAAACAAAATAGAGTCTGTTATTTTCTACTAATCAGAGAGAATGAGTTCTTGGATATGTAACCACAAAGTGGGTAGTCTATGCACCTATACTCTGGCGTAGACAACCCTCGAACACCTCAGCAAGCAACCTACATCCAAACATAGTACGTATTGTGGTATTTGTACCTGTAGGGGGGTCATCCCACTCGCTTTCGTGCAACGTTACTATAACCCTCAATGGTATGAAACCTCTCTTAAGGATGACAAATCAACACCCTAGAATATTCTAGATACCCTCTCAGGTCTTGAATATTCTGAGATGATAGGAACATATGAGATCTGGATAGAACATGATGGTGGGCCTGATCCTGCCCAAGTCACTAGTTCTGTATAGATCACCTTGAACTATCCTCTTTTCAAATTCTGATCCAAACTACCTTCTCTTATCAATTTCTACAATGAATATCTCGATATAGGCATAAATAGAAGTTCAAGCAAGAAAGAGCTCAACCAAACTAGAAATCATAACTAGAAGGAAAAGATAGAATAGAAAATATACTAGATCTGAAATAAAGCTACTTGCTTGAAGTAAAAGTACATAAACATGCCCAAAATGGGCTACATAGCCAAGAAGGAGCTCAACTAGCCATGGACAAGCATAGTTGGAACCAAACAAATATGGAAGAACATCATTTGTACAAAATCTAAAGAGAATAATAGAAGAAAGGAGGAGGAGAAGATATAAGCCCATAGAGGAGAGGTGTCTCTCACTCCTTAGCCTCCGTATGGGATGGATCTTGTCTTTGGTTCATCCTTCTTGGTCTTATAAACTCCTTGTTTTGGCATCCAACTCATAAAATAGAATTAACTAATGTGGAAGCGTATTATTAGTAGCGGAATTACTTAAAATCACTAAAAATTAAAACCATTTATCAAGAGATCCATTCACAGGAAAACTATTTCATTCCGAACCAAAGTATTTCAAGTACAATCTGGTTCTCTAGTACATCTCTCGTACTATTTCCTCTCAAGAGTTACAACATTAACTACCCTGCTAAACTGTATATCAGCAATATAAAAATCTCGAGGCATCAAGCCAAAATCTCAGATCAAATTGTCAGAGCACTAACTCCTAGGACCCGAGAGTACAGAGATGACTCATAGGACTAACTATACAAAACCAGACAGCCAATGTCTCAACCTGATGGATCACTGTTGTCCTTGTGGCTGCTGTTGCTGCTCTTCTTCTATAGAAGAGTTTCTGCCTTGTCGTCTGCGTCTACCTAAAAATGTTGAATTCCTCAGGGGTGAGAAAATTATAAAAATTGCCCCAACGGGAGATATAACTCTCCACCAAAACATTATCATTGTAGTTTAATAGAAATAAACCGAGTAGTGAGATAATATAAATCAGAAGCAGATGAATCAACATCTATGCATATTAGAGCAACATTCTTATGCAAGTATTTCAGTTATAAATTGATAAAGTAGCATGTCTCATATTCAATATGAATTAAAGGAACATAAGTAACATTTATGTATCAAGGACATGATAAGAAGTATAACATCACCAATGGTTCTCACATTTCAATCTTATGCAAATACGCTACATGGTTGATTATATTTTACAAATAGATTTACGCTCTGAGGAGATGAGGTATACCGCTCATACTCCAACCGGCCATTTCTAGAATCGAAATTGGTACCATAATTAGGTCAATGGAAGAGCTGGATTCCCATGACCTCCCACATCCCGGTCAGTACAGGACCACAAGCAGGACTATGTCGACTGCTCAAATAGCTTTCCAGGGTATAGTGGAACTTCGCTATAGAGTTACTGCATCAACTGCGCTCTCATCGGCAATCGAGAGCTTTAATGCTTATCTCCATCGACCCGACGTAAAATATCATTGGGAGATTAATGATACATCTATCCCAACCATCGGGAGATTTATGTTACATCTATCCCAACACATAAAGGATTGAGAGGTTTAATGTTTAACCTCCCTCAATCTCTTCACTAGGACATAAGGATATTTTCGCCCATTCACCCCCACATATTCAGAATATGTGAATTCCAGTAATTCTATAGGAAAACTTGTTTCACCATCACCAATTTCTGACGATGATGGATCTATGGTCAGAACACTACATGAATAGATTTCACTTCATTAATTAAGTACATTTTCATATTCTTTTAGCATCAGGCAAGTTCTCAAACAAAACATATTATGACAATGTTGTAAAGAAACATGTACTATTTTCATCAAATACTCAAATGTCTTTAAAAGATATTGGGAAATCAGTCCCTTATTTCAAAACTGGTAATTCTCATCCCTTCACAATTTCATCACCATAATCATATGGCCCTGGGTAATTAAACCCTTGACTCATCATTAAGCATTGTTACCACTTTTCTAGGTAACCATCACCTTCAGGTCAATTGACCAAGGAAAACATGATACTTGCTATTACAAGCATCACACATGGTACTTGAGGCCCATTAACTCTCTTGTTACCTCTTACCAGGCAACAAGGTACATTATGGCACTCAAGGCACAATCACAATAGTGAATTAAACATCATAGGCTCATACATGGCCATGATCATCATTTCAACATACCTGCATGGTTAGCACAGATGATAACAGTGATATCAATTGCTTATCAGAACCATGTACAACAAATATGAATTCACTATTCATGGGTAACACCACTACTCCCTTACCAGGGTTAGGGTTTCCCATTTCATGTCATACGAGGATAATCATCCCATTATCACATCAAAGATATGGTTTATCACTATATTGCCTAGATTAGGGTTCGTTAAGCATTACATAGAATTACCCTGGATTTGAGCTTCACAACACATTAAACATTAGGGTTTCTCATGAAACCATCCTTAGTTAGAGTTTCACATCAAATTCACCCTATGATAGGAACTATATTCAATAATCCACAACTAGGGTTTACTATTCATCCCAAATAGGGTTTTGTGTCCCATTACCCATAATTAGGGTTTACTATTCATCCCAATTAGGCTTTCGTGTCCCATTACCCATAATTAGGGTTTACTATTCATCCCAATTAGGGTTTTGCATCACATTACCCTAAATTAGATTCACCTATATCATCACCCTGGATTAGGGTTTCAACTATAATTGCCCTGAATTAGGGTTAAGGTTCAACATTTGTGTCGATTAGGGTTTATGTTCATGAGTTAGGGTTTCATGATCTCTCTACTTAAGGATCATACCCTTAATAACCACATGAATCATACTCATGTAAGAATTCCATATTATCACACCCTCAACTTGATTAGGTTACATCAACCCCTTTAGTCAAGTACATACAACTATGATTGACATAATGTACCAAGTCATTATTTTTATAAGGAATTAGGGTTCATCCCTTAATTGGCACTGATCACTTAGGTACTATTAGGGTTTCAACCTGTGTACCTTCATTGATTACTATTACTAACAATCATTGGATCATTGGAACAATCATTACCATCAATATCCAAGTGATTGAACCACATTGAACTCCATTCGGTTTTGAAGGTTTCACCACCAAACGGTTTTGAAACCGTTTTCCACCAAACGGTTTCAAGACCGTTTGGTCTCAAATGGTCTCAAGACCGTTTGGGCCAAATCAGTCCCAAAACCGCAAGGGGTCACTAGGTCATTCATCAATCCAATCGATTTCCAATTGCACCATTGAATTGACTATTGGTTATTCAATTGAAGGATTCATCAATCAAAACCATTAGATCATCATCCATGGGTCAAGGATCAACACTAACCCACTAAACGGTTTTGAAACCGTTTGGTCCCAAACAGTTTCAAGACCGTTTGGGCTCAAACGGTCTCAAGACCGTTTGACCCATGTTGTCTTGAAATCGTTAGGACCAATCAAGGATTCTTCAATCAACTTGATTAGGGTTTTCAATTGAAGGATGGTACACACATTGAATCAACCAATTGAGTCCATTGGATCATCATCCAACATATAAATAAGTTCAGACCTCAAACGGTCAACTAAACCAAATGGTCAACCCCTTCATTCGGTTTGGAGTCTAATTCACCAAACGGTTTGCAAACCGTTTGGTCTCAAACGGTTTGGGGAAACTGTTTGGACCAAAGGTCCAAAACCGTTTGCTCATGTTCTTGGTTGAGGTGTGTGCTTGTGAACAGGTTATTATCTTCAACCTTTAAACTCACGAAAGCTACTTCCATTTCCATGGCAACTTCATCAATCAAGCAAAGCTATTGCAATAATAACAATTAAATCAATTGTATAGAGAAATCGAATTCAATGACAAAGATTAAGGGTTCAAGTTATATAACCCGCCTTCAAATATGATCCCAAGCTCCAAGATTCATGTCTCCAATGGTGATTGAAGCTCTAGCAACCTCCCAAGGTCGTTTCTCAAGCTTTTGGAGTGAAAGGATCGGCTAGGGTTGAAGATGGAGTGAAGAAATGAAGGAATCATACATTGTTTTATGATTTTCACCATGAAATCAAGAAGAACGAAGGTCAAAGACTTACCAACAAGTTGGGGGCGTCCTTCCTACTGTTCTTAGCTCTCTTGGTCGATTTTGCAAGCAAGGAGAAGAAAGGAATCTAAAAAGATCCTTAGGTGGGTTGGAAAAGGCTCTTTTATAAGAAAATCAAGGAGAGAGAAAATGTTTTATATTAATCCTTTAATTACAAATTATTGCCACCTCTTCCTCCTTGGTTTCTTACATGGAAAGTCAACTCAATCCCACCGAGCTCCCTTCCATTATCCATGGATTAAGGGAAAAGAAATTAAGCACCTTAATCCCTTATAATATTAATATATATATTTTTGAGTGGAAATTCTTTTTCTTATAATAAGGTGAGTGGAATTTCACCTCCTTAGGATGTTTTGTGGTCCTTGAAAAGATCAAGGACTTCCATACACATCTTAATTCCACCATTTTAATTTTGGTTGAAGTCTCTTCAATTATTTTATTTATTTTTGCATTAATGTTTCCATTATGCTTAAATCTTGATTATTTTAATATCAAGATTCGCTCTCCTCCAACTTAAATCAAATGAGGTGCCCCTCTCATTTTATTTTCTCCACATGATGCCAAGAAATATTAGGGACCTTATTGAAGTGGTAATTTACATATTGCACCCTAGGTTTTGGGTAAATTGCACATTACACCAAAACTAGGTTTTCATGCACAAACATTGCTTTATCAGCTCTTTCTTGGAATTTAGGATATCACAAGCCATACCTCTGCATCATCTTCACTCTCATGATGTTTTAACACATGAGGAAAATGTTATCATGCAAAATTTGCAAATATACCCCCTCAACTTAGGTAATTTGCACTTTAGTCCAAAATAAGCAAAATATTGATTTAAACAATATTCAAAAGGGACTAAAATTGTAATATAAGTTCCTCTTGAGCCTTAATTACTTTTCAAAAGATAATAGCATGCATATAATCACTTTATTAAGCAAAACACCTAGGGTTAATTCATAACCTAGGTCAGGGATGTTACAAGTTTATCCACCCCTTACAATGATTTCATCCCCAAAATCATCAACAAAACATTAAGAGAAATGAGTAGGATATTTCTTCCTCATCTCATCCTCTAGTTCCCACATAGCTTTTTCAATGCCACGGTGATTCCAGAGAACTTTTACAAGACTAATGTCTTTCTTTTTCAACTTCTTAATTCTTCTGTCAAGAATCAACACAGGTCCTTCAACATAAGATATGTCATCATTTAGTTCTACCTCCACAGGTTGTAGAACCAACTCAGTGTCAGGGTGACACTTCCTCAACATAGATATATGAAACACTGGGTGCAATCTTTGCAACTTAGGTGGTAACTCCATCTTATAGGCTACCTTTCCCATCCTCTCAATGATTGGATAAGGCCCCATAAATCTAGGAGCTTACTTCCCTTTCTTTCCAAATCTCAGGATACCCTTCCAAGGTGAAACCTTGAGGTACACCCTATCTCCAATTTGGAATTCTAAGGGTCTACGACGCTTGTCAGCATAGGATTTTTGTATATCTTGGGTAGCTTTCAACTGTTGTTGTATGACTTTAATCTTTTCAGTTGTTTGCTGAACCAGCTCAGGACCCAAAAGTTGGTATTCACCAGTTTCATACCAACATAGGGGAGATCTACAACGTCTACCATACAAAGCCTCATAAGGTGCCATGTCGATACTATGTTGATAGTTGTTATTATAAGAAAACTCTATCAAGATCAGATGTACATCCCAACTCCCCACAAAATGAAGGACGCATGCCCTAAGCAAGTCCTCCAAGGTTTGTATCATCCTCTCAGACTGTCCATCTATCTGAGGATGAAAGGTTGTACTAAACCTCAGCTGAGTGCCCAAAGCTTTATGAAGTCGTTCCCAAAAATGACTTGTAAACTGAGGACCTCTGTCAGAAACTATTGTAACTGGTACCCCATGCAGCCGCACTATCTCATCTATGTAGATTTGTGCAAGCTTCTCAGCTGTATAGGTTGTCTTGACAGGTAAGAAATGTGATGTCTTTGTCAACCTATCAACTATTACCCAAATGGAATCATGACTTTTGGCTGTTCTAGGCAAACCAACCACAAAGTCCATGGTTACATGATCTCACTTCCACTGTGGTATAGGAAGGGGTTGCATTGTTCCTGCAGCCTTCTGATGTTCAGCTTTAACCTGCTGACACACTGGACACCGCATAACAAACTCAGCAACATCCTTCTTCAAACCAGGCCACCAATACATATCCTTTATGTTATGATACATCTTGGTGCTTCTTGGATGCATAGCATACATTGAAGAATGAGCTTATTCTAGGACTAACTTTCTTAAGTTGTCAACATCAGGTACTACCATCCTACCATGGTAATAGGCTACCTGATCATCAGAATCATGGAAACCATCCCGTTTCTCACTGCCATATTCTGACCTGATCTGCTGAATCATAGAATCAGTCTATTGTGCTTCTTTAATCTGGTGTCTCAAAGTTGGTTTTATGTGCATCTCAGCTAACAACCTGGCTAACAATGACACTTTAATCTATACATTGTCTTGCCTCAAGGAGATAAACATATCTCTCTTAGAGCACACTAAGGAGTTTAGTTGTGCTTTATCTAGGGCTGGTGTTGCTGATTTTCTACTTAGTGCATCAGCAACCACATTGGCTTTCCCTGGATGATAATCAATTGTACAATCATAGTCCTTGATTAACTCCATCCAGCGGCATTGCCTCATATTTAGTTCATGTTGAGAAAAGATATACTTTAGGTTTTTATGGTCTATGAAAATCTAGAATGTTTCTCCATAGAGATAATGTCTCCAGATTTTCAAGGCATGGACTACAACAACTAGCTCTAGATCATGTGTCAGATAATTCTCCTCGTGTTTCTTAAGCTTTCGAGAAGCAAAAGAAATCACTTGCTTATCTTGCATCAACACACATACTAGACCATTCTTAGATGCGTCACAGAAGACTATGTACCCCTTTCCTTGCTCAGGTAGCACTAACACAAGTGCACTAGTTAACCTTTCCTTCAACAACTGGAAAGATTGTTGATACTTGTCATTCCAGACAAAAGGAATCTCCTTCCTGGTCAGCTTGGTCAGGGGTAAGGCTATAGAACTGAAGTTCTTAATGAACCTCCTGTAATAGCCTGCCAGTCCTAGGAAACTTCTTATCTCTTTCGACGTCTTTGGTTGTTCCCATTGTAGGATAGATTCTACTTTCTTAGGATCAACACGAATACCTGAGGTAGATATTACATGTCCAAGAAAAGAAATTTCTGGTAACCAAAACTCACATTTGCTAAACTTAGCATACATCTTATGCTCTCTTAGCAAAGTCAAAGCTTGGCGAAGATGCTTCTCATGTTGTTGAGCATCTCTACTATAGATCAGGATGTCATCTATGAAGACGACAACACACAGATCAAGAAAAGGTCGAAAGATTCTATTCATGAGTTCCATAAATGCAGTTGGTACATTAGTTAGTCCAAATGACATAATTGTGTACTCGTAGTGACCATACCTTGTCCTAAAGGCAGACTTAGGTATGTCACCCTCCTTGATACACAACTGATGGTATCCCGACCTCAGATCTATCTTAGAAAAGACGTCGCACCATGCAACTAGTCAAACAAGTCATCAATCCTTGGTAGAGGATACTTGTTCTTTATAGTTACTTTATTTAACTATCTATAGTCGATGCATAATCGTATAGACCCATCCTTTTTCTTAACAAAAAGGACTGGAGCACCCCAAGGTGAAGTTCTCGTTCGAATAAAACCCTTCTCAAGCAACTCTTGTAGTTGTTTCTTGAGCTCTACCATTTCAGCAGGCGCCATCCTATACGGTGTTTGTGCTATTAGTTGCGTGCCCGGGATTAGATTTATTTCAAAATCAATTTCTCGGGGCGGCAGAACACCTGGAAGTTCTTCAGGAAATACATCTTCAAATTCCCTGACTACCAGAACTTCAGAAGGATGAGGACTCTCTATTGTGGTATCAACCACATGGGATAAGAATGCAAGGCATCCTTGTCTCATCAACCTTTCAGCTACCATAGCTGACACAAGACATGTAGGAAGAATCTTTCTATCTCCCTGAAAGATCCATGTGTCACCATTATCTGTGAACACAGCCTGCTTGGAACTTCAATCCAAGACAACCTTATACTTCTCTAAGGTGTCCATCCCAAGGATTATATCAAACCCATGCATTTAAAGTGGTATAAGATCCACCTGAATGCGGTGATTAGAAAAGAAAAGATTGCAGGGTGAACACACTTCCCGCAATACTGCAAATCCCAGCAAAGGTGTTTCTAACAACAAGCTATCTGCTCTATGACTGATAATCATGTTGCAGTCATCAATCACTCCTCGAGTGATAAAAGAGTGTGTAGCACCCAGATCAAATAACATAGATACGAAGCAGGATAAAGACATATCAGAATAAAGTAGTTCCATATGACTTGTCACAACCTGAGGGTTGACTACCACTTCAGGCTGGTTCATAGCATAGAACCTAGCTGTCACTTGTTGTTGACCCTGTGCTCGATTATTGGATGTCGAAGAACCGGCTTGGGACGCTTGTCCACGTCCTCTAGCACCACTGCCAGGCTGTTGCCTCTGAGAACCCTACTGAATCTGCCTCGGTTGTTGGGTCACATTCCTGACTTTCTCAGGACAGTCCCTCACCACATGGCCTTCTCTCCTGCATCTATAACAAGTTACATTCCCCCTCGGTGGTCCGGGTGGTCCTGTTACTGACATTGAGGCTGAGCTGTGAGCTCCCTTCAGTGGTAAACTACAGTCTCTACCCTTACTTGACGTCCACTGCGTCTGGGTATTGAACCTTGGTGGTGGTGTAGGCATAGAATACCTTGGTTTTTTGAAACTTCTAGCACTCTGTCCTTGAAATTGTGGGTATTCCTTCTTACCCTTGGTCTTTCACTTCTCAACTACAGACCTCTCTATATGCCGTACTAACTCCACAAAAGTTGCAAACCTCTCTCGGTTCTCCAGAGCAGACACCAAAGTGGTTAATTCAGTGTTTAGCCCCTTCTCGAACCACCAAATTCTCTCCTCATCATTTGATGCCATATGCAGACAAAACCGCAACAACTCCATGAACCTAGCTTCATATTCTCTAATGTTCATTGTTCCTTGCTTGATCCTCTCAAACTGAGAGATCTTCTCATCTAGATACATCTTAGGAAAGTATCTAGCGACGAATTCATGCCTGAATTCATCCCATCCTATCACAACTCCAGGTCTTTTGCCCTCCTCGATGGTCCACCAGTGGCCCACACTCCCTTTTCGAAGATATACCACATGCCTGACCCTCTCATCATCAGGAATCATGAGGATTCTGAAGGCTTTCTCCAGCTCAGTCAAACATAGGTCAACATCTGTTGGGTCAGCTGTACCAGCATACTCTAAGGCTCCTACCCTTTTCATCCGTTCAAAAGTCTTGTCGGCACCATGTCTATCATCATGAGCTGGTGTCCTGGGTGCAGGTAATGGCATCCTATCTGTCATATGGGTCATAGCTGCCATAAACTTCCCGAACGTATCCTGGAAGGCTGGGTTCCCCGTATCATCTTGGTTGAACTGGGGTTGTTCAGGGACAGACTCCTCCCTATTTTGGTCTCTTACACCTCCTCCTGGTGCAGCAACACTGCTCTCAGCAGTGTGTTCATCGTGTGATCCAGACATCTTTAGTTCTTCTTATCCTCCTGTATGAGTAGAAGACACTATCAGATAACTGGATGACACTAGAATAGACTCAACAACCTTAATCCTATGTCTCTATAGACTCAGCGAACCTAGAGCTCTGATACCACTAAACTTGTGGCATCCAACTCATAAAATATAATTAACTAATGCGGAAGCGTATTTGATAACACCAAATTTTGTGATGTTTATGGCCCATATTTTGTTGTCAAAACTACCCTTTTAAACTATTTTCCTCTCCTTTTTGTAATGTTTTTGAATAAACAGGCCACGCCATTCTCTTATCCCATTTTTATCATCTTTTGTAGGGTTTTCCTCGATTTTCCACTCTTTTATCAGCAAAAAGCCCGTCCCGGCCCATGAACTCATTTTACCTGCATCGGCCTTCCTACCAGTCAGGCAACACACTCACTCCCCGCCACGCAGCATTCTGATACCGATGATGTATGACATGGGTATGCCGCGCAAGAAGTCTATGATGGGTGACACACCACTTACCCGACATGGAGCTGTACTCGCCACGAATACTGAAGTGTGTCGCGCGATACAAGCCACCCACCGGTAGGCACTCATCCATCACGATACCCGATATGCTTGCTGACCGACACCCTTTGTGCCTAGCGACACGCACGTCGAGCGTCCCTGAAGCCGCGCTAATAGGGCCAATGGAGGACACGTGGCACCCGGAGAACCACAACTTCTTCCAACCGCTGCATATAAATAGAAGCAACAGGACTTCAATGGGATGGGTGGGGAATTTCGTGAAAGCTAACTTTGGAAAGCACCTGGAGCTAGTGTGTCGCATCCCAGAGGTGTACCGGGTGATACTAGGTGAGCACTTCCCCGACCTGAGAGGGCAGGAATGGTTCACTTAGAATCTATCCCGACCACCGCAACAGTCTGATATCGACCAGAACGGCCACCCAATATGACGAACCCGATACTCTAAGTGGTCTCTAGCCCGACACGATACCGAGCCCGATACAAATCAACCGTCATGGTGTGTCGCCCGATAGGATGGCATCCTGACACGACCATATCGGGCATGAACACTTTGACCGATACGTCTCCCCATCACGGCGTGTCGCCCGACAGGGGATGCCGCCCGACACAGGCGTATCGGGCAAGGCTCCCACCCAGTATCAGGCTAGAGGGACCTTAGGGATCCGCGGCTGCTTGTCGATCTCCTAAATCAAAGAGGCGATACTTATCTTTCCTTTTTCAATCATTTACTCTGTTTATTTACGCAATGTAACTGAACCCTTTTAGATAATGATTATGCTAATGGAATTAGATGAGTTGAAATGACTGTTGCTTTATGTTTGGTTCCTTTTTGTTGGATGATTACTTTTTTTAGCATATAAACTCTAGCTTGTACGTTTGGATCATGTTTTGACTAGCTATCGAATCGTGTTTCGCGCTGCAACTCCCTTGAGAGAGGTGTTGTGAATCTAGTGTTTGGTCTAATTAGGGAGTACGAGAGTACCCAAGATCGGAGTTGCTTCAGTTATCTTTCCACTCTAACCCAAGTCCAGTAACCTTGAGAGAGGTGTTGGTGCTTAGTTAGAGGTACCCTCTTTGAGAGAAGGGGTGCTGGATGTTCCTGCTGCCACTTGTTATACCGAAGTTTTCCTCCTTCCTTCCTTACCAAAGCAATAGTGTTATCTCCTCTGGTTCTGTTGCGCTAAAACCCTAAAAACCGATAAATGCCAAAAACCTTAATTTTCCTTGAAAATCCAGTTGGAGATAGTTTTCTTTTATTTTTATCGATCTTTCGCCTGTTGTTCCCTTTGGGAACTTTATCCTCTCACCTTGCTTCTACCGGAGTGTAATGTGTTGATTTTGTGTTCTTGACACTACCACCCTTGTCCCTGTGGTTTGACCCCGATTGCTACTTTGGACCCTGTCATCATTGCGGGGGCCTAAGAGTCGAGTTATTTAAAAGTCCGACTACTTCAAATCTGCTCCTTTTGGACGCACGATTTAGGCCGGTCAACTTTTTGGCGCCGCTGCCGGGGACAAGGAAAAATGGTACTGTTAATGAATCTGAATCCACTAACTAAACTCTTGTGCCTCAAGCTTAGTAATGAGCTTGACAACACCTTTTTCCTTTTTGATCTTCTAACCTGAAATGAGTATAGAGTAGTTTGTTTTATTAATACAAGTTTTCTAACTTGATTATACGTTCTATTCAGGTACTCAGGAAGGAAGCATTCTTCTCATTTGAGCACCGACACCGCTAGACATGCCATCTCACGTCGAACCACCTCTTTCAGAGGGGGAGCAACACACGAGAGTTAGATCTCACTCACCTCCGCATGGGGACAATGACCGTTATGACGGCGACCATCAACATGAAGATCCTGAAACAGAACAATTCGAGGATGACCATCGCCACGAGAGACGTTGTCATCACCAAAGATGCAAAAGAAATCAACATAATTAGGAGCAGAACCAAGGGGACAGTGACAGTGAAGACTCTAACGAAGAAGAAAAGACCCTCAGGGAGTTGACTGCCACAAAGGCCAATAATTCAAGATGTCCCGTTGTCATCCCGAGGTTCAATGCAACAAACTTTGAGCTTAAACCATCTATCATATCTATGATCCAGAATAAGAGCTTCAGAGGGAATTCAAAGAACGATAACCCTTACCATCATCTAGATGCTTTTAAGAATATCTGTGATACCATTAAAATGTGGGGATTTCCATAAGAAGTCATATAATGCAAGGGCTTTATCTTTTCTTTAGAGGACAAGGCTCTATACTGGTACCTCGGGCTACCACATCAGGCTCTAAATGGATGGAATGCGCTGGAAGATGCTTTTGTGAACAAGGTTTACCCTACGGAGAAAACTATCAAGAATAGACAAAGGATCACATCGTTCATGAAGAAGTCGAATGAGAATCTGCACAAAGCATGGGAAAGGTATCAAGAATTTCAGAGGGACTGCCCCCGTCACAAGTACAAGAAGGGTTTCCTGATAACCACCTTGTACAATGGTATGACCCCTGAAGAAAGGGTATCGCTGAATGCAGCTGCATGCAGAGACTTTCTGGGGAAGAAGCCCAGTAGATCTAAAAAGATCATCGAAAATATGGCCGAGTTGCAGGACGCCACCGACTATGACAGATCTGATAGAGGATACTCTAAGAAGACCGCTAGTGAAGGACCTTCGGTCGAATCCAAAGCTCTGGAAGCTATCACCACTCAAATTCAGAAGATATCCACTGATGTCAGACAATTGAAAGAATCAGGTGGAAAAGGAAAGAAATAGGTTGAGAAAGTCATGAAATGTGTCACCTACAGAGAAGGTGGACACGGGGTTGATAACTGCGTTTACACCCGACCTGACGAATCAACTGAAAGTGAATCCGAAGCAGAGGAAGCTGAGAACGTCTCTTTTATCAACTTCAAGAGACCGGATCACCCTGGTTTTAACTATGGAAACAAAGATGCGGCCGAAAACTCGCATCAGTTGAATAACCCAACCAAGCAACCACAAGGTTTTGAGAAAAGGGGGGGACAAGGTCAGTTCACCAGAACTACCAATTTCCAAATGAACAAGGCAAACTTCTAAGGCCAAGGAAAGTACCAAAGTCGCCAAGCAGCTAACCCTAGTCAAAGCCAGGGTCAAGCTAAGGAGCAAAGTCAGGACAAGAACTCAAACCAACCAGATTTGGTGGGTCAATTGTTCGATTTTGTCAAAAGATAGGATACTATCAAAAACCAGTTGGCGCAAAGCGCGCTGTCAAATTCAGGAGTTCTAAACATGATGCAGGTTCAGATGACGGACATGCAAACTCACCAACACCAAATAGATCAGCAGCTGGCCCAGATGGATGAGTTAATAAAGAATCCCTCAGATAAGATACCCTATAACACTAAATATGCTAAAATGGCAGTGTTGAGAATAGGGAAGACAGTAGAACGCCCTGAAGAAGCCAGACCCGAGGAACCTGGATCAAGGACAGTGACAGAAAATCCCGCAGAGGAAGACAACCAACAAGCTCATGTCAGGGAGCCAGAACCAAGATCTATGGAGGAACTGTTTGATAAAAGAAGTCCTTACTCTCCTAAGTTGCCTTTCCCTTACAAACTGATAAAGGTACATCTTAAAAAGCGTTATGAGAGGTTTATGGAGTCAGTAAAGAAGCTTCACCTTGAGTTACTATTTCTTGATGCTTTAGAGGAAATGTCGACCTACGCTAGGTTTTTCAAAGATCTGATCTCCAAGAAGAAAAGAGGTGGAAGGATTGAGATTGTGCATCTAGCTAGTATGTCTTCTGCTTTTGTCAAAGCGGATTTACCCAACAAGAAGAAGGATCCTGGGGCTTTCACCGTTCCTTTTTCCGTTGGAGATAACATCGAGCGGAAATGTCTTACTGATTTAGGGGCTAGAATCAGCCTTATGCCCCTAAGCCTGGTGCAACATTTGGGTTTGACTGATATGGTCAAGACCAACATGAGGATTGAATTGGTATACCATTCTTTCAAAAGACCCGTAGGAGTGGTTGAGGATGTACCAATCCGTGTGGGAAGTTTCTTCATTCCTTGCGACGTTGCGATCATTGACACTGTGGAGGACCCTACCTGTCCTATCATCTTTGGAAGCCCCTTCTTGGATACAAGAAGAGCGTTGATTGATGTTATCAAAGGAATAATCACTCTGAGGGTCGGAAATGACAACTTAGATTTCAAAGTAAAGGATGCTATGAAGGGACCGTCCCTACTAGAATCCGCTTACTTCGTAGAAAGCTACAACCAGTTTTGTGAAGAGGTGGAATAGGATATCGTAGTTGTAGATCCGCTCGTGAGAGCATTAAGCAATCAAGATTCTGATTCTGAAGATCCAGAGGTTGTCGAGTTTCTCAACTATCTAAGTCAGTTTGATGAAGATATGAGCGACGAGGAAGAAGTAATAGAAACAGTTAAGTTTGCCTCTATAGAGGAGGCACTAGAAGAAAAGGCACCCAAGGTGAAACCAGAGTTGAAGCAACTGCCTGAAGGTTTAAGGTATGAATTTCTAGATCAAGAAGAGAGAAATCTTGTCATCGTTAATGCCCATCTTATGAAAGATCAATTGGACAAGCTCCTCGAGGAGTTGAGACTCCACAGGCAGGCTATAGGATACTCGGTAGAGGATATTAAAGGCCTTAGCCCTGCGTTATGTATGCATCGCATTAATTTGGAAGAATATGCTAAACCTCTGGCTCAACCCCATAGGAAATTGAACCAGATGCTATAAGAAGTTGTTAAGAAAGAAGTAATCAAACTGACGGATGTTGGGATCATTTACCCAATCAGTGACAGTAACTGGGTGATCTCGATCTATGTGGTACCGAATAAAGGAGGTATAACATTAGTAAAAGGAGATAAAGGCAATGAAGTGGTGGTTCGGACCATCACCGGATGGAGTATGTGTATTGACTACTGAAAACTAAACCAAGCCATGAAAAAAGACCATTATCCGCTTCCTTTCATTGATCAAATTCTGGAAAGACTGGCACATCATGACTATTTCTGCTTTTTGGACGGTTTTTTAGGGTTTTATCAAGTTCCCATCTTACCAGATGACTAGGAGAAAACTACTTTTACCTGTCTCTATGGGGCCTACGCCTTCCGAAGAATGCCTTTCGGCTTGTGCAATGCTCCCGCAACGTTTCAGCGTTGCATGATATCGATGTTTTCGGATTTTCTAGAAGACATCGTGGAAGTTTTCATGGACGAATTGTTTGTCTATGGAAAGGACTTCGATGCCTACCTGAAAAACCTGTCTCTGGTCTTGCAATGTTGCAAAGAAAAGAGTTTAGTCCTGAACTGGGAGAAGTGCCATTTTATGGTACGAGAAGGCATTGTGCTAGGGCATAAAGTCTCGAGGCATGGCATCGAGGTAGACGTTAGCAAGGTTGAAGCTATATCCAAACTTACACCACTAAAGTCTGTAACAGGAGTGAGGAGTTTCCTCGGGCACGCCGACTATTACCGAAGATTCATAAAAGACTTCTCAAAGATCTCGAAACCATTATCAAACCTTCTGGGTAAGGATGTTGAATTCGACTTCTCTAACGATTGTCTAAATGCTGTTCAGGCCTTAAAGGATGCTCTTATCTCACCGCCTATCCTTCAAGCTCCAGATTGGGAGCTACCTTTCAAGCTTATGTGCGACGCCAGTGACTTTGCTATAGGAGCAGTCTTGGGACAGAAAAAGGACAGAAGGCACCACGTCATTTTCTACGCCAGTCGCACTCTAGATGAGGCTCAAATAAATTATACAACTACAGAGAAGGAGATGCTCACGATTGTCTTCGCTTTCGACAAGTTCAGATCCTATCTTATCAGAACAAAGGTAAAGGTCTACACAGACCATGGGGCAATAAGATATCTTATGCAGAAGAAGGATACCAAGCCCAGCTATTAAGGTGGGCTTTGTTACTCCAAGAATTTGACCACAAAATCGTTGATAAGAAGGGTGCAGAAAATGTTGTCGCCAACCACTTATCAAGGATCATAGTCGAAAACCAGAAGGAGCCACCTATTAACGACAACTATGCTGACGAAGCCTTGCTGATGGTTGAAACCAAAGATGAGAATTTGCCTTGGTTTGTAGATATTTGTAATTATCTTGCCTGCGGGGAGTTGCCTCCTGATATAACATACAATCAAAAGAAGAAACTCTTTTTGGATGTAAAGAACTACTATTGGGATGATCCTCTTCTCTTTAGAAGATGTGCAGATAACCTATATAGAAGGTGTATCCCTGAAGAAGAAGTTCCAAACATCCTGAAAGAATGTCATGCCTCACCTTATGGATGACACCTGGGGAGCGAAAGGACCACCGCCAAAGTGCTACAATCAGGTTTTTACTGGCCCTCCTTGTTCAAGGATGCTGCAAATTATGTAAAAGTTTGTAAAGAATGCCAATCGACAGGAAACATATGAAGAAGAAATGAGATGCCTATGGCCAATTGGGTCGAAGTCGAGATCTTCGATGTATGGGGAATTGACTACATGGGTCCATTTCCCCCATCAAAAGGATATTAATACATCTTAGTCACGGTAGATTATGTGTCTAAATGGGTGGAAGTTGTTGCCACCCAGACTTGTGACTCCAAATCAGTGATCAAGTTGTTTGAGAAGACTATCTTCCCTCGCTTTGGAGTACCTCGTACTGTGATAAGAGATGGTGGATCACACTTCGGGGAAAAATAGTTTGAAGCACTCCTACAGAAGTATGGGGTAAAACACAAGGTCGCTACACCCTACCACCCACAAACTTCTGGGCAGGTGGAGGTTTTGAATAGACAGATCAAGCAGATTTTAGAGAAGACTGTCAGCCGCATGAGGAAAGATTGGTCAATGAAGCTCGATGACGCCCTTTGGGCCTACATAACTGCATATAAATCACCCATTGGAACTACCCCTTACAAATTGATTTATGGGAAATCATGTCATCTACCTTTAGAGCTTGAATACAAGGCTCTTTGGGCGATTAAGTTCTTGAATATGGATCTGGAAAAGGTAGGGGAGAAGAGATATCTACAGTTATAGGAACTCAAAGAATTGAGAATACATGCCTACGAGAATGCAAGTATCTATAAGAAGAGGACTAAGGTGTGGCACAATGCCCACCTGAGGAAGAAGGATGTGAGTGAAGGCGACAAAGTTTTATTATTTAAATCTTCCATTCGTCTTTTTCCAGGTAAGCTGCAAACAAGGTGTTCTGGACCCTTCACCGTAGCAAAGATATATCCATCAGGAATGATGAAACTGTATGATAAACAAGATCCATCCAAATTTTTTCCAGTGAACGGGCACAGAGTAAAAAGATTCTATGAAGATGAAGCGTTCGTGAGAAGGATAGAGATAAGCTTGCAGGATGGGGAAACAGCTGAAGGCACAAAGTAAAGGATCTGAAGCTGTCGAGTTGACAACGCTAACTACAGCGCTCCTCGGGAGGCAGCCTGAGTTTTTACTTTTCCTAGAATAGGACGTTATTTCCTTTCCTACAAGAAAAACATTATGAACATTATGATTGTAATAAGGCCCGAGTCAGCGCATGTGTCACATGTTCTGACTCTTCTATTTTATGGGCCACCGCTCAGTTTTATGAGCATTGATGAGTAATGATATTTGAGGCCGGGAACTTCACCTTAAGCCAATGATGTTTTACCCATCAATTGCTCTTTCCTTCGCTTAGTTTTTGGTTTTCCATCATATATCTTATTCGAAAAGCCTTGTATCAGGCAAGAATACCTTGCTCCCTGGACGATATCGGGCAAGAACCCGAACGCATCGCATAACACGCCCCTATCGGGCAACGTCGTATCGGGCATCACACCTCAACAATAAGCCATGTCGGGCGATACGCCGAGCAGCGATCATCCGTGTCAGGCGGCATGAGTAATGACCCTTGATTTGACGGATGGGATTGATTTTACTGCCTGTCTCGGGAATGATTTGTCTCCTCGGCCAACATGTGCCCCTTTTTTACCCGTTTACCCCCAACTTGGATTTCTATATATAGTAACTGAGGTTAAACTGTGTCAGGCAACGACATTTACTCCTCACCTACTCATGTATCGTGCAGTAATTTCTATCTTTGCTCTAGTATCAGCCACCTAGCTTCCACTCCCGTATCACGCAAGCTATCTTCAGATCACAAAGGTATAACCCGACAGCCGTATCGTTTGGCTTGCCCAACACGACTCTCATGTCACGCATTTTCATATCGAACTCACGGCCTTATTTGGTTTCCTAGTGTCGCCCGACACACAATTGTGTTGGCAGCGTTACCTTTTGAGCGTGTCATGTGACACATCTATAACGTGCGCTTGCTCGATACCTTATATCGGGAAATGCCCGTGTTGCCCAGTCTTGTATCACTTCGTGTGTTTCTGTTGTCGGGCGACACATTTTCTTTTGGAGCAACCGTATCGGGCACTTCACACCGCGCAACTTTGTCACCCGATACACTTTGAACTTTAAGCATATCGGGCAATTGCTATGATGTTCGATTTTTCCTGTGTTGCCCAGTTTTGTATCGCCTCGCGTGTTTCTTCTGACGGGCAACACCCTTTTTAAGGACGACCATATCGGGCATGATATCCGTTCGCAGTGACGCCCGGTGTCTCACAATGAACCTATAGCGATTTTGAGCCAAACTTCATATCGCCCGACACAAGCGTATCGGGCGACAATCATATCGCTCAGCTTTGAAGCCCAATACGGTGGTGTCGGGTAGCTCTTGTATCGGGCTGTAAGTTTCTTATTGTGCAATCAATTTTCTTTTAGACACCGATATCGACTTTACGCTTTTACCTTACCTGATATTGGGTAAGGTGAAACATTTAAATGCTTAATAAACTTGTCTTATGATAACAGAAATGGCCCGTACCAAGCAAACCATCGTTCAAGTTGACGAACACGGTCAGAGGATCGACACCGAGGCCACAGTAGGAGCTACAACGATTGGGCAGAAACGCCCAAACCCCGAGGAAGTTGGGCCATCCATGGCCGAGAAGAGACCAAGGACGGAAGAAGTAACTGCTCCAACAATAGTTTCAACCACAGCGGCAGAACCTCTGGATCACACACCAGGCAGGTTCATGCCCAGAGATAATGAGCACAGGTGTCGATACTCAGAACTGGCAACAAAAATCTATAGGCAGAGCAGATTCTGCCACCAATCGTCCTTCCTTCAGCTAGGCATTTTCGACAGGCTGGAAAATGTCCTAGCTACAACTGGGCTAAGGAAGATCTGCTTCAGCCACTCCACCTCCTACACTAAACTCACCAGGGAGTTCATGTCGTCTCTCCACCAGGTGCAAAATAAACTTGAGGAAATCAAAGAATATGGCGGAGGAGACAGACTGCAGGGGTGGCTATACAACATCGAGCATGTCATCTCCGAGAAGCTGCTCAATGAGATCTTCTCTTCCAATGAGGCAGAGAAGGAACTGCTCAACAACGGTGCAAAGATCACCGAAGGAGACGGGTTCAACCCCATGGAGCTCTGGAGGAAGCTGACCGGCGAGTCATCATTCAAGCTGGGAAGCAAGGTGGCGGCGGTGCACTCCTACTTCTGGAGAATAGTGCACAAGTTCATGGTGTGCCTGCTCTTTAGCAAGAACAAATCAAGCAACATCTACACCGAAGAACTCCATCTCATGTGGCACATGATGGAGGGTAGGGTGATCAACCTGGGGCGCTTCTTGCTGAATAGGCTGCACCCCATAAAAGATACCACCAAGGAGTACTTTATGGGTGGCATCATCAATCTGATTGCGGTCGGGTTAGGATACCCAAGGGAACCGCACAGTCTCTCGAGGACAAGGGGCGACGAGAAGATCGACCTCAAATTCCTCATGAGGGCCAACATCATCAAGAAGGAGGGGCGAAGCTACTTCTACAAATTCGCGAGAACAAACATCCTCCTTCCGCTTCCTAGCTGCACCAACTATGACACAGAAAAGCGGGTCTTCACCACCGCTGATATTGAAGCGGTGGTAGTCAAACCTACTTACGCCGCCACCACCAGTATACAAGAGAGGGAGGCTGCAAGAGGAGGACCAATTCCTCTCGAAACGCGGCAGGACAAATCTTCCACAACTCCTACCGAGTCGCCCACTGCTCCAGAGCCGCCGACGACATCAATTAATAGAGATGTCATCGCTCCTGCCTTACCAACCGCAACCACGACAACATCTGCCGCGACTGAAGAAGTACTGGCGATCGTGGAGGTCGCCGAGACAACCGAGGCTGAGACAACCACGCTAGCCCCGATGGAAGCTACCGCGGAAGAGACAGCCAAAGCTCTAGAGTATTCTTTGGTGCCCTTAGTGGCAGAAGAAGAAACACAGTCGGGCGCCAGTAATGAAGCGTTCGCCGAGATCCTCGAGATGGAGCTCGGAGCTGCACACCCTGTGCCGACACCGCCACCGGTGTCTCCTATAACAGCTGTAGAGGAAGTCACTGAAAACAGAGAGGCGGAGTCAGCTGTGTAAGTGGTGACGCCTCGCCCAGAAGCAACTACCTCGCGAATAGTTTAGATTGACACTACCCCAAGTGAGGATGCACACTCGTCGGGTAGATCTTCGCACAGGAGGAGTGTCGCGAGGATGAGAGGGAGATCTGCAGGAGCCCCTCTGTCGCTTGGACAGATGCTGGGGCACAAACTTGATAACTTGCTAGAGGTAACAGAAAGCCACTCGACTACTTTTTCTGCACTAACCCACAAGTTTTCTATTTTCCAGCAAAGGCTGAATAGCCAAGAGCGGCAACTGCTGACTGTAGTTGGTCTTCCCGGTCAACTAGAGGCATTCAACGCCACACTACAGTAGGATCTCTAGTGCCTTGACGCGATTGAGGAGAGGCTGAATAGGGGGGATGGCCATCCACGCCCAAAGCAGCCAAGAATGTCTTCGTCGCCCCCAGGCTCAGGCTCTACACCCTCCTCATCCGCAACTTCAACTTTTGGTGCGTCATCTTCTTCAAACGGGTCTTCTACAATTCCCGACAAAGAGACGACACATAGGTCAGCCAACGGGTCTCCAGCAAGAGAGGACAGCTCCTGAGGCGTAGATGACTTGGCTCCCTCCACCTCCTTTGATGAAGCTGAAGACAATGAAGAATCAGTCAGCATCAAGGGGGGACATTGAAGTTTCCAAACAACGACACCACCCCAGACGAAAAAGCTCGAAGGCAGATGAATTCTCTGCGCCGTCAGAGATAACTTCTTTTGAGATGGCGGACTTCGATAGAAGAAACATCGGATACCTGATGATCAGGGACAAAAGCTGCTAAATAAGGTCCTGAGATCACAGGATGACAAAGAAGAAGTGATCTGGAACGACGACTACTTTTCAGTACAATAGGGAACACTTAGAAGCTTATTCCACTCCCCAGCCGTCGTCAGGAAAAAGTTGTTCAGTGTCCTGGAGGGTGCAATCATCGAGAACGTCAGCACCAGGACAGGTCGACAAATGATATACAACGCCACCCCGATCTTAGCGAGAAGATTGATGATGGGAGCATCAGACTCCATTGCGGTGGCCAACATGCTGTGGCATATTGAAGAACACAACACAAACCTTGTATTGGCCCCATACAAGCACCGCAACAACTTGTTCCTATGCGTGGCAGACCTCCGGAACCATGATGTCCAGCTGTTCAGCTGTTGCAACGAGGAGGTGCCACGCTCAGGACTTATCTTCAGTTGCCCAGAAGATAAACATCTCAGGCTTCTACCGATGCGTCTTCTCCGAGCTATCAAGCAAGGAGTCCAACGTCACAACGGTGTTTGGAACTTCTTCTCTATTAGAGACTTCCCTATCCAAGAAGAATTAGGAAGTGGGAATAGTGCACTTGTCGTCTTGCGTGCCATGGAGCTGCTCAACATATTTGGAAATATAAGGCACCTCCAGGGCCAAGACTTCTTTCAACTCAGGAGCACCTATTCTCTGTTGCTAATCAAAGACAAGCGCTACTTCCATGATGCAGGGGTACCAGATAGGCTGCTAGATAGTGATAGAGCAGACGAATCATCACAACCCAGCAGCACTCCAGAAGTAGAAGCCGAGACAGAAGCAGACGCCTACGGCGCGGGCAAGCAGTTAGAAATCCTATGAGAAGTATGTAGAATGGAAGATCCCGCTTCGCTTGACACTTTAGAAGAAATGATCAACAACTTCGACCATTTCTCATGTTCTACGCTCACACAGGAACATGTCAATGAAGTTCTTCTGAAGTTAGCTGACTCTACCCCCGCAGACGTCATCTACGAAGCAGGCAGTGTCATAGTCCCAGTTGATGATTTGAGGGACATGGTAAAAGAAGGAGATGTCTGGAGATATTAGTGGTGGCTGCCTACATACAAATAATACAGAAGAAGTTTGAACACGCATACATAGCCCATCCAATGTTGTTCAACGACATCTGCCTAGCCGATGAGTCAGGAGCGAAACAATCATTTCTGGCAGAGTTGCAGTGCAGAGTTCCACGCATCATCTTCCTTCCTATCCTGTACTACAACCACTGGACGCTCCTGATGATGTACACTCAAAAACAAGAAGGAATCTTCTACAATAGCTCGGACAGCAACAAAGACCATCTGGTACAGTGTACATCGACAGCGTTGACACCCCTCGAGCACTTAGTATGAAAATACTATGACGAGGTGGTAGCGCTGATACAACCATTCCTGGAGATAGCAGCTAGCAAATGGCATGAGCTTCAGTTCCACCACCGCAGTCCACAACAAATTCCTTTATCCAACGACTGCGACATCTTCGTGCTGGAATGGATATCAAATAAAGAGATGCCTGACCAGCTCCACCACATCGACTACCACAGCAAACGTGGATAATATGTGTGGGAGCTTCTATCTGGCAAAGGCGTGCTCACCAGCTAACCCTCACTGAATAAACATTACCCTACCTCATCTACTTCACAACTCTGGGACAGAGTGTGGAGTAAGTTTGGGGGGGGATTCTATGTACCAGTGAGGGAGGTACTAAAAGTCCTTCGAACTTCATCTCTTTGTTCTTTTTATATAACATGTGTACATATACATATACATGCCTCATACAAAAATTTTGCTTATTTTGTCTCTATACATATGTACAAAGACACTTTATAATGAAAACCTGATACGACTTCTTGCCAGTTTGTTTTCTCTGTGACCAAAGAGGTGTAGGTTTTGCTATGTCTTTTCGAAAATGCGGCCTCAAACAACAAAAGACTATGACTTTCCACGCCAAAAATTTTGAAAAATAATCTCGCGACAGTTAAGAGACGTGTATGCAGAAGGAAAAAGCTACCCAAACAGCAAATATTTCTCTTGTTTTCCCTTACCCAACAAAATCCCAAAAAGAGAGAATAGCCTTATGAGAGTGAATAAAAGCATAAGAGTTGTGCCAAATGAAAAGAAATATATATATATATATATACACTTGTTTTCCAAAAGTACCCATCTTTAGGCATGGTAGATCCGGGACAGTGGTACGTAGGATGTGAAATCACTGCTCTAAAGCCAACTGGCTTGGACTGCAGGGACCACTCACCCGCTAACGGACCTGTACCTGGATGGACTAATGGGAAATAAGAAAAACCCAAAAAGCCTTAAGCCTACCCAAACACACAACTTTCTGTTCCCAAAATCTGTTTGGTGTGAAAGCTAACATCGAAATCATGCACCCAAATCTCACCGAAGGTGTGGAGAAATTTTTTGCTTAAATAAGGCAGGAAAGTAAAGTTTGTTGTTCGTGGTCGGGCAGTATTCTCCTTAAGACATCTCAATACTCGCTCAAACCCTTTGTCTGAGAACTATATCTGTTAAGAAGAAGCATCACAAACAAAGTTTTAAAATTGATTGAGGACAATCAAAATGCTAAGTTTGGGGGAGTTGATAACACCAAATTTTTGTGATGTTTATGGCCCATATTTCATTGTCAAAACTTCCCTTTTAAACTGTTTCCCTCTCCTTTTTGTCATGTTTTTTAATAAACAGGCCACACTACGTTCTTATCCCATTTTTATCATCTTTTGTAGGGTTTTCCTCGATTTTCCACTCTTTTATCAGCAAAAGCCCGTCCCGGCCCATGAACACATTTTACCTGCATCGGCCTTCCTACCAGTCGGGCGACACACTCACTCCCCGCCACACAGCTGCCCGATACGGATGTTGCACCACACAGGTATGCCGCGCAAGAAGGCTATGAGCGGGCGACACACCACTTACCCGACAGGGAGCTATACTCGCCACGACTATTGAAGCATGTCGCGTGATACAAGCCACCCACCGGCAGGCGCTCACCCATCACAATACCTGATATGCTTGCTGACCGACACCCGTTGTGCTGGGTGACACACACGTCGAGTGTCCCCGAAGCCGTGCTAATAGGGCCAATGGAGGACACGTGAAGCCCGTAGAACTGCAACTTCTTCCAACCGCTGCCTATAAATAGCAGCTACAGGACTCTGATGGGACGGGTGGGGAATTTCACGAAAGCTAACTTTGGAAAGCACCTGGAGCTAGCGTGTCGCGTCCCAGAGCTATACCAGGCGATACTAGGTGTGCACTTCCCTGACCCGAGAGGGCAGGAATGGTTCACTTAGAATCTGTCCCGGTCACCGCAGCAGACCGATATCGACCAGAATGGCCACCTGATACGACGAACCTGATACTCTAAGTGGTCTCTAGCCCGACACGATACTGAGCCTGATACGAATCAACCGTCACGGTGTGTCGCCCGAGAGGGTGGCATCCCGACACGACCGTATCGGGCATGAGCGCTTTGACCGATACGTCTGCCCGTCACGGCGTGTCGCTCGACAGGGGATGCCGCCCGACACAGGCATATCGGGCAAGGATCCCGCCCGGTATCGGGCTAGAGGGACCTTAGGGATGTGCTGCTGCTTGTCAATCTCCTAAATCAAGGAGGCGATACCTATTTTTCCTTTTTCAGTCATTTACTTTCTTTATTTACGCAATGTAACCGAACCCTTTTAGATAATGATTATGCTAATGGAATTAAATGAGTTGAAATGACTGTTGCTTTATGTTTGGTTCCTTTTTGTTGGATGATTACTTTGCTTAGCATCTGAACTCTAGCTTGTACGTTTGGATCATGTTTTGACTAGCTATCGAATCGTGTTTCCCGCTACAACTCCCTCGAGAGAGGTGTTGTGGCTCTAGTGTTTGGTCTGATCAGGGAGTACGAGAGTACCCAGGATCAGAGTTGCTTCAGTTATCTTTCCACTCTGACCCAAGTCCAGCAACCTTGAGGGAGGTGTTGGTGCTTAGTTAGAGGTACCCTATTTGATAGAAGGGATGTTGGATGTTCCTGCTGCCGCTTCTTATACCGAAGTTTTCCTCCTTCGTTCCTTACCAAAGAAATAGTGTTATCTCCTCTGGTTCTATTGCGCTAAAACCCTAAAAACCGATAAATGCCAAAAACCTTAATTTTCCTTGTAACTCCAGTTGGAGATAGTTTTCTTTTATTTTTATCGATCTTTCGTCTGTTGTTCCCTTTGGGAACTTTATCCTCTCACCTTACTTCTACCGGAGTGTAATGTGTTGATTCCGTGTTCTTGACACTACCACCCTTGTCCATGTGGTTCGACCCCGATTGCTACTTCGGACCCCGTCATCGTTGCGGGGGCCTAAGAGTCGGGTTATTTAAAAGTCCGACTACTTCAAATCCGCTCCTTTTGGACGTGCGATTTAGGTCGGTCAGTATTATTAGCAGCTGAATGACTGAAAATCACTAAAAATTAAAACCAATTATCAAGAGATCCATTCACAGGAAAACTCTTTCATTCTGAACCAAAGTATTTCAAGTACATACTGGTTCACTAGTACATCTCTCGTACTGTTTCCTCTCGAGAGTTACAACATTAACTACCCAGCTAAACTGTACATCAGCAGTATAAAAATCTCGAGGCATCAAGCCAAAATCTCAGATCAAATTGTCAGAGCACTAACTCCTAGGACCCGAGAGTACAGAGACGACTCATAGGACTAACTATACAAAACTAGACAGCCAATGTCTCCACCTGATGGATCATTGTTGTCCTTGTGGCTGCTGCTGCTGCTCTTCTCCTACAGAAGAGTTTCTGCCTTGTCGTCTGCATCTACCTAAAAACGTTGAATTCCATGGGGGTGAGACAATTATAAAAAATTTCCCCAGCGGGAGATATAACTCTCCACCAAAACATTATCATTGCAGTTTAATAGAAATAAACTGAGCAGTGAGATAATATAAATCAGAAGCAGATGAATCAACATCTATGTAGATTAGAGCAACATTCTTATGCAAGTATTTCAGTTATAAACTGATAAAGTAGCATGTCTCATATTCAATATGAATTAAAGGAACATAAGTAACATTTATGTATCAAGGACATGCTAAGTAGTATAACATCAACCAGTGGTTCTCACATTTCAATCTTATGCAAATACGCTACACAGTTGATTATATTTTACAAACATATTTAAGCTCTAAGGAGATGAGGTATACCGCTCATACTCCAACTGACCATTTCTAGAATCAAAATCGGTACCATAATTAGGTCAATGGAAGAGTCAGATTCCCATGACCTCCCGCATCCTGGTCAGTACGGGACCACAAGCAGGACTATGTCGACTGCTCAAATAGCTTTCCAGGGTATACTGGAACTTCGCTATAGAGTTACAACATCAAATGTACTCTCATCGGCAATCGAGAGCTTTAATGCTTATCTCCATCGACCCGACATAAAATACCATTGGGAGATTAATGATACATCTATCCCAACCATCGGGAGATTTATGTTACATCTATCCCGACACATGAAGGATTGAGAGGTTTAATGTTTACCCTCCCTCAATCTCTTCACTAGGACGTAAGGATATTTTTGCCCATTTACCCCCACATATTCAAAATATGTGAACTCTAGGAATTCTATAGGGAAACCTATTTCACCATCACCAATTTCTGACGATGATGGATCTATGGTCAGAGCACTACATGAATAGATTTCACTTGATTAATTAAGTACATTTTCATATTCTTTTAGCATCACGCAAGTTCTCAAACAAAACTTATTATGACAATGCTATAAAGAAAAATGTACTATTTTCATCAAATACTCAACTGTCTTTAAAAGATATTGGGAACTCAGTCCCTTATTTCAAAACTGGGAATTCTCATCCCTTCACAATTTCATCACCATAATCATATGGCCCTGGGTAATTAAACCCTTGATTCATCATTAAGCATTGTTACCACTTTTCCAGGTAACCATCACCTTCAGGTCAATTGACCAAGGCAAACATGATACTTGCTATTACAAGCATCACACATGGTACTTGAGGCCCATTAACTATCTTGTTACCTCTTACCAGGCAACAAGGTATATTATGGCACTCAAGGCACAATCACAATAGTGAATTAAACATCATAGGCTCATACATGTCCATGATCATCATTTCAACATACCTGCATGGTTAGCACAGATGATAAAAGTGATATCAATTACTTATCAGAACCATGTATAACAAATATGAATTCACTATTCATGGGTAACACCACTACTCCCTTACCAGGGTTTGGGTTTCCCATTTCATGTCATATGAGGATAATCATCCCATTATCACAGTAAAGATATGGTTTATCACTATATTGCCCAGATTAGGGTTCGTTAATCATTACATAGAATTACCCTGGATTTGAGCTTCACATCACATTAAACATCAGGGTTTGTCATGAAACCATCCTTAGTTAGGGTTTCACATCAAATTCACCCTATGATAGGAACTATATTCAATAATCCACAACTAGGGTTTACTATTCATCCCAAATAGGGTTTCGTGTCCCATTACCCATAATTAGGGTTTACTATTCATCCCAATTAGGGTTTCGTGTTCCATTACCCATAATTAGGGTTTACTATTCATCCCAATTAGGGTTTTTCATCACATTACCCTAAATTAGATTCACCTGTATCATCACCCTGGATTAGGGTTACATCCATACCCTAGATTAGGGTTTCAACTATAATTTCCCTAAATTAGGGTTAAGGTTCAACATTCGTGTCAATTAGGGTTTATGTTCATGATTTAGGGTTTCATGATCTCTCTACTTAAGGATCATACCCTTAATCACCACATAAATCATACTCATGTAAGAATTACATATTATCACCCCCTCAACTTGATTAGGTTACATCAACCCCTTTAGTCAAGTACATACAACTATGATTGACATAGTGTACCAAGTCATTATTTTTATAAGCAATTAGGGTTCATACCTTAATTGGCACTCATCAATTAGGTACTATTAGGGTTTCAACCTTTGTATCTTCATTTATTACTATTACTAACAATCATTGGATTATTGGAACAATCATTACCATCAATATCCAAGTGATTGAACCACATTGAACTCCGTTTGGTTTTGAAGGTTTCACCACCAAACGGTTTTGAAACTATTTGCCACCAAACGGTTTCATGACCGTTTGGTCTCAAACGGTCTCAAGACCATTTGGGCCAAATCAGTCCCAAAACCGCAAGGGCTCACTAGGTCATTCATCAATCCAATCAATCTCCAATTGCACCATTGAATTGACTATTGGTTATTCAATTGAAGGATTCATCAATCAAAACCATTAGATCATCATCCATGGGTCAAGGATCAACCACTAACCCACCAAACGGTTTTGAAACCATTTGGTCCCAAACGGTTTCAAGACCATTTGGGCTCAAATGGTCTCAAGATCATTTGACCTAAGTTGTCTTGAAATCGTTAGGACCAATCAAGGATTCTTCAATCAACTTGATTAGGGTTTTCAATTGAAGGATGGTACACACATTGAATCAACCAATTGAGTCCATTGGATCATCATCCAACATGTAAATAAGTTCAGACCTCAAACGGTCAACTAAACCAAACGGTCAACCCCTTCATTCGGTTTGGAGTCTAATTCACCAAACAGTTTGCAAACCGTTTGATCTCAAACGGTTTGGGGAAACCGTTTGGACCAAAGGTCCAAGACCATTTTCTCATGTTCTTGGTTGAGGTGTGTGCTTGTGAACAGGTTATTATCTTCAACCTTTAGACTCACGAAAGCTACTACTATTTCCATGGCAACTTCATCAAACAAGCAAAGCTATTGCAATAATAATAATTAAATCAATTGTATGGAGAAATCGAATTCAATGACAAAGATTAAGGGTTCAAGTTATATAATCCACCTTCAAATATGATCCCAAGCTCCAAGCTTCATGGCTCCAATGGTGATTGAAGCTCTAGCAACCTCCCAAGTTCATTTCTCAAGCTTTTGGAGTGAAAGGATCGGCTAGGGTTGAAGATGGAGTGAAGAAATGAAGGAATCATACATTGTTTTATGATTTTCACCATGAAATCAAGAAGAACGAAGGTCAAAGACTTACCAACAGGTTGGGGGTGTCCTTCCTACTGTTCTTAGCTCTCTTGGTCGATTTTGTAAGCAAGGAGAAGAAAGGAATCTGAAAAGATCCTTAGGTGGGTTGGAAAAGGCTCTTTTATAAGAAAATCAAGGAGAGAGAAAATGTTTTATATTAATCCTTTAACTCCAAAATTATTGACACCTCTTCCTCCTTGGTTTCTTAAATGCAAAGGCAACTCAATACCACCGAGCTCCCTTCCATTATCCATGGATTAAGGGAAAAGAAATTAAGCACCTTAATCCCTTATAATATTAATATATATATTTTTGAGTGGAAATTCTTTTTCTTATAATAAGGTGAGTGGAATTTCACCTCCTTAGGATATTTTGTGGTCCTTTCAAAGCTCAAGGACGACCATACACATCTGAATTCCACCATTTTAATTTTGGTTGAAGGCACTTCAATTATTTTATTTATTTTTGCATTAATGTTTCCATTATGCTTAAATCTTGATTATTTTAATATCAAGATTATCTCTCCTCCAACTTAAATCAAATTAGGCGCCCCTCTCATTTTATTTGCTCCACATGATTCCAAGAAACATTAGGGACCTTATTGAAGTGGTAATTTACATATTGCACCCCAGTTTTTGGGTAAATTGCACATTACACCAAAACTAGGTTTTCATGCACAAACATTACTTTATCAGCTCTTTCTTGGAATTCAGGCTATCACAAGCCATACCTCTACATCATCTTCACTCTCATGATGTTTTAACACATGAGGAACATGTTATCATTTACAATTTGCAAATAGACCCCCTCAACTTGGGTAATTTGCACTTTAGTCCAAAATAAGCAAAATATTGATTTCAACAATATTCAAAAGGGACTAAAATTGTAATATAAGTTCCTCTTGAGCCTTAATTGCTTTTTAAAAGATAAGAGCATGCATATAATCACTTTTATTAAGAAAAACACCTAGGGTTAATTCATAACCCAGGTCAGGGATGTTACACTTGTCCTCGTTTTACTTAGATCAGCGACCCACTCAGTTCTGGTGAGACTGTTGGGGAGAAGTCGTTCACTTAGATTTGAGCCTCTCGCTGTGTCTGCCCCACCATCGTCGGGTAGATACGGGCCCTGCACCTTCTCCTCTCATTCCCTCTTCATCCTTCTCCCAATGTTGGGTCATGGGTTAACCAGGGCGGTTGGCCCCTTTGTCTTCATCTTCGTCCTTGATTCATTCAAAGTCGACACCCTGGCGGCAGGCTGATACAAGTTGGGTGGCTAGGGCTACCCCAGCCTGCCCGATGTGTGTCTCCCCCTGCTACTGTTAGCGGGTCTCCTTGCCTTTTGCTTGGACCATGTTGGATCTGAGAGCTTCGTGCTTCTGCTAGCTTCGGTGGTCTTTCCCAATGGTCCGCTGCTCATGGTGGTGCAGGTTGCCGGGTCACCCTTAGGTGCTTGATGATTTGCTACTGAGACATGGTAGTAGCTCAGGCTACGTGAGGGGTTGGATCTCTTGGTGTGTGGAGTAGGATGTTGCTCATGTATGGCGTTCTAGACATGACCTGGGTGACTTGGTCTTGTTGTTCTCAGTGGTGCTTCTCTGGTGTCGTGGTCAGTTCCTAGATGGTGTCCACAACCTATTTCAGTCGATTAGTATGTGGGGTCTCTCTCCTTGGATGAATGAAGATTTTTGTAACTGTTCTGCAACACATTTTTGTGGGTGTTCAGTTAAGGAGTGTTTCAGACAGGTTTGAGATTCTCTATGGAAGTTCAAGGTTGTGACCCCATGTCGTTTCCCCTGATCAGGGTGATGACCTCTCTGGTTATTGATGTAGTTAGGAGTTTTGAATCAGGGTTGCTGATTTCAGAATGATCCTGGAAAGGAGACAGGGGGTGGCTACTCTTGTTTTCTTTTATGTTCATCTCTTGGTGTTTCCAGATGCTGGGATATGTTAAGCAAGAGACTGGATCTGTCTCTCTGTGATGTTTCTATCTATAGTGAGGAGAATCATCCTTACATCTTTGTGGGTGGGGTTTATTGTAATGTTTGTATGCCTTTTCTTGTTATCTTGTAGTTTCAGTCTAGTTAGATTGAGGCTTATCTTGGTTATGTTTTCCTGTTAGTATGGTGTTTTCTATGTTTTTTCGATCCTCTTTAATCTCCCTGCATGGAGATTTAGGGATCAGGTTTTCCCTTAGGGGCACTTTTGTACCCAAAGTTTTAGTTTCCTAGTAACACACTTTTTTGACCGATACAAAAAAAAACAACATGGTGGGTGTATGGAGGTGGAAGATGGCTGGAAGTGGTAAGAAATGGGTGAATGGTGGTCAAAAATGATGATAGATGGAACAAACCAAAGGGATGGATGTACGGTGAGCACTTCAACCTTTTTTGGACCTTGGAACTCTCCCACGAGGCTCTGGGAACCAAAAATATGTGGAACCTCCTCCAAGTAGTGAGGGGTGGGTATTTATAAGTGAAGGTGGATTGTATGTGATAAGTGGTTGCGACACCTATCTCAGTCTCTACCCTTGGTTATCGGCCCGACCATGCTAGGCTCAGCCCGATCGTGTCGAGTGTTATGGTCGAGATAGATGTAGCAGTCAAGATGGATGTAGCAGTTGAGATGGATTTCATGGTCGAGATGGATGTCATGGTCAAGATGGATGTTGGCCGTTGTCCTCAACCCGACCATTTTGAGTGTAGCAGTTGAAACAAATCTTTAGTTGCAGTGGTCGCGATAGTCGTAGCGATAAAAATGGATGTAGCAGTCGCAACCCTTGTAGAAGTCAAGACCTTTTGTAGAGGTCAAGACCCTTGTAGCCATCGTGACTTTGTCCCCTCAGCCTGATCATGCCAGTATGGGCCAGGCCGTGTCGAGTGTAGTGGTCACTATAGATGGAAGCCTAGTTGTTACAAAAATTGTGTGTTGGGGAGAAGTCTTAGAGAATAGATGTCTTTTGAAGTTCGGTGCATGCATGTCCCAAAATTGTCTATTTGAGCAACTTTATCTTTGAAAGATATATAAATTATGAAAAGATAAGTATCTAGAGTTATTTTGGGCATATAAAGGCTATAATGATACAAAACCATAGATAAGTGCTTAGTATAAATGCCTGAATTTGGGTGTTATCACTCACAAATTCAAGAAAGTCACCTGAACCTTTGGTTGGCTCAAATGAGCTAATTGTTTCATAAGATGAACCGGCCGTCTCTACCAACCTAAGCTGATCTATTCACTCAGTGAGATGGTCGGTTGGTGCCCCAATTCATGCATAACTCAACCAATTCAATTCTAATCAACCTGACACTCCAAAAGGCCATCTCAACACTTGATCCGATCAGCTGGTAGTTCAGTTAGCTGATTTATTGTTTGAATTGAAAACTTAAACACTTTAGTAATCAATCCAATTATCATTCATGCTTAAACTCATCTTCTATATGAGTTCCTATGTGTGTGACACTATAGGTCCAGTATCACATGGCAGTGAATTTCTGTAACTAGCTTATGACATCAGAAGCAAAGAGTGGTCTCTAGTTGCACATTAGTGCTACCCAAGTGAATAGAAAGTTGGAGAACAACTTCAACCTACAATATGTGTAAGGTGTTATAGTGATTTTATAATTCCTTTGTCTCTAATATCTGAGATGAAGTCGAGGCATGGAAATGTCATCCTCTCAATGTTCAATCCATGTTCCTTTATCTAAGAGCAAATCATCTAAGATATATGTGACCTTAAATCATGCACACGTGCATGCACATGCCTTTCTCAATCTTGCTTATCAAGTGGCCAGGATATCAAACTCTAGTAGGAGGGACTATCCCATCTACATCGCTCACATTCAATCCCCATGTGTGACACCTACGAAATCATCACCTTTATGGCAATCCTTATTCAGGGTTATGTTTGATGATGTCAAAGTATACCGAACGAGATGTGATGAGTGTAGTGACTTTATGTTTAAGAATCACAATAACCACCTTTACTTTGAGATATTAATATGATGTCCAATGATGGTTTCCATGTGTCACTCTCAAGGTGGTTCTATCCGATACATTGTTCCCTAACAAGTATTTATATGCTTGGCTTGATATCATATATCATGACTAATGAGATTCTGTCATCATCCAATCCACACTCTAGTCTTAAGTGTTACTGTTGTCTATCTACCTTCCACAGTAACAACTGACTAGGGACATAATAAGAATGTACATACTCTTAGCATCCATATGATCTCATTGTTCAAGTCACGTACTTGAAGACATACATCATTGAGTATTGTCATTCTCTAGACATTCACAATGTTTCCTCATTATATCAAGTTGAGTGAAACATAATGAATTGGAATCTTGCCTTTATGATTATTAATTAAATCCTTTATGTTACATGCCATGTCAATCATCATATGATTGTCTCTCTGGGCATACTTTACCAACATAAAGAACATGGAAGACTTGACGAGTGACATGGATCTGAATTAAAGAAGTTGACTCTTGGGAGATAGACTTGAGATAGTTTGAATATCCCTATACTTATATCTTGATGTAGTTACTTTCATGTTATCCCCTAGTGGGATATTATCTTGTATATGTATAATAGAATATAGTCATTATTATTTCTACTGCTATACTTTGGTCTTGTATACCATTATTTGAGAAATGAAAAAACACATCTATTCCAGCATACTTTTTTAGGGTGTTTAGACTAGATAGGTTTATTCCTAACATTAAGTGAGGAGTAGATCCCCTCTCGTGTTCCACTCATTACAAGATGGTATCTGAGGCACTAGCAGTCATATTATGTAACTACTTCAATCTTATCTCCCTTAGGATGTTTACCCTAGGAAGATATGGCATGTACAAATTTTAGTGAACCTACCCTCTTTACCCCTCTAGTATGTGGGAAGTTGTACTAGGTAAGTCTTTAGTTTTGAGATGTGAATCTTAGGGTTTCTAGGTTAGAATCAAAAGGATATAAAATTGAACCTTAGGTGTATATGGAATGTTATTTGGATGCATGAGCAACATAAAAAGTGTTCACGATTAAAAGATGTATAAGAAACCATGATATCTAGAAGAGTTTTCTTATTACATTAAACCTTTTAAGGGTGAGAGTAGTTGGATGATCATATAAGGATAATTACATTTTAAGGATGAAATACTTTTAAGCGGTGAAGTGTTGTAATGTACAAAAACCTAGAATCTTATCTTATTCCAAGATTAACAGGTTAGCAAGTTTGGTTCCTTAGATTTGACCAAATAGGATACAGTCATGCCTTAATGTATATCATTTATGCACATAACATGAATAGCTCAATGGTAACTTATTACATAATTAGGCTTGAAAACAAATATGACATATTAAGTGGTATAAAGTTCTATAATCGACATCACATATTAAAATGCACTTAGATTATTAAAATGATAACTTAACTATGTGCTAACATGTAAGTAAATTCATTAAATATGTCACATATGTCTCCTTTACTAACTAATATGCATATGATGGCTGAATATGATAAATAAGAAGTATAATGTGCTTTGGAATAACAATTGGTGTTTTCATGTCCACAAATGTGAATCATGTACCATAAAATAAATATTAAATTAATAAACTTAATATGGAAAATAAGAAAATTATGTAAATTTGTACATAACAATATAAGGAAACTCTTTTGGTAACAATGTGAAGATAATGAGACTCTAAATAATAAATAATGGTGGTAATAATGTAAAGTTATAACAATATAATGGTGATGAGCCTTGATGAATGCATATTCGTCTGAGTCCAATCGCCTCATTTAACCCATATTTACACTGATTAGTCGCCTTTATTGGCTTTATCTTCTAAATATGTGAAATGACTTGGATAAACTACTTTAATGAGCTTTTATTACCTATACTTTCTATTATGTGAGTAATTGAGCTTAATTGAATTATCACAGATTTAATTGGATTTTTACAGCATTTTTGGCAGGTCAAATCAAGCTTTGGGCCCGAGTTTTGGTCCATTTCCCATTTTGGGATTTGTTTAGCTCTAGTCAATGGCTGGTCAACCAGGGCCCCTCCTCCTTTTCCCTTTCACGCGGCCCTTCTCCTGGAGGCTACATTACCCGCGGTTCCTCCTGACCTAGCCGCGACCACGGCAAAATGATCGTGATCTCCACAAACCCCGCGGCCTGAAGTAGTCAATGTCGCTACCGCGGCCTTCTTACACCTCTCCGCCTGCCTCCGCGGATCCACCACCCTCACCCCAACCTGGACTTCACGGTAGCAACAGATCTTCATCCAACCTCTCCACCCCAACGCCTTGGCTTGATCCCGACCTGAACTCCCAACAACCGCGAACACATGTCCGTGGTCCTTAGATCGCTACCCTAACCGCAGGCAACTTCCCTGGATCGCGACCTACAGTTTCACATGCCGTGACCTCCCTGTTTGAGAATTGTGATCTGCAATAAAGGGGATGAATGAGCCAAATACCGAGCATCAACGCTGCCATCGGCCTGCTACCTGTAGACTCCCACCTAAGCACCCTCTCTCCACCTGCGCTCGAGGCAACGATGACCTACTCCCTCTTCCAATACTCGCGACCTTCACCTTCAGTTCTCCAGCAGTGATACACTGGCGGTTGTCAATGCACCGCGACCCTTGAGCAACATCGCTCATAGCTGCTCCACGGACCACAACTCCGCCTTCCTTGACCTTGTCGACTCCTGCTGCTTCGTCCTGCGCCAGCAACCACCTCTGCAACCACAACAACCTTCCACCCTCCACCTTTGCTAGCCCTATCTGCTGCATTTATGCCTACACACCACCACTGTCTACCCCTTGCCTCCTCATCTCTCTGCTTCTTTCCCCAGCAGCACCCATCCATGCTCTGGTATCCATGGCGGCATCCACCTTCCCTGTATCCATGGCACGCCTGCTTCCTAAACCCACGGATCATCACCCACCTACCAAGAAGCAGTGCCATGTGGGTGCATGTTGAACAAAAGAGAAACGCAGCCCCACTGGCCCAGTAGAGAAAACATCATGACCTGCTATGCTTACTTCAGCATTAACCACGACCGCAACATGAGCAAAAGACCGCGACCGTGCAAAAATTCACGACCAGCCAATACCCGCGACCTGCAGTTCCACAAGTGCCGCGACCACGACAAAGGCCGCGACCACGAAAAATGTCGCGACCATGACAATGCCGCGACCACGACATTTGCCGTGACCATGACAAATGCCGCGACCACGACAAATGTCACGACCATGACAAAAGTCGTGACCCGCTACAGAAATGACAAGGTCGCGATTTTAAGTTGGTTCCCAGCCTGCCTATAAATAGAACTCGACTCCAGTCAGTCAGGGCATCATCTCCAGACGTCGTTAGGCTGCAGGACTTCCCTGGGCCTAAGGAGACGATCTCCATAGCCAAGAACCTACCCCCGTGGTGGTTTTGCGGCCTCTTCACCCAGATCTCGAGTGAAGACTCAGATCTGCAAGCCACCTCGTTTAGATCTAGATTTGGATCTAGATCTGCTGCGTCCACACCACCATCTCGTCCACGAGCTGCTCCTTCTGCTGTGAGTGAGGACTACGAGAAGAAGAATAAGGTGGAGAGAGAAGATCCGCCCCATCTGCCATGGTGTTCTTCCCTCCTCATCCAGATCTGCCCCGACATCGTGTAGAAGACCGTTTCTCCATCGATCTGTGATCATCTTCTTCACCATGCTCATGGTGGAATCTTCTCTTTCTCTTGTTTTTCTTGTTCCTCTCACCATGAGCGAGTAGTTTACTTTCGCTGGGGTGCGGAGACTAGCCTCTCTGCCCATGCTTTCATATCTCACTGTTAAACATTCCATGGCATGTATATAATCTTTTATTTCATTGTTAATCGTCGATGAGTGCTTGTGGATTGATCGCCTACTTGCATATATCTTATTCGTTTCCTATGTTGCGAGAACTTCAATGAGTAGGTTTTGAATGTTGATTAACGTGGTTGACTCCCAAACTAGAAATAGAATGGGATTCCTTGAGGTCGTATGTATATGATCTGTGTGGTGATGAGCCATCTATCCCACGGTGACGCTTTTGTGTGCCTGGCGCCTGTATAGGGGGCCCACAACTTCATTTGGATTTCTATATCTTCGGAGCCGTAAGTGTGTGATCTGGAGGGTGACGAGATATCTGATACCTAAGGTGATGCTTACGCGAACCTGACGCCCGTATGGGGGGTTCTGCAGTAGCTCTATTTGAATGGTTATATCTTGTCTGGATGTTTGATGTTTGGACGTGATTGCATGTGCAGTGGTGGTGAAACCCGGGACCATCCCAACAATTTCCATCATTAATCTTTAATCAACCTTTAATCCTGCTCTTTTACTTTCCTCGCATTTAGTTTAATTAAAATCAACCAACCTTGTTCTAAGTATTAGTCTTGATTCAACTAGATTCGACTAGAGAAAGATTCCTAAAAATGTTGTCCCTTGGGATTCAATCCTCAACTATACTGCGATAAGACCTGTCCACTTGCGGGTGGTATTATTGCATGTTGTTTTGGTTAAAAACTTAGGGATTTCAACCCTGAGTGAGTTTGTTAGTGTGATAATATAAGCCACGTCAAATTCTGGCGCCGTTGTCGGGGACAACGAAATTGTCTAGTTAAATCTAGTTCTTTTGAGGCTAATTTAGGTTTTTCCTTTTACTTTTGATTCTATCGATCATATATACTTGAATTTGGTTCTACTCCATCCGTCTTACCAGCGAAAGATCTTTCCATCCTAGGTACCCACAAAGTCTAGTGTATGCGCCGCTCGGACAGTCCCGGACTCTCTGCTAGCTTTGACCCTGAGATAAATAGAACCTTTCGCCGTCAGTACAGAGAGAACCAAGCAAGAATGGCTCAAGAGGAGGAAATTTCTCGAAGGGTAGCTCAATCCCTTAATGCACAAAGAGATAGACTTATGCAAGAAGCCCGAGCTGCATTCGAAGAAGAAATCCAAGCAGCCCAAGCAACACCTCAACAAGTAGAGCTACAAAAAGACCTGAGGGAGTTCTCAATCCCTAAAGCTGCTGACGTTCATCACCCAGTGCAACCTCCTCCCATCAACGCTCCAAATTTTCTGATAAGAGCGCATTGGGTCACTTTGCTTCAAAATAGTCCTTTCTATGGTAAGCAAGGAGAAGATAGTCAAGAACATCTTCTGAGATTCATAGACTTATGCGCCATGACAAAGCAAAATGGAGTCACTGATGATGCCATCAGACTCCGTCTCTTCAAATACTCTCTGGATGATAGAGCCATGAGTTAGTATAACTCCTTGCAATGCGAACCCATCACCACTTGGGAACAACTTCAAAATGTTTTTCTGGAAAAGTTTTATCCACCTTCTCTCACCTATGAAATTAGGGGCCAAATAACGCAATTCACCCAGGCCCCTAGAGAATCCCTAGCTGAAGCATGGGAAAGATACAAAGAGCTTCTACGCAAGTGTCCACATCATGGCATTCCAAAGAATCAGCTCATTGAAATCTTTTATAGAGGTGTGGACAATGATATCAAGAGGTTTTTGGATTCCTCGTCTGGAGGAAACTTCATGCGTCAGAGTTATGATAGCGCATGGAAGGTTGTCACCCTTGGAGCTGAAAACCAAGCCAACTGGGGTAGACCTGTTGGAAAAGGAGTGCTGAAGGTAGCTATGGCTGAAGCAACACCCGAGTACAATTCTATCGCTGAATCTCTCAAACTCCTAGTTGCAAAGTAAGACCATCTAGAATCGTCCCTCACAGCCTATGAAAGAAGACGTTCGCCCCCTCGACAACAAGAGCAAGTTAAGTCAGCCTCACTCTTCTGTGAAGCATGCAAAGGAACTGACCATTCTACTCTAGCATGTAACATTCTCTATGATGTTGTCTTGAGCAATACCTGTTCTCAAGGAGATAATGTCAAATGGAAAATCTGAATGTTGTCAACACCATCCCTGGTCAATGATACTATAATCCGAGTCTGAATAGGAACCATCTAGGTTTTCAATACGAGAACCCTTATGGAGCGGAGAACTCACGACAACTTGGTTCAAATACTCAACAACGAGGCCCGCCATGATTCCAGTATAACCAACAACCAAATTTCGGGAATCAAGGGAACTTTAGAGGTAACTTCCAGAATAGAAACTACAACAACTATCAGAACAATTCTCAGTTTCAAAACCCCAACAAAGCCCCCTATCAACAGAAACAACAAGGGAAACAAGCCGTTCCCATCTCTCCTGATGACAAATTGTCACCTATTGAGAAGATGTTGCAGTCGCAGCAGACTATGATAGCTAACCAGCAAGCCCATCAGAAGGCTATTGAATCTCAACTAGCTCAACTTGCGGTTAGCATGAAGCCACCTGCTGGAACCTTTGTTGGACAACCCAAAAACAATCCTAAACATCCGGACCAACTAAAGGCTGTCACCACCAGGTCCGGGAAAAACTATACCGACTCCCCTACTAAGATACCAATAGCAGAAACAAACAATGATAACTTTGCAAATGTCCAAGACTCTACAACACCTGAGTCTCAACCGAAGGAACAACCAACCACTGATAAGACAGACAAAGCAAGATTGGAGGAACCATTGACTGCGGAGGCTGAAGACACACCTGAGTCGGATGTGCCAGTGTACAAGCCCCATCCTCCATTCCCAGCTCGTTTGAAGCAGACAAAGATGGATACTCGATTCAACAAGTTTAAAAAAGCTATGCAGAAGCTTCATGTAGATATGCCCTTTCTAGATGCACTGGCCGAGATACCAGCCTGGACTAAGTATTTAAAGTCTCTCCTCACAAGGAAGTACATAACAGAAGAATATGAGACTGTTAAGCTAGCAACAACCACTTTCAATATCATCCAGAGCTAAATGCCCAAGAAGCAGAAAGACCTAGGATCCTTTGGGATTTCATGCCATATCAGTGACTCTTCATGTAAGAAGGGATTAGCCGATCTCGGTGCTAGCATCTCGATCATGCCACTTAGCCTTTACAAGAGGCTAGGGTTTGCAGAATTACTCCCAACTAGAATGACGATTCAACTTGCAGATAACTCTATGACTCTTCCTTTGGGAATCATCGAAGATGTCCCTGTCAAGGTTGGAAAAGACTCTTATGTCCCTTGTGACTTTGTCATCATGGACATAAAAGAAGATGCCAGATACCCCCTCATTTTTGGCCGTTTGTTCCTCGCCACTGCAAGAGCTTTGATTGACGTTGAAGCAGGGACCTTGTTGCTCAGACTAGGGAAAGAAACCCTCGAGTTCAAAGTTTTTGAAAGCATGCGAAGACCGAGCATGCAAGAAGAAGTCTATCTAATTGATTGCATTGAGCAAATGTCTCTCCTCACACAAGAGGAATATGAAAAAGACGATCCTTTAGAAGTGGCACTAACAAACCCATCTGCCAAAATTTTCATCAACAAACAAGTTAAGGATTGTATCCTTCACCTCGACTCTGTAGAAGAAGATCCTAAAGCTATGTTCGAGGAACTCAAAGCTGTGAATGTAACTAAAGAGCCATGTGAGAAGCCAGAAGCCCCTGAAATGAAGCCCCTACCTGAGGGACTTAAGTACGTGTTTTTGGACGATCTTAAGGTTTGTCCAGTTATTATAAACTCTGATCTAACGACCGAACAAGAAGATAGACTCTTGAAAGAATTAAAGGAAAGAAAGAAAGCTATCGACTACAAGATGAGCGATCTCACCGGGGTCAGTCAAGCGCTTTGCATGCACAAAATTCCTATGGTGGAAGACCACAAGCCGACTGTTGAGCATCAACATAAGTTGAATCCTAATATGAAGGAACTAGTCCGCCGCGAAGTTATCAAGTTGCTCACTACCGGCATCATCTATCTGATATCTGACTTACCGTGGGTGAGTCTTGTGCATGTCATTCCAAAGAAGGGTGGCATTACTGTGATACAGAATGAAGAAAATGAACTCATCCCCACTCGAACGGTCACTGGGTGGAGGATGTGCATCGACTACAGGAAGTTAAACAAGGCTACACGTAAAGATCATTTCTCGATGCCTTTTCTAGATCAAGTCTTAGAGCGATTGGCTCACCAGGAATATTTTTACTATCTCGATGGTTACTCTGGATTCTACCAAATTCCTATACATCCAGATGATCAAGAGAAAACTACTTTTACTTGCCCCTTTGGGACATACGCCATTAGAAAGATGCCATTCGGGCTCTGTAATGCGCCTGCAATGTTCCAACGCTGCATGGCAGCCATATTTGCTGGTTTAACCGAAACTATTATGGAAGTTTTTATGGATGATTTCTCCATATATGGAGATTCATATGATTCATGCCTAAGGCACCTCTCCCTTGTCCTTAAACGATGCGAACAAACACATCTAGTGCTTAATTGGGAGAAATGTCACTTTATGGTAAAAGAAGGTATTGTCCTCGGCCATAGGCTCAGTAACTGAGGAATCAAAGTTGACAAAGCAAAGATCGAAGTGATTTCTAAACTCACTATCCCAACCAATGTAAGAAAAGTCTGCGCATTCCTTGGTCATGCAGGCTTCTATAGAAGGTTTATCAAGGATTTCTCCAAGATAACCAAGCCCATGACAAACTTGTTGTTGAAGGACGCTGACTTCCATTTTGATGAAGAATGTATCAAGAGTTTCAACAATCTAAAGCATGCCCTTACGACAACACCCATCATTCACGCCCCGGATTGGGATCACCCATTCGAAATTATGTGTGATGCCAGTGATTACGTTGTGGGTGCCGTTTTGGGCCATTGTATAGAGAAGAAACATCATGTCATCTATTATGCATCGAAGACCCTTGATGAAGCTCAGAGGAACTATGCAACTACCGAGAAGGAACTACTAGCAGTCATATATGCCTTTGATAAGTTTAGATCCTGCCTGATTGGTTCAAAGGTGATTGTATACATCGATCACGCTGCTATTCGTTATCTTCTAAAAAAGAAAGATGCAAAACCAAGGCTAATAAGATGGATTCTCCTATTGCAAGAATTTGATCTTGAGATTAGAGAGAAAAGAGGCACAGAAAATGTTGTAGAAGACCACTTAAGTCGTATCCACACTCTGGAAACTGAGAAGATACCAATTAATGACTCTCTCCCAGATGACCAGCTTATGAAAGTCTCAGAAGCTACTCCTTGGTACTCAGACTATGTGAACTACCTCGCCGATGGTGTCATCCACCCTGAGTGTACTGGAAATGCTCTAAAGAAATTCATGCATGATGTGAGGAAATATCACTGGGATGAACCATACCTCTTCAAGCTATGTGTTGATGGTCTCTACAGATGTTGTATCGTTGAGGAAGAAGCCCAACTTATTTTAGAACAATGCCACTCAGGCCCAGTCGGAGGCCATATGAGTTCTAAGAAAACTTCTTTGAAGGTTTTACAATGTGGTTTCTTCTGGCCAACCATATCTAGAGATGCTTATAACTTTGTGTTGTCATGTGACAAGTGTCAGAGAACGGGAAACATTACGAAAAGAGATGAGATGCCACTTAAGCTATGGCAAGAAGTTGAGATTTTTGATGTTTGGGGAGTGGACTACATGGGTCCATTCCCACCCTCACATGGATTTTCCTACATCCTAGTCGCGGTTGATTATGTCTCCAAATGGGTAGAGGCAATACCAACGATTACTAGCGATTCAAAACCCGTCATTAAAATGTTCAAAGATATCATTTTTCCCTGTTTTGGAGTTCCACACACTGTGATCTCCGACGGAGGTTCTCATTTTCTGGAAAGAAGCTTTGAAGCGTTGTTGAGAAGATATGGTGTAACACACAAGGTAGCTTCCCCCTACCACCCACAAACAAGTGGGCAGGTAGAGGTTTCGAACCGTCAACTCAAGGCTATCCTGGAAAAGACAATAGGATGCAACCGAAAGGATTGGTCAGTGAAAATCAATGACGCTTTATGGGCCTACCGAACTGCGTTCAAAACTCCTCTTGGAACAACACCCTTCAGACTCATTTATGGAAAATCATGTCACCTGCCCGTGGAACTAGAACATAAAGCATGGTGGGCAATCAAACAGCTGAATTTTGACATGAAGAAAGCAGGCGAAGCCAGGATTATACAACTTCAAGAGTTGGATGAACTCCGAATGACAGCTTATGAGAATGCACGAATCTACAAGGAATGCACGAAACTTTGGCATGATGGTCATCTGAAGAGAAAGGACATTCAAGTGGGAGACGAAGTTCTGCTATTCAACTCAAGACTGAGGTTATTCTCAGGGAAACTCCGCTCTCGATGGTCTGGACCATACATTGTCAAGAGCATCTACCCACATGGTGCATTTACCTTATGGAATGAGAAGTCAGGTGATTTTGTGGCAAATGGACAATGCTTGAAGAGATATTTCACCACAGCCGATACCAGCACTGAGGAATTGATGAATCTGTCCAAACTGACATATCTACCCAAAAACTGAAGAAATCACGTCGAGCCATCGGCGTAAAACAAAGGTGCTTGTCGGGAGTCAACCTGATCTTTAACTTAGCTTTTACTTTTAATTTTGTTTTTAGAAAATTTTGCACCTGATAGACAATGCATCGCAAGATGTAGTCTTAAGTTCTGATAGATTCCATTTTGACATTTCAGATGGAGGACACATCGCCGAAAGGAATGCAACCACATCTGGTGGACCAACCGGCACGAGTTTTCCCCTCCATCTCGGATTTAGAGTTTGCTCGGGACGAGCAAATTTCTAAGTTTGGGGTGGAGGGTGGGTGGTACGTACTTTACTTTCTACCCTCTCCTATCCGTTTCTGACTTAAGATCTCATCGTTGAAATTTTGTCGCAATTTTGAGCAAATTTTTCAAAATTTTTCAAAAGTTTCAAAAGTTTTCATAGAAATTTGTATAGAAACTTGATGAAGTTGTGACGCTTTTGTTTCAATCAAAACCTTTACCTAGCCGGCTATCCCATTTTCCCATGCAGTTTTGAATCATTATACCCTCCTTATTTGAAGCGAAGCCTCAAGGAGAACAATTTTTGAAACTAGCCTATGACTAGAAATCATCGTGTGAAGCTTATGAATCCTAACATCATGATCAGTAGATATGGCAAGTATCTGTCAAATTGAGAGGGATCAAACACGTTGTGCTTCCTATATGACTAGTGGAACAATAGCATGGAATCTCCACTGGATCCTCATCAAGTCATTATTTGAGAAGAGTATGATAAGGAGAACAACCCGGTGTATTGGATTGTAAATCAAGTTGCATTCTAATCTGAACTCTTTTCTACACTTCTTCTATCACCTTCTTACCCCTTCGCTCATCAAAAACAAACAAAAATAGCCAATATAGTGCCAAACCCCAATTTCGGGGTGGCACACCCTCTCTCTCTTTCCGCTTCTTCCATACCCCTCACTACAAAATAGGGGTGTATCACCAAGAAAAGATTCCTAAGTGCACACAAAAAGAAATGCAATCTCGAGTCGAATAGAGGAGAGATTCGCACACACAAAAAATGCAATCAATGAAATTGCAAATCATATAATAAAAATCTCAAGTTGAATAGAGGAGAGATTTGTATCTTCCTTCCATACCACCCTTCACTCCCTTTTCCACCTATTGGCACAATGAATGCCTACGCTCACCAACATCCTAAAAACACCAGTGTCAGATCAGGTGCACACTTGTTGTTCTCTGGGTATCTCTGGACTCTTACGAAACTCTCTAACATGCTTGATTTTGGAAAAAGGGGAGAGGAAGTGATGTTGGGAAATGAACTCGGAAACGAAGATATGGAAAAATGTGTTCTGTGATCTCAGGATGTTGAGACACTTAGTCATACCGTGTAGAAAAGAAACAATCGTGATGCGAAGAGGAAGCAGTCGCACGAGTTGAAAGGATTCATCCGGCGAGTGTTTTAGATTTTGTGTTACTCGAGGATGAGCAACGTTTAAGTTCGGGGTATTTTGATGAATGCATATTCATCTGAGTCCAATCGCCTCATTTAACCCATATTTACACTGATTAGTCACCTTTATTGGCTTTATCTTCTAAATATGCAAAATGACTTGGCTAAACTGCTTTAATGAGATTTTATTACCTATACTTTCTATTATGTGAGTAATTGAGCTTAATTGAATTATCACATATTTAATTGGATTTTTACAGTGTTTTTGGCAGGTCAAATCGAGCGTTGGGCCCGAGTTTTGGTCCATTTCCCATTTTGGGCTTTGTTTAGCTCTGGTCAATGGTCGGTCAACGAGGGCCCCTCCTCCTTTTCCCTTTCACGCGACCCTTCTCCTGGAGGCTACATTACCCGCGGTTCCTCCTGACCAAGCCGTGACCGTGGCAAAATGATCGCGATCTCTACAAACCCCACGGCCTAAAGTAGTCAATGCTGCAACCGCGGCCTTCTTACACCTCTCCGCCTGCCTCCACGGATCCGCCACCCTCACCCCAACCTGCACTTCACGGCAGTAGCAGATCCCCATCCAACCTCTCCACCCCAACGCCTTGGCTTGATCCCGACCTGAACTCCCAACAACCGTGAACACATGTCCGTGGTCCTTTGATCGCTACCCTAATCACGGGCAACTTCCCTGGATCGCGACCTACAGTTTCACATGCCGCGACCGCGACCTTACCCGCGACCTCCCTGTTTGAGAATTGTGATCTGCAATAAAGGGGACGAACGAGCCAAATACCGAGCATCAACGCTGCCATCGGCCTGCTACCTACAGACTCCCACCTGAGCGCCCTCTCTCCACCTATGCTCAAGGCAATGATGACCTGCTCCCTCTTCCAATACCCGCGACCTTCACCTTCAGTTCTCCAGTAGTGATACACCGGTGGTCGTCAACGTACCGCGACCCCTGAGCAACGTCGCTCACAGCTGCTCCATGGACCGCAACTCCGCCTTCCTCGACCTTGTTGACTCCTGCTGCTTTGTCCTGCGCCAGCAACCACCTCTACAACCACAACAACCTTCCACCCTCCACCTTTGCTAGCCCTATCTGCTGCATTTATGCCTACACACCACCAATGGTGGCATCTACCTTCCCTGCATCCATGGCACCCCTGCTTCCTAAACCCACGGATCATCACCCACCTACCAAGAAGCAGTGCCATGTGGGCGCATGTTGAAAAAAATAGAAATGCAGCCCCGCTGGCCCAGCAGAGAAAACATCGTGACCCGCTATGCTTCCTTCAGCATTAACCGCGACCGCAGCATGAGAAAAAGACCGCGACTGTGCAAACATTCACGACCAGCCAATACCCACGACCTGCAGTTACACAAGTGTCGTGACCACGGCAAATGCCGCAACCACGACATTTGCCACAAACACGACAAATGTCGCAACCACAACAAAAGCCGCGACCCGCTGTAGAAATTACAAGGTCGCGATTTTAAGTCGGTGCCCAGCCTGCCTATAAATGGAACTCGACTCTAGTCAGTCAGGGCATCATATCCAGACACCGTTAGGCTGCAGGACTGCCCTAGGCCTAAGGAGACGATCTCCATAGCCAAGAACCTGCCCCTGTGGTGGTTTTGCGGCCTGTTCACCCAGATCTTGAGTGAAGACTCAGATCTGCAAGCCACCTCATTTAGATCTAGATATGGATCTAGATCTGCTGCGTCCACGCCACCATCTCATCCACGAGCTGCTCCTTCTATTGTGAGCGAGGACTACGAGAAGAAGAAGAAGGTGGAGAGAGAAGATCTGCCCCGTATGCCGTGGTGTTCTTCCCTTCTCATCCAGATTTGCCCCGACATCGTGTAAAAGACCATTTCTCCATCGAGCTGCGATCATCTTCTTCACCATGCTCATGGCAGAATCTTCTCTTTCTCTTGTTTTTCTTGTTCCTCTCACCATGAGCGAGTAGTTTACTTTCGCTGGGGTGCGGGGACTAGCCCCGCTGCCCATGCTTTCATATCTCACTGTTAAACATTCCATGGCATGTATATAATCTTTTATTTCGTTGTTAATCATTGATGAGTGCTTGTGGATTGATCACCTGCTTGCATATATCTTATTCGTTTCCTATGTTGTGAGAACTTCAATGTGTAGGTTTTGAATGTCGATTAACGTGGTTGACTCCCAAACTAGAAATAGAATGAGATTCCTTGAGGTCGTAAGTATATGATCCGTGTGGTGACGAGCCATCTAGACCACAGCGACGCTTCTGTGTGCATGATTCCTGTATAGGGGGCCCACAACTTCATTTGGATTTTTGTATCTTCGGAGCCGTAAGTGTGTGATCTAGATGGTGATAAGACATCTGATACCTAAGGTGATGCTTATGTGAACCTGACGCCTGTATGGGGGGTTCTGCAGCTGCTCTATTTGAATGGCTATATCTTACCTAGATGTTTGATGTTTGCACATGATTGCATGTGCAGTGGTGGTGAAACCCGGACCCATCCCAGCAATTTCCATCATTAATCTTTAATCAACCTTTAATCCTGCTCTTTTACTTTCCTCGCATTTAGTTTAATTAAAATCAACCAACCTTGTTCTAAGTATTAGTCTTGATTCAACTAGATTCGACTAGAGAAAGATTCTTAAAAACGTTGTCCCTTGGGATTCGATCCTCAACTATACTGCGATAAGACCCGTCCGCTTGCGGGTGGTATTATTGCACGTTGTTTTGGTTAAAAACTTAGGGATTTCAACCCTAAGTGAGTTTGTTAGTGTGATAATATAAGCCACGTCAAGCCTAAAACTCTAACTATGATAGAACTCATAAAGGAAATCTCAAGACCCAAATCTAATGGAAACATTGTGTTCCTTGGATCCAAGTTAGCTTAGGTACCAAGTTTCACATTGTTTAAAAAATCTGAACTATCCTAAACCCATTAAAAAAGAAAATATAAGATAAGGACAAAAAATAAATAATATATTGAATGACATCAAAAGGGAAATCTAATAGAATAATTGGATTCTTCTTAATTAGCTCATTTGCAAAATTTGGCTTTATTTGGGTCTTATTTGAGACCTAAACTAATTAGGGAAAGAAAACATATTATTAAAACCCCTATATATTAATTATTTGGTTTATCTGATCAATTTCTTAAAGTTCCTCCTTTTCTTTTTGGCTATCATGCTTTCAACTTTTATTCATGTGTGTGTGGCTCATATTTGTTTCCCATTTTTATCAGCCCAATCCATGGCCATGGAGCTTTCCCCTACCTTCAACTCCCCTTTTCTCTTTCAAATAGTAAACAAGGAATCCTGACTTGTTCTCCATCTATCAATTCTTTCTTTCTTCGTGTTTCCTTTCCCATTAGCTTCATATCACATTTTTGTGTTTCATCCTAGGTTTTATAGGCTTTCATAGTATCCAAGCCTCTTCCAAACTCCAACCCCCTCTATGCATATGGAACTCCTCCATTATATATATATATATATATATATATATATATATATATATATATGTGTGTGTGTGTGTGTGTGTGTGTGTGTGTGTGTGTGTGGACATGTATGTTTTTTGCAAACAACTTGTATGCCTCTAGGAACACAAGCGGGCTTCCCTTTATCACCAACATTACGTATGGGTGTCTCCCTGAAGTGAACCCCCTAGTTCTCTAAGTGTCTTTCTTGGACTACACCTTGATGTTGAAGGTCGGCAAAGCTAGAAACACTCCCCCTCTATGATCGCTTCCATCTTTTCATGGACCATCTTATGGACCTTATAAAGCTCCCTTTCAAACGAAGTTATCGAACAAAGGTATCATCCTCGCTCATGCATCCTCCCACCTTCATTCTTTTTAACTGCCATTGGATTTGGTCTCTGTAACACCCCACTTTTCACAACATATAAATATCACTTAGTAGAAGTATTTTACTTAAGGGGGTGTCATAATATGCTAACATTTTCAATTAAAGTAAATGAAAAACCTTACATTTATTTGAAATAGATTCATACATAGTTCATAGTCATGAAATCTAAAACTTATTCATCATGAAATGTAAATCTACTGAATTAGACTTGGATGAGATAACTTGGATATAATTTAAATGATATCTAATGACATTAGATTGACTTGGTAAACAAAACCCCACCAGGCAAAGCTTGAAAATCTTCTAGTTCTTGATTGGCCTTTCTATCCTTTACTTGCTCAAAGTCCTATGGACATTGCGTCCCCAGTCATGCCAAACAACCATCACATTAGTAAGCGGTATTTGGAACTTTATATAACACAAAGAAAATATAACTTGACATGATGTAGACTTGACATGAACTAAAATTGACATGAACTTGACATAATCATCACTCTGGATTATCTTAATCATTTTTGTATCATTTAAACATGATGAATTAGATAAGTGAATATATGTTGCCTCTCTTAATGCCCCATAGGACCCCATAATTTTTAGGAAGCCCATAATGCTAGGAAAGCCCATAATGGCCCAAAGGTTCATGATAGAGGAGCATATAAAAACTTAACCAATTCCTAAAGTTTGTTCACGATCTTAACTTTATCATTATTGTCTTTAATCTTAATCTTGACCATAACGGGATTTCTCCCTCTTAGTGTCATAATGAGGTTTCTCCCTTTTAGTGTCATAATGATATTTATCCCCTTGAATCATCATGGGATTTCTCCCTTTTAATGTCTTAATGGGATTTCTCCCTCTTCATGTCTTAATGGGATTTCTCCCTCATAGTGTCTTAATGGGATTTCTCCCTCATAATCCCTTCTTTGAACATGATTGATTATGCATAGATCATAGTCATAGCTAAGGTTTATATAATAGAACATAAGCAATCCATCACACAATGATATCACACAATGATATCTATACATGATGTTATCTTAGGAAGTATTCATAATTTCATGAAACATATTAATTTGCATAACCATAAAATAAACATTCAGTAAACCAAATTTTACTTTTGCCAAATATGCATGATCCGCTTACCTCTAATATTGATGATTTCTTTAATGTGATCTTAATTCCTTTTCTGATAACCTAATTACCTAGACATCAACAAATTTCTATAAGTCCATGTGCATTTCCCTTCTTCATTTTTAAATCTCAAACCCCCATCTCCTAAACCTTGTATACCAAAATATGATTCTTACTTGGACTATCAAACTATAACGTAAAACCATGATAAAAATCTTGATGTTGGATGCATATCAAAACTCACATTATATAGTCTCTATGACACACATACTCGAATAAGTCATAAAAAACATCATAATGTATTATATGCAAACATGTTAGTATATGATCAAAACAAAAATCTTCAAATGCAATCATATGTCTCTAGTTACTGCGATTTGGATGAAATCAGATATAAATATCAAAAACTCTATTTTAGAGTAGTTAAACATATATGTAATGTAATATCTCATCAATATCCATAAAATATATCACATAATATTTTCTTAAGTCTAAAACCAAATAATAATTTAAGAAGGCATTAAATCTCATCAAAACTTTGAAACTAATAATGATACCATGCAATAGGGTTTGGATAAAAAATATCAAATCATTCCACAACCAAACAATGAGTGAAATATCTAAAATTTCCTTATTTGGATTTACATCAAAAACCTTATTAAAACTTCAAGTCAAAAAGATCAAACTTTGGAATCATGTATACACATGAAAATATACTTACCATAAAGCATTCATTATTTTCTACAATGATTTGCTATTTTAATCCATAAAGCATCAAAATTATATAGATTTTAGTACACAACATATTAAATGACAAACGTAAAAACAATATATTAAAGATATTTTTAGGACATGGTACACTCAAAATCCTTTCTAGTGATATATTTAACTCCCCAAATGGACACTGAAAACTCAAGTCATGGTTTTGTAAAGTTACCATAATTTTACTTGATACCAGCACCAACTATGCAAATGTTAATACGAGTAGAGGGGGGATATAGTGTCGCAACTGTGGTGATCCTTCATCAGTGTTGTAGGCATAGGAGGAGGAGACAATTGTATGTCAAGTGATGGAGCACTATAAAAAATATAGGGGAAGGCGGCGTCTTGAAGGAATAGGATGTCAACTACCTTTTTTTATTTGTTCCCTTGCCACGACACATCCGTCAAGGAGGGGGAGAATGAGTAGTTGGAAAAGGAGAACAAGGGAAGGGAAAAGCAGGGTTATGGCAGTACCCAAAAATACAAGTCCCACTAACCCTTATAAACTCCCTCGTGTTGTACACATTTTTGTTTATTGATTTCCAAGTTAGGATAAAGCATGAGTGGAATTATTACAAGAAAATTCAAAGGATATGTATTTATTTTAAACCACCATCCTATATGTCTTCTTATCTATCTATATAAATTCTCAACTTTTAAACCACAATTTTAAAACATTATAAATGTAGACCACATCCTAGTCTGACTAGAACTATCTGCCTACTAGAATCTAACTCGAAACACGTTACAATTGTAAAATAAAAATACCCTTCAAGTCAAGATAAATTATCTGATGTAATTGAATTTGAAGAGGTATTTAAACACATTTAAAAATCAAATGTGATGTTCATTCTGAGCATTAATTTCATATAAAAGACCCATCCAAAATGATGGATATCTATCTATAGTCAAACCAAGCATTTATTACACAACCTATAAATTTCCAATAATCCATTATAACATTACCATATTTTTTCTTATTCTAATAGAAAAGTAAAACTATCTATTTTCATAACCATTGTTCATTAACTTCATTACATACAAAAGCCTCTAACTTCTAGTTGCTTACCATAGATATCAAACCAACTAATTCAATTTAAAAAATCAATAAAATCATTGAAAAGAGTATATGACTACATTAATTTAAGTTCCCTATTTATTTTTCTAAAAGATATATAACTTGGTTAAGTATTTAATTAAAAATTATTCAATATGATTACCCACTTCTATTCACATTCATATTTTGTTTGAAGAAATTTCATGATTATGAAATGAGATACCATTGTTAGTTTGAAACAGTAAACCATTCGCCCAAACTATTCAAACTTTGGAATGTTAAAAAAGAAAATAATCAAACTCTACTTCTAGCTTTCCTTCTAGTATTTTAAATATATGGTTTCCATTTTGATTAATTTTGACAACAACTAATGTATGTTTGTATTATTTTGGTTTTGCATGCATTGAATAGATTAACATTGTGTTTACATTTATTTGAGTGGTCAAACAAATTCAAAATGAAACCAAATTTGACCACACGTTAATTAGGTAGTCTAGATCTCTCCTAATTAATAGAATTCTAGTTTTGTACATCTCTTGTAGACAAATTTCCATGTTGGTCATTTACTTAACTTTTATTTTTTAAATGATGAAAATAAATGGTAAAGGTCTTTCCCTTGTTAGGATTTGAGCCTATTTCAGATGGTCATTGATTCTCCTAATAAGTCAAATCATATATCTTTTATTCTACTTTTTGAGAAACTTTCTTGGAGGAAAGAGAAAAAGAGACCAATGATATTTTCTTCTTTTATTTCAAAGCTATAAAGGAAAAGGGGAAACTTTTTGCCCAAGTTTTCTACTCCACATGCATATTTTCTAATTCTACTTCTTTACTCATTCTGTTTTGTTTCATTTTATACGTTCTCAAGGATAGGAGACAAAAAGAAAAGGAAACTAATATTCATCTGTCAGATTTTCTAACATCATAATAACAATCTATAAGTCAAAAAGTATACTAAAATATTCTATGAACTCTAAAAAATATAACTAGAAGATAACATGATTTTATAACCTAATTCAATGATAACAAAAAGTCAATTTTTAGGGTTTATAAAATTAATATGAAGATAACCTAATTCCATTTATGCATGTAATAGGTGGCTTGTGACTTGGATGTGGAACTAGAACTAACCTTGGATATGTATAGACTCTATCTGAGGTATGTTGCATTCTCACAAATCTATGTTGACCAATTAACCTAATTTTACTCTCTTGATGTAAGTTGCATTCCTTATTATTCATATTCATCAATCACTGATATTATCTCTATTTTGGTCTTTTGGGTCACAATACCTTATATACTTTTCTCTCACTCATCTGAAAGGTTGACTCATGTGAGTTAGATGATATGAATCTTTTGTTGGATATTCTTATTGACTCTAGATTGTGCTTTACTTCATGATGAAACCCTTATTGTGGATATCAACTATTTTTCCCTTATGTGGTGTATGCTTCATATTGTCCATTTATGTGATGAAGATCTCACTAGTTCTATTCATATGATCGAACACTCACTTGCATTTACATTATGCATGCTTTGTGATTATGTAGCCCTAAAGTAATGTAATGCTTCAGTTTTGTTGGATTTTATTTCCTACCGAGTGCGGCTTTCAACTCATATCACACACACACACACACACACACACACACACACATATATATATATATATATATAGGCAATTTATTTAATACCTACGTGGGTAATGTAGCAGAGCTACCCATCTCTTAGACGTGGTGGCATACTTGTAAATAATTAGCAATTAATAGCTACCCGGAAGCTCCCCCTTCCTTTGGTGATGTGGTGGCATAAATGTAATTAATTAGAAATAAAAAGCGACCATCTCCCACTCCCTTATGCTGCTTCCACCGCTGGCCGAATGACCACTCCTTCGTTTCCCCTACTTCCACTGTCATCTCATCTTCAACATTGATTTCTCTTGTCCGAACCTCTCCTTCATTTCCCCTACTTTCGTCATTGTCTCATTTTCAACATTGATTCCTCTTGTCTGAAGATCTCTCCTTCCCCCGTTTGGGACTTTAAACACACAGTACTATTTCATTTCAACCTCCATTCCTAGTCTATCATTCCTAGTATGTGAACATGAATAGCAGGTTTGGAGGTGAAGTATCAACATGTTTGGAGTTCAAGTTACAGTGAAGAGGATCTTCTATTATTTGTGGGAGTAGGAGGATCAGGTGGCTGGGTGACGACCACACTTGAGTAGGTGCTCAGTTGACAACCAGGTAAGAACAATCCCCTACATCTTCCATTATTTTCCTCCTATTTGTCATTTGATGATGTTGGGTAGTAATTTCAGTGTGCTTGGGACCGTCAATGTATCTATCTATTCATTTGAAACACAGCGTTACTTTTTATTTGTGGTAGTTACTTTTGTTATGACCTGGTTACTTTTTTATTGACATCGTTACTATTTTGTTTACAAGGTTATGTTGCAATCTGCCAAATTACTTTTACAATATGTCATGGATCATAGCCTTGATATTGATGCTGATAATGCTAATATTGAATGTGATGGTGATAATGTTCATTCTTCTTCATATGTTGCCGCTGATATTTTGTCCTCAGCTGATGTCCCTAGAATTGGACTTCAATTTGGAGTTTAGATGATGGCATATCTTTTATTCTAGATTTGTTGGTGTAACGACCTCACTTTCAGCGTCCCCAAATTATGGAAAGACCTTCAGGTTGAGAGCCATTACATATATTCCCAAGGATCCAGATTTAGTAAATAATAAGTAATAGAAAACAATTTCATTAATTTACAAACATTATTTACAATATGCTTACATGAAATTTAATTACCAGAACTGTACATAGAAAAGAAGTATCTATCCAAAATCCTCCTTACTTAGATTAATGTCTTCACATGGTTTCATATTTATCTTCATGTCCCTTATCATGTATATCATCATATACCTAAAATTTCATGAAACAAAACATCAGTCGGTATAATGAATTATACTGGTATGTGGGAGAAGCAAAAGTTTGCATCTATTTGTAACAACATATTGCAATCAAATTATTGCTTAACTGGTCAAACTTTATGTCTTAAACATAACTACTCAATCCTAATATATCCTAGCCATTGGGATGTCCCTACAGTGGACATGGATGCTACCTTTCTCATATGGTAGATCCCAAATAGCCCCTTTCATCCTACCCTACAGGTAGACCAAGACATAGAGTTGTATAGTCATATGATCCTACCCAAAGGTAGACCAAACGTTAACTCATTATAACCTTATGATCCTACCCCAAGGGTAGACCAATAGCTAGGTCATCCATCTCTCACATGTACTCAAAGCTATAGAGGAGTCAAGGTCGACCTAAAATAAGCTGGACAAAATGCTTGATTGTAAATCATTTCCTTGTACTCAATCTTAGTATATTGCAAACAAGATTTTAGTGCATAACTCTCATAAAAGGTTAACTTATTATGATCTAATGCTTATTGTGACCTTAGAATCCTTAAATTATCTTGATTATAATATTAAGGGGGATCTCACAAAAACTATCTTGACTATAAGATTATGAAGGATTTCACAAAATTTTGTAAACATCATAAAGAAAATTTGAAACTAGTTATGACCTTAGTATCTTTAAAGTAATCTTGGAGCCTACAATATTTATGAATATAATGGAATTCTATAAATAAATTAGGGCTTAACATCCTGTGCATTTGGTTAGAGATACATTCATTGATTCTGCCATGAATCTAAAAGGATCTCATGTCATTTCAAGGCTTAACATCCTTTGCAAATGATTGAGAAATAAATTGTGGCTAAATTTGACATAAGTGGTTTGCTTTGAGTATCAAATTATCAAATTAAGGGGGAGAAATAAAAGTCATAATTAATGTTTAGCTTGGTTATCTTTTTGAAATGACAAAGGGAGAGAAACAATATAAATCAAATGAAAAGAGTTTTATAATCTCTTGGTTTTAAAAATGATATGGTTTGAACAAGAGAATACATGAAAAGGAAATTTTAGGTATGAAACTCATATGATTTACATTACTTTGATTTATATTGGAAATATTTGCCACCTTCAAAAAGGGGGAGATTGTTGGCTAAATTGGACATTATTATAATCCATTTATTTTGATGATGACAAACATTTCTTTCTTGTGGTTTTAACTTGCTATTTGAGTGTTTCAAGGACAAGCATATAAGGTGGTGGATAGAGAAGACTTGGAAGATCAATTTGCTAAAATTGCTTTATTTTCATGATTGTAATCAATGTAAAAACTTGTACAAGTTTATAATTTACAAGTACTTAGATATCATGTAAATCAAGCATTTAGATCTTCCCTATCCACACACAACACTTAGATAGGTCATCCCTAAGTGAGCATCACAATTGCACATTCATTCCTTACACTTAGCATATGAGTTAAAGTTTTGAAATAGAGTTGGTCTCGTTCGACAAACTTCTCGACTGACATACTCTCGGTAGAACATTTTCTCGACTGAGAAACTCCCAAGTCTAAAGAACGAACATCTTTGCATAACCTACTAAAAGAAATCACAGAGAAAGGCTCGGTCAAACTTTACTTCGACTGAGACAGTATCTCGAGCAAGTTCTATAGCCGTTAGACTTAGTTATATAACTGTTAGAGTTAGTGGAAAAAGTAGTTGGGAGTTGAGTTGAAAGTTGCTCCAGACTCACCCTCAGTCGACAATCTCCTCGACTGAGAGACACTCAGTCGACAAACTTCTCGACCGAGAAGGTGTCTGTCTGCACTTTTCAGAATTAATTAACTAGTCGTTACTAATGCAATTATTGGATACCTAATGGCTAGTCAAGCACTAAGAACCCCCTAGAAAGTGTCTAGAACGTCCCTAAGCACTAGTAGGCCATTCCTATAAATAGGACATGCCTTAGGACACATAAACACACTTGAGTATACAACTTGCATATATAATTCACTTGAGATCACATTATAGCAAGCTATTAGCAAAGCTTTCACTTGCAAAACATTTCCACAAGCTGTGAATTCGTGTCATATAGGCTGACATCTCCTATTCACTATACATTCACGTCCATTCACTTTGGTTAGGAGATCAAACACTTGATATAGGATTCAAGCCTTGTGCTACATTGGTAAAGTTGTACTTTCCTGCTTCTTTCTTGTTCCCTTTTATTGTTTTGGTTCTCCTTTGCTACTCCTAGGTTGGAGGCTACGTAAAGGAGGTTGTTGGATCTTCTTTAGGTGGTGAAGGTAGCTTGGTGGACATAGGATTACTTCAAGAAGGTTGTCTCAATGGGAAGCTACTTCAAGAGGAAGGCTACTTCAAGGGGGAGCTTGGAGTTACTTCAAGGAAGGTTGCTTCAAGGTTGGTGAGACTACTTCTAGGTGAAAGCTATCCTAAGGGTGAAGGTATTTGTATCTTATGTAACATACTTGAGAGGTAATAAAATACAAGTGCTTTCAAAATCCCAATTGGAAACAATTGGGTAGTGGACTGACTCCCGTAGTATTTGCTAAGGGTGGAACCACTCTAAACGACGTGTCTCCTTCTCCAACATTCTTGTGATTGGTTGCTTGGTTGAATTTAATTTTAAAATCATTATAAAACCCTATTCACCCCCCTCTAGTGTTTTTCAGACTAGGAACTGAGCTAGTAATGCACATATATTTATGGTGATAGACATAGTCACTTTATAGTTGCATGAAATAAAAGTAAACCAATCAAGCAACCAGTAAAACCTCGAAAATCATTGTGAAACTAGAGAGATTAGCCATAATCATAACCACATACCTTTTCCATCCAGATTATTCACTTATACTTCTAGCATATTGTCCAATCAAGAAAACAAATCAAGGAATCATCATATAATCCACATTACATAAATTCTAAAGTGTTACCATCACATTGATCACATCAAAACCCTATTCGGTCCTAATTTAGGGTTTTAGGGTTTGGTTAAGGAGTAAGGGTACAAACCCTAATTCTATCACACAATTCTTTATTAGAGTTATTACTCTAAATTAGACATCATGTGTAACCCTAATTAATATACCCAACACATATGTTCATTATGATCACTTAGATCCCATTTATGTTTGCTAACCATATCTTAATTTCAAAGCCCTAATTCTCATAAGCATGATTATACACATTAACTATCCTAAATATCATTATTAGCATCATGATCATTTGAGATTCCCATTATGTTTATCAATATCAGATAACATCTCACATTAGCCAGATTTACTGATTTAAGCATCGTAATCACCAAGATTATGGTTTTTATACGTTAATCATCACTTCAATGCATATTAGTGCTACCTTTGGAATTTGAAGAATTATTAAACTCTAAAACCAATTTATTTATATTACTCTTGTTCTCATGATCAATTTTCATATATTATATGTCCCCGTATGAGCTACTAAGTAATTTCTATGATTTATATAAAATAATAAATGTTGGGCCAATAGGGTTAAGCCATGTCAGCCCAATGAGTATTATTCTCATAATCCATGTGGCCAAGCTCGACCAGTGGTCTATAGCCACATCAGCAGCCCACTCCAGCTTGATTGTGGCTTAAAAGATAACAAAAAGACTATTTTACCCTTACCTTAATGAGTTGGGCTCGGGGACATGTGCGTACTTTCCTTGGAACTCATCCTCTTCTTTCAGCCCCCCTTTCTCACAACGTCGCACCGCGGGTGGTTCGACCCATCATCGACTCTCATCGCTTCCACACTGGACCTTCATGCAATTGTCCCAAGGCTCCTCTCATTCTCTATCACACACATCCAACTGTCGCCACATACTATAGTGGTCAGAGTCAACATAGGGTAAAGCTTGATGCCTGACATCATGTTTGCTCATGCAAGGTTCATGGATGAGAGGGTGATCTACCCATCACAATGCTCCGACGTCAGCTCATCCATTAGTGGGGCACATGGGTGTTTGTACTAACTAGAAGGCATGACAGAGAAAGAGGGTTTGGGTGAATCCTCTGTTGGTGCACATGTGCGGCTCCCTCCGGGTACATCAATGTTGTGGCGGCTCCTCCACCTCCATCTCCTTTGGAGGTTGTTGTAGGGTCCATGCACCTCTTTGCGCCCTTGTCGAAGGTCACAGAGCACATAGGCGAGCCAAGATAGGGATGGCGAGACCTGGATATGGACCTGATCATCTTCAAAGGGTTTGCTTCTACTATTCGTCTCCCCTAGGCTCCTAGGCCACATCCTTCTGGTGATGATATGGTTGCCAAGGGTCTAGATCTACACACACACATATATATAGGAAAATCCTAACAATTGAATTGAAGAGAGGAAGAGAGGAGGTGGATGATGCAAGAAGAGATATTGGTCTAGTCTCCCCTATGTATCATATGATACCCATATATATCCCTCCCATCCTTATCTCATTCCTTCTTGCCTTCCTTCTTGGGTATTAAGACTTTCTATATCCAAAAACTTCCTCGTCTTAAGGATATTTATTTTATTTAATAACTCGTTACCAACTAGGATTGATTTCCTCTTCCAATTCTTACTCTTGCATGGTTAAAACAAGGCACTCATGAAAAGGGCAAGAGATATTCAATAGATTGCCAAAATTGGCTAGCCATAAATATATGGCACCTTATAGGATAGAGAGTTCTAGATTATTCTCTTATCTTCTTTTTTACAAAATATTCCTTAAATCAATTATATCAAATCATTAATACTTTCCCACTAATATTCACATTGTGGGGTTTTATTGGAATGCTTTTTCATATCCAAAACTTTTTCTTTTTCCAACATTATTTTAAAACAATATCATTATTCAATGGAATATCCCCTTTTCTCTCAAAATTTAGAATTATTTTCTATTTATTAATCTTGTGCCACAAGCACCCATTCCACAAAGGTGATTAATATTATTAGACCAATAATAATATCATTGGGGAAATTTACAAATCAATTCATTTACATAATCTAATTTTATGAAAATTGAGGATATAACATTCACCCCTCGTTAAAAGAAATTTTGTCCCCAAAATTCACACCCAGTAAGGTTAAGGTGAAGGATAACTCAACCTATTTTCACAACTTAGGGTGAGCAACCCTACATAGATTATCTTTAACATCTTTTATTGATATGTAAATTTCTCGTATTATTACTATGGTTGGTACTTGAATTTGATTCAAGACATAACTACATCCTTAGTACTTTCATGATATCATCTTTTGGCAATTACAATCTCATTGGTGATCTCAACTTCACTTGGTGGTTATCTTTTCACCTAGGTTCCAATCCACTATTCATTTATTTTGATATAAGGGTGAGGTAACACCTCCAACCCTAGATCATGTCATTAACCTCAACTTAAGGTATTCAATCTTATATCTCAATTTTAAGCATAACATGTGTCTATTCAATCCCCCTCACTCATAATGAGATGAAATAAGCACTTGACTGAAGCATAAATACAAATTTCAACTCATTCCAAGAGCAAAGATGGTATACAACCATTACCTTAAAATTTCACATTAGGGGAAATCATTCTCAACATGATTCTAAACCATAAATACTTTATGATTCTTATTTTTCATGAAGTCAAGTACCTTCCTCACTCTTGAGGTCGTGTATACTTCTAATTAAGAGCTCATTATTACATGACTTTTTTTGTATGTCTTACTTTTTACACCTCATTTATTATGAGCCTTAGCCACTTCCTTGAGGTCTCTAAGGGTATAGGTACTTTTTGGAGTGATCTCATCTTTATACATCTAGGAGTGCCTCTCACATTCACCCATTGACCTTATGAACTTACGAAGGTGGCCAATCTCCTAAGCTATAGGCCTTGGGCAACATAGTTGATACCTCCTGACCAAATGGTCTTGTGTATTAGGAAACAATCAACTCCTAATACCATCAGTTCATGTACCTTTAATACTCCCTACTTGACCTTAGGATTGACTTCTATCTCTACCCTTCCCAAGGGTTCATTGCTAGCACATTATTTTTGTATGCAATTCTTTAAACCAGATTTCCTCCATCTCTTATAAAGCTCATTATTCACTTTATTTACCTCATTGGACTCATGGCAATATTTCAAGGCAACATTTCTTTTTTTGTCTCAGTCTCATACAGTCAACCACTTCCATAGTGACTTTTCCTCATGTCCCTCAGAGATGGCATACTTGGGTTCAAAGAATCATACTCAATACATGTACTTTCATCTTATATATTAGGTGACATTCACAGTTACCTCAATCTTTAAATTGATTTAGTCAACTTACCTTTCTAGGGAAGGTCCTAACCTAGGGTGCCTTCATGGCTCATAGGAGGAAATTAGGCTTCGTTAGCCACAACCTGACCCCAAGGTCTAAGGTTCTTCCTCCCCCATAGGTCATCTTCTCACTCTTGGGTTGACCCACCCCGGGTTGGCACACAAGCCCTAATGGTTTCATATTTTCTTTTATATGCAATGTTATTATTATTATAACTTCTCAACCCTTCTTTGCTAAATCTCTGGGATACCCTCTGATGGGGTTTGTCCTATAGTGGACTTGGACCACCTTCCCCTCCAAGGGCTTGGTGCCTATATTGGCCTTCCCTCCAGGGGCTTGATCTTTCATGAACTTCCCCTCCAGGGGCTTTGTAACATACTAAATTATGGGCATTTAGCCTTTCTTGGTCCGCTTTTCCATCTTTTCATCTCATTTCTATCCTCTTTGGTCGTTCTATTTAATTTGTGGAGAATATAATGGCCTAATGATCATTTGTTAACTTTTTCTCTCAATATTTGGGTTTTATGCACAAATACATCGGTGAAAGCTTAGTAATGGGTCTAATATGTAAAATGTCCACCCAAGTGATAAAAAGAATAAATAAATTCGTGCCAAAACTTTCTAGTATCTTTTTGGATATGAAAAATAAAGGAAATCTCAAAATACACATAAAAGAGATAATAAAGATAATAATTGGGGATAATATGAGATATTTTGGATAAAAGAAGATAATGAGGAATATATTATTCCAAAAATCCTAAATAGAAACCCACAAAGATAATTTGGGTCACAATCTCGTTTTATTGACCTAAAAGAAACTTAAGGGCTAAGTATCACCTAATTTGGAAGATAAATGCATATATTAAAGTCTTGATTAAAAGAAAATAGGAGATAAGCCAAATAAGGTGAAATAAAATATCTAACGTCCTAAATTGGAAAACTAACTCCAAATTCATAATCTACATATCAAAATTAGTCTTTCTGTGAATTTATATTTAATTTGGTCAATGTCAAATATTTTATTTTATTCGGAAGAGAGAGAAATTCATTTAATAATGCATATATCACTATAGTCGAAAATATAGTTGGATAAGGATTTAATGTGTGAGATTTGGCTTTTTGTGTGCTGATCACTAACCATGGATCTTGGATCCAATGGCTTCTAGTCGTCTTCTACCTTGGTTTGGACAAGGAAACAAAAATGGATTTGGGCAATTTTTGTTTGCCATTATCTCACTCGTTTCTCAACCAAATCACGAGTTCTTAGGCTTGTTGTATTCTTTACAAGATTTTGCACAACATTATCCCAAGTTTTTTTGTGTTTTCATCAAATATCTGAACTTTCCCAAACTGGCCGAAATCTCTCTCTCACCCCAAGTTCGAAAAGCCTACTTTACTCCTCTTTGCCTATAAATAACTATGCCCCAAGCATCCCCATTCACTTTGCAACTCAACGCACCCATTAATTTCAAGATTCATCATCGTTTGACCATATGGAGAGTGGCTGAAGTAGTAGGTCTTGCGATGCCTATCTCTCCCTCCTCGCTTCATCTTCGAGCAAATTGTTGGCACCATCAGGTTCGGTTTTTGTTCCTCTTTCTGTCACATACTTGAGCATCAATTTTCATGAAGCATTGTGCAAATGCCCAATTTTCCCCCAAGCAAGTGAGCAACAGCTTGCAGCCATGGTGTGGGGCAGGTTTGGGAGAGACAACTCCTTGTCGTTTTACTATTTTACCCCCGCTCTCTTCCTCTCTTTGGTATGAAGTGCCTACGTGGCAATTCTTATTGGTTCATATTCGAAAATTCATAACTCCTAAACCGTACATCCAATAATAAAAGTAAGATATGTTTTGGAATCAGAAAAATGTAAGTTATATAATAAAAATAAATTTGATGCCTAGTTTTGAGTTTTTCGAGTAGGTGTTTTTGAGAATGATTTAATTAACTAAAATCACCAAAAATGCATCTAAAAGTTTATATCTTCAAAATACATAATATTATATGTTATTTTGATCAGAAAACCCTAACTAAGACAATGATGATGTTTTCGAGACCTAAATTGGTGGTTTGTAGAAAAAGTTGGTAACTTTAGGGTTTTGACCTTCAAATGAATGAACTTATCATTAATGCATGCATATGATTATGTAATAGGGGAAAGTGCACTCTGATCTTGATTAGTAATCTAAAAGTGAATTCTAGGGTATGAAGAATAAGGTATGTGCATCTACACCTTCAGTTGGGAGATTTTACTATACCTTTACCTATGTTCCCTAATGAGGCTTAATTTGACCTAATTCATTATTCTTGAAACCTAATTTGTTTATGCCTCAAAATTAGTTGTAGTATTATCTTGTTTGGGTTTTATACCCCACTGCTATGTTACATGAATCATTTGATTAATCTTGCCATAACGCTTTTGCTAGAATGTATTTATATGTTCTACTTAATTTTAAAGTAGCGGTACTTATGTACAACCACCCACATAGGGCATGTATATAATTGACCTAGGGGAATGATTGTATTCTCCCCAATATATTGTGTAGGTGACTGGGAATGTTTTATTCTCCTCTCACCTATAGGTTAGCGGTCTGGTAGGTGCCTCAACCCTACTTAGTTAGGTATACATATTAATTTACATGCAAATCCTTCATTTATATTTGTTATTGGAAAGTTTCTTTGTTTAAAGCCTCATACTCTTGATGTCTCTTCTTTTGATGAATCCCTAGCCTAATTTACTTGTTATATTTATGTTTTCACCTTTAGTATAGTTTAGTGACACATACTTTTATTTTCTTTCCCTCTTGCTGGGTGCTTTCCCAACCACCCAGATGTGGAGCAAGGTGATGTATATGGCATGAAGATCGTAGCTTTGGCATGGACTTGGCTGATGGATATGTTGATCAGAGACAAAAGTGGAGTAGTCTAGACTTCCCTCTATCTAGATCCTAGTTGTGTATGATGATGTAACCCTAAAAGGAAGATTTTTGATGTATTTTGTACAATCTTCTATGAAATTGAATATAGTCAGAAATTTTTTTATTCCGCTACTTTCCAAATGTGTTTTGTTTACCATATTGTAGTAAGGAGGTGATCTCACTTCTTTACAACATGGTATCAGAGCCCATGGTAGTCAAAATCTGACTATTTTAGTTTTATCTCCCTAATTAGAACCCAAGATTTGCATAGTTTCCCTTAAGTGACATGTTTGCCCTAGATTTGATCTATGCTGATGATGGGTTGATTTAGGACCCTATAGTTTCACCTTAGAATCTTAATGAATAAAACCTTAAAATACTTACTAAAATATGCATAACTTGATGTTGTTTAGGTTTGCCTTTAGGCAACTATTAGGTCATGAAGTTGAAGCAAAGGTGTCTAGAAAGGATCAAGGTTTTGGGGCCTGACAATATTTTCCTCCGCACCACTAGCTTGGTTTACGAGGACTCTCGTACCCATATGATACCGACCTAGACTGAGCTAATATGAATTGTCCAAAATAGTTTTCTTTTAGACAATAGTAACCTTAGAGTTCTATGTTGTATATCTTTGGGTATCCTAATAGTTTGACTTAAGTTTCACATGCCTGTTGGTTTCTCCTAGAACCCTAATATGATAACCTTATGACTTGTTTGAGGATGAATGCCAAGATAGTTTCCTTATGTTCCTCAGGACCACATGCTTGAATAGTTTATCCATAGAACCTAGACCTTGGAGTTTGGGTGTTTGGGAAGATATCAGAGTGCACAGTGGAAGCATGATGGATCTTGAGTATGGTTTAGTTAGACTCATCCTTTAACCCTAATGTAGTTTGGCTTGATGGGTCGAACCCTTTAAGGGGTGGATTACTGTTATTTGATGATGTTTGAGTGGTTAGATTTTGTGGACGAAATCCTCTTTAGGGGATGAAACCCCGTGATATCTTAAAATCTATATAATCTATCTTTAGAATCCCTAACCTCATATTTAGGTGGTTAGTGTGCTTGGATATTTGGTTTTAGCCAAACAAGATATAATCGTAACCCTAACATGCTTGTTAATATATAATGAACATATAATTATCATCTAAGGAATAATGCATGTTCTTGAACCCCAATGTACATCCAATGCACATAATATGAATATCAATGCTAATTGTCAATAAGTAAGATATTAATAATGTCATGAACCAATAAACCCTAATCATATGATGAGTAAGGTTATAATTCATAATTAATGCATTCCATGAATGAATAAGTAAAATATAATGGTCATGTTGACCTAAACCCTGAGTTGTAATAATCTAACCTTAATATACATACCATTATACCTTTCACGATACATTAATGACATTAAGTGCTACAATCAATTAACATACCTTAATACACATAAATGATATATATATATATATTAATCAAGTCATTAATATGAAATGCATGTTAGCTTGTTATCTAATACAAACGTGATTAGTCACTTAATGTGAATCAATTCACTAATATGTAATATGTTTCACCTTGATCATTAAAATACATGTAATGGCTTCCATATGAATATGAAGTGATTGAATCCACATATATGTGAAAAATCAATAATATAGACGAATAAATATAAGGAAATGATTAATGATGACATTAATGTGAGCAATAAAGATAATGTGACGTTGTGACAATGTTAATATGAATATAAGTGACTATTGTGACATTAATTGGAATAATTGTATGCTTAACCACAAATTGGATAGATAGTCCTCTTTCATGTAAATTAATTTTTGTAACTTAATGAAGTGATAATATGAGGATAATGAAGTTTAAGTCCGAATTATTAAGGAAAATGATCCAATATAATAATTTATGTTAAGATAATTGAGTAACCCCTAATTGTGCTAAAAAAATTTGCATGAAAAATGATATATATATACATATATATATATAATATTTCATGGATGATAATGAAATATAACCCTTTTGGTAATAAAGTGAATATAACATGACATAATTAAAATAGTAATTATAATGTGATATCATAATGAATATGATGTTAATGAGCCAAAGATGTAAATAATGTTAAACCTCCTAAAAAGAATATCATAATAATGGACCCTAGATGATCCATGAGAACCCGACCTATGATTAGTTGATGTATGTGAAGTTTTTGAACCCTTAGGTGTAGTTGAAGTATAAGTTTTGGTGGATTTTTTATGATTGGAGGAATAACCTAATATTTTGTGATGTGAGGTTGCACACTCACCCTTCCCTAATTGCTAGTGATTTTGGGGACGAAATCCTCTTTAAGGGGTGGAGTGTTGTAACATACTAAATTCTAGGCATTTTTCATTTTTAGTCCTCTTTTCCATTTTTTCCTCTCATTTCTATCCTCTTTGGTCGTTTTGTTTAATTTGTGGAGAATATAATGGCCTAATGAGCATTTTTTCACCTTTTCTCTCAATATTTGGGTTTTATGCACAAATACCTCAGTGAAAGCTTAGTAATGGGTCTAATATGTAAAATGTCCACCCAAGTGATAAAAAGAATAAATAAATTCGTTCCAAAACTTTCTAGTATCTTTTTGGATATGAAAAATAAAGGAAATCTCAAAATACACATAAAAGAGATAATAAAGATAATAATTGGGGATAATATGGGATATTTTGGATAAAAGAAGATAATGAGGAATACATTATTCCAAAAATCCTAAATAGAAACCCAAAAAGATAATTTGGGTCACAATCTCGTTTTATTGACCTAAAAGAAACTCAAGGGCCAAGTATCACCTAATTTGGAAGATAAATGTATATATTAAAGTCTTGATTAAAAGAAAATAGGAGAGAAGTCAAATAAGGTGAAATAAAATATCTAACGTCCTCAATTGGAAAACTAACTCCAAATTCGTAATATACATATCAAAATTAGTCTTTGTGTGAATTTGTATTTAATTTGGTCCATGTCAAATATTTTATTTTATTCGAAAGAGAGAGAAATTCATTTAATAATGCATATATCACTATAGTCAAAAATATAGTTGGATAAGGATTTAATGTGTGAGATTTGGCTTTTTTGTGCTCATTGCTGACCATGGATCTTAGATCCAATGGTTATTGGTCGTCTTCTACCTTGGTTCGGACAAGGAAACAAAAACAGATTTCGGCAATTTTCGTTTGCCATTATCTCACTTGTTTCTTAACCAAATCATGAGTTCTTAGGCTCATTGGATTCCTTGTGAGATTTCACACAACATTATCCCAAGTTTTTTTGTGTTTTCATCGAGTATCCAAGCTTTCCCAAACCGGCCGAAATCTCTCTCTCACCCCAATTTCGAACAGCCTACTTTACTCGTCTTTGCATATAAATAACTATGCCCGAGCATCCCCATTCACTTTGCAACTCAACGCACCCATTAATTTCGAGATTCATCATCGTTTGACCCTTTGGAGATCGGTCGAAGCAGTAGGGTTTGCAGTGCCTATCTCTCCCTCCGCGCTTCATCTTTGAGCAAATTGTTGGCACCAAAAGGTTCAGTTTTTGTTCCTCCTTCTTTCGCATACTTGAGCATCGATTTTCATGAAGAATTGTGCAAACACCCAATTTTCCCCCAAGCAAGCAAGCAACAGCTTGCAGCCATGAAGAATACCTTTACCTATGTTCCCTAATGAGGCTTAATTTGACCTAATTCATTATTCTTGAAACCTAATTTGTTTATGCCTCAAAATTAGTTGTAGTATTATCTTGTATGGGTTTTATACCCCAATGCCATGTTACATAAATCCTTTGATTAATCTTGCCATAACTCTTTTTTCCAGCATGTAGTTATATGTTCTATTTAATTTTAAAGTAGCAGTACTTATGTACAACCACCCACATAGGGCATGTATATAATCGCCCTAATGGAATGTTTGTATTCTCCCCAATATATTGTGTAGGTGTCTGGGAACATTTTATTCTCCCCTCACCTATAGGTTAGCGGTCCAGTAGGTGCCTCAAACCTACTTAGTTAGGTAGACATATTAATTTACATGCAAATCCTTCATTTATATTTGTTATTGGCAAGTTTCTTTGTTTAAATCCTCATACTCTTGATGTCTCATCTTTTGATGAATCCCTAGCCTGCTTTACTTGTTATATTTATCTTGTCACCTTTAGTATAGTTTAGTGACACATACTTTTATTTTCCTTCCCTCTTGCTGGGTGCTTTCTCAACCACCCAGATGTGGAGCAAGGTGATGGATATGGCATGAAGATCGTAGCTTTGGCATGGACTTGGCTGATGGATATGTTGCTCAGAGACAAAAGTGGAGTAGTATAGACTTCCCTTTATCTAGATCCTAGTTTTGTATGATGATGTAACCCTAAAACGGAGATTTTTGATGTATTTTGTACAATCTTTTATGAAATTGAATATAGTCAAAAAAAATATTTCGTTGCTTTGCAAATGTGTTTTGTTTACCATATTGTAGTAAGGAGGTGATATCACTTCTTTATAGGCTTGATCTTTTCATAGCCAAACTTTCAGAGATAGCATGAGGGGTTCAAGCAAGTTATATTCAGATTTTTCCATTTTCATGCATGACTATTGGTTACTCATGTATATACTCATGCATTTTCTTTGTAACTTCTCAACTTAATCTCTATGGGACACTCCCTCTCTGGAGTATTCATGTGGGGAACCCTCTCCCTAGGGTAAGTTCCTGCAATGGACATCATACATTACCCCTGGCCCAATATCCTATCACTATAGTGGCAATCATACATATGCCTTGGACCGAGGTGATTATCCTTTCTAGGCCAGATCACCGACCACTATAGTGACCATACATAGGCCCTCTTGGCTTGGCATGAGGTGATTACATAGACTCGATCATACATCCCACATGTATTTCATACATCCATTAGAGTTATTTGAGCAAGTTATATTATATCAAATGTTCTTCTAAAGTTTCTTAAAACTTTTCTTATTAATGTATTTTTCCACATGCACATGTGGATATGAGAAGGAGTCACTTAACTCATTTATATTCATATTCTTTCACATGCATCCTTCATGCATGGGTTACCAGAAACATTTATATTCTATCTTTCCTCTTACCCTAATTGGGTTCATATGGGTAGGATACTATATCACCACACTATTAATATTTCTCATGGTTAGGGTTTTAGGGTTAGGGTTAGGGACTACACCCTACCTCTTAGGGTTTCCATGTCCCTTGACCCCCTAGGATTCTTATAAACTAACCCTATTCCCATCTAGGGTTATCCTTCTAGGGAAAACCCATATAACATTTTCTCTTTCCTTTATTATTACATCACATGTCAATTATTATTATTATCATTTCTATATTACATGTACATTAATTGGCAGAGGATGCCTTAATCCTACTACTTCTCAAAAACCCTAACTTTATATGAGGATAGAGAAATTACTTTTAGGGTTTATTAAGCAAGAGGATGAGAAGTGGATGAATAAAGATGAGAAGGAATCCTAAAGGTATTTTACTTCGGGCAAAGACTTCTGACTTTGGCTAGGTAGTATGCACGGGTCAGGAGTCCTCGTAAGATGACTAGCAGTGTGGAGGAAAAAAATGTCCAGCCCCTAGTCATGGTCCCTTCTAGACACCTCATTCTTTAGACAATGCCCTAATAATTCCCTCATATTTCTACATATTACTTGAAATTATAAACTATTAAATATTATTTGACAAAATATGGGGCTCTGATACCAAATGTAATGACCTCACTTTCTGCTTCCCCTAATTAAGGAAAGACCTTCAAGTTGAGAGCCATTAGCTATATTCCCAAGGATCCAGATTTAGCAAATAATAAGTAATAGAAAACAATTTCATTAATTTACAAATATTATTTACAAAATGCTTACATGAAATTTCATTACCAGAACTGTACATAGTGTCTATCTAAATCCTCCTTACTTAAATGAATGTCTTCACATGGTTTCATCTTTATCTTCATGTCCCTTATCATGTATATCATCAGATACCTAAAACTTTGGGAAATAAAATGTCAGTCAGTATAATGAATTATACTGGTATGTGGGGGAAGCAAAAGCTTGCACCTATTTGTAACAACATATTGCGATCAAATTATTTCTTAACAGATCAAACTTTACATCTTAAACATAACTACTCAATCCTAACATATCCAAGCCTCTATGATGTCCCTGCAGTGGACATGGATGCTACCTTTCTCATATGGTAGATCCCAAATAGCCCCTTTGATCCTACCCTACAGGTGGACCAAGACATAGAGTTGTATAGTTCTATGATCCTACCCAAAGGTAGACCAAACATAAACTCATGATAACCTGATGATCCTACCCCAAGGGTAGACCAATAGCGAGGTCATCCGTCTCTCACATGTACTCAAGGCTATAGAGGAGGACTAGGAACTGAGGTAGTCTTGCACATATATTTATGGTGATATCCATAGTCACTTTATAGTTGCATGAAATAAAAGTCAACCAAGCAGTTAATTTCAAGCAACTGGTAAAACCTTAGAATCATCGTGAAACTAGAGATATTAGCCATAAGTGTAACCACATACCTTTGCCATGTAGATTATTCACTTATACTTCAAGTATATTGTCCAATCATGTAAGAAAATCAAGCAATCATCATATAATCAGCATTACGTAAATTCTAAAGTGTCACCATCACATTGATCACATTAAAACCCTATTCGATCCTAATTTATGGTTTTAGGGTTTGGTTAAGGAATAAGGGTACAAAAAACTAATTCCATCACATAATTCTTTATTAGAGTTATTACTCCAAATTAGACATCATGGGTAACCCTAATTAATATATCCAACATATATGTTTGTTATGATCACTTAGATCCAATTTATGTTCACTAACCATATCTTAATTTCAAAACCCTAATTATCATAAGCATGATTATACACATTAAGTATCCTTAATATCATTATTAGCATCATGATCATCTGAGATTCCCATTATGTTTATCAATATCAGATAACATCTCAAATTAGCTAGATTTACTTATTTAAGCATCATAATCACTAAGACTATGGTTTTTATACGCAAATCATCACTTAAATGCATATTAGTGATACTTTTGGAATTCAAAGCATAATTAAACTCTAAAACCAATTTATTTAGATTGATCTTAATCTCATGATCAATTTTCATATATTATATGTCCCCATCCGAGCTACCAAGTAATTTCTATGATTTATATAAAATAATAATATTTGGGCCAATAGGGTTATACCATGTCATCCCAGTGAGTATTATACTCTTAATCCATGTGGCCAAGATGAACCAATGGTCTATGACCACATCAGCAACCTGCTCCAGCTTGATTGTGGCTTAAAACATAACAAAAAGACTATTTTACCCTTACCTTAATGAGTTGGGCTCGGGGACATGTGTGTACTTTCCTCGAAACTCATCCTCTTCCTTCAGCCCCCCTTTCTTGCGACACCATGTCGTGGGTGGTTTGACCCATCATCGGCACTCTTCCCTTATGCTTTGGACCTTCACTCAATCGTCCCAAGGCTCCTCTAATTCTCTGTCGTGCACATACAACTGCCGCCATAGCCTGCAGTGGTTAGAGTCGATGTAGGGTAAATCCCAATGCCTGACATCATGTTTTCTCGTATGAGGCCCACAAACCAGAGGGCGATCCACCCATCAGAGTGCTCTAATGTCGGCTCATCCATCAGTGGGGCACATGGGTGTTTGTACTAACTGGAAGGCATGACGGCTAAAGGGGTCTGGGATGAGTCATCTGTCAGTGCACTTGTGTGGCTCCCATCGGGTACGTCAATGTTGAGGTGGCTCCTCCACCTCCATCTCCTTTAGAGGTCATTGCAGGTTCCATGCATCTTTTTGTGCCCTTATCAGAGGTTGCAGAGCACAGAGGCGAGCCAAGACGAGAATGGCGAGACCTAGAGATGGACCTGGTCATCTTTGAAGGGTCTGCTTCTACTGTTCGTCTCCCCCATGCTCCTAGGCCACATCCTTTTGGCGATGATAGAGTTGCCAAGGGTCTAGATCTACATATATATATATATATATATATATATATCTAAGAAATTCCTAGTGATTGAACTGAAGAGAGGAAGAGAGAAGGTGGATGATGTAAGAAGAGATATTGGTATAGTCTCCACTATGCATCATATGATACCCATATATATATCCCTCCCAACCTTCTCTGATTCCTTCCTGTCTTCCTTCTTGGGTATTAAGACTTTCTATATCCAAAAACATCCTCCTATTAAGGATATTTCTTTTATTTAATAGCTCGTTCCCAACTAGGATGGGTTTCCTATTCCAATTCTTACTCTCGCATGGTTAGAGCAAGACACTGATGAAAAGGGCAGGAGATATTCAATAGATTACCGAAACTGGCTTGCCATAAATATATGGCACCATATAGGATAGAGAGTTCTAGATTATTCTCTTATCTTCTTTTTTTCAAAATATTCCTTAAATCAATTATATGAAATCATTAATATTTTCCCTATGATATTCACATTGTGAGGTTTTATTGGAATGCCTTTTCATATCCAAAACTTGCTCTTTTTCCAACATTATTTTAAAACAATATCATTATTCAATGGAATATCCCCTTTTCTCTTAGAATTTAGAATTATCTTCTATTTATTAATCTTGTGCCACAAGAACCCATGCCACAAAGGTAATTAATATTATTATTCAAATAATAATATCATTAGGAAAATTTACAAATCAATTCATTTACATAATCTAATTTTATGAAAATTGAGGATGTAACAGCTGGTATGATTAGGTTTAATGTTAGGAAAGATGACAATCATTATGAATGAAGTACTAAGATTTTGGTTGCTAAATATTTGGTTTGTGATAAGCAAGGTTATATTAGTCATTCTAGGAGATCTAAAGGTCTTTTGAGCCCTATTTGCGACGAAGTTGGTGATTTGCATGAGAAGTTGTCCAAGAAGCACAAGCGTTCTGTAAAAAGGTGTGGGTGTAAAGCAATGATCTGATTTATGCTAAACAAGTCATCATCTGTATGGGTTGTTACTATTTTTTTTTATGAACACAATCATAATCTAGTTGATGATGCTCACTTGCGCTACTAGAAGTGTAATTCATCTCTTACCCAAACTCAAAAAGAGATGCTTTATTCTATCAGTCATGCAGATATACCTGTCTCTAGACAACTTTCATTGATAGCAACTGGGTCTGGTGGTTATGAAAAGTTGACATTTACAAGTAGACAAGATCATGAAAACCTCAGTAGCCATAGGAAGGAGTCATCTAAATATGATGTGGACATGGTGTTGGATCGTTTTGCAAGCTTGAAGGTTTTGGATTCTAAATTATTTTATTCTTATCAAAATGATTATGATGGTTGCTTGACACATTTGTTTTGGTTTGACCCGATTTCTGTTGATGACTATGTATTCTTTGGTGATGCGATCATATTTGATACCACTTATCATACCAACAAGTATTCCATGGTTTTTGGAATGTTTGGTGGTGTCAATCACCATCGCAAAATAGTGTTATTTGCCTCAGCCTTGTTAGCAGATGAGAAGTACAATTCATTTGTATGGGTTTTCAAACAATATTTACTATGTTTTGGCAAAGAGTCAGTCTCCATCATAACTGATCAAGAACCAAAAATGAATGCTACTATTATTACTATTTTTCCAACTTGTAAGCATTGCTTCTGCAGCTAGTACATTCTATAGAAACTCCCCTCTAAACTTGGTGGAGTTCCTAACAAGGATTAGATCATTAGTTCTTTGAATGATTATGTCTGGAACATAGATGATACAGACATTTTTTAAGAGAGATGGAATTCTGTAGTTGAAGAGAGTGACCTATTTTCCATTAGTTGGCTTTCTGATATGTATGCTATGGGGTGGGATTGGGTTCCATGTTTTATGCATGATTCTTTCTTTGCTGGAATGAGGACAACACAAAGAAGTGAGAGCCTGAATGCATCCATCAGAAGCCACGTCAATAGTAGGAAAATTGTCTTTGAACGTGTATGTTTCTTAGAGACTGCTTACTCTCATGTGTGGGAGATAGAAAATTTCAAAGATTTTGATGACGAGTACAACAATATGCCTTTGTCTTCATTGCGGCATTTGGAGGAGAAAATGAGAGGTATATACACCAAGTCAATTTTTAAGATCTTTCAATCTAAACTTCATTAAAGTATGGTGTATAATGTAAAGGAAACTTCTGATGATGGTGTGTTTGAGGTCTATCGTGTTGGTAGTTCTAGTTCTCCTCATATTTTGAAGGAAGGCTCGTCTATTGATATGGTATCATGTAATTGCTTCTTGTTAGAATTCAAAGGAATTCCATGTAGGCACATTCTATCTTATCTAAAGACGTGTGATTTTTGTACTCTTTCGGAGCCATATATATTAATGAGGTGGAGTAAAGGATATAGAAACCATCCTTTGATTTTCGGCAAAGCATCTATTATGCATCTATCCACTGGGAAGACACTTCAACTGGTTTCTTCTTGCAATTCAATTGTCAATTTAGTGTGTAGGAACAACGTTATAGATCTTTGTCATGAAAAACTCATTGCTTTACGAAAGGAGCTGTTAAAATTAGATGTTGCTGATGTTGGTGTAAATGGTTCGAATATAGCTTCTTCTATTGTCAAGGTTCCATATCCCTAGTATTTGCAAAACTAAAGGTAGACCTAGAGTGACTGGTGTGCGGTTTAAATCTGAAGTTGAAATTTCTCAGTCTAAAATGAGACACTGTCAGAATTACTTACAATATAGTGTCAATCATGATAGAAGAAACTACCATTTGAAGAAATAGGTGATTCTACAGAGATACTTTTCTAGATTGTGGTGTTCCTGATTGATATGTTACTTGTCTTGGCTGATCTGTAATGATGCTCCCTGCTTCTCAACCATATTGTTGATGCTACTATTTCTTCTGATGTTGTCTTCCTGATGTGGATTTGCTGCTACTATTGATGTTGGAGCTGATTAGTGTTGACTTGCTTTTAGTGTAGGAGATGATTAGTGTGTGAGTCATATCAAAATTTGATGTAAATGTAATTGTTGAGATGTGCTCATTGATAGTTGTAATTCACATTTGGTTTAAACTGAATTTTAACTATTACTCTTTTCAATGGAGTTGCAATTGTATCGAGAATTCAAATCTATTATAAAGTTTTATGAGAAAAGGTTACTTTTTGCACCATATGGTTACTCTTGTGTCAATAGGAAATGTGTTGTGTGTAATAGTTACATTTGAGTTGTTCATGTTACTTTTCTATTCATATAATTACTTAAATATGGCCTATAGTTTTTGCTATAATTTACATTTACCTTTTTCGATTGTTGAGTTACTTTCCAGTTCAATTAGTTGTGTTATACATGATATAGTTACTTTTTTTTAAGTGTTACTTTTCCATTATCGTATATATGTTTTTTGTTCAAAATGTTACTTTTATAGCTAGAGAAATCACACAGTTATTCAGCAAGCATGGAACAGACGTCCTTTCTTTTTGTAACAACCATACCATGTGTGGCACAGTCATTCTGCATATGGAACGGCCATGCCAAGTGTGGAACGGTCGTTCTTATTTTTGACCAAATGTTACTTTCTATGTTCAATAATTATTTATATTACACAACAATACTTTTCAACCAATTCATTTACTTTTTTATTCTCTTAGTTACTTTACTATTCACATAGTTATTGTATGTTTCACTTAATTACTCTTCAACTCAAAGAGTTACTTCCATAGGTTATTGAGTACCTACTGAAGCAGATTGCATGCATTATCCATTCAAAAACACCAGCTATCTAAAGTTACTTTTAAGAACATCCAAGATATCTAAAGGTATATATATGGGGAAATGCAATTTTTTGTTAAAACAAAAACATACTTTAGACTAGAAATGTATCTTATAGAGTTTACATACACATTTCTCAAGCATAATTTCATAACCGCATTATTTTAGTACATTTGCTTTCTAAAAGCTCTACTCAATCTGACATAAGCCATCTATTCAGGCTTGACACAACATCATCATATTTTTCTTCACTTTGTTTGTCGCATGCTCCTTCTTTTGACTCTTGTTGATCTCTACTAGCATGTTCTTTAACAACCTACAGTCTTCCTCTCTTCATCATTCTTTGGAAGATATCTACCCTAATTGCAGGAATGTCTTAACTAGTGAAGTTCATCTCTTTTCCATTCACCAAGCACTCCAGATACTTCATTACGTACACTCCACAGTCAACATCATCTTCTTCTTACTATGGGCATTCAGGGTACTCTATTGTCCACTGAGACATTTGACTTCCACGATCTGGCACCCCCTGAAGAACTCATTAATGAAACCCACCTGCATGCAAAACAAAGCATTTATTAAGCAACAATTAACCAACATTATTTCATTCAACTCCTTATCAACAGAGTTACTTTTTTTGCTTACCCATCTATTGACTTCTTTCAACAATTTGCTATTTCCTAATAATGAATTATAAGACATGTGCACCTCATCTCTAAAGCTTGCTTCAAGAAAGTTCTAGTAGTTGTCATTGTTAAGTATTGTAAAAACTTAATCCATTGTCATAAATTCTTTGTTAGGTACATTGAAGAGGGGTGATAGCATATCGATCTCCTTTAGTGTTATGTCATCCACCATCATGTCTTGTGAAAGACTGGATTTCTGGCTTAATTCCGAGGACGGAATTTCTTTTAAGGTGTGTAGGATGTGATGGAGTAGACTTTTGGAATCCTTTAATGTCCAATGACATAATCGAAGTCATGCATGATGAGTTGTTTTGGAGAGTTCTAAGTTCTTTCGTATGGTTGAATGTCAATTGATATTGACAACTTGATCAAGGTTTTTCTAAGTTTATGTGTAATTGAGGTAATTAATTGATTTGTCAAATAGTGGTGACTTGGTACAAAAATTCAATACAACGCATCTTTGATGAGGATAAATCTATGATTCGAATTTCATGAAGTTGTAAAGTTCCTTTAAGGAGATATTATGGTTTTGACATTGGCGTAATGAGGCATGTGTTGGTGACCTTATACCTAGGTATGTTAATTTTCACAATAAGCCTTATTAGAACACATCATCACACGACTTTAGAGTTAAGGAAGTCAGAGACGGGGGTTAGCCAATGAGGCATTACTAGTCCTTTATGTTATAAGATGACAGGGTACTCATCCCCGCTCCTACCTCCACATCCCCGCTCCTACCTCCAACTGTTTTGAAGATGTGGGGAGGTCGTGTCCCACATGTGTTGCCACCATGACCCTCAACGTGGGTCGAGGAGGAAACTGAACAGGTAATTAGTCTTGCATCAGAGCTTTTGACCCCTTAGCCGAACCCTATAACCTCACTTGCCTGCAATGCTCGGTATGAAGAGACCACCGTCGGGAATGGGAGGGAGTCGAGGAAGTTTAGACTTCCTTTTCCGAACCCAGACATCCTAACCTTCCCCATAGCTGTTGTGATGGTTCCTGTACACAACCCACCTTTGTTTACCAGGAGGAGGATGATGAGATCAGGAGGCTTCTAGGCATCTCCCTGTTATATATTCCCCGTCATGGCAATAGCTAGCAGTTGGCATCTCCACCGGATTTGCAAGGAAGAGCCACAGTTGCTCGCGGAGGAAAAGCTTTGAGGAGAAGCAAGGCTTTATCGATTCCTCATCAGCGTTAATCTACCTCGACAACACAATGACAAATAGGGAGCCGCGCAACATGGAGACCGGGTCAAGGCACTCCGGAGGGAGGCCCTAGGCTGGTGGCGCACAGAAAGGGTGCAGGCGGCGCCCACACAGATCGTGGGCAACGCTCACGGGTGTCGGCGGGCTGGCGAAGTGTTGAGCAAGATGGGATCTGGTGGCATTGTGGAGACTAATCTCATACCAGGAGAGGTGCATGGCGGCGCCGAGAGCAGCTGGAAGCGGGCTCTGTTCCATAGAAGAAATAGAGTCCCACGGGGACTCGCGATCGGGCGAAAGGGAGGAAGCCCACCCCGGGTTATTGGGTCTAGGGGTTTCGCGGATCCCGCCCCAGATTCGGTCGACTCAAAGCTAGCTGAGGAGCCAAGAGCAATGTCTCAAATTCCATGTGGAGACGGACCATTCACGGAAAAAAGGTAAATACCTTAATAAATAGTTAGATATTTGATAAATCATAGAAATTAGCTCGAGCATCAGAAAAATACAAATAAGGTACCACACTTCTCATAAAAATTAGTAGAACACATTAGAATGATAATATCAGGTTTTTGATGATTAAATATTAGTGATATCATGTAATATGTGTAATTTTTAGTTCTTGAGTAATAAATACTAAATGATGATATAAAATTATGGAAAAATGTCGGTAAGTCCATAACCATGTTTAAAATGCATATGGTGTCAGATATGGTTATGTTGATACACCAAATCATATAATTTGATTAATATGTCTAATTAGGGCTAATAACACTAAAGATGAGGCAATTAATACATACATGCTCAATAAATGATGAAATTTACAGAAAACCCTCATATCAGTAACTAGAAGATAATATGTAAATATGAGATCAGTTTTATACACGAAATTCATATTATATGAAGATGACTCTTAATACATAAGATGTAACCCTAATTTGACTAATGAATATGATCTAGGATTAATTTGTACACAAAAAGAATACGGAACCTAATGTTAGATAATGAACCATAATTTGGAAAATGACATCAGTAAGATAATCCCAAGACAAGAATACAAGTAACAATGAGAATACCTTAATGAATTAAGCTAAACCCTAATGAGCATAACTAGGGTTAAAGATGATGAGAACCTGATGATAATACATGGTCTTGTCTTAATCATGTTTGACCAAGGATATAGATGACATCAGGAATGTGGTTTAGTATATATGTGATCAAGGTACGCCATTACCTCTTTCTTTTCTTATTATACATTATGCTTGTGTTATATGGTAGTAAAGACTTGGCATATGGTATTGATTGAAATGATTGTATTATATGATATGTTGCTGGAATTTCCATATGTATGGCTATGAATACCTGCAAACATAATATAGATGTTCCATCATAATATAGCTCATAAACCACTTGGTGGTAGAGCACATGCATAATGATCACAAACCACTTGGTGGTAGATCATATGATGTTTGTATAATGATCACAAACCACTTGGTGGTAGATCATAAGGCCTGAAGACGTCAAAGCCACTTGGTGGAAGACGCACGAGATATATGATGGAAATGTGCTTAAAATATATGTGCTCTTTTGCTAATGAATATCCTTGTGTAAGTATATGCTTTTCTTATATTCTTTTGTTACTGCCAAGTATTAGTTTTATCTTATTGCCAAGATATGATGAGAGGTATATAAAAGACACGTAGGCGTACTCAGTACAATATTCTTGAATATTGTGCTGACGTGTACCGCATGTAATCTTTTGTTTAGGTTGTGGTTATGCTCTTGAAGATCCAGGATAGTGAGAGTTGTGTGGCGAGCTGATGTACAGGTGGACCTGTTGTCTTAAGATCCTGTAGTTTAGTGGTAGTACATGTATATGTATAGTTTGTTGTTCAATATGTAATATCAAATGTTGTAACAATTCATGTTGTAATTATATGTTGAATGGTGAAAATGTATTGTATGGTTTTATTATTGTTCATGTGCATGTGCTACTGATTGTGTCCTTTTGACTTCCTCTAATTTTCTTCTTCTTAGCCTAGTGTGTTATGTTTAAATTGGAATTCTCGCTAAGGTGAGGGTTTCAATTTGGACGTCACACATCAGATTAAGTTTTAGAAATCCGGGGACGCCACATGTCTAGTTTTTGCTGTAAAAACAAAATTGTAAATTACACAGCTATAAGCTTTAGTGTGTTTATCTATTATAAGTAATGTAATATAGTGTGATAGTTTGGTTGTCTTACCGGAGCATACGTGCTCAAGCAATGCCATGACAATCCATTCTTCCTCCTTTTGCTTGTGCTTTCTTTTAACATTTGGACAAAGCAATCCATAACCTAAAATCCACACTCTTCGGTTAGCAATCCATAATATCATTATAAATACTTACTACTTTTAGTTCTTACAAGTGATTGCATCATTTTATCTTTAAACAATAGTGTTGTTAGATCCTTTCCTGTGCACCAAACATCTTTTCCAAAGCTCCATTCTCTTCTAGACCTATGCATTAGTAAAGATGTGAGACATACAATTTGAATATTGAGAAACTAATTTGTACTAAACACGTGATTGATAGAATTTTAACAAGTAACTCCTTACATTTCATCAATGTCGTTAATGAATTCCTTTATATCCTCTTTAGTTTTCTTTATTTTGAAGTGCTCCAATCCAATGAATGTGGAGATCTTTTTCTTTTAATAAAGTATAATTTATGTCGGTAGTTTCTGTAGAAGATACACAAATTTTATATAGTTACTTTGTACATAAAATCTAGAACCTTTTTTGTTACTTTTTTATATCAAACGTTACTTTATATGTCCAACAGATACTTTATAATCCACAGTAATACTTTTCATTCTATAGAATTACTCTTTTATTCTATGAGTTACTTTCCTATTCAGATAGTTACTTTACTTTTCACATACTTACTCTTCTATTTAGATAGTTATCTCATAGATAGGTAAACTTACAAGAACATCCAACTAACCATTGCATGCCTTCTTATCTTTATGTTTTCCTCTATGTTTCTAATAACCGGATATGTCTTCCTTTTCCTCTTCCTCAATAGTTTAGGGGTGTCCTTCTGAACTTCATCAGTATTTACTTTTCCTTCTTTCAGTTCATCCTATGTTGGATCTTCCTTTTTCTCCTCTACTGCTTCTTTTGTTCCCGCTGGATTTTCTTCTATAGTCCTATCTTCTTCAATATGCTTTGAATCCACTTCTACTTCTTCTTTTTCTCATGTATCTTCTTGTACAACTAGATCCTCTTCAATAGCCTTTGAATCCTATATAATTTATTCTATACTTTGGTCTTGTATTTCTTTTTCTCCTCCATCTTCTCCTTCATTTGGTATTTCCTCTTCCATTACGACTGAATCTTCATCAACTAATTTTCTCTTTAGGCAAAATTTGCCTAATCTTCTTGGTGTTTCCTCCTCTTTACTCCCTTGTTGGTCCATATCCAACAATTTTTTCCTCACTACCTCAGTCCTATTTCTAATTTCAGCTACTTCCACTTAATCAAACCCATCATTCTGAATGAAATCTTGAGTTGGTGTAGAATCATCTTCTATATCCATGTCATTTTTATCTTCCTTCCTTAGAATTTTTTTTTTCTTCCTCGACCTCTGCCAGTCTCTTCTTTAGCCTCTCATTTTCTTTTCTCAAATCAGAAAAAGTCTCCACTGTTATTCGGGTGCATATTTCTTTTTGCATCCTCAGTTTGTCTTCAAGATTTTGCACTCTGTTCTCCAAGCTCATTGATACTCCCACGCTTGTGCTAGGTGATGTAAGTAACCTGTTACTTACTGCCTTCCTCTTGGCTTTATTTGATGTAAGACAATAAGGCAAATCTTTCACTACCTTTGCAGCTTCCCAATCATCAGCGGTGTCCTTCTTCAACTATGTACAAACCTATGCACAAAATTCAACAATGTATCATACACCTCTTATATTAATGTGTATAGTATTTTCTCTTCAACCACATTGATTCTTACATTTTCCGTGTCCAAACTTCCAAGATCCTTTATGCTTTTAATAGGAGCTGCCCATCTTTTTATCCTTGGCTTTGCCTCAAGGAATGTAGGCTTTTCTATCCCTATTATCACATAAGCCCAGAACTGTGTGGATAAGAAAAGTATAAATTAGAATTTAAATGTTCATATATCTCTCTTTAATGTAACCAAAAAAATATGCAATGTGTTACTTACACACAGGCTCATTACACATCTAGTGGTGTAGAGTGTGCTTCTACTACTTTCCCCTCTTTTCCACATTCATATATTCTCACTTAAAGCTTTCATCTGCTTGAATATGGTACTATGGACCAACTTTTCCCAATTTAACTGCCTTGTAGCAGTTACATCGTCCAAATAGTGCATAAGGTAAATTGGGACACAGTAACTGGTGTCTGGTAAAAGGAATGTTGCTAACAAGTGCAACATCCATGCACGACACATATTCTGGTAGTTTTCTACCGCTTCGTTCTTGGAAAATTCCTACCAAAGCTTCCCCAAGTTGTACTTGTGTAACACATCCTTCTCCTTCTTTTCTTACCACCTTCACCACCTTTATCTTCTCCCTTTGTTACACAAGCAAAATCTTCCAATATTGTATTTACAATCTATGATTACTTTCTAGGAACTATATCCATACCTCTACTAGGCAAACCTAGTATCACCCCTACATCCTCCACTGTCATCCTTGCTTCAAACCCCATTGCTAACAAGAATTTTTCATCTTCTACATACCTCTCTATCAGATCTTCTAAAAATGACACATCTATTGTAAGATTAGGCATTGTTATCAAATTTGCAATGGTTGTTGACTTCATCATCTTCATTTGATTTTTTCTAAACAACATGATGTTCTGTATGCTATTGTAACTTCTTATGTAGAATCTATGATACAGCTTTTGTGCTCCTACAACTATATCAAAAAGTTACTCTTAAGTTGCTTATCTACTTACTTTCCAGGTTGCAAGGTTACTTTTTCAGTTCAACCTATTGCTTTCTAAATGTCATTGTTACTTTTTTATGACGTGGTTACTTTTTTTATTCACAGAGTTTCTATTTGCTTTAAATAGTTACACTATAATCATGAAGTTCCAATCAACCTACTGAATCAGAGATACTTCCCTTGGAGAAGAAGATAACTCTGTTTGTATTAGGGTATCAAGTGAAAAAGAGTACAATATCATGGTAGGTAGAGAAAAAGTAAATATTTTTGTAAATGACAGCAATGCATGTAGTAATTAACTATCTATATTAGTTGACGTAGGTAATGTTATCATCTCAGATTTACTATTTTGTTACTATAATTTACATTAGGTTAGAAGTTTTACTTTTTTAGTTCACAGAGTTACATTTTGTATAAAAGTATACATATAAATAACATTACCTTATACAGCCTTTGCTTTTCCTTTTAGTTTCCTTTTCTTTTGTGAACTAGATCCTTCTCAATAGCTTCTACTTCTTCATTCTGACCCTCATCAACTTCCATTTCTTCATCATAGCCTTCCTTGTCACACCTTGTGAATAGAGTTACTTTTATTTTTAGAAAGGTACTTTTTTGTTAATAAAATTACTTTCCAGTTGTAAGTGATACTTTTATATTCTCCGAGTTACTTTTTCTTTAACCAAGTTACTACGTAGTTGATGTAGTTACTTTTTTCACTGTACATTTACTTTTTCATTGCTAACAGTTACTCTATGGTAAGCAGATTTACTTTTGTAATTCAAAAGGGTTACATTTTGTATACAACAATACATACAAAGAACATTACCTTTTATGTCTTCATTCTCACTCTCTGTAACCCCCTATTCTGCAACATGCTGCTCTTTGGTGTGTTCTCACGCTGGTTTCTCATCTCCAGCTTCATTGCATTCGACATTTGTAGTAGTTGTCTTACTGCTTTCTCTCTTCTTGTCTTTTTTTGCTTTTTCCCACATAGCAGTTTCACTTGCCTTTTCTACACCCTTCTCCCCCTCTGAACTCTATGGAGTAGACTCAACAGCGGCTTCAAATACTTTTTCTACTATCCTTTCCACATTGTCGTAGTGCTTTGTTATGAAATCATCTTCTTCAGTTACTTTTCTGCTGGACTTACTCGGTGGCCTCTTTACGGTCACTTTCGATGACTTCATTCTTCCCATCGCTCAGCAGCGGCAGAGAATCAGTAACTGAGAAAATCAGCAGTGGTAGAGACACAACAGTGGAGGAATGTGGTTGCTAGGGTAATCTATACCACAAATCAGAGCAGTTGCAGGAAGGAGCCCATGGTGCGTAGAGGAGAACGACGAAGACAATATTTGGGGAGGGGGAAACTGAGACAAACTGCAACGATGAGGGTTTGAAATCGAGATTTAGGGGTTTTTTGGGCAGAGATTATCACGAACTGCTTTTTGCACCAACTGTCGCTTGTTTTACAAAATAACAAGTTTGCCACCGCGTGTTTTGCGACCAGCAGCGCTTCTGCAGTGTGTTTTAATATATTTACAATGCTTCCATCGTGTTTTTAAAATGGGTAGCTTTGCTACAGTACCTGCACAGGTATTAAAAACAAACTCATATATATATATATATATATATATATACATATATATATATGGTTGTGTCTTTTTGCCCATAATTATATTTTTGTGAGTTTGGTTGTACATCATTCTCTATCAGGTTATGGATTATGTTCCCTAACCACCATTGCCTTTTTATTTTCACTAGTACTTTGCTTATCTCACTTGCATGTAGGTTGAATGTTGTTGATAAAGGGTTTTGTGCCCTAATATTTTTATGTGTGCTTTTTTGGCACATTTTATTTTGACAAGTGTAATTCTTGATTATCATCTTTGTGCAATTCATATTCTCTTAATATCCACTTGGATGGTACTTCTCCTCTTGGATGGGAAGCCTTGGTATATTTGATGTCCTTTCTCCTAAAGATGCTCAATCCATATTTTGTGCACGTACATGCTTTTATGCTGACTTTCAGCTATCTCCTCTTATGGGGTATTCTTACAACCCCTTAGGTGAAAGAACATGTAAGAGTGGATGGATGATATGGACCTGACTTAGAGAAGTTGACTTTTGGGAGATAGACTTGAGATAGTTTGGATAACCCTCTATTTATATCCTAATGTTGTTACATTCATGTAAGCCCCTAGTGGGATATTATCTTGTATCTTTATAATTGAATATAGTCACTACATTTATTTTTGTTGCTATATTTTGGTCTTGTATACCATTATTTGAGAAATGAAAATATACTTATTCCAGCATACCTTTTTAGTGTGTTTGGACTAGATGGGTTTATTCCTCAAATTAAGCGAGGAGCGGATACCCTCTTAGGTCCCACTCCTTAGACCTCCATAACAGGCAAGTAAAATCAAGCATGTCCACGCCATAGGCCAAGTTATCATGATGAAATTCCATCCATCCCCAAAACGCATGTGCAGCCTTCAAACTAGTAAGTCACAAGCCGAATCTCCATGTAGCCGGAGAAGCTCACCTATCTGAATGTGCTTCAATAGAAACTCTTGATTTGCATTGTAATGAGGATTCAAAGACTCCTTCAATATGACATGACCTATACACAATTCTAATTATAACTAGAAAACTTAGGAAGACCCCCTTATCCTTCCAGTCAATTGTTCTTCATCCAAGCACTCATACAATTTAGTCAAAATTAAAGGAAGAGCATCAATGACTCTAGAAGCAGCGGCCATCACTCACCCAAGAGTCTCTTCAAAGAACAACCCCGCTAGGATGACCAAAGTATACATCCGTAGGTGAGGCATATCAGGAGAATCGACACTACGATGTGCCTCTCTCTTAAAAGAATCCCATAGGGAGCCCATCTGAATGAAGTGGTTGTCCCAATGTCAACCATCAAGATACTTGGATTTTTTTCACACAACAATGACTCCCTAGCTCAGCAGCCCACCTTGACTTCCTCGGCACCATACGCCACTAGTCATGAAGGGGAAGTTGTGTGATACAACCACATCCTCCAAGGTGGGAGTCAGAAAAATGTTTCCAAAATGGAAGGTAACCAATATCAAATCCCTTGTCGTAGGGATATACAACAAGTGAAGAAGATGGAAAGTCATGCCAAAACTTTCTTTCTTGAATTATGTTGTCTTAGAAAGATCAACAATGCAACATCACACCAATTACAAGTTGATGGGATGACGTATCAAGAGTGGGATGTCCCATATCTCCTTTTCTCTCACAACCATAAGTCATGGGAGAACTAGTTGTGTTCAAAATATGAGGGGTGCAACCCTATTAATAGAAGAAACTCATCTCCAGAAATAGGAGGCTTTGTGTCCTTTTCCTTGATAGAATTACACAATATTTGTGGCCAATACTGACTCACATCTTGAGGCAGACATGACTCTAAGTGCAGGCCAGTGAATCACCATGATCTCATGTGACATGAGGCAATCTGCCAATCCACCAAAAATATCCTGAAGATCAAACTCAGAAATCCAATTCAAAATCCAATCACAAAAACTCATAGTCATTTCCGAACTCGAACTAAAATTTTTATTTAAAATTTAAAAGAGTTTACCACTAGTAGCATAACTGGTACATGATTTTTCTAGTAGGAAAGAAAATTACATCATGAAATGGAAATGCTAAAAGCAAACAACTACTTCTTCATATACTTATTAAGCCTCCCAGTAAAGTGCTCGGTCAAAGGATGATGATCAATGGAAGAAGACTCTGAAGAATGATGATCACCACTTGTGTCAGAGTGAATACCGCTAGTGGACCATCAGTGACCAAAAGATGAACTCACAAAAGTCACCTCGACAACCAGGACAACATATCTACACTGAAAAGAACATTCTCATGCACCAGCTAAACATAGGTCTTCACTCTGAATATGGACGTCCAAAGAAAAGCCCCCTATACAAGAAGATCCTTCAAAGTGTTGACCTTTCCAAAAGTCTAGTGTGATGCTTGAGTCAAAGAGTCTACCTGTAGCATCCAAATCCTCATCTGTCTCCATAAAGGATGAAGTCCAGCCAAAGTCACGCGGGAAGTGACAAGAGCCTCTAAAATGGAAACCTCAATGGGATCATAACTCGGTGAAAGTCCTCAAAGACACGACCATTAATCGGCAGAGAAGGTGGAGCCTCAAGAAAAGATATTGCGTCAAGTGAAGAAACTTCCTCAGGAGGGGGGATGAAAAATCTCATACTCCTAATCATCTTGCTCCTCAGCCAAATCACAATCAATCAACTACTAGAAAATCCATGTCGAAGATAATGTAAGTTGGCACAAAAGAAACATCAGACTCAGACACTCACCAGATGAGGACATCAGAGACAATCATACACCTCTCTAAAAAAGAGAGCATGTTGACCATGCATTCTTTAGAACTGATGTTATTGGTATTATGGTGTCATTTTTTTGTTGTGACCGACGTTAGACATCAAAAATGTACTATTGTTAAGTGTGGGTTGGTATAGTTAAATATCTTGATCCAAGACCCAAAAAAGCTCACGAGATGGTCTCAAAATGTGGTCTAGTTTAAGATTTTAGTCCAAGACCCAAAAAGGTTTTTGGTTGGTGATTGAAAAGTACCACGACAAGTACTCATAGTGTGTCATCTATCCATACATCATCTCTTGAGCAATCTAAAAATCCTGAGTCCACAAGGGACCATACGAGACACGGTTTCAAAAGGGATGTGCCAGCCACCAGCCCACTAATGAGAAACACACTCGGTGATATACAACACACTCCCAAATGAAGGTTCAAACTGAATTTAGAAATCATCTAGAGCCAATGCCTCAAAGTGGTATGCACAATATGTAGCCGCTCACCATTTGAAACCTACAGAATATCATGAATTGGACCTAGGAAGAACAATGAATTGAAGTCATCTAAAGTATAGATGCATGATATAATATAGTGCTCATAGTACTACACATACATCGACTATGGTCATCATCTCTCGTTCACCTCTCCACTTCTCATACGACACCCTACTGGCACAGCTAGCCCAATGGCGGCAAGTAGGGATAGAGGCATATAGATTTCCTTCTGGACCGCTCAAAGTAACAAGTCTATGCAGTCGGAAGTCCTCATAGAGGCACATCTGTGTTAGAGAAAATCATTTATGACTATTATTTCAAAGCATAAAATGCAAAATAATGCACCGCAATCAAGACTACAAAGCCTTGCAACTTTTCATAGCTCAAATTGTCTCTCCTTTGAAGTTTCCCACAAGAAATCTCTATAGATGCATCAGCAAATGGGAATACACGTAGCCACCCTAGTTGAAGGAAGGAAGGAATTGCACCCATGTTCAGTAGAAAGGAGAACCAATAGACATCTCCTCTATTTCATGAGTAGTTGCTAATCAAGAAACTAGTAATCAAGACATATAGGAACACCTAGACCTGCAGGGTTTTATACAATGGATCACTGGAACCTAGTTTCTCACCCTCATGAAAGAAGGTAGAACTCAACCACGTAAACTTGACCTCATACTTCGAGGCCATCTTAATATCTCTGAGGTTTACTCCTTTGATCCCAACCAGGTGGTAGCAACCCCAATCATATCGGTCAGGTAGATAACTAATGGAAGTCCCACCAAACTCTAAATCGATAATCCTAACAAACTCACTCGGGGTGATGGCCAATTCACTTAAAGAAAAGTGAAAAGTATTGGTCTTTGTACATAAGTGCTCAATCAAAGGAAGGAGATATGGTCATGTGATCCCACAATGACTTATGCTACTAAAATTGGTCCTCTTCAACAATTCCACCTCCTCACCAACCAAGATCTCATACAAGTACTGCAACTCATTCCAACAAGTTCTCCCATAAATATTCAACAATTTGATATCCCAAATTAATAAAGTGGAAGGAAACTTCAAAATCATTGCTACATGGAAAAAAGATTTGAGTCAAGCTCGAAAAAGAAGACAGAAAATATCAAGGAGCAAAGTTTCCAAGTTATACCTCATTGCCTGATCGATGGCCGCAATGATGTAGATTCATCCACAACATGCCTGGATGATGGACAAATATCTTAGTAGGGAGTAGTTCTCCCTCGATCCTACTTATACCTCCATGATGCCTTCTCAAAGAAAACTTCAATCATAATATTCACAAAGTAGACATATATTCTATCAGAAAGGTAACCACGCATAAATAGGGTATGCCTTGGTCCCTACATCATCATCAACATATTTCTCATTTACAAAGTGATCTGCCTCATGCCAATCATGAGCATCCATATGCACAACAACAATGAAAATATCAAGAGCTTTCTACAACAATTGAACTCAGATCAATCAGACAACGAACGACTAAGAAAATGACTAAATGGCATAATCAACCAGATCACAAAATAGAACTTGCATCCAGGGTCATCTTCAACCTCAAGAGTGCAAAGAACGTTGGGAAGACAAAATCTAGATTTTGCCCTCAAGGGACAAAATGGCCAAACTAAAGTGCAAGAATGAAAACTATACCTTCTTAGAGACATATGCAACTAAAAATCACACCCAAACACTACCTGAGAGGACAACCAGGAGCTCCTTATCACCACGATGTTGCTTCTAGAAGAACACTACTCGACGCCAGTGTAACACAGAGCCTTGTCCTGTAGAGTGCCAAATGGTTGTCACCAACCCCGAGATAGTGTGCCATAAATGTGATGATGCCCACCGTTGGCATGAAGTTGACTAACTTCTTGAACAAGTTGTAAAAGTGACAGATGATGAAGTTAACCACGTTCACTTTTCTTCCTATTGTTTCACACCACAAGATATTGAGGTTGGCCGAGCTGAGTGCCCCCTGACTATCTTGCTTCTTCATGACACAATTCACGATCACTCGTTGTAGATAATGAAGCTGGGTTGTGGATGTGCAAAGCTTTGGCAACCCTGGTGACGTATCTATCCTCCCTAGTAAGCATCTTCCAAGCTTGGGGAGGGTCAAAGTTGCTATCTCTTGACTCCATCCTCCCCCTAGACATCTCGATGTAGTCATCCATAGAGTGTGACAGCCATCTCTTAACCTGGTCTTCAATGACATGACGACTCCGATTCAGCAAATGGAAGTGCATGATCCTGTGAAGGTGGTCCTTGGGAGGCTTGAGCATAGTGTAGAACATATAGGTGATTCTATGATACACATCGCATTGTGAATAAGTGAGGATGTCGACGTCCATTACTTCTAGATATCTATTGACTTGGGCTTGTATGTTGAGTTTGATGAGTGTGTCTAAGTTGACATATTAGGGTCCCACGATATTTCTCTTGTCTTTGCTCAACGCATCAAATTTCTACTTCTACTTCATGTTTTGGAACACAAGCTTACGGATTAAGGTGAATTGAGGCATGCTGGTTGGAGCAAACTTGTGTGATGAGAATGATATTTGTATAGATTTTGACCGCTTTGCAAATTGTCGACGTTGTTCTCCTGTTGATCATGCTCTATGTGCAAGTCCTCGTGAAGGTATGTCATGATATCTAGCTAAAGTATGCAGTCCAGTGTCACAGTGCGAATGGTACCATAATTCATTGGAGACCTATTCCACACCATTTGGCTCACCACTGAGCATGTCCATCTAAGTGATAGACACGCAGCGGTAGTCTGAATCAGTCTTCTGTGACCCGAACCCCGCTGAAATGGAGTGCATTCTCTCATCTTCATACACCGAGTTTGTGGTTCACATGGAGAGAGGTAGATATCATCTCTCATGCTCTACTGGTGAAGAGGATCTCCCTTATCCTTTCTTTTGCAACACTGTTTTCTTAAGTCTCTTGAAGATATTTCTCATTGCATCCATCATGTTGATTAGTAGTGTTGACCGCAATATGATCCGGCCGGGCATGACCGTGTTGAGGTGGACATCGTCGGGCTGGGTGGGCTTCACTATTGCTACCATTGTTCATAGTTGTTTCTAGGACTCTGCATGACTGGGCCAGAGTTGGCACGGTCGGTGTGGTTGGGGGGTCAGTGATGTCTGGTCTCACTGACTCTCGGCATGGTTGTGCCAGCGTGAAGTTGGCTGTAGTAGGCAGAGGTGGCAGATTGATTTTTGACGTCTAGAAAAGAAAGGTGACGATGCTTGGTTGGTGGCACAGAGCGGAAACAGTAGCATTATTTTCATCATTGGCATTGGTTTGGGGAGACGGACGGTGGGGAAGGGTGTTGCGGTGGCAGGGCTGATGTTGTTGTGACTTGTTGTTGTGGTCGGACTATTGTTGCGGCTTGCTATTGTGGCGGATGGAAGGGATGATAGCTACGCATGGCTTGCTAGATGACAGAGGAGGTGAAGAAAAGAGGGGAAACTGTGGCAATAGGGGTAGGGTTTCACTAAGGAAATAAGGTAGATCAGGAAGTTGTTGTGGTAAAGAAGTCTTCAAACTAGGGTTATGATAGGGCAAGGCACACCTCACTTGACTCAACCCAGTCATGTCGAGCTAGGCACAGTCATTCTAGCTTGGTGGGAAAGACATCTGAAAGGCAGAAAAATAAAAAAACACGGTCAAAGGAGGACAAAGCGGGACAAAAGCAAAAAACCCGATCTAAAAGGTGGAAAGAGTCGGTCAAAAGGCCGATTTGGTTGGGGACAGACCGACACATCAGTCACTCAACCCATCAACCTTGTCAGATTGATCGTCTTTTGACCATTGATTGTGGTTCGTGTGCATGAAGTGGTCTGTCAATTAGCACACAGTCGGCACGGGTCGGGCACAGTTGGGTCCGGTCATGCCGAGGGGAAATTAAAAAAAAAACAATCAACATCAGGTCTTGTGACCGTTGACTGGTTGGTGGAAATGCAGACAAAAATATGGGACGCGTCTGATCGTGTCGGCCTTGGACCGACTATGCCGAAGCTAGCCCGACCATACCTAGGTTGTCCTGAACTTGCATGTCCCCAAAAAAATCCAGATATTGCATTCATAGTGGTGGAAATGAGGTGGAATGAAATCAGAGAAGCATCACATAATTACAAAATTTGGTCTCTCCATCAGATTCAAATAAAGATTTGTCACATCATACTCTTTTCAAAAAAATGGTATCGTGGTAGCTGTCACCGTAGTAAGGGAAGAAATGCATGCAAATAGTAATAAAGAAAATGTAAATGATGCAAAAAGTAAATTTATATAGTTAGAGGAAAATATGACTATAATTGAAATGACTTATTATGCTAAAATTAAACAATGAAATATTAGTAGGTAATAGGGGGTGGTTGCCCCACAACTCCTACACTTGGATCTCAAATCCACAGTTTTGGTCTCCATGTTAATTGCGTCCTACTGATTGGATCCACCATGAATGAGAACAATAAGAAAGGATATAAGCTTTTATGAGTCCAAAATGTATGAGTAAAATCTAGTGGCTCGACGAAGTCATTTCCATGTTGGAATTGTTCTGAACTATATCGAAATGGATTGTTCGACAAAGCATCCTCAAGGTGCCCATCAAAGTATGAACTAAGATAAGAAAACCCTAGGATGCCAACACAGGATGAGATGGAAGGGAGAGGCTGAAAGTTTCCCAAAGGGCTCTTCTCTTCTCTCTCCACCTCTAAATTGAGGTTGGGTGCTCAGATAAATTTTCATGTACACTCTGAGTCATCCAATCGTATGCAAACAAGAAGTGTCCCCAAGTAACTCTGTGTCTAGTTTTAATACCCCAAGCTTGTCACCTTCTATGGGGTCTAGGGTATCTTCATGTTCAGTAGCCATGTTGTAGTGGATCGTCCATCCTTCTCCATTAATGTCAACTTTTCCTTGAAAAAGGATAGTGAACAATGTTGGCTCGTTTTGTTCCAACTTGTCATCGTCAATGTACTCATTGCTTCAATTTGATAAGTTCTCATTGTCATCCTCATCGAACAAATTGTTCCAAACCATTATTGGTGTATTGGTCAAAGCAAAGTGAGAAGTCTCAATATCAGAGATATCACCCTGGTGTGGACCAATGTCTGACTCAGGTTCCACAAACTGACCACCCTGTTGCAAGGTTGTTTGATTGCCATGGTGAGGATGAGAGTCATTGTCATCATCATATAGCCATTCATGTGTTTGGCTTGTATCTTCCATTGGTTTATCAGATGAATCATCTCAACAAAATGAAGGGCTTCCCCAGGTGGGTTGGTCTTCACAGAAAAATCTTGGTGAATCCAGTTGATGGTATGAATAGGATAGTGAGGCCTACTCCATTTTAGGCTCAAAGGAATGGTATTAATGATTTATGCATGCATTATTGTGCTCCGGCGCTTGTAATCATTTGGTAGCTAGATTAATGAGCTCTTGAAGTTTCCTGGCTTGTTCAACATCCTGGTCATGAAGTTGTTGGACTTGAGCAGCAATGCTTTCAAGATCAATCAATTCTGCCATGTACCTCTGTTGTAAATTTGTTGTATCAAACTAATGCTTTTGGATGAATCCTTGTTCAATAGTTTTATTTATGCTTCTACTGCAGTTTGTGACCTCAGTGGCTACTTGAAGATGATGATCTTGCTTTTATAGTAGTTACTAAAGTGGATCATCTTATTCTTAGAGATGAGGGACTAAGTAGGAGGTGCGAGCATCAACACTTTATCTAGCTAGCTCCACTACTCTAATTAGTTCATGATCCCATGTTGAACCATAGGTCGAGGGTTGATCATCAATCTCCCTTGCTGACACATCCTAAAATGACAACGGCGGGGGCGAGTATAGCTCGACTAGTTGGAGTGCACAACTTTCATTTATTTTCTAGCAGTTAGGACTACAGAAAATTTTAGGAGGATAGGTGGACAAGATAACTTGTTTTGTGGAAGCAAGATTCATGGTTGAAAAAGTATAAGAAAAAAGGAATACTATTCAATATATATGAACAAGTATGTGAAAAGAAAAAGAAGAACTATGCACGTATATATAGGCTTATGGATGACAAAACAAAAATTTGTGAGCTTGTAAACATGGAAACCCATGTCCATGGCAACGACACCAAAAGTTGATCAGACCTGGGCGTGCGTCTGAAAAGTACATGCATGATCCCAAAGTAGAATCAGACTTTAAATTTATAACCTGAAACCTTCAAGGACCCCCGCAGCTTTATTACGCAGTCAAAGTAGATATACGGGGTCGAATATAGGGATGTGGGTACGTTTAGGATGCTTAAGATCTCGCTCTTAAGTCAATTAAGCCAATCTAATAGTTGATAAATGTACAGAACTAGAATGAGTCTAGCAAAATGTCACAAAATAAAACAAAAACAAAGTAAAGAAAACAAAACAGAGTCCATCAGATTCTACTAATAAGAGAGAAGGAGTTATTGGATATGTAACCACAAAGTGGGTAATCTATGCACCTATTCTCAGGCATAGACAACCCTCGAATACCTCAGTAAGCAACCTACATCCAAACATAGTATACATTGTGGTATTTGTACCTGTGGGGGGTCATCCCACTCACTTTCGTGTAGCGTGACTATACCCCATCAATGATATGAAACCTCTCTCAAGGATGGCAAATCAATAGCCTAGAATATTCTAGATACCCTCTTGGGTCTCGAATATTTTGAGATTCTAGGAATGGATGTGATCTGGACAGAACCTTATGGTGGGCCCGACCATGCCCAAGTCTCTGGTTCTATACAAATCACCTTGAACCATCCTCTTTTCATATTCCTATCCAAATTACCTTCTCTTATACATTTCTACAATGAATCTCTTGATATAGGTAGAAATAGAAATTCAAGCAAGAAAGATATCAACCAAACTAGCAATCATAACCAAAAGGAGAAGATAGAATAGAAAAATGTATTAGATCTGAAATAAAACTACTTGCTTGGGATAAAAGTACATAAACTTGCCCAAACATGTTACATAGAGAAGAAGGAGCTCAACTAGCCATGAACAAGCATAGTTGGCACCAAACAAAGATGGAAGAACATCATTTTTACAAAAAACTAAAGAGAACAGAAAAAGAAAGGAGGAGGAGAAGAGATTTAGCCCATAGAGGAGAGGTGGCTCTCACTCCTCAACCTCTGTATGGGCCGGATCTCATCTTTGGGTCATTCTCCTTGGTCTTCTGAACTCCTTGGCCTCCTTTCTCTTCGATTCTACCCCAAATAGTATCTTGGTGGGTGTATGGAGGTGGAAGATGGCTGGAAGTGGTAGGAAATGGGTGAATGGTGGTGGAAAATAATGATAGATGGAAGCAAAGTGAAGGTATGGATGTAGGATGAGTACTTCAGCCTTTTTCGGACCTTGGAACTCTCCCATGAGGCTCTGGGAACCAAAAATATGTGAAACCCTCCCTCCAGGTAGTGAAGGGTGGGTATTTATAGGTGAAGGTGGATTGTATGTGATAAGTGGTCACGACACCTGTCCCAGTCACTACCCTTAGTTCTCGGCCCGATCGTGCCAGGCTTGGCCCGATTGTGTTGAGTGTTGCGATCGAGATAGATGTATCAATCAAGATGGATGTAGTAATCGAGATGGATTTCATGGTCAAGATGAATGTCACGGTCAAGACAGATGATGGTCATTGTCCTCGACCCAACCGTGTCGAGTGTAGCAGTCAAAAAAAATCTTCAATTGTAGTGGTTGCACTGGTAATAGTAGTCGAAATGGATGTAGCGATTTCGACCCTTGTAGCGGTCAAGACCTTTTGTAGAGGTTGAGACCCTTGTAGCGGTCGCGACTTTGTCCCCTCAGCCCGGATGTGTTGGTCTGGGCCAGGCTATGTCGAGTGTAGCGGTCACTACAGATGGAAGCCTGGCTACTATAAAAACTGTGTGTTGGGGAGAAGTTTTAGAGAATAGATGTCTTTTCAAGTTCGGTGCCTACATGTCCCAAAATTGGCTAGTTGAGCAACTTTACCTTTGAAAGATATATAAATTATGAAAATATAAGTCTCTAGAGTTATTATGGACACATTAAGGCTATCATGACACAAAACCATAAATAAGCACTTAGTATAAATGCCTGGATTTGGGTGTTATCACTCACAAACTCAAAAAAGTCACCAAAACCTTTGGTTGGCACAATCGATCTGATTGGTTCACAAGATGAACTGGCCACCTCAGACAACCTGAGCTGATTGGTTCAATCAGTGAGATGATTGGTTGGTGCCTCAATTCATGCAGAACTCAACCAATTCAATTCTAATCAACCTGACATTCCAAACGGTCATCTCAACACTTGAGTTGATCGAATGGTAGTTCAGTCAACTAATTTGTTGCTTGAATTGAATACCTAAACACTTCTGTAATCAATCCAAACATCATTCATGATTAAACTCCTCTTCTAGATGAGTTCCTATGTGTGTGACCCTATAGGTCATGTATCATGTGGCAGTGAATGTCCATAACTATCTTATGACATCACAAGTAAAGAGCGATGTCTAGTTGCACATCAGTGTTACCCAAGAGAACAAAAAGTTGGAGAACAACTTCAACCTATAATCTCCGTAAGGTGTTATAGTGATTGTATAATTCCTTTGTCTCTGATATCTGAAATGAACTCAATGCATGGAAATGTCATCATCTCAATGTTCAATTCATGTTCATTGATCCAAGAGCAGACCATCTGAAATATATTTGTGACCTTAAATCATGTATTGATTCACACGTGCATGTGCCTATATTTGTCAGTCTCTCTTATCAATTGGACAGGATATCAAACTCCAGTAGGAGGGTGACACGATTTTACCGTGTGTTAAACGCAAGTGCACATATCGAAGTAATATAGGCCTTGTGAGGCCCGAGTCAAACTCAGGGAAACATAAATTGTAGTAGACTACTACTAACTGGTCATGATCAGCTAGACCGATTGGAAAAGTTGATTGTTGAGTTTAAAACAAAAATAAAAATAAAAGAAAAAGAAACAAAAAACAAACGATGATTAAGTGTTTAATTTAATCAAATGAAATGGGATCCTTAGGATTGTGGTTTCACCGTGAGGTCTCACTGCACGCAAATCTACACAATTAACATAATTCATTTTCTTTCCCTGATTATGGCCCGTAGTTAGAATTGCTCACTTCTGTGATACAATTCACTACCTAGTTCTAGGTCAGTTCCACGCCAGTAGTAACTTATACCCTAGATCTAAGTGCTTTAATTATTTCTCTGAGTATCCACCATTAATCATACATTACCTTGTCTAAGGAATTTATTGATTAATGTGTTAATCATGCCTTTTCAACCACTAATTCTTCTTCAGAAGTAATTAACGGTATTAGAAATTGACTATGGTGATCAAGCATAGTAAATTGCAATGGAAACACGATAACATATCAAGGGAAAGTGAGACAAATTATGACAATCAATATAACATTGTCATACATCGATTCCCCAGGCTACTCCCAGTCCTAAGGACAATGGGGATTAGCCCCGCATGTTCATCTCAACAGTACACATAGAGAAGAAAGAGGAAGACATGGGGAAACGAGAGAAAATATGATGTAACCCCTGAAATGGAGAAGATCAGGGTGATCCTCAGTGCGAGATGCACGATTTGTAGCCTTCCGGTAGTGAAATCGTATGTCTGTGGCTCTGGAATCTCCCGGGGCGTAGCTCTGGGCTCCTTATTCGCTCTTCTCCTTCTGGAACTTGTGCGGCTGAGTGCAACGTGTTCCTTAGGTCTTGGCCATCTTTTCTTAGGTATAGGCATGACTTACGACCGCCAAAAGATCACAGTTGTTCGATTATGGCAATTCTGGGTGCAACTCTGATCTGACGGCATCGATACCATCGACGGGGTGTCGATGGTATCGACACCTTAAGGTGCACTTTCGATGCTAAAAACAATGGAATATGTCACTAGAACCTGGTGAACTCTCGATACTATCGAGGGGCTTGACTTAATTCCTACTGAGATGATCTCGAGACCATCGACGACTTTGGTCGATGGTATCAACTTGGATGCTCTCCCTCTGGCCTGGGTATTGACGCCATGTCGATGGTATCGACAGAGTCATCGATGGTATCGATGGGTCTAGATATACAAAGTACCTGAAACAGAGAGAGGAACACAAATCAAATCCAAAAATTCTGATAATTTATACAAAATAAGATAAAATAAACTGAATTTGATGCATATAGTGATTATAGGCTAAAGAAATATGAATCATGCTATTATAGTCATAAAATGAAACATAACCACACAAAACAAGTATGAAACCAGCCTATAAATGTGACTCAAATTCACTACATCAGAGGGATTATCCCATCAACATCACTCGCATTCAGTCCCCATGTGTCATAGCTATGCAATCATCACCTTTATGGCAATCCTTATTCAGGGTTATGTTTGATGATGTCAAAGTATACCGAATGAGATGTGATGAGTGTAGTGACTTTAGGTCTAAGAATCACAATCACCACCTTCACTTTTAGAGAAGACTATGATGACCAATGATGGTTTCCATGTGTCACTTTCAAGTTGGGTCTGTCTGATACATTATTCCCTAACAAGCATCTGTGTGCTTGGTTTGATATAATATATCATTACTAATGAGATTTTGTCATCATCCAACCCACACTCTAGTCTTAAGTGTTACTTTTGTCTATCTGCCTTCCACAGTAACAACCGACCAGAGACATAATAAGAATTTACATACTCTTAGCATCCTTATGATCCCATTGTTCATGTCACGTACTTGAAGACATACATCATTGAGTATTGTCATCTCTAGACATTCACAATGTTTCCTCATTATAATATAGTTGAGTGAAACAGAATGAATTGGAAGCTTGCCTTTATGATTATTAATCCAGTCATTTATATTCTATGCCATGTCAATCATCATATCATTAGCTCTCTAGGCATACCTTACCAATAGAAAGAGCATGGAAGACTTGATGGGTGACATGGATCTGACTTAAAGAAGATGACTCTTGGGAGATAGACTTAAGATAGTTTGAATATCCCTCTACTTAGATCTTGATGTTGTTACTTTAATGTTAGCCCCTAGTGGGATATTATCTTGTATCTATATAATTGAATATTGTCATTATTATTTGTGGTGCTATACTTTGGCCTTGTATACCACTTTTGAGAAATGAAAAAACTCATCTATTCTAGCATACCTTTTTAGGGTGTTCAGATTAGATGGGTTTATTCCTAAAATTAAGTGAGGAGTGGATCCCCTCTCAAATCCCACTCTTTACAAGATAGTATCTGAGGCACTAGCATTTGAATTATCTAACTACTTCAATCTTATCTCTCTTAGGATGTTTTCCCTAGGAAGATATGGCATGTATAAAGTTTAGTGAACCTACCCTTTTTACCCCTCTAGTATGTGGGAAGTTTTACTAGGTGAGTGTCACGCCCCAATCTCACATTAACCACAACCCACGAGATTAAGGCACGACAGGTGGGATTTACACACAATCAACCATGTCATTACATTTTAAAACAATTAACGACATTAATAGGAAAAACTGATTTAAACTGTAAATGAAACTAAACAAGCTGCGGAAGCATTTCTATTAACTGACAAGAAATATAACAGAGTCAACAGCAATTTACATTGTTTAACATAAGATAAAGCATAATAGTTAATTTACATCTGTGTACACATTCACTCTCTCTCGCACACCTTGTCCCGAGGATCGAGGGGAATAGACTAAGAGACCTCTAGCTAGGCTAACTACAAACCTTCTATCAACTAGGCGTTGGGATGAAACGATCCTTCTGACTCCTGATGCTGATGCTGACCTGAAAATGTTTTGAGTAGAGGTATGAGCCTACTCGCTCAGTGAATAACATTTCATTTAGCTATCAATAATCAACTCGTCAGGTTTATTAACTGAAATAAACAGATATACAGTTCAGGCAGAGTAGTTCAATTGACATAGCAGATATTCAGATAATAATCACATTTCTCAACCTCAGCAGGTATCTCAGGTAGATAAGCAATTATATAGATTTATTGTGATCCTATATGATTATTCATTCATTTTATTATTATGCCCTAAATATATGCAGTGTACTCTGCATATAAAGATCCGCAACAAGTCCATGCTACGGTCCCACCGTACAAGACTTAGCGACACACCCGGAAAATGCTAAGTCTGACTGATGTCCTGGTCTGCGTCAGGACTCTCAGGCTCACACGGCCTCACTGCACTCTCAAAGAGTGTACTCTAGACTCCTCCTTTAACCTAAGTACATCGGCGGAGGGTCACAGGGTTACCTTCGTGACGCTGCACGAATTGTGTTAGATAACCGTGTTTTCTTTTCTTTCCAGTGCCACCGTGACACACGCATGGATTATTGTTGAACACTGCCTTTCTGCCCTCGTGCCACCGTGACACACGCACGGATTATTGTTGAACACGAGTCACCGACCAACTAGACACATGCTAGGTAGGTCGTTTCACCCCAAGGTGCAGACCTCATGAGGGGTTCTACGGCGTTAGGGCATCTAGGTCTATACTTGATTAACAAATAACAGAAATAACACATTATAACTGTAAAACACAGAATTTCCTTTTTCTCATCATTCTTATCACATATTTCAAGTTCCATGAACTTATCATACTATTACTGAAGCAAATAGGCATTTAAAATGAGTTAAATAATGATTTCTAAATGAATTGCCACTCACAACTTGGAACTCGGCCGACCACCTTGGAACTCGGCCGAACGCCTCCCAGATTCTGAAACTCGGCCGACCAATCTCGGCCGACCAACTCACCGCTTGAAAAACCTACAAAGAAACTCGGCCGATCAGGACCCAAACTCGGCCGACAAAAACGCTGTTCGCTTATCTTAATTGAGAAACTCGGCCGACCAAGATCAAAACTCGGCCGATCAGAAAACGCTGTACAAAAGCCCTAAATAAGAACTCAGCCGACCGAATTGAAACTCGGCCGAACCGCGCACAGGCAGAACATAAAAACGGCCTGTAGAAGTCGATTTCTCTCGAATCGACGGGCAAACTTCGAGCAAACACCACCAAACGATCATAAACGACGTATATGACTAAACCGTACCTGAAGGAAGGAAGAAAACGAACTGGGGCTGCACCGTGCACCCCAATCACCAAACCGTCTTCCTTGCAAACGCAGCTCCAGCTGCGAAATCGATTCGAATCGATGAAGATGAAGATCTACGGGGGAAAGGGACGATCTGCAACAACTGATCGGAGCAAAACGAAGCTCCAGTGCTTCTCCCCCCTCAACTCTCTCTCTCTCTCTCTTTCTCTCTCTTTCTCACGCAAGGAGCAGAACGCAGGAGCGTTCTCTCGTTTCTGTGAAACGAAACGAGAAAGGAAGAGAGGTAGGATAAGGGAGAAAACTTAGGGGCCTAATCGCAAAGTTTCAAACTTTTGAAAATTACAATTGGGTCCCTAAAAGCCCAAAAACATGCAACTTTTGACTCGAAGGTCGGATTCGAACGGTTTCTCTGGCAATGCTTCAAGCGTAAGATCCTACACGCTTTAGAAGCTAGAAACACACTAAGCACATATCATGTCCATTTTAAGCATTATTAACAAAAACAAGCTTATAACTTAACACATCAGCTAAACTCTTGCTTAACAGCATACTTACGGGATAAGCTCGACGCGGGTCGTAACAATCTCCCTTCCTTATAAGAATTTCGTCCCGAAATTCTTAGAAGAGAAAAGGAAACTTGCTACGCATCTCAGACTCTAGTTCCCACGTAGCTTCTTCAAGATTATGGTTTCTCCACAGAACCTTTACTAAAGGAATTTCGCGGTTCTTAAGCTTTTTGATCCGGTGATCAACTATCTGCACTGGTCCTTCAACATAGGACACATCTGTTCTAAGCTGCGCCGGTTCTGAATCTAGAATCTTTTCCGTACCGGGATGACACTTTTTCAGCATAGACACGTGGAAGACATCATGAAGATTTGCCAACTCAGACGGCAAATCCAACCTGTAAGCTACCGGTCCAATCCTCTCAACAATAGGATATGGACCCATATATCTAGGGGTCAACTTACCCCTCTTGCCAAACCTCAGAACTCCCTTCCATGGTGAAACCTTCAAGTAAACCTCACCACCAACCTCGAACTCAAGAGGTCGACGACGTCTTTCCGCATAACTCTTCTGTCTATCCTGTGCAGCTTTCAACTGATCCCTGATCACATATATCTTTTCAGTAGTTACATCAACTAGCTCAGGTCCAAGAAGTTCCTTCTCACCCACCTCGTACCAACAAACTGGCGATCTACACTTCCTACCATAAAGAGCTTCATATGGAGCCATTCCAAGACTAGAATGGTAACTGTTATTATATGCAAACTCCATTAGGCTTAAGTGTTCTTCCCAGTTACCTCTGAACTGTAGCACACATGCTCTCAGCATGTCTTCTAGGGTCTGAATGGTCCTCTCAGATTGACCATCCGTCTGTGGGTGAAACGTTGTACTAAACTTCAGCTTTGTGCCCAACGCACGATGTAACTGATTCCAGAATCTAGATGTAAACTTTGAATCTCTGTCAGAAATAATAGAAACTGGAATCCCATGCAACCTGATTACCTCATCCACATAAACTTTAGCCAACTTTGGAACGTCAAAGGTTGACTTGACAGGAAGAAAATGAGCAGACTTAGTTAGTCTATCCACAATCACCCATATCGAGTCCGAACCCTTAGGCGTTCTGGGTAATCCTACCACAAAGTCCATCGTGATGTGTTCCCATTTCCATTCTGGTATAGGAAGCGACTGCAAAGTACCCGCAGGTTTCTGATGTTCAGCCTTAACCTGCTGACACACCCCGCACCTAGCCACGTATTCAGCCACATCCTTTTTCATGCCAGACCACCAGTACAGCTCGTTGAGGTTCCTGTACATCTTTGTGTTACCTGGATGCATAGCATACATAGAAGTATGCGCTTCCTCAAGAATCTGCTCTTTCAACTCACTGTTTTCAGGTACACACAATCTATCATGAAGATACAACATGCCTTCATCAGAAAACCTGAACTCCGTCCTCTTACCCTCAGACATCTCCTGCATGATTTGCCATAACTCATCATCACTCTGCTGCAAATCCTTTATCTGATTATAAAAAGTAGGTCTGACTTGCATCTGTGTAATCAGTCCACTCTGTCTTGTCACCTCCAAGTCCAAGTTCAACCTTCGCATATCTACGAGCAAGTCTCTCTTGAAACATGCCATAGAAAATGCATTGGCTGAAGAACTTGACTTTCTACTCAAGGCATCAGCTACAACATTCGCCTTACCAGGATGGTAATCGATTGTCACATCATAGTCTTTAATCAGCTCCAGCCATCTGCGCTGTCTCAAATTCAAGTATTTCTGAGTGAAGATATATTTCAGGCTCTTATGATCTGTGAACACCTGACATGTCTTGCCATACAAGTAGTGACGCCATGTCTTAAGAGCATGAACTATAGCAGCTAATTCCAGATCATGAACAGGGTAATTTTCTTCATTTTTCTTAAGCTGTCTAGATGCGTAAGCAATAACTTTACCTTCTTGCATCAGTACACAACCCAAACCTCTCCTGGAAGCATCACAGAACACTGTATAGCCTTTATCAGCTTCTGGCAAAACCAACACTGGTGCTGAAGTTAACTTTTTCTTCAAAATCTGGAAACTTCTCTCACAGTTATCAGACCAAACGAATGGTACATCCTTCCTCGTCAAGCGTGTCAAAGGTGATGCTATCTCACTGAAGTTCTTTATAAACCTTCTATAATAACCTGCCAAACCCAAGAAACTTCTGATTTCAGTAGGAGTCGTAGGCTGCTCCCACTGAAGCACAGATTCAACTTTCTTAGGATCCACGCTAACTCCATCTCTCGAGATAACATGTCCAAGAAATGCTACCTCGGCCAACCAGAACTCACACTTGCTAAATTTAGCAAACAACTGGTGTTGTCTCAACAACTGCAACACTACTCTCAAGTGTTGCTCATGATGTTCATCGTCTCCGGAATAGATCATAATATCATCTATAAAAACCACAATAAACTGATCTAGAAAAGGTTTGAAAATCCGATTCATCATATCCATAAAGGCTGCTGGGGCATTGGTCAGCCCAAAAGACATGACCAAAAACTCATAATGCCCATACCTGGTTCTGAAAGCTGTTTTGGGAATATCGGTAGCCTTTATCCTGAGCTGATGATACCCGGATCTCAAATCATTTTTAGAAAAGATCGTTGCTCCACGCAACTGATCAAACAGATCATCTATTCTCGGCAAAGGATACCTATTCTTTATTGTGATCTTGTTCAGTTGCCTGTAATCTATACAGAGACGCATGGTTCCATCCTTTTTCTTAACAAACAGGACTGGAGCACCCCATGGTGAAGAACTGGGTCTAATGAAACCCTTATCTAACAACTCCTGCAACTGTACCTTGAGTTCTTTCAACTCTGCAGGTGCCATTCTATAGGCTGGCAGCGCTACTGGATGACTACCTGGATATATCTAAATTTCAAAATCAATGTCTCTGACAGGAGGTAAGCCTGGTAACTCCTCTGGAAAAACATCAGAGAACTCACGAACCACAGGCACATCATAAACACTGACAGTGCTCTTTTCTGCCCTGGTGTCCACCACATGAGCAAGGAACGCTTCACATCCTTTCTGTAACATCTTATCAGCTACAGCAGCTGATATTATGCACGTAGGCAGAACTTTCCTGTCTCCAGTAAAGACACAAGAAAATTCCCCCAGTTGAAAGGTAGCTTCCTTCTTCCAGCAATCGAGTTGCACTCGATATGTCTCAAGACAATCCATACCCAAGATGACTTGAAAAGTATTTACATCCAAGGGTATGAGATTAGCAGCAAAGGTGAAACTTCCAAAAGATAACAAACATCCGGGACAGGACTCAGATAAAACTGTTGGTCCACCTAATGGAACTCTCAATACTAACTCATCTGCCAACTCTTGAGTTAACAGATTTAGTTCAACAACTAAAGAACGTCGTACAAAAGAATGAGTAGCACCCGGATCTATCAAAACTGAAACTGGTATACTATTAAACAAAAGCATCTCTCCTGTAACAACTTGTGAAGAAATTATACCTTCCTGAGGTGTCAAAGAGAAGAAACGTGCTGAAGCTCTCCCTCTGCCATGCTGTCCTCTCTGACCACTTCTGCCACTAGACACTCCACCCCCTCTAGAACCAGAAGCCATAGAAGAACTCGGTCCTTCAGCTGGAGGCTGTCTCTGAACATCATAAAACTGAGACTGAGAAGCTTGTGATGCTGCTTGTTGAAGCTGAGGGCAAAACTTCCTTATATGTCCCATCTGCCCACAATGGAAACATCCTGTATAATCAGGACCCCAACATTGCCCAGAGTGAGATTTTCCACAGGTATTACATACTCACTTTTCCTGTCTCTGTGGACCAGTCACTGACATTGACGACCCAGAAGACCGTCCACTATCGGCACTGCTCCATCTTCCTGGGTTGTATCCTCCTCTACCTCTAGAAATAGTGACATCCTCAGACCTCTACCTGCCAAAACAACCAAAGCCACGCCCAAGCTTAGAAAAGAAACCTCTACCTCCACCTCTGTGTCCACTACTGGACTGTCCACTACTGAACTCTGCAGATCTCTTCTTAGACTCGGGCATTCTATCAGCGTTCACAGATTCTTCAACCTGTCTGGCAGCCTCAACAAACTCACCAAAGTTCTCTCTGTTCCTCCTGCTAGTAGCAGAAACAGTATGCCGGATCTCTGGCCTTAGCCCTTCCTGAAACCTTCTGCATCTTTCAATGTTGTCAGGAACAAGCTGCGGACAGAAATTAGCTAATCGTGTGAAAAGCGCTTCATATTCTGTAACTGTCATGTTCCCCTGCTTGATATTCTGTAACTGCCTGATTTTCTCATTAAGGAAAGTGGGTGGATAGAATTTGAGATGAAACTCCTCAGAGAAATCCTGCCAGGAAAGCTCTGTACCTCCCCTCTTTTCTTCCACACCACGCCACCACAACTCTGCATCGCCTGTTAAAAGGTAGACTGCACGACTAATCTTCTTATCTTCTGGAAGCTCCATCAAACGAAAGACCTTTTCTATCTGTCTAAACCACTCATCAGCTTCGGCGGGATCTGTGGTGCCACTGAACTCTGTGCCACCTAGCTTCTTCACAAGCTCATAAGATCGCATCAGATCTTTACTGCTGGTAGAAGAAGATTCTCGCCTATCAGCCTTGTACCTCTCTTTGGTCTCCAGGAACATCCTGTACATCCGGGATGCATCATCCACGTGGTCACCACCACCTGGACCCAAGTACCGAGGGTCAGGGCCAACATGGCTCTCAGCCTGTTCATCACGATCAAAGCCTCTTCCTGCCATCTGCAATGATATAACAGAATATTTCCTGTTAGAAAACTACAGATAGAAGAAAGACACCTAAACCTTAATCCTATTGGTCTCTTATCGTCCCCTGATCTTGAGTAACTAAGTACTCAAACCTAAGCTCTGATACCAAGAATTGTCGCGCCCCAATCTCACATTAACCGCAACCCACGAGATTAAGGCACGACAGGTGGGATTTACACACAATCAACCATGTCATTACATTTTAAAACAATTAACGACATTAATAGGAAAAACTGATTTATACTGTAAATGAAACTAAACAAGTTGCGGAAGCATTTCTATTAACTGACAAGAAATATAACAGAGTCAACAGCAATTTACATTGTTTAACATAAGATAAAGCATAACAGTTAATTTACATCTGTGTACACATTCACTCTCTCTCGCACACCTTGTCCCGAGGATCGAGGGGAATAGACTAAGAGACCTCTAGCTAGGCTAACTACAAACCTTCTATCAACTAGGCGTTGGGATGAAACGATCCTTCTGACTCCTGATGTTGATGCTGACCTGAAAATGTTTTGAGTAGAGGTATGAGCCTACTCGCTCAGTGAATAACATTTCATTTAGCTATCAATAATCAACTCGTCAGGTTTATTAACTGAAATAAACAGATATACAGTTCAGGCAGAGTAGTTCAATTGACATAGCAGATATTCAGATAATAATCACATTTCTCAACCTCAGCAGGTATCTCAGGTAGATAAGCAATTATATAGATTTACTGTGATCCTATATGATTATTCATTCATTTTATTATTATGCCCTAAATATATGCAGTGTACTCTGCATATAAAGATCCACAACAAGTCCATGCTACGGTCCCACCGTACAAGACTTAGTGACACACCCGGGAAATGCTAAGTCTGACTGCTGTCCTGGTCTGCGTCAGGACTCTCAGGCTCACACGGCCTCACTGCACTCTCAAAGAGTGTACTCTAGACTCCTCCTTTAACCTAAGTACATCGGCGGAGGGTCACAGGGTTACCTTCGTGACGCTGCACGAATTGTGTTAGATAACCGTGTTTTCTTTTCTTTCCAGTGCCACTGTGACACACGCACGGATTATTGTTGAACACTGCCTTTCTGCCCTCGTGCCACCGTGACACACGCACGGATTATTGTTGAACACGAGTCACCGACCATCTAGACACACGCTAGGTAGGTCGTTTCACCCCAAGGTGCAGACCTCACGAGGGGTTCTACGGCGTTAGGGCATCTAGGTCTATACTTGATTAACAAATAGCAGAAATAACACATTATAACTGTAAAACACAGAATTTCCTTTTTCTCATCATTCTTATCACATATTTCAAGTTCCATGAACTTATCATACTATTACTGAAGCAAATAGGCATTTAAAATGAGTTAAATAATGATTTCTAAATGAATTGCCACTCACAACTTGGAACTCGGCCGACCACCTTGGAACTCGGCCGAACGCCTCCCAGATTCTGAAACTCGGCCGACCAATCTCGGCCGACCAACTCACCGCTTGAAAAACCTACAAAGAAACTCGGCCAATCAGGACCCAAACTCGGCCGACAAAAACGATGTTCGCTTATCTTAATTGAGAAACTCGGCCGACCAAGATCAAAACTCGGCCGATCAGAAAATGCTGTACAAAAGCCCTAAATAAGAACTCGGCCGACCGAATTGAAACTCGGCCGAACCGTGCACAGGCAGAACATAAAAACGGCCTGCAGAAGTCGATTTCTCTCGAATCGACGGGCAAACTTCGAGCAAACACCACCAAACGATCATAAACGACGTATATGACTAAACCGTACCTGAAGGAAGGAAGAAAACGAACTGGGGCTGCACCGTGCACCCCAATCACCAAACTGTCTTCCTTGCAAACGCAGCTCCAGCTGCGAAATCGATTCGAATCGATGAAGATGAAGATCTACGGGGGAAAGGGACGATCTGCAGCAACTGATCGGAGCAAAACGAAGCTCTAGTGCTTCTCCCCCCTCAACTCTCTCTCTCTCTCTCTCTTTCTCTCTCTTTCTCACGCAAGGAGCAGAACGCAGGAGCGTTCTCTCGTTTCTGTGAAATGAAACGAGAAAGGAAGAGAGGTAGGATAAGGGAGAAAACTTAGGGGCCTAATCGCAAAGTTTCAAACTTTTGAAAATTACAATTGGGTCCCTAAAAGCCCAAAAACATGCAACTTTTGACTCGAAGGTCGGATTCAAACGGTTTCTCTGGCAATGCTTCAAGCGTAAGATCCTACACGCTTTAGAAGCTAGAAAACACACTAAGCACATATCATGTCCATTTTAAGCATTATTAACAAAAACAAGCTTATAACTTAACACATCAGCTAAACTCTTGCTTAACAGCATACTTACGGGATAAGCTCGACGCGGGTCGTAACAGTGAGTCTTTAGTTTTGAGATGTGAATCTTAGGGTATCTAAGTTAGAATCACAAGGACCTAAAATTGAACCCTAGGTGTACATGACATGTTAGTTGGATGAATGAACAACATAAAAAGTGTTCACGGTTAAAAGATGTATAAGCAACCATGATATCTATAAGAGTTTTTTTATTACATAAACCTTTTAAGGGTGAAAGTAGTTGAATGATAATATATGGATGATTAGATTTTGAGGATAAAATACTTTTAAGCGATGGAGTATTCTAACGTACAAAAACCTAGAATCTTATCTTATTCCAAGATTAATAGGTAAGCAAGCTTGGTTCCTTAGATTTGACCAAATGAGGATACAGTTATGCCTTAATGTATATCATTTATGCACATAACATGAATAACTCAATGGTAACTTATTACATAATTAGGCTTGGAAACAAATATGACACATTAAGTGGTATAAAGTTCTATAATCGACATCACATATCGAAATGCACTCAGATTATTAACATGATAACTTGACTATGTGCTAACATGTAAGTAAATTCATTAAATTTTCACATTTGTCTCCTTTATTAACTAATATGCATATAATGGCTAAAATATGTTAAGTAAGAGGTATAATGTGCTTTGGAATAACAATTGGTGTTTACATGTCCACAAATGTGAATCATTACCATAAAATAAATATTGAACTAATAAACTTAATATGACAAATAAGAAAATTATGTAAATTTGTACATAATATTATAAGGAAATCTTTTGGTAACAATGTGAAGATAATGAGACTCAAAATAATAAATAATGGTGGTAATAATGTGAATTTATAATAACATAATTGTGATGAGCCAAAAACTATAACTATGATAAAAATCATAAAGGAAATCTTAAAACCAAAATGTAATGGAAAAATTATGTTCCTTGGATCTCAGTTAGCTTAGGTACCAAGTTTCACATTATTTAAAAAATACTAACTAAATAAACCCATTAAAATAAAATAAAATGTAAGATAAGGCCAAAAAATTAATATATTGAATGACATCAAAAGGGAAATCTTATAGTAAAATCAGATTCTTCTTAATTAGCTCAATTTCAAAATTTGGCTTTATTTGGGTCTTATTTGAGACCTAAACGCATTAGGGAAAGAAAACATATTATTAAACCCCTATATATTAATTATTTGGTTTATCCAATCGATTTCCTAAAGTTCCTCTTTTTCTTTTTGGCTACGTGCTTTTAGCTTTTATTCACATGTGTGTGGCTCATATTTGTTTCCCATTTTTATCAGCCCAATCCATGGCCATGGAGCTTTCCCCTACCTCCAACTCCCCTTTTCTCTTACACATAGTAAACCAAGAATCCTGACATGTTCTCCCTCTCTCTATTATTTCTTTCTTTGTGTTTCCTTTCCCATTAGCTTCATATCACATTTCCGTGTTCTTTCATCCTAGATTTTTTAGGCTTTCATAGTCTCCAAGCCTCTTCCAAACTCCAACCCCCTCTATGCATATGGAACTCCTCCACTATATATATATATATATATATATATATATATATATATATATATATATTATATATATGGACATGTATCTTTGTCGCAAACAGCTTGTATGCCTCCAAGAACACAAGCGGACTTCTCTATATCACCAACATTATGTATGAGTGTTTCCCTAAAGCAAGCCCCCTCGTTCTCTGAGCATCTTTCTTGGACTAGACCTTGATGTTGAAGGTTAGAAACACTAGAAACCTTCCCCCTATATGATCGATTCCCTCTTTTCATGGACCATCCTATGGACCTTCTGAAGCTCCCTTTCACACTGAGTTATCCAACAAAGATATCATCCTCATTCACACATCCTCCCACATTCATTCTTTTTCTCTGCCATTGAATTTGGTATCTGTAACACCCCACTTTTCGCAACATATAAATATCACTGAGTGGAAGCAATTTACTTAAGGGGGTGTCACAATATGCTAATATTTGCAATTAAAGTAAATGAAACACCTTGCATTTATTTGAAATAGATTCATACATAGTTCATAGTCATGAATCTAAAACTTATTCATCATGAAATCTAAATCTACTAATTAGACTTGGATGAGATAACCTGGATATAATGTAAATAATATCTAATGACATTGGATCAACTTGGTAAATGGAATTCCACCAAGAAAAGCTTGAAAATCGTGTAGTTCTTGATTGGCCTTTGTATCCTTCACTTGCTCATGTCCTGTGGACATTGTGTCCCCATCCATGCAAAACAAACATCACATCAGTAAGTGGTATTTGGTACTTTATATAACACAAAGCAAATATAACTTGACGTGATGTAAACTTGACATGAACTAAAATTGACATGAACTTCACATAAACTTCACTATGGATTATATTAATCATTTTTAAATCATTTAAACATGATGAATTGGATAAGTGAATATATGTGACCTCTCTTAATGCCCCATAGGAGCCCATAATTTTTCAAAAGCCCATAATGCTAGGAAATCCCATAACGGACCAAAGGTTCATGATAGAAGAGCATATAAAAACTTAACCAATTCCTTAAGTTTGTTCATGATCTTAACTTAATCATTAATGTTTTTAATCTTAATCCTGACCACAACGGAATTTCTCCCTCTTAGTGTCATCATCCCTTTTAGTGTCATAATGAGATTTCTTCCCTTGATTCATAATGGTATTTCTCCCTCTTAATTTATTAATGGGATTTCCCCTCTTAATGTCTTAATGGGATTTCTCCCTCATAATGTCTTAATGGGATTTCTCCCTCATAATCCCTTCTTTGAACATGATTCATTATTCATAGATCATAGTCATAGCTAAGGTTTATACAATAGAACATTTGCAATTTGTCACACAATGATATCTATACATGATGTTATCTTAGGAAGTATTCATAATTTCATGAAACATAATAATTTATATAACCATAAAATAAACATTCAGTAAACCAAAATTTATTTTTGCCAAATATGCATGACCCTCTTACCTCTTATACTGATTATTTATTTAATATGATCTCAATTCCTTTTTTGATAACCTAATCACCTTGACATCAACAAATTTATGTAAGTCCATGTGCATTTCCCCTCTTTATTTTTAAATCTCAAACCCCCATCTCCTTAACCTTGTATATCAAAATATGATTCTTACTTAGACTATCAAAGTCTAATGTAAAACCATGATAAAAATCTTAACATTTGATGTATATCAAAACTCACATTTATTAATCTCTATAACACACATACTCAAATAAGTCATAAATAATCTCATAATGTACTATATGCAAACATATTAATCTATGATCAAAACAAAATCTTCAAATACAATCATATGTCTCTAGTTACTGCGATTTGGCTGAAATCAGATATAAATATCAAAAACTCTATTTTATATAAGTTAAACATATATGTAATGTAATCTCTCATCAATATCCATAAAATACATCACATAATATTTTCTTAAATCAAAAACCAAATACTAATTTAATAATGCATGAAACCTCATCAAAACTTTGAAACCAATAATGATACCATTCAATAGGGTTTGAATAAAAAAATATCAAATCATTCCACAACCAAAAAATGAGTGAAATATCTAAAATATCCTTATTAGGATCTACATCAAAAACCTTAGTATAACTTCAAATCAGAATGATAAAACTTTAGAATCATGTTAAACACATGAAAATACACTTACCATAAAGCATTCATTAATTTCTAAAGTCATTTTCTATTTTAATCCATAAAGCATCAAAATTATATAGTTTTCAATACACAAACCATATTAAATATCAAAAATCAAAATCATATACTAAAGATATTTTTAGGACATAGTACACTCAAAATCCTTTATAGTGATATATTGAACTCTCCAAATGGACACACGAAACTCAAGTCATGGTTTGGTAAAGTTACCATAATTTTACTTGATACCAACACCAACTATGCCATTGTGCATCTGGGTAGAGGGGGATATAGGGCCACAACTGTGGTGATCCTTCACTGGTGTTATAGCATAGGAGGAGGAGACAATTGTATGCCAAGTGATGGTGCACTATAAAAAATAGAAGGGGAGGCGGCGTCTTGAAGGAGTAGGAGGTCAACTACCTCTATTTATTTGTTCCCTTGCCGTGACACATCTGTAAAGGAGGGGGAGAATGAGTATTTGGAAAGGGAGAATAAGGGAAGGGAAAAGCACGGTAATGACAGTACCCCAAACAACACACTAACCCTTTTAGACTCCCTCACATTGTACACCTTTTTTTCTTGCCTTCCAATTTAGGATAAAGCATGAGTGGAATTATTACAAGAAAATTCAAAGGATATGTATTTAGTCTAAACCGTCACCCTATATGTCTCCTTCTCTATCTATAGAAATTATCAAATTTTAAACCACAATTCCAAAACATTGTAAATGTAGACCACATCCTAGTCTGACTAGAAGTATCTGCCTACTAGAACCTACCTCAAAACATGTTACAAATGTAAAATAAAAATACCCTCAAAGTCAAGAAAAATTATCTAATGTAATTGAATTTAAAGAGGTATTTATATGCATTTAAAAGTTAAATATGATGGTCATTATGAGCATTAATTTCATATACAGGATCCATCCAAAATGATGGATATCTATCTATAGTCAAACCAAATATTTATTACACATCCTATAAATTTCAAATAAACCATTATTACATTACCATATTTTTTCTTATTCTAATAAAAAACTCAAACTATCTATTTTTGTAACCATTATTCATTAACTTCATTACATACAAAAAGCCTCTAACTTCTAGCTACTTACCATAGATATCAGACCAACTACTTCAATTTAGAAAAGCAATAAAATCATTCAAAAGAGTATATGACTACATTAATTTAAGTTCCCTATATATTTTTCAAAAAGATATATAACTTGGTCAAGTATTTATTTAAAAATTGTTGAATATGATTACTCACACATATATATATATTCATATTTGTTTGAAATTATTTCATAATTATGAACAGTAAACCATTATTAGTTTGAAATAGTAAACCATTCATCCAAATTATTTAAATTTTATAACGTTAAAAAATAAAATAATCAAACCCTACTTTTAGCTTTCCTTCTAGTATTTTAAATATATGGTTTTGACGTGGATTTTAGTGCACTAACAAATCCACCTAGGGATGAAATCCCTAACTTTTTACCAAAACCTTGTACAATAATACCACCTGCAAGCAACGGGTCTTATTGCAGTATAGTTAAGGATTGAATCCCAAGGAACAACATTTTTAAGAATCCTGCTAGTCGAATCTGGATCAACTAATACTAATATTTAGAATGAGAGTTGATTTGGGTTTAGTTAAACTAATTGCAAGAAAAGTAAAAGAGCGGGATTAAAACTGAGTTTAGATTAATGATGGGAATTACTGGGGTGGAATTGGGTTTCACCACCACTACACATGCAAACACATACAAAATGCATCCAGGCAAGATACAACAATTCAAATGGAGTAGCAAATCATCCATTAGGAAATAGAGATTGCATAAACATCACCATGGGCTCGATGTCTCATTACCCACGGGTCACACACTTACTACTCCAGAGATATCCCTTCGGAAGTTCTCATTCAGGCATCAACCATATTAATTTATATTCAAATCCTAAGTATCAAAGTTCTCGTAACAAAGAATATAATAGATCATGCAAGGCAGGTGATCAATCCACAAAGCATGCATTAAACGTTTAATAATGAAATGGAAAGTTATATACAAGTCGTGGAATTTTTTAAATGGACATGTAAGCATGGGTAGTGGGGCTAGTCCTCGCACCCCAACAAAAAGCACTACTCACTCCTCATGATAGAAACAAAAAGAACAAGAGAGAGGGAAGATTCCTCCATGGTCATGGTGAAGAAGATGGTCGCAGCTTAGTGGAGAAATGGTCTTCTATACGATGGAGGGGAAGATCTGGACGAGGAGGGGAAGAACATCAAGATGGACAAGGATGATATTCTCTCTCCTTATTCCTTCTCTTCTTGTGCTCTTGCTCACATGAGATGGAGTGGTAGATGGTTGATGGATGAAGGTGCTACAGATCTGAAATCCCACCACTTTTGTGGCTAGGAGATAGATCTTAATGGAGCGGAAATGGTAGAGTAGCAAGGAAACCATGGAGGTAGTATTTGGCGGTGGAGATCGTCTTCCTTGGCTAGGCATAGAGTGGTATCCTATTGGTGTGGATGGAGCGGAAGCGATGCCTCAAATGAAGGAGGGGGTCATCTATTTATAGGTGCAGGTATGTGGAGCATTGTATTAACTATCACAGTCACAGTCTTCGGTATCGGTCGTGGTACTCCTCAGAACGACTATGTTGGGTGTGCGCCTGACTGTGCCAAGGTGGTCACAGTCGAGGTGATTGTACCGCAATCATGCTGGCATTTGTACCACGGTCGAGATGTCTGTGTCGCGGTCGTGGTCATGCTACCTTGGTCTCGACCAGACCGTGCCGAGCTAGGCCTGGTCATGTCGTGTGTTGGTTGACACAACATCTTGGCTGTGGTCTCAACATTACCTCTTCTTGGCCGCGGTAGCAACATCCTTCTTGGTCGTGACCATTTTGTAATAAACCCACCCCCGCGAGGGGGGGATATTGCTATGGGTTCGATGGGCCTGTGTTGAAGAATCCTCTAACTGATGGGGATGCTTTCTGATGAATGAACTATCCATCAAAAATAAGGTCTAAATTATTGAAAGTTTCTTGGGCCTGCTAGTCGGTTAGTGGGACCACTGTCTCCTACATTGGTGCACATAGTGCAATGCTTAATCCTATAATGGAGATGAATGGATTTGATCAAAACTCTAAATAATCATCTCAATCTGAGGAAAATTGTATATGAGTAGATTCAGGGGCTATATGAGAGCTTTCAGTGCATAATTGGGCTAAAAATGGTGACAAAAATTGAGATGAATATGAATTCATCAAAACACCGCAAACCTAAATTTTGTTCGTCCTTGAGTAACATAAAATCTGAAACAATCACCAATTGAATACTTTCAACTCTTGTGATTGCCTCATCTTCACATTACGTTTGTTTCTTTGCTGCTATGTATGGTTGAGCATCTCAACTTCCTGAGATCACTAAACACATCTTTCAATATCTTCGTTCCCGAGTTTGTTTCTAAGAGGCACTTCCTCTCCACTTTCTCCAACATCAAGCATGTCTAAGAGCTTTGTAAGAGTCTAGAGATACCCATAGAACAACAAGTGTGCATCTGATCTAACATTGGTGTTTGTACAAAAGAGTGGCAAAAAAAGAGGCATTCATTGTGCCTATAGGTGGAAAAGGGAGTGAGGGGGGTATGGAAGGAAGTAGTAATTCTTTCCTCTATTTGACTCGAGATTTTTTTATTATATGGTTGCAATTACATTGATTGCAACTATTTTTTATTTTGAATCTCTCCTCTATTCGACTCAAGATTGCATTTTTTGTGTGTACACATTGGCATCTTTTCTTTTTCATTTTGGTGATACGCCCCATTACATAGAGAGGGGTATGGAAGAAGCAGATAAAGAGAGGGGTGGTGTGCCACCCCGAACTTAGGGTTTGGCACTATTTTTATGGATTTTTGTTTCTTTTTGATGGATGGAGGGGTAAGAAGATGGTAGAAGAAGTGTGGAAGAGAGTTCAAATCATAATGCAACTTGATTTACAATTTAGTGCATCGAGTTGTTCTCCTTATCATACTATGCTCAAATAATGACTTGATGGGGATCCAATGGAGATTCCCTGCTACTATTTTATTAGTCCATTAGGAAGCACAATGTGTTTGATCCCTCTCAGTTTGACAGATATTTGCCATCTTTATTGAAGGATGATGATGTTAGGATTCATAAGTTTCACATGGTGATTTCTAACCATAAGCTAGTTTTAGAAATTGTCCCTCTTGAGGCTTTGCTTCGAATAAGGAGGGTATAATGGTGCAAAATTGCATGGAAAAAGAAACTAGATGGCTAGGTAATGGCTTTGATTGAAAGAAAAGCATAAAAAGTCATCAAGTTTCTATACAAAACTACTTTGAAAACTTAAAATTTTAAATTTTTTGAACAAAATTGCTTCAAAATTGCAATGATGGAATATTAAGTCTGAAATAGATAGGTGTGGGTGGAAGGTAAAGTACATACCTTCCACCCTCCACCTCAAACTTAGAAATTTTCTTGTCCCGAGCAAACTCTAAATTCGAGATTGAGGGGAAAAATTGTGCTGGTTGGTCCACTAGATGTGGTTGAGTTCCTTTTAGCAATGTGTCCTCCGTCTGAAATCTCAAAAATGAAAAGTATCACAACTTAAGATTGCATCTTGCGATGCGATATTTACTGGGTGCAAAATTTTCTAATTTGAAATTGAAAGGAAAAGCTAAGATATTGGTCAGGTTTCCTCCCGACAAGCGCCTTTGTTTTATATTGTTGGCTCGACATGCTTCTTTCAATTTTTTGATAGATATACTGGTTTGGAAAGATTCAGTGATGCTTCAATGCTCATGTCAGCTGTGGTGAAATATCTCTTTAAGCATTGGCCATTAGCCACAAACTCTCTTGACATTTCAATCCATAAAACGAAGGATGCTCTTGACAGTGTACAGTCCAGACTAGCGAGAATGGAATTTCCCTGGGAAACAATCTCAATCATGAGTTAAATAGTAGAAATTATTATTCTACTTGTATGTCTTTCGTCTTCATATGACAATCATGACATAATTTTGTGTGCTCTTTGTAGATTCATGCATTCTCATAGGTTGTCATCTAAAGTTCCTCCAGCTCCTGAAGTTGTAGAATCCTAGCTTGGTCAGCTTTCTTCATATCAAAATTCAGTTGTTTGATTGCCCACCAAGCTTTGTGTTCAAGTTCTATGAGCAGGTGACATGATTTTCCATATATTAATCTAAAGGGTGTTATTCCAAGAGGAGTCTTGAAAGCAGTTATGTATGCCTACAAGGCATCATTGATTTTTACTGACCACTCCTTTAGGTTGCGGCCTACTATCTTTTTCTAGGATAGCTTTGAGTTGACAGTTTGACACCTCTACCTATCCACTTGTTTGTGGGTGATAGGGGGAATCTACCTTGTGAGTCACACCATATTTTCTCGATAGAGCCTCGAAACCTCTTTCCAGAAAATGAGAACCTCTGTCAGATATCACAGTGCGTGGAACTCCAAAATGGGGAAATATAATATCTCTAAACATTTTGATGACTGGTTTTGAATCACTAGTGGCGGTTGGTATGGCCTCCACCCATTTAGAGACATAATCCACCGCAACTAGAATATAGAAAAATCCATTCGAGGATGGGAATGGGCCCATGTAGTCCACTCCCCAAACGTCAAAAATCTCAACTTCCTACCAGAGTTTAAGGGGCATCTCATCTCTTTTTATTATGTTACCTATCCTTTAGCATTTGTCACATGACAAGACAAATTTGTAGACATCCTTGGATATGGTTGGCCAAAAGAAGCCACATTGTATAACTTTCAAAGCAGTCTTCTTGGAACTCATATGGCCTCCAGTGGGGCCTGAGTGGCATTGCTCTAGAACAAGCTGAGCTTCTTCCTCAGCAATACAACATCTGTAGAGACCATCAGCACAGAGCTTGAAGAGGTACGAATCATCCCACTGATATTGCCTCACATCATGCATGAATTTCTTCAGTGCAATCCAAGTTCATTCGTGGTGGATGACTCCAGCTGCAAGGTAGTTCACATAGTCCACGTACCAAGGGATGGTTTCTGAAGATTTCATGAGATGGTCATCTAGAATAGTGTCATTAATTGGGATCTTTTCAATGTCTAGGTTGTGGATATGACTCAAGTGGTCTGCCACAACATTCTCCATGCCTTTCTTGTCTCTTATCTTAAGATCAAATTCTTGTAAGAGGAGAATCCATCTGATTCTCTTGGATTTTGCATCTTTTTTTTCTAGGAGGTAATGAATTGTGGCATGATCTGTGTAGACAATGATCTTCGAACTGATGAGGTAGGATTTAAACTTGTCAAAGGCATACACAACTTCTAGAAGTTCCTTTGAGCTTCATCAAGGGTCTTATATCCATAGTAGATGACATGATATTTCTTTTCTATATATTGACCCAAAACAACACTGACTGCGTATTCACTGGCATCACACATTATTTCAAATGGGTGCTCCCAATATGGAGCTCTGATGATAGGGGTTGATGTAAGGGCATGCTTAAGATTGTTGAAACTCTTGATGCATTCTTCATCAAAGTGGAAATTAGCGTCCTTTAGTAATAAGTTCATAATAGGCTTGATTATCTTGGAGAAATCCTTTATAAACCTTCTGTAAAAGCATGCATGATCAAGAAATGTGTGGACCTCTCTTACATTAGTTGGGAGACTCAGTTTAGAAATCACTTCGATCTTTTCCTTGTCTACTTTGATCCCTTGATTGTTTATCCTATGGTCGAGGACAATGCCTTCTTTTACCATGAAACGACATTTCTCCCAATTTAGCACTAGATGTGCTTATTTCCATCATTTGAGGACCAAGAAGAGGTGCTTCAGACGTGAGTCGTATGAATCCCCATATACAGAGAAATCATTTATGAAAACTTTCATAATAGTTTCTATGAGTCCAGAGAATATGGTTGCCATGCAACGCTGGAAAGTGGTAGGCGCATTACAAAGCCCAAAAGGCATCCTTCTAAAGGAATATGTTCCAAAGGGGCAAGTGAATGTTGTCTTTTCTTGGTCGTCTGGATGTATGGGAACTTGATAGAATCTAGAGTAACCATCAAGATAGAAAAAATATTCCTGGTGAGCCAATACACATCCTCCATTTAGTGGTTGTTCGAGTGGGGATGAGTTCATTATTTTCATTTCGTATCACAGTAGTTCCACCTTTCATTGCAACGAAATGTACAAGACTTACCCATGGTGAGTTAGATATAGGATAGATGATTCTGGTAGTGAACAATTTGATGACTTCAAGGAAAACTACTTCATTCATATTTGGATTCATCTTTCATTGATGTTCGACGATTGGCTTGTGGTCTTCCACCATGGGGATTCTATGCATGCAAAGTGTTTGACTAACCCCGTGAGGTCACTCATTTTAGTCGAGGTCCGTTCTTCTTTCCTTTAATTATGTCAGGAGTTTATCTTCTTGTTCGCATGTTAGGTCAGAATTTATGATAACTGGGCAGACCTTGAGATCATCCAAAAACACGTACTTCAGTCCCTCAGGTAGGGGCTTCATTTCAGGGGCCTTTGGTTTCTCACATAGGTATTCAGTTACGTTCACAGCCTTGAGTTCCTCAAATTTATCTTCAGGATCTTCTTCTGCAGTGTTGAGGTGTAGAACACAATTCTTTACTTGTTCATCGATGGAGTCATCAGCAGATGGGTTCATTAGAGCCACTTCTAAAGGATCATCTGATTCATGATTCTCTTGCTTGAGGAGTGACATTTGCTCTATGAAATCAAGCAAATAGACTTCTTCTTACATGCTCAATCTTCGCATACTTTCAAAAACTCTGAACTTGAGTATTTCCTTGCCCAGTCTAAGGAGCAAGGTTCCTACTTCAACGTCAATCAAATCTCTCACAGTGGAGAGGAACGGACGGCCAAATATAATAGGGTATTTGGAGTCCTCTTTTATGTCCATGATGACAAAGTCACATGGGACATAAGAGTCCTTACCTACCTTGACTGGAACATCCTCAATGATTCCCAAAGGGAGAGTCATAGAATTGTCTGCAAGCTATACGGTCATGCCAGTTGGGAGAAGTTCTGCAAACCCTAGCCTCTTATAAAGGCTAAGTGGCATGATAGAGATGCTAGCACCGAGGTTGACTAGTCCCTTCTTACATGTGGATTTGCTGATATGGCATGAAATCCCCAAAGATCTTGGGTCTTTTTTCTTCTTAGGCATTTTGTTCTGAATAATATCAGAGGTAGTTGTTGCTAATTTGACTGTCTCATTTTCCTTGGTTATATATTCCTTGTGAGGAGCGATTTTAAGTACTTTGTCCAGGCTGGTTTCTCATCTAGTGCATCTAGAAAGGGTATATCAACATGAAGCTTCTTCAATTCTTCCTTGAACTTCATGAAACAAGTGTCAAGCCTTGTCTACTTTAATCAAGCTTGGAAAGGAAGATGAGGCTTGTATATTGGTATAGCTGGCTCAGGCGTGTCTTCTTCTTCTACAATGACCGTTTCCTTAGAATTTTCTTTGTCTGCCTTATTAGTGGTTAGTGGTGCTTTCGGTTGAGTTTCAGGTACGTTAGTGTCTTGGACAATCACCAAGTCATCCTCATCTGTAACTACCATAGGTGTCCTGATAGAAGGATCAAAATAGTATTTTCTAGATAGAGTGGAAACTACTTTCAGTTGCCCAGGATGTTTAGTATTGTTCTCTAGTTGTCCAGCAAAAGCTTCAGTAGGTGGCTTGAGCCTAGCTGAAAGTTGAGCTAGTTGAGATTTATTAACCTTCTGATGGGATTTCTGATTTGATGTCATAGTTTGTTGTGATTGTATTATATTCTCAATGGCTGACAGTTTGTCATCAGAAGAGATGGGAATGGCTTTTTGTCCTTGTTGTAGTTGTTGATGTGGGACTTGATTGAGATTCTATAACTGAGAGGTGTTTTGATACTGGTTGTAATTTCTATTCTGAAAGTTACCCCTGAATTTCCCTTGATTCCTAAAATTTTGTTGTTGATTATACTGGAACCCCGACGGGCCTCGTTGTTAATTATTTGAACCAAGTTGTTGTGAGTTTTCCGCTCCTGAAGGATTTTTGTACTAAAAACATGGATGGTTCATGTTCTGATTCATAATAAAATACCCTTGACCAGGGATAGTGTGGATGGCATTCAAATTTTCCATCTGACCATTACCTCCTTGGGCACAAGCATTTCCCAAAAAAAACATCATAGAGAATATTATAGGCTAGAGTAGAATGATCAGTGCCTTTACATGCTTTACAAAATGGAGAAGCTAACTTGACTTGTTCTTGTGGTCGAGGGGGCGAGTGCCTCCTTTCATAGGCATTGAAAGACGATACAAGGTTGTCTTGCTTGGCAACTAGTAGCTTTAGAGACTCAGCGATAGACTTGTACTCAATACTACTTTCTACCATAGCTACCTTCAACACTCCTTTGCCTACATATCTTCCCCAGTTTGCTTGATTTTCATCTCTAAGGGTGACAACCTTCCATGCGCTATCATAACTTTGATGCATGAAGTTTCCTCTAGATGAGGAGTCTAAAAACTTCTTGATATCATCATCCACACCCCTATAAAAGATTTCAATGAGATGATTCTTAGGTATGCCATGATGTGGACACTTATGTAGTAAATCATTATATCTTTCCCATGCTTCTGTGAGTGTTTCTCTAGGGACCTAAGCAAATTGTGTTATTAGGCCCCTAATATCATAGGTGAGGGAAGGAGGGTAGAATTTTTCCAAGAAAACATTTTGAAGTTGTTCCCAAGTTGTGATGGGGTCGCATTGCAAGGAGTTATGCCAACTCATGGTTATCTGCAAGGGAATATTTAAAGAGACCGAGTCTGATGGCATCATTTGTAACTCCATTCTGCTTTGTCATAGCACATAAATATATAAACCTTAGAAGATATTCTTAACTATCTTCACCTTGCTTGCCATAGAAAGGGCTATTTTGAAGCAGTGTAATCCAATGTGACTTGATCTCAAAGTTTGGAGCCATGATGGGAGGAGGTTGCACTAGATGTTGAACATCAGTAGCCTTAGGGGTTGAGAATTCTCTAAGGTCCTTTTGTAACTTGGCTTGCTGAGTTGCTGCTTGAGCTGCCTGGATTTCCTCTTGAACCACAGCTCGGGCTTCTTGCATAAGCCTTTCTCTTTGTGCATTAAGGGCTTGAGTTACCCTTTGGGAAATTTCCTCCTCTTGTGCCATCCTATATTGGTTCTCTCTACTCTAACGATGAAAAGTTCGTTCTATCTCAGGGTCAAAGCTAGATGCAAGGCCGGTGTTGTTGGAGCGTGGCATGCACTAGTCTTTTGGGGGTACCTGGGATGGAAAGATCTTCCAGGAGTTAGATGGATGAAGTAGAACCCAATTTCAAGTAGATGATCAATAGTATCAAAAGTAAAAGTAAAATCCTAGATTAGTCTCAATAGAACTAGGTTTAACTAGATGATTATGTTGTCCCCGACAACAGCGCCAGAATTTGGCATGGCTTTTACTGCACTAACAAATCCACCTAGGGATGAAATCCCTAAGTTTTTACCAAAACCTTGTGCAATAATACCACCTGCAAGTGGACGAGTCTTATTGCAATATAGTTAAGGATTGAATCCCAAGGGACAATGTTTTTAAGAATCTTGCTAGTCAAATATGGATCAACTAAGACGAATATTTAGAATGAGAGTTCATTTGGGTTTAGTTAAACTAATTGCAAAAGAGATAAAAAAGCATTATTAAAACTAAGTTCAAATTAATGATGGGAATCACTGGGGTGGAATCAGGTTTCACCACCACTACACATGCAAACACATCCAGGCAAGATACAATGATCCAAATGGAGTAGCAAGCCATTTGTTAGGAAATAGAGTTTGCGTAAGCATCTCCATGGGCTCGATGTCTCGTTACCCATGGGTCACACACTTACTACTCTGGAGATATCCCTTCAGAAGTTCTCGTTCGGGCATCAACCATGTTAATCGATATACAAATATTAAGTATTGAAATTCTCACAACAAAGGAATATAATAGATCATGCAAGGCAGGTGATCAATCCACAAAGCATGCATTAAAAGTTCAAAAACTAAATGGAAAGTTATATACAAGTCATGGAATGTTTTAAAATGAACATGTAAGCATGGGTAGCAGGGTTAGTCCCCACACCCCAGCAAAAAGGACTACTCGCTCCTCATGATAGAAATAAAAAGAACAAGACAGAGGGAAGATTCTGCCATGGTCATGGTGAAGAAGATGGTCGTGGCTCAATGGAGAAACGATCTTCTACATGATGGCAGGGAAAATCTGGATGAGGAGGGGAAGAACACCAAGACTGACAAGGATGATCTTCTCTCTCCTTCTTCCTTCTCTTCTCATATTCTTGCTCACAGGAGATGGAGCGGTAGATGGCTGATGGATGAAGGTGCTACAGATCTGAAATCCCACCACTTTCGTGGCTAGGAGATAGATCTTGATGGATCAGAGATGGCAGAGTAGCAAGGACACCATGGAGGTAGTCTTTGGTGGTGGAGGTTGTCTTCCTTGGTTGGGCACAGAGCTGCACCCTATCAGTGTGGATGGAGTGGAAGCAATGCCTCAAATGAAGGAGGGGGTTGTCTATTTATAGGTGTAGGTTTGTGGAGCACTGTCTTAAATGACGTGATTGTGGCCTTTAGTATCGGTCGTGGTACTCCTCGACATGACCGTATCAGGTGTGCGCCCGACCATGCTGAGGTGGCTGCAGTTGAGGTGATTATCGCGTTCGAGGTGATTGTATCGCGGTCGCGTTGTTATTTGTATCGCGGTCAAGATGTATGTGCTACAGTCATGGTCGTGTACCGCAGTCGCGCTACCTTGGCCTTGGCCCGACCATGCCGAGCTGGGCCCCGTCGTGCCAAGTGTCAATCGACACAATGTCTTGGCCGCTGTCACGGCATTTCCTTCTTGGTCATGATCGCAACATCTTTCTTAGACACAGTCGCGAGCCTTTTGTAAGAAACCCACCCCTAGGGGGGTGGGCTATTGCTATGGGTCAATGGGAATGTGTTGATGAATCCTCTAACTGATGAGTATGATTTTTGATGAAGGAACTGGCCACCGAAAATAGGGTCCAAATTATCGAAAATTTCTAGGGCCCGCTAGTCGATTAGAGGGACCACCATCTCCTACACTGGTGCACATAGTGTGATTCTTAATCCTACAATATAGATGAATGGATTTGATCACAAATCTAAATAACCATCTCAAACTGAGAAAATTCAGGGGGTATATGAGCAAATTCAGGGGGTATATGAGAGCTTTCAGTGCAAAATTGGGTCAAAAATGGTGACTAAAACTAAGATGAATATGCATTCATCAGGTTTCCATGTTGATTAATTTTGACAACAACTAGTCTATGATTGTATTATTTTGGTTTTGCATGTGTGAAATAGATTAACATTGTGTTTACATTTATTTGAGTGGTCAAACAAATTCAAAATGAAACCAAATTTGGACAATTAGGTAGTCAAGATCTCTCCTAATCAATAAAATTTGAGTTTTGTACATCTCTTGTAGACAAATTTTCATATCAGTGATTTACTTAACTTTTATTATTTAAATGATGAAAATAAATGTAAAGGTCTTTCCCTTGTTAGGATTTGAGTCTATTTGAGATGGTCATCGATTCTCCTCATAAGTCAAATCATATATCTTTTATTCCTCTTTTTGAGAAACTTTCTTGGAGGAAAGAGAAAAATTGATTAATGATACTTTCTTCTTATATTTAAAATCTATAAAGGAAAAGGGAAAACTTTTTGCCCAAGTTTTCTACTCCACATGCATATTTTCTAATTCTACTTCTTTACTCCTCTTTTGTTTCTTTTAATACATCCTCAAGGATAGGAGAGACAAAGAAAGGGAAACTAATATTCATTTCTTAGATTTTCTAATGTCATAATAACAATGTATAAGTCAAAAAATATACTAAAATATTCTATGAACTCATAAAAATATAATTAGAAGATAACATGGTTTTATAACCTAATTCAATGATAAAAAAAGTCAATTTTTAGGGTTTATAAAATTAATATGAAGTTAACCAGATTCCATTTATGCACGCAATAGGTGGCTTGTGACTTGGATGTGGAACTAGAACTGACCTTGGATATGTATAGACTCTATTTGAGGTATGTTTCATTCTCACAAATCTATATTGATCAATTGACCTAATTTTACTTTCTCTTGATGTAAGTTGCATTCCTTATTATTCATATTCAGCAATCACTAATATTATCTCTATTTTGGTCTTTGGGTCACAATACCTTATATACTTTTCTCTCTCTCATATGAAAGCTTGACTCATGTGAGTTAGATGATATAAATATTTTGGGGGATATTCTTATTTACTCTAAATTGTACTTTACTTCATGATGAAACCGTTATTGTGGATATGAACTATTTTGCCCAGTTATGTGGTGTATGCTTCCTATTGTCCATTTATGTGATGAAGATCTCACTAGTTCTATTCATATGACTGAATATTCACTTGCATTTACATTATGCATGCTTTGTGATTCAGTAGCCTCAAAGTAATGTAATCCTTTGGTTTTGTTGGATTTTATTCCCTATCAAGTGTGGCTTTAAACTCATATTATACACACACAGATATATATATATGTGTGTGTGTGTGTGTGTGTGTGTGTGTGTGTGTATGCATAGATAGTTACGTTTGCATCAGTAGCTTTCAAAACATGATTACATATATATATGTTGTATATTTTGTACTGATTTACTTTTTTAGTCATATAGTTACTTTCTTATCAACATAATTACTTTTTTGATAGCATTATTACTTTTGATATATATATATATATATATATATGTGTGTGTGTGTGTGTGTGTGTGTGTCTATATATATATATATATATATATATATATATATATATATATATATATATATATATATATATATATATATATATATATATATATATATATGGTTGCGTCTTTCCACCCAGGGTGCGCCTTTCCACCCATAATTATATTTTTGGGAGTTTGGTTGTACATCATTATCTAGCAGGTTATGGATTATGTTCCCTAACCACCATTGACTTTTTATTTTTCCTAGTGTTATGCTTATCTCACTTGCATGTAGGTTGAATGTTGTTGATGAAAGGTTTTGTGCCCTAATATTTTTAAGTGTGCTTTTTTGGCACATTTTATTTTGGCAAGTGTAATTCTTGATTATCATCTTTGTGTGATTCATATTCTCTTAATATCTAGTTGGATGGTACTTCTCCTCTTGGATGGGAAGCCGTGGTATATTTGATGTCCTTTCTCCTAAAGATGTTCAATCCATATTTTATGCAGATACATGTTTTTATGTTGACAACTTCCACCTATCTCCTCTTGTGGGGTATGGTTACAACCCTTTAGGTGAAAGAACATGGAAAACTAGAGAGATGATATGGACCTGACTTAGAGAAGCTGACTTTTGGGAGTTAGACTTGAGATAGTTTGGATATCCCTCTATTTAGATCCTAATGTTGTTACTTTCATGTAAACCCCTAGTGGGATATTATCTTTTATATTTTATAATTGAATAAAGTCACTACATTTATTTTTGTTTATATACTTTGGTCTTGTATACCATTATTTGAGAAATGAAAAATATACTTATTCCAACATACCTTTTTAGTGAGTTTGGATTAGATGGATTTATTCCTCAAATTAAGTGAGGAGTGGATACCCTCTCAGGTCCCACTCCATAAACCTCCAGACCAGGCAAGTAAAATCAAGCATGTCCACACCATTGGCCAAGTTATCAAGATGAAATTTTATCCATCCCCAACACACATGTGAATCCTTCAAACTAGCAAGCCACAAGCTGAATCTCCATGTAGCTGAAGAAGCTCGCCTATCTGAATGTGCTTCAAAGAAACTCTTTATCTACATTGTAATGAGGATTTAAAAACTCCTTCAATATGACATGACCTATACACATTTCCAATGAATACTACAAAACCTAGAAAGACCCCCTTATCCTTCCATTCAACTGTGCTTCATCCAAGCACTCATACAATTTAGTAAAAATTAAAGTAACAATAGTTTCCTTCTTCCACTAAGCATCCATGACTCTGGAAGCAGCGGTCGTCACTCACCCAAGAGTCCCTTCAAAGAATAGCCCCTCTAGGATGACCAAATTATACACCTATAGGTGAGGCATATCAGGAGAATTGACAGTATGACGTGCCTCTCTCTTTCGACTCCCATAGGGAGCCCATCTGAATGAAGCGGTTGTCATAATGTCAAACATCAAGACACTTGGATTTTTTTCACACAAAGATGACTCCCTAGCTCTGTAGCCTACCTTTACTTCCTCGGCACCATATGCCATCGGTCATGAAGGGGAAATTATGTGATATAGCCATATCCTCCAAGGTGGGAGTCAGAACAATGTTGTCAAAATGGAAGGTATGATTCAAGAGAATCCCAAAAGTGGCTCATCACTGATATCAACTCCCTTGACATAGGGATATATGCCAGATGAAAAGATGGAAAGTCATGCCAAAGCTTTCTTTCTCGAATTCTTTTATCTCAAAAAGATCAACAATACAACATCACACCAAAGTCAAGTTGATGGGAGGGCGCATCAAGAGTGGAATATGCCATATCTCCTTTTCTCTCACAACCCTAAGTCATGTGAGAACTAGTTGTGTTCAAAATATGAGGGGTGCAACCCTATTAATAGAAGAAACTCATCTCCAGAAATAAGGGACTATGTGTCCTTTTTCTTGATAGAATTACACAATATTTTTGGACAATACTAACTCACATCTTGAGGCAAATGTGACTCCAAGTGCAAGCTAGTGGATCGCCATGATCTGCCACCTCATATCAACATGCGACATGAGGCAAACCGCAATCCACCAAAAATATCCTTAAGATCAAGCTCAGAAATCCAATTCAAAATCAAATCACAAAAACTCACAGTCATTTCTGAACTCGAACTAAAATTTTGATTTAAAATTTAAAAGATTTTACCACTACTAGCATAACTGATACATGATTTTTCTTATAGGAAAGAAAATTACATCACAAAATGGAAATGCTAAAATCAAACAACTACTTATTCATCTTCTTATTAAGCCACCTAGTAAATTGCTTGGCCAAAGGATGATGATCAATGGAAGAAGACCCTAAAAAATGATGATCACCACTCATGTTAGAGAAAATACCATTGGTGGACCACTGGTGATCATAAGAGGAACTCATAAGAGTCACCTTGACAACCAAGCAAACATCTCTACACTGAAAAGAACATGCCCATGCACCAGCTGAAGATAGATTTGCACTCTAAACAGGGACGTCCAAAGAAAAGCCTCCTATACAAGAAGATCCTTCAAAGTGTTGACCTTGCCAAAAATCTAGTGGGATACTTGAGTCAGTGAGTCTACATGTAGTATCTAAAGCCTCATCTGTCTCCATATAGGATGAAGTCCAGCCAAAGTCACTCGGGAAGTGACATGAGCCTCTAAAATGGAAACCTTGATGGGGTCATAACTCGGTGGAAGTCCTCAAAGCCACTAGCATCAACCGGTGGAAAAGGTGGAGCCTCAGGAAAATATATTTCCTCGGGTGAAGGAACTTTCTCAAGAGGGGTGGATGAAAAAACTCATACCCCTAATCATCCTGCTCCTTGGTCAAATCACAATCAATCAAACTACTAGAAAATGCATGTCAAAGATAATGTAAGTTGGCACAAAAGAAACATCAGACTCAGACACTCACCAGATGAGGACGTCAGAGACAATCATACACCTCTCTAGAAAAGATAACATGTTGACCATGCATTCTTTAGAATTTATGTTATTGGTAGCATGGTGTAGGATTTTTACTGTAACTGATGTTAGATGTAAAAAATGAACTAGTGTTAAGTGTGTGTTGGTATAGTTAAATGTCTTGATCCAGGACCCAAAAAAGCTCAAGAGACAGTCTCAAACTATGTTCTAGTTTAAGGTCTTAGTCCAAGACCCAAAAAGGTTTGTTATTGGTGATTTAAAATTACCACCACAAGTACTTGTAGTGTGTAATCTATCCATACATCAACTCTTGAGCAGCCTAAAAAATCCTGAGTCCAGAAGGGACCAGACCATGCATAGTTTCAAAAGGGATGTGCTAGCCACCAGCCCACTAAGAAACACACTCGCACATATACAACACACTCCCAAATGGAGGTCCAAACTGGATTCAGAAATCGACTAGAGCCAATGCCTCAAAGTAGTCTGCACAAGACGTGGCCGCTCACCATGTTGAAATCTAGAGAGGATCCTGAATTGGACCTAGGAAGAACAATGAATTGATGTCAGCTAAAGTATAGATGCATGATATAATACAGTGCTCATAGTACTACATATACATCAACTATGGTCATCATCTCCAGTTCACCTCTCCACTATTCATACGACACCCTACTGGCACAGCCAGACCAATGGCGGAAAGTATGGACAGAGGCATACAGATTTCCTTCTGGACCGCTCAAAGTAACAAGTCTATGCAGTCGAAAGTGCTCATAGCCACACATCTGCGTCAGAGAAAATCATTTATGCCAATAATTTCAAAGTATAAAATGCAAAATAATTCACCTCAATCAAGACTACAAAGCCTTAGCAACTTTTTGTAGCCCAAATTGTCTCTCCTTTGAAGTTACCCACAAGACATCTCTACAGATGCATCAGCAAATGGGAATACATGCAGGCACCCCAGTTGAAGGAAGGAACTGCACCCAGGATCAGAAGAAAGGAAAACCAACATACATCTCCTATATTTCCTGAGTAGTTTCGAATTAAGAAATCAGTGATTGAGACATATAGGAGCACTTGGGCCCATAGGGTTTCATACAATGGATCACTACCACCTAGCTACTTGCCCTAATGAAAGATGGTGGAACTCGACTACGTAAAATTGACCTCATACTTTGAGGTCATCTTAATATCTCTGAGGTTTACTCCTATAATCCCAACCACGTGGTAGCAACCCCAATCCTATCAGTCACATAGATAACTAATGGGAGTCCCATCAAACTCTAAATTGGTAATCCTGACAAACTCACTCGGGGTGATGGCTAATTCATTGAAAGAAAAGTGAAAAGTATTGGACTATGTACAGAAGTGTTCAATCAAAGGAAGGAGATATGTTCATGTGATCCCACAACAAATTATGCTACCAAAATCGATCTTCTTCAACAATTCCACCTCCTCAGCAACTAGGCTCTCATACAAGTACTACAACTCATTCCAATAGATTCTCCCATAAATATTCAACAATCTAATACCTCAAATCAATAAAGTGGAAGGTAACTTCAAAATCATTGTTACATGGAAAAAAATTGAGTCAAGCTTGACAAAGCAGATAGAAAATAACAAGGAGCAAAGTTTTCAAGTTATACCTCATCGCCCGATTGATAGCCATAATGATGTAGATTCATCCACAGCACGCCCGGATGATGGACAAATCTCTTATCAGGGAGTAGTTCTCCCTCGATCCTACTTGTACCTCCATGATGCTTGCTCAAAGAAGACTTCAATCAAAATATTCATAGAGTAGACATATATTCTATCAGAAAGATAACCACGCATACATAGGGTATGTCGTGGTCCCAGCATCATCATCAGCATCTTTCTCATTTACAAAGGGATCTGCCTTAGGCCAATCATGAGCATCCATATGCACAATGATGATGACAGTATAAAGAGCTTTCTAGAACAACTGAACTTAGATCAATAAGACAACAAACGGCTGAGAAAATGACAAAATGACATAATCATCCAGATCACAAAATAGAACTTGCATCTAGGTGGTCTTCAACCTCTAGAATGTTGGGAAGACAAAATATAGATTTTTCCCTCAAAGGACAAAATGGCCAAACCAAAGTGCAAGAATGAAAGCTATACCTTCTTAGGCATAGATGCAGTTGAAAATTTGCACCCAAACACCGACTGGGAGGACTACCAGAAGCTCCTTGTCACCATGATGTTGCTCCTAGAAGAACACCACCCTACGCCAGGTGGAATGCCCTGATCCGCAAGCCTAGAGGTGGTGGATCATTGCAATTTTATGCCTTCCTCCTCTCTCCTCTCACTGTCATTGTCACTCAAAGATGCTCTGAGCTGATCGTCTTCACCACTTCTTGCATGAGTGAAGAAGAAATGGGAAGGGTGATAGACACTCCTCACATTCCCCCTCTTTTAAAGACAAAAATCAATGCAAATTGCAAATAGGTACCTTCAGTAGAAATTCTAGAACCCAAAAAATCCTAAAAAATAAATCAAAATGCTAAAAAATGGAAAATTGTCAAATCTGACTCTAAAATTGAAAATTCTCTATTTTTCTTAAGACACTCACCAAAACATCTTTCTTTCTTAATCTACTAGGGTACAGGCTCATGGCCTTAAATTGAACCAAATTACAAACTTTACTTCCCAATCTTTTTAATGGTCCCAGACTACAACCTCAAACTGGATCAACACCCAAAACCTCTTTTTTCAATATACTAAGGTCCCAAACTATGGCCAAAAACTAGACCAAATCCAAACTTCACTTTTATCAAACTTTTAGGGTCCCAAATCATGACCTTATACTAAACCAACTTAGAGATTCATTTTCCAATCCATTTAGTTCATGGACCAAGGCCTGAAACTAGACCACAAGCCTCATCATGGATATGATCTCCACCCTTCTTTTGATCCAAGGTCTCTACTCATTACTTACGACCAAAATCCAAATCATTTCTCATTAGAAAGCCTTTTGACTAATCCCAAATTGCAGTCAGGTTATTAGCTTCCTTCCATGCACACATCTTCTGACAATCTTGGATCATGACTAAAAATGAACCAAATTATCGACTTTGCCTCATGACCTTGAGTTACAGCTCAAATCTCTAATTTCCAAAATTGAGACCTAGAAAGACAAGTAGCATCAATTCTCTATAGGATAGAAGACAAACCATTAAGGGAACACATCATAGAGGCTACCTTTCACTGGATGATAGTCAGATCATCTAGTAAAAGTCCAATCTCAGATGCCTTAATCAATCAGACAACAAACAAATAGAGTCACTGGCCAGAAAGGGTGCCTTAATTCTAAAAGCTTGTCTAAAATGTAAATCACCAATCTTGATGGTCCAAGCCATATTCTGATAGGAAAACTCTTCATAGTGTGCCTTTTTATAGATCTAGTCCTGACTCTCAAATAGCCCACTGAAAAAAATCTAAAAACTAAAGATGCATAGGAAGAAGGATGACTACTCTTTTTCACCAAGATCTATTTTTTCAAGAAGAGCGGTTGCCACTATTTTAAACAATCAAAGACTCTAGATATTAGTGTCTCACTGACAAACCACACATTTCACATTCACCTTTTTCTCACTAAGGCATGAGTTAGTGGGAGAATCAGACATGTGTTGATTCTAGAACTGAAGCTCTAATGGGAGACACTCATCAGAACTTTGGGGAATCGAATGATTGGTCAAACACAAGAAACTACCTAAGACATAGGCTATCCTTTACTCTAAAGAAATCATTTATTCTCAACCTTTCCTCACTAATTTATCTTTAGAAGGAAGGAACATCGCACTCACTTTCCACACTTCATAAGGTTTTTAAGAACGCCGTTGATGAGTCCAACTTTTTGGCATTTCATGACAAAAAATGGGGTCAGACTTGGCTTAAGTAAGATGTTCTCACTCTTTTTCTCAAACCTTGCCTTGAGTGGGGCAACCTGTTGACACCCCATTTTTCTAACTTAGTGGAAATTCACAACTAATGTCAATTCTCTAGATAATGGTGAAATTTGTTCTACATCCTACCCACTTGACACATATACCTTTTTCCCCATAGTTTTCCACATTTTCCACCTATTTAAATCAACCCTTTTGACCCACTTTCACCCAGTTCAGGTTCTTCTACAAAGAATCTTATTTCATACCAATAGTGCAACTATTCTTCGATTCTGCCTAAAATGTGATATTCTTCACAAATTACTTAGTTGAATTAACTAATAGAATATTTTCTATTTTCAACTACTTTTCTAGAAAAAATGAAAGATAACTCTGACTTGTAGTTTTGTGCTGATTTTCTTTGATTTTCACCTTAACATTCCTGAATTACTGGGAAAATGAGATTTCCTTTTTTCTACTCGTGAACACAAGTGAATCAGATCCATTAACATGTGGCACATGGCAGACATTGATCCACTGGCCCCATGTGGTGCATTAGTGCAATCCTCCCCCTCTTACCTAAGCAACTGTCTAAAATCATGAACCCTAAAATCCACCTCTAAATGGACTCGCATACCCAATGTATTCAAGGTCTCTCTAATCTCCCCTAAAGCTAGAGAAATGACTACCCCTCTCTTTATTCTTTGTTTTCCTGTGATAATATGATCCTTCCTCTTACACCATCTGCTCAACTAGATCTCTAGAATGATAAATTTCTCTAACTGCTATGCCTAACTACTGAATCTGCTATGTGTTTATATTTGATCTATAACTAATGCACTTAACTTGATCTACTATTGCATCTAATCCATCATCTGCTATAACTTCACTATCTCTCTCATAGTTGTTGTTTTTTACTACTTAAAAATTAGATCTAGTTCTCTAAGCACGCCTCTTCTAGTCATCCTCTAACATCCTACACATTGCACTTGGTCATAAATGAAGGATCTCAACCGTGGGAGGTTTCGAGGTGATCAAGATACAACACACTTAAAAAGTAGGAATTTTGGGGGAATGATAGGAAGGCCACAGACATATTCAACCCCAAGAGTGTGCCCAAAATAAAATTCACATTTTAATCTTTTTTTAATGTTTTCTTTAATTTAATTATCCTAATCAGTCAAATTCTTCACAGCCTAACAATGTTTTTATATTGGTTTATCGGGCAAGATAGGAGTGCTAATTCTTTCCCAGTTGTAACTAGATCATTGGATCTGACCTCTGGTTTTTCTTTTATTTTATGTTTTCTTATCCAACATGGAAATCGCTTAGCATAATTGGCTCTCACGATTTGTCCTTTTTCCTCATTTTTTGTACAAAACATGGTGGCAACTCTGAAAATTTTTTATTCAAAGTTTCACTAACAAAAAAAATAGATCTTTAGTCCGAAATATCTCTATTTTCATCCCCTTTTTGGTTAGGGTGTGGCATAATCAAATAATGGTTAACTCGGTGCCACCAAAAGCTAGTCAGTGGTACCAACTATGTGAATTTCTACAAGATAATAAACATGCAATGGTACCTCGTTTAGTTGCATCAAACTTAATAAACATCTATTTGTGGACCAATTTACATCTAGAAATCATGACAACAACAAATAACAAACTAAAATGGAATTAAACAAATCTAACCAAATGGATGCATTGCCTCCCATTGAGAGCCCTTGTTTTATGTCCTAGACTAGACATTAGTGCTTACCTTAAACCTGGAACATCTCAGCCTAATAATTGTGATTGTATTGGAAAACTGAACTCAACATGATAATTGTCAATCTCTAACTTTAAGTATTACGTATGAAGTATCTTGGAATGGATGCCCCAAACACAATTCATATCATTTATTTGTCTACATATCCATCACAACAAATTCGACCATGTAGATGGAATTTGTCAACTTTCAATGGAACATATTAAAAGGTTTGCATTGGCCTAAAAATGGACTAGTATGCTAGTTGTATCATCATGCAATTTCTTGTCAGCTCTTTCAATCCAAGTTTCTTGGAAGTGGCAAGTGGCATGGTATTAATGGTTGTCATAGAATCATAGTGTGACTTGCTGACGTTCTTGTTGTTAATTGAATAAGGGATGTAGAATCATCCTAGATCCTTCTTCTTTGCTGACAGTCATCTTTTCATCAAGGCATTGTAATTTCATCAAAAATACATAACCTGAATCTTTGATGCACACTTTTTGTTGATGATTTCTGCAGAAATATTATGTATGCCAAAATCTTCTCTATGGCCTAGATTAGTGGGATGTTGATGTGGAGTTTTTAGAAGAGATGTCTAGAAATTTCTTTAAAGTCTTATATTTGTTTCTCGGCTTCATACTATCAAAAAATGGAAAAATGATATGTATATGCATGGACATGCAGTGGTGGAGTGAAGATACAAAGATAAGGCATAACATATATCTCCTTAGGGGTCTCCTCCCCTAGGCTTGAATAAACATCACCCTTTACGATATAACCTGGCATGGTTGGATTGCCCTATGGCTACTCCTTATAAATGTAGGTGCCTTCTTCTTAATTGTGATTGTTCCACAATAGAGTAGAACCTTCATATTCTCTTGCTACATGGAACCACCTCTAGAAATGGGAGAGTAGCATGGTGGTGGTGGAATATTTAGGTGCATCCCCTTGTAAAATCAATGTGGTGAGAATTTATTTCCAACTCCTAAAAATGTGGCCTAGAGTGACCGTTCCTAGTAGTCGTAGTGCTAGAATTTCCAATTCTCCAACAATGGTGTTAAAACTTGATAGACAAATACCATTTGTGTAAAACACAAGTGTATGTGTCACGTAATATATGATAAAAGAATCCCAAGTTATTGAACATAGGGATTGTGAAGCTAGAGACTAACACTAATTAAGAAGCAAGTAGCTAGTCTGAAGAAAAGTTTGGTTTGGTTATTTATACTAAGAACTAAAATTCATAGACCAATGCATTAAGTTGAGTTGTAAACCAATAAAAATGGATTCTTTAGGATTATGGTTTCAGTATTATATCGATTTTGTACATGATTTCTCTTTACCTAAAAATAAACTATATTTTCTTTTATTATAAGTCAATTTTATCCAATATCACCATATTTCACAATCGAATATACTATACAATCTAACCGCAAACCCGCTTTCATGGTGCAATGTAATCACAAACTCACTTTCACAATGCCCATGCAAAATATCAAATCCATTAGAATTCACTATGAGTATTGAACTTCATAATTATTACCCCACTTTTGTAGTTTGTTATTGTTATAGAGATGATAATTCTTCCAATGATTAACTTTTTTTCACAATGATTAAAAATATATAGCATAATTTAAGTTGAATAAGTATGACCATGGTAAATCAAAACACTTGGTAACATCGTTAAATCAAAAAGAGATATTCATTCATAAATAATGTAAGACCATTGGCCTAGTTTTATGGTTAAATATCCTTTATTGATCTAATTGGGTGCTTAATTGCCTAATCAAACACGAATTTATGCTTAGAGATCATGTGACAAAGCTAAGTATCAATATTGGTCCAATTTGGACTTTATTTGCTTAAGTTTTGCAATATATGTGGTTATGTGGACATGTATGCAATTTTCCCATTTCTAGGGTTCTATCTACATGTTGTGCTTCATATTACTCTTCATAATGTTTTGACATGGTTGCACCTTTGGGTACATAGATGAACCATTGGATGTTTGCTTCATCTTTTTTTGTGGAAGTCAGGCGATAGTTTTATTCATCTTGCTCGCCTCGTGCAAGCATATTCAATTGAAAATTACAAATTTTGGAGATTTGTGATGAATTGAACATGGTAGTACAACTACCATTATAGCTATGTACTTGACTAGTGTCAAGTACTGTTTTGGGAGGTTTATCATAAAATTGAACTCCAATGTTGTTTTCAAAATGAAGCTTTGCCAACGCATCAGTTGGGTCATTATTCTTCCTTTCCTTATAGATAATAGGAGTAGCATCCTTTAGTATCATTCAGGTCCCTTTGATGATGTTTGCATAGCGTGGGTGTCTTATGTAATCTTCTTTTAACATCTTAGTGGCTAGCAGGTTGTCCGTAACCACAGTGGCACCATGCATATCAATGGCTCTGATGATTTAAACTGCCAGTACAATGGCCATAAGCTCAGCCTCAAGGGGGTTATCTACAGTGATCAGTTATCCTACCCCTCCCATCCACTGATTGTTCTGGTTTTTCATTACAACTGCTATGGCTCCTCTGCCTTTCTTCCAAGCAACATCGGTTTGCATGGTTAAGGGGCTTGTATCAAGAGCCTCAAGTTGAGCCGACCAGTGTGTGAATTTTGCAGTTTCCTTGAGTTCCCAGGCTTGCACAGACATTCTAGCTACCATCAGTATTCAATTAACTTGTTGTGGGATGGTCGTCTCTTTCCCTTCGGATAGTTCCAGGTTACGTTGTTTCCATATCGCCCAACATGTTATGAAGAAGGTGCTCCTGGTTTCCTCCTTCGAACGCAGATTTTGTCCAAGCCATTGCTTGAAATTGTTTGTAGTCCAAAAGGAAGAGGACGTAGCTAGGATAGGTAATTGTTGCCAAATGGGGAACACCTTAGCACAACCTCTTAGAGCATGGAGGCTGGTTTCATCAGCAGTGTTGCATCGACTGTAGGTGGAGTTAGTTGTCATCTATCAGCACATGCGTTTCCAATTTGTGAGAAGAGCTCCATTGCAGCGATCTACATGAATGATTTAACTTTCATAGCTACCTGAGCACTCCATATGAGCCTCCATTGCCCAGGTCGCTTGACTTCAGTATTTGCACACAAGGCAGTGTAAGAAGACTTGGTCGTGTAGTTTCATCCCTCATTAAGCTTCCACACACATATATCATCTGCCTCCGGATCGATGGGGGGTGGGTTCTGTAGACTTCCTGGCAAACATTTGTTGGGAACCAATGTTCAAGGAACTCTCGATCCCACTGGCCATCCAAATTAATAAGGCTTCTTACTTTCATGTCACTAAGCTCCTCTGGGATGGTCCTCAAAGCATGATCCTTCATATGGATGCCACTCGGTAGCCAACCATCATTCCAAGCGTTAATTCCATTACCGCTTATAGGGCTTAGGTAAGTGTTAGCCTCCATAAATGAGCTCGATTGTAGCATGCTTCTTGCCAGCTGAGATAGGAGTTGGATTTCTATTTAACAGATTATTTTTCATGGCCATACTCCATAAGGTTTTCCATCCAAACCAGATGTCCTGACTGTGCCTTAGAAGTAAAGCTTGGTTCCAATCTCACATAGCTTTAAGCCCGAGCCCCCCATGGATTTTCTTACTGGTGAGGCAGTCCCAAGACACTAGGTGTGTCCCTCTTCTGCTGCATCCACCGCTCCATATGAAAAGCCTAATCTCCCTATCTATTCTATTGCATAACTGGAGGGGGAGCTTCATCGTTTGCATGACGTAGGTTGGAATAGTGGCTAGATTGCTTTTGGCAAGGCATACTCGTCTGGCCATAGATAGGTTCTGTGCAGCCTAGGAACTGATTCTACTGGTCACTCTATCAAGAACTTCATTGTATGTCCTCTTATTCACCCTCGTGTGAAGGATAGGGACACCTAGGTATTTCCCTAGGTCCTATGTTCTTTGAAGCCCACTGTTGGTACAAATCTGGTCGGCCTCCCAAACTAAGACGTCTTAGAGAAGAAGATTCTGGTTTTATCAATCAAAATAGCTTGACCAGAGGCGAGTTCAAACTCCCTGAAGCATTGCATAATGATGTCCTTATTTATTGTGTTTGCTTTGGCAAATAATAGTATGTCATCGGCAAAACACAGGTGAGCGATCAACGCCCCCCTCATGTCCAACTGCATGGGTTGCCATCTTTTGGCTCTAACACAATCTTCAATCATTTCACTCAAACGTTCAATGCATAGCACAAAGATGTATGGGCTCAAAGGATTGCCTTGCCTGAGCCCTCCTTTGGGTCTGAAGCTAGTTGAACTCCTTCCATTCCATACGATTGTTGAACTGCCCCAAGTGATAGAGTTCATAATATAAGTTGTCATACGGGTGGGGATGTTAACTTGCTTTAAGGTATCTTCCATGAAACTCCATGCCATTTTATCATATGCCTTTGTGAGGTCAATCTTGATGGCCATTGTCTTCTTTGAGTTCCTCCTTTTCATATTGTGCATGATCTCCTGGGCAGTGGTGATATTGTTTCAAATCTTCCTTCCAGGAACGAAAGCGCTTTGTGCATGGTTAATCCAGTCTGGAAGCCACTTCTTGAGTCATTCAACCACGACCTTGGAGCATAACTTGAGGATAGTATTTTTGAGAAAGATATGGTTAAATTGGCTATTGAACTCAGGTTTGGGCACTTTAGGAATGAGAACCACAGTACCATTGCACAGATGTTCATCAAGGTTCCTGGAGCTAAGGGCCTCCTGGATCGTATTACAGACAGTCTCCTTAACAGCCTGCCAATTTGACAAAAGAAAGTGAGTTGTTGTGCCATTCAGACCATCCGCATAAATGTTTGCTTCTTTATCTTGTAGGTTGAAAACCAATGGATTTTCACCTAAGTAATAGAATCATTAGTTTCTCCTTGTATGTTGGGGATCTGATGGTATCACAAGTAGGTGAAGGATCTAACAGTTCCCCATTGTAGTGGATGAACCAATGGTTTTCCCTTAAAACTCTAGAATCGATGGTCATCCTGGTTGAGGTGTACATTTGATGGGAGATCAGGGTTTGCAAAATAGATAAGTATGGTGCACAATTTGATGATTTCTTTGATAATACATCTTGATGATTTCACCGAGGCATGAATCGATGGATATCCTTCATGAATGAACTGATGGAAGTTCTGGCATGCAAGGAAAAGATGGATTCTGTGTTTTGACAAATGGTAAGTCAGTTTTTCAACCCTTGATCATATTTCTCTCTCTTCTTAGATATATATACCCTTCACCTATCTCCCAAACGAACCCTTTGCACCCCTCATCCTTTTCTTACTACTAGAGAGACCCTAAACCCATCATTTTGTGAAATTGAAGCTCCTTGGGGATGAAGCTTGGGTGGATCTTGGATGCATGTTGCTCTAGGGTTTGGATCAAGCTTATATATAGTTATTTGGAGCCTTCTTACCTAGTTTCTTGCCATATTCAAGTAAGATCTTCTTCTCTAATCTAGTTTTTCTTATTGTCTCCTTCTTATCTCTTCATCTTGTAGGATCAATGGGCTCTATCTATAAACACTTAAACAAAATTCATTAAACCTTCAAATTATATCACAAGATGAGCTTGATAATATGGAATTTGAGTGCAACTAAGCATACATAGCAAGGATAAGAGAGATTGAACAAGCACAAGAAGACAAGATAAGTATAGTGGTTCCAAACTCAAAACTAGGAGATGTACATACACTACCTAGAGGGGTCAATCTCTAGGATTTGCGACGATTACACACTTATTATATACCAATCTAAGGATACAATATGACCACCACCTTCCAAGGTCAAGGGTACCTAGCATTCCATTTTAGGATCAAAGGATCCAATAACCTTACAAGTACTTACCCATCCTATAGCAAGAGTCTTCTACCTTCATAAGGGCTTGTCTACTTTTGCAACGAGCTAGCTGCCTTCACCAAGGAGATCTACTCTTGCAATAAGTCTTCTGCCTTGAAGGAATTACCCACTCCTCTTGGATCTTCAACCTTCAACTTCACCTTCACTGAGGAGAAGCTTTCACCATCTTTGCTTTGAGAAAGGAGATTAGCAAAGGGAAGTTGAGACTTAACAAGGTGTATAATGAAGCAGCTCTCTCACAAGACACCTATCTCACTCAGATTGATGTATATTAGTAGTATGTTTGAGAGATAAGGGGCTCTTAGTAGACTAAACCACTCAACTATAGCAAGGAGCATGAGAAGGAAATCTTGGAATGAAGTCCAAGAGCCCCTTTTATAGTTGGGGTGTCTACTAGCCAGTAGATGCACATAGGAACGAATTCTAGCCATTTGGGGTGTTGCAATGGATTTTTTTATAGTTTTGCAACACTCTCCTAATTAGAAACACTTTTTCTTTACATTGTGTATAGTGTTTTTAGTCAAGTTTCAATAAAAGTAACTCAACTGATAGCACTATGTGAGAAAGCAATTTTGAGTTTTTGGTCGAGTTTATCATGTATGAGACTCGACCGACAGCTTAAAATTATTTTTCTTGTGTAGGGTGTCGGTCGAGTTGTCACCAGGACAAACTCGGTCATCCCTGATAGTTATCCAAACCCACACAATTTTTCAGTTGAGTTTCATGACAAGGAAATTCGGCCAATAAAAATGTATGTGATGAATTTTGGTAAGTGTGATAAAAGTGTTTAAATATTTGATTTAAGTGCACTTTATATTTTTCTCAACTTAGTTACAAGTCATAGCATCAATAGAAGTGATTTACAAAATTTTCCTAGGTGATTTAAGGCATTTTCCATAAAAGTTCACTTGCATTGATTTTGGACTATTTTTGGTCAATCTAGGGCTTGCTTGAATTTATTGTTTTCATGTACCTAATACTTGAAAATTGATCTCAAATGGACATATTAGATAAGAATCAATGGAATGGTTAAATCATCATTAAAATATGGACAATGTATAACTATTAGGTCAAAACATCTAAGGGTGGAACCCTAGTTTTCATGGTGGAAATTTTGCATGTAGTTGAAGAACTCCTTATCTTCTCTCTTTTGCCCTAGATTCACCTTATTCTTGAAAAGGGGATCTATCTTGAAGCTTTGGGAGTGCAAGCTAGGGTATCATCTTCTCTCTTTGAGACACCTTGTTGTTTGGACATTCTTCGTCATCTTGAGGCAAGTTATATAACCTTGAACCTGTTTCTTGCGTACTTCTAACTTGATTTATATAGATCATACCCTAGAAACTTGGTATTTTTAAGGAAGATGATTCTTAGTACACTATTTTGCATGTATGTGTGATAGTTGTGTGTTGTTAAACTATGTTTAGATCTTATGCATGTTTCTTCTTCTATAATGAACTACCTTGGTCTTGAAAGTATGAGACAATGGAATTTACTTATTACTAAGTAATGATTTCACTAAGTGTAAGAATTGATGATTTTTCTTAGTTCTGAAATCAATGGTTGCACTTGATCTATAAATCGATGGCTATACTTAGGCTGAAAAATGTTGGTTTTACTCATTGTATGAATCAATGGCTTTATATAGTATCAGAACCGATGGAATTTACTTAGTGTTTGATTGATTATTACACTTGATGAATGAAATGATGGTTTCACAAATTATAGAAACTGATGGGATTACTTGGTGAATAAAATATTGATTACCCAACACATAATTCGATGGTTTTTCTATCCTTGAACCAATTGTTTCCTTTTGTTAAGTACTAAATGAATCCATAGTTTATTTGAGTAAAAGAATGAATTGATGGTTATGATAGGTATGTGAATTGATGTTTTTGTCTAAGAACATTAATGATCCGATGGTTTTTATTTTGGATAAGTACATGAATATCTGATGTTTATGCTAGGTATGAGAATTGATGTTATTGGCTAAGTCTAGGAATGAACAGATGGTCTTACTATTTGTATTAAATGAACTAATGGTTTGGTATTTGGTTAATCCCCTAAATGAAATGATGGTTTGCCTAAGTGTTTGTGTAAGTGTGTTAATAAACCGATGGGTTACCGATGTATGCTGATTTGTAATACAAATCCAATCCACATATTTGAACCTTTATTGCAATGATTAGTTAATGATAGTTTAATGAGTCTATCTTCCATTGATGTTGAAATGATGAATTGATACATTCTAGTACTAAAGTTAAATATGTCATGTTACTCTTGAAGATGTCATAACCCTTATGGTTGATGCATACTTATGCTAAATATAGAAGTGACAAGTTCATTTATGACATGTTGAACCTTCTATAGAGTATTGAATGATAATCATGTTCCTACAAGAAGTATTATTGTATGGTCTAAATGGCATGTGGAAATGTTTTGAGCCCTAATTGAGGTTTAGTCCTCTTCATGAATGGCAATGGACTAGTAACCAGTGATGTTGTGATAAGGAATATGTCGAATATGTGTTATATCTTTTGCAGTTGTTATGTACCATTAATACCATAGGATCAACATAGTTGTTTATACGTAACTTGGTTGATGAAGTCTGGAAACAATCAATTGGCTTAATTAACCAAGTGGAACCCTATTCATGTAGTGTCGTGAGTCATAGAACTATTCCAGTGTTGAAACTTGTTGGATAGTTAAACGAGTTCTTCGGGGAAACTCGGAGTCATATATTGTTGAGTATATGTGGGTGCAGGGAGGATATATCCTTACCATTATGATCCCAAGGTTATAGAGAGTGGATGAGGTCGTGACTCAGATATATATATATATATATATATATATATATATATATATATATATATATATATATGTGTGTGTGTGTGTGTGTGTGTGTGTGTGTGTGTGTGTGTATACATACATATATATATGTGTGTGTGTATCTATATATACATATATACATATATACACATATATACACATATATACATATATATGTGTGTGTGAGTGAGTGAGTGTGTGTGTGTGATTGAGGATGGTTGCGGTTGTACCTCAAATTTTAGGGTTGAATACCCCCGTTTCTTGTGTTGTGGCATGTGTACCCAAGGCGGGCTAGGATTATTGCAATTTGACTGATATGTCACTGTGGCAGACTTGTACTAATCAAGGGGAAGAGATCATAGGATTCCATTTCTCCTAGATCTTGTGTGGAGATGATTACGATTTTGCAGGGTTTAGCTGGTAGTTTCAGTGGTACGCCTCAAACTACTTAGGGCTTACAAAAATGTAATTCAGTCATGTAGAAGATCTGTTAGGGTTATTCAGTGACTCACATTGGATGGTAATCATTGCCTTGTCTCTTTTAGTGTTTAGATGATATATATTCTGTAAAAGAAATCAACTATAAGTCTAACGTTAGATCTATCTGATCCTTTGTTAATTATGTTAGTCTTTCAATTTTGTGATGTTATCTGTGTTGGATCCTAGATGGGTGATTGGATGCTCTAGAGGGGGGTGAATAGAGCTGAATGCACTTAAACAAAATTCATTAGACCTTCAAGATATATCACAAGATAAGGTTTCTAAATAGGAAATTTGTGTGCAAATAAAACATGCATAGCAAGGGAGAGAGAGATTGAGCATACACCAAGAGACAAGCTATTTAGAGCGGTTCCACACTTCAAACTAGAAGTGAGTCAGTCCACTACCTAGAGAGGTCAACCTCTAGAATTTCTTAACCTTGCACCTTCACTATATTCATTATAAGAGATACAATACATGACCACCAAAGGACTTACCTATCCAATACAAAGAGTCTTCAACCTTACCAAGGACTTACCCACTTTGCAAGGAGTTGAAAACCTCTAGAGGGGGGGTGAATAGAGTTTTATGATAATTTAAAACAATTTAAACTCAAACAACCAAAGTAAAAGATAAGAAGAGAGACACAGGTGTTTAGAGTGGTTCCACCTTAGCAAATACTAAGGAGTCAGTCCACTACCCGGTTGCTTACCCAACCGGGATTTTGAAAGTATTGAATTTTATTACCTTTTAAGGATGTTACATAAAATTACAACACTCTCTAAACACCCTTTGGACAGCCTTCACCTAGAAGTAATCTTGCCAACCTTGAAGCAGCCTTCCTTGGAGTAACTTCAAGCTCCCCCTTGAAGTAGCCTCCCTCCCGAAGTAGCTTCCCGTCAAGATAGCCTTCTGAAGTAGTCCAAAGTCCTCCTCTTCACACGAAGAGCTTCACCCTCTTCCTATATGCAGCCTCCTCCCTGGAGTAGCAACGAAGAGTACAAATATTACAAGGAACAAGAAAGAAAATAGGAAAGTACAACTTATCCTTTTAAGCTCAAGGCTTGAATTGCCTATATCAAGCGTATGGATTTTCCTAGCCAAGGTAATAGACTTGTGGATGCTAGGGTTAGGAAAATCTAGCCTATAGGACGAGCTTGAGCTAGATGGAATATGGCCAAGTGATCACAGTGCTCAATTGCTTGTAAAAGATTGCTCAAGAGTGCTTAGAAAGAATTCTCAAGTGTAGCAAGGTGAATTCTAGTGTCCTATAGCTTGTCCTATTTATAGGAATAGCCTAAGTATGCTTAAGGACCTTCTAGATAGTTTCTAGGGGGTTCCAAGTGCTCAATTAGCCGTTAGGAATAGATTGGTCGTTTTTACAACGGCTAATTGCTTTAACTCTGCAGATTCTGTCAGAGACCGTCTCGGTCGACAGATGGTCGACCGAGACACCTACTCGGTCGAGCTTTTCTCGACCGACAGGCTCTCTGAGTGCAACGTTCACTTCCAACTGCCAACTAACTCATTTGCTAAGTCTAACGGCTACTTTAGGTCAATCTCGGTCGATAAGGTTGTCGACCGAGAGTGTCTCGGTCGAGGAGTGTGTCGACCGAGATTGACTCTGTTTCAATCTATCAATTAAGATACTAAGTGTGTGCATGAGTGTGCATAATGTGATCCTATTGGAAGGGATGACTTGTCTAACTATGGTGTGTAGCTAGGGAAGATCCAATGCTTGATTTACATGCAATCTAGGTACTTGTACATTATATAATTGTACAAGTTTTTACAATAGTGATTACATTGCATGAAAATAAAACTATAAACTTATGATCTCCCTAGTTGCTTCGTCATCCACCATAATCCTGCACACTCAAGTAGCTCGTTAGATAAATAAGAATGAAATGTTTGTCATAATCAAAACAAAGGGATTTTATAGATGTCCATTTAGCCAACAATCTCCCCCTTTTTGAAGATGACAAACATTTCCGAAATATGAATAAAGGAAATATAAAACATATAAATGCCATACCTTTAGATTGCCGTTTGGAACTTTTCCTCTTATTTATAAAATGTGTGCTTAGTATCCCCAGTGAATTAAGGAACATGAAATCCAGTTCATTTGGGAATATAGCAACTTTCAATGTAAGCCAAGAGTATATTTATGAAACTCATTGATTGAGTTTGTCATAAGTATTATAGTTTTATATATCTCTCCCCCTTTGTCATCTCAAAAAGATAACCAGTTTATTTAAAAACTCCCCCTTCATTAGATATCCCATCAAAAATGAACGAAAAAGATGTCCATTGAATAGCCAAAATGGAAAGCAATGAGGTGTCTAGCTAAGAGGCAACAATTTGCAAATTACCAATTGAAACGCTCATATCAATATTGATACAAACCATAAAAGCATAAGTAGTCGTTTTTAAGAGCCGCAGATATCAAAGAAAACATCCTCCTTAAATTTGTATTTTGCTCCCCCTTAAATGGATATTCCTTTAAGAATATTGATTTTATGCTTGTCTAATTTAGCCACAATATCTCTCAATCATACAAATCTTGTTTAACAATACTAAGGTCATAGCCCTTTTCAAAATAATGTTTGCACATTATTTGGAAAAATTTGTAATCATTCAGATTTGTGTTTATTGTTCATATAAAAGATTTTACAAAGATATATGCAATTGTTATGTCAGTCTGAAAAACAGGAACCAGGTCGGTCGACCATTGTTCGACCGACAGTGTGTATCGGTCGACTATTGTCTCGACCGAGAAAGGTTCTGGAGAACAGAATTTTCTGCATTGGTTGATTTAATTATAGTAGTAATATTTTTCCGTTGAATTATTATTACTTCCTTATTTGTTATGCTCTACAATAATGAACCAATGATCCATATTTTGAAGTATGCCAAAATAAATAATCATGTGAAAAGAGTAGCAATTTTCATTCAATAACATGAAGAAGATTACAATCATATGGAATACAACTATTACAACACCAACACTTCACAGGAAAGATTTAAGAATTACATCAATGTCCGGATCTTTCCCAAGAAATGGCTCAGCTCCATAGTATTGGACCAGAGTTTTCCAATCCAAAGCACCAGTTGTAGTCAACGCATATGCTTCGAGGAAAGTGGGGACTCGGTCAAAACGGAAGTGAGCAGCTATGTCTTGCAATTGTATGGAAGAAAATTGAGTATGAGCAAGATCCATTGATGGTGAAGGTGGAGGTTGATAGTAGTTGTATGAGGGGTTAAATGGGTCAAGCATGCCAGGGTTTAAAGAATGCGGATATTCATCGGTTTGGCCAGGAGAAAGGTTTTGCATTCTTTGATTCAAATATGTCATGGCATGGTGATTGTAGTTTAATTGTTTACTAAGATGGTATTGGGAGCCAGCAATATAAGTAAGGGTGTTTTGGATGGGATCAATGGAAAGGTTAGTAGAAGGAGGGGGTGGTATATCCTGATGTGATGACTCTCCTTCTACTCTTGCCTTTTTATGGCCAAAGTCAATCCCCATTTTCTCTACGGTGTTCTTACTTATCTTTGGTGGTCTACGCTCCCATATATATCCCATATCTTCAATGTTTACCTTAGAAAAATGTTGAGTAATCTGGCATACAAAATCGGCATATGGTGGATTGCCAGAAAACTCAAGCATATTTTTAAGTACTATGCGAATAAAGTTGATGGGAATTTCTTTTATGATAGCATAAATGAGACACATGCGAAAAATGGGAACCTCGGATTTATTTGCTCGTGGATGTATGTTGGTGGAAACAATGAGGTTTACTATTCTACTTGCAGGTTTTAGGTTTATAGCATAATAGGTTCCCCTATCTTCATGACAAGTGGTATTGGCTTGAAATATGGCTCTTTTGATATCACTTAAGCTAATGGTATGGTCATCATCGGAAAATAAATTTATTGGATTGCTGGTGGTAAGGTCAAGGAAATCTTGATATTCATCTATATCAATTTCAAGCATGTCAAGAATATCCCCTTCGGAAAATTTAAAACTATGTCCATTGACCATGGAGTAGAAGAAAGTGGTGTCATTTTCGGTGTGAGATAGAAGATTGGCATAGAACTCGTTGACTACCTTAATGGAGTAGGAAGGAAAGGATGGATTGATGAAGTCCTTCATCTTTTGTACTCCAAAGAGATGCTCCAGATCTACGATGTTGATGAAGTCCATCACTTCGACCGGACGTCGGGGAAGAGGAGCTTTAGAGGAAAGCCGAAAGTATCTATCTCCAGCATCTCCGTCGACGAAAGCTATGTCATTGATGATCGTCAGTGGCGGAGTTGCTTCCCTCTCTTCTCTTCTTTTTCTTCCAGCAACTTTCTTCTTCCCACGAACAGTTGATGATGAGGCCATTGTGTTTCTTGAGAGTGGAGAAGAAGTGAGGAAGATTTAAGGGTAAGAGTGCTGAAGGATTGCACGAAATTTCACTAGAGATGGACTATGGAAGCAAGGAAATGCAAGTGTGAGTAAGTGGCTCGTTTTTGCACTTATTTATAGAATTCCAGCGACCCGGTCGGTCGACGGCTCGTCGACCGAGCGTCCGCAACGGTCGAGTTGCAGACGCGCCACTTGGTCCTCCAACGGTAAAGAAAACGGTCATAACGGTCGGGTCGCAACGGTCATATCCAACGGCTATTTCTCGGTCGAGCGCTTGTCGACCTACATTGTCTCGGTCGAGCACTCGTCGACCGACAGTTTGTCTGATACTTAGTCTGTTTAGAATTTGTCGGTCGAGTGAGACGGGCTGACCGAGTGGTTCTCGGTCGAGCATTTGTCGACCGACAAACTTTCTGAGTTCAATTTTTGGCTGAATCTTAATGCAAATCATAGAACATTTTTGTAGAGCATATGTATATTCCAAGGGAGTAAAAATATTTAAGGCTTCTAATTACTACAAATGATTTGACGTTTTGATGCTGAGATAAAGTTCAAAATAATGTTTAAATAAACAATTTTTATCAAAGTTTATTTTAGGTCGCCCTTGATTTCGACCATAGTGCCCCTTGGTCAAATTTTATTTTAACCAAGAGGCATATTTTGCAGGTTTCCAGTATGAATCATTCATATGCGAAGTATGAGTTCTGCAGATAGCTTGAGACTCATTAAAGTGTACTAATTATGAGAGCTTAATAAGGACATCAAATATGGTGAAGCATACTCAAGAATAATATCCATTCATGAATTTAAGATTACTTTGGATAGACTAAGATATAGAAGCATAAAAAAATTTATTTGAAACATTTTATTTATTGCAAGTATTTCTGAAAAGAATGATTAAATAGAATCTTTCAAGAATAATTTTCACATACAATGCAAAGATTTTGTTATCCCTAAATGTTAAGTTGAGATAGACATAAGAATATACAAATTAAGGTCTATGGTCATATCTCAACTTAGTCGAACCTGTTTAATTTGGGGTTTTTGGTACCCATACCATCTCGACATTCTTTTTCTTGTATGGGCATGAAAAAGAATAATGTCCAAGGCGTGAGCAATAATGACAACAAATTGTATCAACCTCAAGCCTTGTTCTATGGTTTTGATTTAGGTTATTCTTGGGTATATACATTTTTGTGCCTCTAGGTATATAAGCAGATTGACTCGCTTGTGTCCTTCTAGGTTGTTGATGGGATTTCTCATTAGGCTTATAACCTAGTCCTCTTCTCCCTATTTGATGATAGGAATTTTCTAGTATATTATCAAGGATTCCATTGTTGCTTAACTTGCTAACTTTTTGTTGCAACTTAACGATCTCATCCATTCTTTTCTTGATATCTAATTTTGCTTGATCTAGATTGGATGATAACATATTTCTTTCTTTCACTATATTGTCATAATCTACATGGGTGCACAATATAGGTTGTTTTTTAATATCATTTAACTTTGCAAGCAATTCAGTCTTTTCTTGACATAGAAGATCATAGTTAGACTCTAGAGTGAAAATTTTCACTTCACTATTACTCAGAGATGATTTCAAAGTACGATTGTCAGACATAATGCTATCTTTTTCAAAACCAAGAGTATTCAATTTAGCATATAAATCATCATTTTCGGATGTAAGCTCAAGAAGTCTAGCATTTAGATCATCATTTTCTTTATTTGATTTCTTTAATTTCTTTTTGTATTCAACATATTTGTTATGTGTTTCTTCAATAATAGCAACTAACTCCTCCTTAGGTAAATCAAGCAAACTTACCTCTTCTTCTTCTTCCTCACTTATTGTAGCAACGAAACACTCTTTATGTGCATCTCTTTTCTTTGACCTCCATGGACATTTAGACGTAGAGTGCTTTGTTCCCAAGCACCAATTGCAACCTGTCGAACTTTTGTCCATGCTCCTTTTCTTGTGGTTGTAGTCACCTCCTCCCTTTATTTCTTCAAGACCTTGTTAGGGCTCCTTGAAGCCTGCTCTGATACCAATTGAAAACCTCTAGAGGGGGGGTGAATAGAGTTTTATGATAATTTAAAACAATTTAAACTCAAACAACCAAAGTAAAAGATAAGAAGAGAGACACAGGTGTTTAGAGTGGTTCCACCTTAGCAAATACTAAGGAGTCAGTCCACTACCCGGTTGCTTACCCAACCGGGATTTTGAAAGTATTGAATTTTATTACCTTTTAAGGATGTTACATAAAATTACAACACTCTCTAAACACCCTTTGGACAGCCTTCACCTAGAAGTAATCTTGCCAACCTTGAAGCAGCCTTCCTTGGAGTAACTTCAAGCTCCCCCTTGAAGTAGCCTCCCTCCCGAAGTAGCTTCCCGTCAAGATAGCCTTCTGAAGTAGTCCAAAGTCCTCCTCTTCACACGAAGAGCTTCACCCTCTTCCTATATGCAGCCTCCTCCCTGGAGTAGCAACGAAGAGTACAAATATTACAAGGAACAAGAAAGAAAATAGGAAAGTACAACTTATCCTTTTAAGCTCAAGGCTTGAATTGCCTATATCAAGCGTATGGATTTTCCTAGCCAAGGTAATAGACTTGTGGATGCTAGGGTTAGGAAAATCTAGCCTATAGGACGAGCTTGAGCTAGATGGAATATGGCCAAGTGATCACAGTGCTCAATTGCTTGTAAAAGATTGCTCAAGAGTGCTTAGAAAGAATTCTCAAGTGTAGCAAGGTGAATTCTAGTGTCCTATAGCTTGTCCTATTTATAGGAATAGCCTAAGTATGCTTAAGGACCTTCTAGATAGTTTCTAGGGGGTTCCAAGTGCTCAATTAGCCGTTAGGAATAGATTGGTCGTTTTTACAACGGCTAATTGTTTTAACTCTGCAGATTCTGTCAGAGACCGTCTCGGTCGACAGATGGTCGACCGAGACACCTACTCGGTCGAGCTTTTCTCGACCGACAGGCTCTCTGAGTGCAACGTTCACTTCCAACTGCCAACTAACTCATTTGCTAAGTCTAACGGCTACTTTAGGTCAATCTCGGTCGATAAGGTTGTCGACCGAGAGTGTCTCGGTCGAGGAGTGTGTCGACCGAGATTGACTCTGTTTCAATCTATCAATTAAGATACTAAGTGTGTGCATGAGTGTGCATAATGTGATCCTATTGGAAGGGATGACTTGTCTAACTATGGTGTGTAGCTAGGGAAGATCCAATGCTTGATTTACATGCAATCTAGGTACTTGTACATTATATAATTGTACAAGTTTTTACAATAGTGATTACATTGCATGAAAATAAAACTATAAACTTATGATCTCCCTAGTTGCTTCGTCATCCACCATAATCCTGCACACTCAAGTAGCTCGTTAGATAAATAAGAATGAAATGTTTGTCATAATCAAAACAAAGGGATTTTATAGATGTCCATTTAGCCAACAGGAGTCTTCCGCCTTCTTCCAAGGACTTACCTACTCTTGCACAAGTCTTCAACCTTGTAGGGATTACCCACTCTTCTTGGATCTTCCGCCTTTGACTTCACCTTCACTCGGAGAAGCTTCCACCAAGAACTTACCCACTTGAGAAAGGAGTATTCTACCTTCACCAAGGGCATACCCACTCTTGCTCCAAGTCTTCAGCCTTGATCTTCACCAAGGGATGCGTTCCCTTGTTCTTCTTCACCTCTCTTAGACAAGAGAGAGAACCTTCATCTTCATGATTGAACTGAGAGATAGGGAGGTGGTAGAAGTGAGAGCCTGACAAGATATACATGTAGGGAGAGCTCTCTTATAAATCTCCTACTCACTCTAATGGATGTAGCAAGTGATTAAGCTTAGAGAGAGAGGAGGCACTCAAGTATAGAATAGGAACCTCACATAGAGTTTGCATTGAATACTCCACCTTGGAATGAAGCCCAAGGGGTCCTATTTATAGCTGGGGATGCCTCTTAGCCTTTGGGAATACTTGAGAATGAAAACTAGCAATTTTGTGGCTTGCAACAGATATATTTTCACTTGTTGCAACTCCACAATGGCTAGAAGCACTTTTCTGCACTTTTCCGTACAGTGCAATCGATCGAGTTTCTATAAGGGTAACTCGACCGATAAAGTAAAAGACAAAGCCGATATTCAGACCATCGGTCGAGTTTGTCCTGGGGAAACTTGACCGACCAATGAAAATTGAATTGGTCAGGTACTCCATCGATCGAGTTCTATGAAATGTAAACTCGACTGATCAAAAGTCATTTTCAAGATCTAATCAGGATCGGTCAAGTTTGCAACTCACAGAACTCGACCGATGAACAGCCTGATGTGAATTTTGGAAAATGGATTTTGAGTGCTTAAACATTCGATCTAAGTGCTCTTGATTTTTTCTAAGCTTAATTACAAGTCATACAATCATTACAAGTGATTTACAACATGATTCTAATGGATTTACATCATATTACAAAAATGTGCACTTGTATTGACTTTGACTTGTCTTTTCTCCAATTTCATATGCACAAGTTAGGGCATTTGGAGTGTGTCTATACCTAATCTGAAATCACTCAAGTAGAGACATTAGACACCAATATGTGGAATGGTTAGTCATCATCAAAACATGGGTTTAGTCAATTTAGACGTGAGTCAACATTGACCTAATTGACCTTGAGTCAATATTCTCCCCCTTTTTGAAGATGACAAACCATTCCATAAATGTATTTAAAGCTTTTAAGTAAAATCATATCTTCAGAGAAACCTAAAGGTTTCAGTAGGATTGAGCTCATATGCTCCCCCTCAATTGATGCTAGTGGAGTTCTCATACTCCCCATCAATTGATGATATTTCTCCTGTATGGTTAGCTTTCATAACATTTATAGAATATTATGTCTTCTACTCATATATGTTCTACACATATATGTCTTCTCCACTTTACCTTCTCCCCCTTACATGGACATACTTCTCCTCTTCATGTAAGACATGTCTTCTCCCTATTTTGTCAAAAGAAGACATACCTTTCTCCCCCTTTGTCAATTCAAAAAGTGGGGGTATGAAGAAATAAGAAACACCACTTGTTAAGAGAAAGGAGATAACAAAAAGTTATATAGGAGAGTAGAAGAGCACATATAGGGGCTTGTCCAAGCATAGAAAGAAAAGCAAGTTAAAGCATATACTTGAACAACCCAAAATGCAAGATAAGGTGCTTCTAGAAAAATAAGAAATCACAATTTTGACCCTCAAGATGACAGAATTTACCCAAAAAGTATCAGTGCTCATGGAAAAGCAATGAGCCTTGCTCAGAAGGCTGTTTCTACATAAAAAATACTAGTCTTGCACCAAAAACTGAAACTGGAGCAAAAGCTACATGAAATCCAAAAATGCTCCAATTTCTACATACAATGTAGATCTAAGTACCCTACATTAGAATGTTATGCAAGTAACTCAAGATAGTAGATATGAAATTCAAGGAACAAGCTTGAGCAAGTATGAGACAAGATACAAGCATAGCATATAGTGAAATACCACTAGATGAGAAATGTCACAAATTTTAAACAAGGTCAGAACTACATGTATATGAACTACCAGTAGATGTTATCACAAGTTAGGACTACTAGTAGGATCTAGATCATAGAAAGAGATACCAAAATATACACAATATAAAGCATGGCTATGAGTGGATGAAGACATATATCCAAACAAAGAGATATGCAATTTTAGAAGCATGAAAGGATATAACTCATTAACAAATATGCATCATTACCAAAGGATGATTACCACTAAGAACCTCAAGGTTGTATCAAAACAACATATACACCTAGATAGATGTATCAAGTTAGAGTACAACAGAAGCAATTTTAGACACAACCAAGAGATCCAAAGACATCATCATCAAAACCTACAAAACAACTCAAAGCAAGTAATTACAAGATATAGGTATACCAATTTAGAGCAATTAGAGAGATAGAGTTGTAAGAAAGATAAGCAATTTAAAGAATGGAAATATGCATATATAAAGGTACTAAAGGAGTTCCAAAGAATAAGGCTATTGGTTTAGAAAATCTAGTTGAGAGGAAAATTCTCATTCAATAAGCCAAATGTATATTTTGTGCACAATGTTATCAGTTGAGTTATGTGCATTGACAACTCGACCGATGACAGTTGATGGCAAAACCCATTGGTGTCTATCGTTCGAGTTTCAAACAGGGCAAACTCGACCAACAGAGCTATTGTCAAAAGGCACATATATTTCATGAAAACATATTTAAAGGCATGCTAAAAAATACAAACCATATCCAAACATGTGTAAGCAAGTTAGTAATGCACTATAAAAGCATTTGAAATAGTTTTTGAGCAAGAGTGTGAAGAGAATCCCAAAATACCACTTTTGATTCAAAAACCACATGCATAGTGCACACTAACTTGAAAAAAACAAGTTAGAAATGGTTATAAGCAAGTAAACATTTACCTTTGTGCTTACCATTGCTTTTCCACTTGTTGTCACCCTCTACACATATCACCTTTCTTCTTTCATGTGGATTGAGAAGTCAATTTGCAATTCCATGGCTCAAGTCAATCCATTTGCAAGTACCTACAAGAAGAAAGATGAAATGGTCCTCAATCATGTTTTTGGGTCTGGAGGAGTTAGTTTAGCAACCCAAGTCCTATTGCTCTTGGGTGCTTTCCTAAAAGGACAACAAGTAGAATAATGACCAAAATCATTGCAATAGTTGCATGTTCCCATAGTCTTAGAACTAGAGGATTCTCTATGGAAGATTGGAGGTCCTTTACCTTTGTTGTTCCTTTGACTACTATCATACCCCAAACCATGTCTACCAATTTGTTTAGTAGTATGGTGTAGGATATCATTAAGATTTTTTTTACCTACCAAGAATCTTTGCAAGGAAGATCTCAAGCCATCATTATCATGCATAAGAGAAGTAATAGTAGAAGACAAATGGTTGATATTATCTCTAGCATGCAAAAGATCATTTTCTAAGAAAAGATCTTAAGTTAGATAAGAATCTCTATCGATATGAAGAGAAGCAACATCATTCTCTCTACTAGTAGAACTAGAACAAGATTCATGCACATTGATTTTAGCAAACAAGGAGGCATTTTCTGTTTCAATCAAGGCAATCTTAGAAAGATAAACACCATTTTCAGATTTTAATCCTTGAAAAGAAAAATCTCTGACCTTCTTTTCAGATTTAAGAACATCAATATCATGCATGAGAGAATTAACAATTAAAGTATGATCTTCATTAGAACTAGGCATAAGAGGTTTAACTTCTAGAAATCTAATCTTGTCAAGCAAGCTAGCATTTTCAAGTTTAAGAGAATCTACTTGACTACGATAATCATTTTTATCATCAACCAAGCAAGAATTAGCATGTTCAAGATCATCTAAGTCTACATGCATATTATCAACAATTCTAGCAAGCTTTTTCTTTTTCCTTTTATAAGACTTTTTTTTGGATCAGGTAAAATATTACTAAAAGCAAAAGTATAGGGAACCTATACTGAGCTTTGCAAGGGGATTAACTACAAAAAAAACCATGGGGTAATTAACTACAAAAGCCTCAATGTCTTTTCACAAGGAGGTCTAAACCTTTATAAAGCAGAGGTTTGGCCTTACACACAAGACAGAGTCTCTCTGTAAGCACATCAAAGCACTAGAACTTGTCCAACTCCCTACCACCATGCACTCTGGCATTCCTTTTCTACCAAATCAGGAAAGTCAAGGTCGATAAACCCAAACGCACAAAAGAACCCAAAACATGCTCCCTAGCCATCTTGGTCTGCAACCAATCCAAAATCTCGATGAGATTGGAGGGAGGGGACCCACCCCACCCACATTTTAAGATCATGCGGGCCCAAAGATACTTGGAATACTCACACTCAAAGAAGAGGTTCCAATGAGACTTGTTATCCTTCTTACACAATCTGCGAACTGGGTCAACCATCAACCCCCAGCCCGTCAACCTATCAGTAGTAGGTAAATGTCCTAAGATGCATCTATAGAGGTTGCAAATCCACTTGGGAGTTTGCACCTTGTTCTAGACAACTGTGAACCAAGGAATAGGAGGGTCGACCAACCTCTGTTGCCCCGGTTTGGGAACCAAGCAGCACCAGCTATCCTGACTTAGTTGGGTATACTCCTACTTCACCCCGCTCCACAACGTGGTCATGCATCTCCAAACTAGTGAATCCCCTGTCGGTGGAATCACACTCGGGGATGTGTCGTACCTCACCCTCATCCATGCTACCCAAGGTGAATTAGGCCTAGTAAGGAACCTATCAATACGGTAGTAGGTCGCTCTATCTGCCATACTCTGAGGATCCATCAGCCCGAGGCCGCCTTGTTCCCTCGACCTAGACACAATATCCCAGGCAATGTCGTGGCCTTTCCCACTCCAGAGGAAGCTATTCATTATGCTTCTGGCCTTGTTGATGATGAACCTGGGCAATTCCACCAGCCTAGTCCAGTAGTTGATCTTTGCCGTGAGAAAATATTTGATCAACACCAAGTGGCCAGCAAGCGAGATATTATTACCAGCCCATTTGTCCACTGTGCATCTGAGGTCGTCAATCAACGAGCTATAGTGGTTGTCGTTCCTTCTACCACCTGAAAGAGGTATTCCCAGATATTTAGTGGGGAACACCCCCGTGGAGATACCAGCCACATTCTGCAGTCTCTCCCTTCACTGATCACAGGACCAGGAGAGGAAGATTTTGGATTTGATTTCACTGATGTACATCCCAGTCAATTTCCCAAAATGGATCAGGATACTTTTCACCCTACTGAAGTATTTCGCATGTCTGGCGGTGAACAACATGACATCATCTGCGAATAGGATATGAGACGAGAGTGAGACTCCCCCAATCTTGAACACCTTTAGATTCTTGTTGTCATGTTCCCTCTGGATACTTTGTGATAGGAACTCCATGGTAATGACAAAAAGCAAAAGGGATAGCGGGTCACCCTGCCTTAGGCCATTAGAAGTAGTGAACAAGCCATGTGGCACCCCGTTGATAAGAATATAAAAGGAAGTGGTTTCCACGCATTGCCTCATCATTTTGATCCATCTGTCTGAGAACCCAAGCGCAACCATGATTCTGCACAGAGCAGACCAATCCACATGGTCGTAAGCCTTTGTAATGTCTAATTTGATGCATGCCTTCCTCGTGGCCCTGTTGCGGTTGAAATCCTCCAAAATCTCATTGGCTAGAAAAGCACCCTCTGCCAAAGATCTATCTTTGATAAAAGCAAGTTGTTCTGGGGAGATGATCACAGGCAGTACCCTCTTCAACCTACCTGCTAACAACTTGGCCAAGACTTTATATAACACCGTACAATAAGAAATAGGTCTGTAATCTGACATAGAAGCCAGCCTGTTAACCTTTGGTATGAGCCTTATGAAGGCGTGATTTACTTTCCTAACCATGGTGCCTCCCACCATGAACCACCTCACTGCACAACCCATATCTTCCTCAATGATGTCCCAGAAAGCATGGAAGAACTTCCCATTAAACTCGTCAGGACCAGGAGCTTTGGTCGCACCAATGGAAAAGACGGCCTCTTTGATTTCTTTATCAGAGATTGGGACGCATAGATCCCTGTTCATATCCTCTGTCACCATTCTCCTTAGCATCACATCCCCCCTACTATTTTCCTGTTTGTTGTATAATTTCTCGAAGTAGTGAACCGCCTCCAGGGCCACTTCATCAGAACCTCTCATCACTGAGCCATCCTCCTTCATCAAACTGTGAATGCAATCACGCATGTGGTTCTTCTTAGTAGCATTGTGATATATTTTTTTGTTGTGGTCACCATAATTAATCCACTAGATCCTACTTCTCTGCCAGTGATATATTTCCTCTGCTTTCTCTAGTTGGAGCAATCTTATAGCTTTACTTTCCTCCATTTTCATCCTGACTGGATCGTCGGGGTATGATCTAAGGTCCTCCGCAGTCACCTGATAATCAACAGAAGCCTTTTTAACCAAGATAGGGAGGTTGGAGCATGCACCTTCCCACTCTTTTAGGGTAGCCTTGGTCCTTCTTAGCTTCTCCAACACTCTGAACAAAGGGTTACCAACCACCCTCTGCGCCCAAGTGTGGGCCACCACCTCCTTGAACCCTGGCCAATCCACCCAGAAGTTCAGGAACCTGAACGGTCTGTTCTTCATGTGGGTGATCGCCAGAGGGATCCTGAGCCAAGTATGGTCGCTATTGGGATGACCACCAACGATCACCTTTGCCTCTGGAAATGTATCCAACCAAGCATCATTCACTAAACCTCTATCCAGATTACTCGAAATCCTATGTTCAGGACTCCTTTTGTTGTGCCAAGTAAAGATATCCCCAACCATATTCAATTCCCCCAGGTTGGCCGCATCCACCATGTCGTTGAACCTCCCTAATATTAAATCAGGTATAGGTTTACCCCCCCCCCACCTTTTCCCTTGCTTTACGGATGTTGTTGAAGTCACCCACCACCATATGAGGGATCTGGTGTTGGGTTGAGGTGATGATATCCTCCCAGCATCTTCTTCTTCTTCCTTCGTCATTGTGCCCATAAATGGCGGTGATCACACAGTGGAAGCCACTTGTGTTGATGCAACTGAGAACCATCATCTGATCAGTAGTATGGATTACCTGAGGATCCTAAACGTTCCTATGCCACCCAACTGCAATGCGGCCAGCATCAACCTGCTCCAGGTGGGACTCCACACCCCAGTCCACAGGGAAGGCACCGAAGAGTCTATCCATGTTAATCCTTTTCACCTTTGTCTCCAAAATGATCGCCAAGGAAGCATGGCTATCCCCTATCACCTTCCTCACCCGTCTTTGCTTTTGGGGCCTGGAATCCCCCCTCACATTCCATGTGAGGACTGACATATTAACCTACTTTGTGACCCCCCCTTCTGGAGGAGTTCACTCTGGCCAATGGACGCCTTCCCCTCGTGCCGGTCGATAGGGCCCTATCCATCTTCCTTCTGCAAGTATAAGACTTAAGAGAGGCACAAGTATCATGAATAATAGAAATCAAAGATTCTTTATCTAAAGAGTTTAGATTTACCTCACTTGAGTCCTTACTTGCTGATTCCATAAGAGCAAAATGGCATTCTCCTTCATCACTAGAGCTTGAGCTACCACTTGACTCTTCACTTGATTCTTCACTTGAGCTTGAGTTGGAGGAGTCACTTGAGCTTGAGTGGCACTTATCTTCTCTTTTCTTGTGATGATGGGTATTTATGACTTGTGGGCAATCTATCTTAAAATGACCCTTCTTTCCACACTTGTGACACCAGATGGAGGAGGACTTGCCTTTGTAGAGTTTACCCTTGGAGTACATGACATCTTCTTCAACATGAGAGGATGGAGAGAATTATTCCATGATAGCTTCAATTTGAGTCTTCATTTCAGCCTTCTTCATTCTCTTTAGCTCTTTCTCCTCTTATCTTGCAACTTCTTCTCTCTTGTCAAGTGTGACTTCATGTGCTTGTAGATTTCCAATGACCTCTTCAATAGGAATATCCTTAAGAGAACTTGCTTCTTCAATGGAAGTCACCTTGGGTTCCCACCTCTTGGGGAGAGTTCTAAGGATCTTTGAATTGATTTCTCCACTAGACATAGGATGATCTAGAACTGCAAGACCATTCACAATGGTGTTGAGCCTTGAGTACATGTTGGCTATATTCTCCTCATTTCCCATCTTGAAGTTCTCAAGTAGCCCTTTGAGCATGTAGACTTTGCTTTCCTTCACTTTATATGTCCCCTCATAGGTGATGCATAGCTTTTTCCATACCTCATAGGCTGTCTCACAAGAAGAAATCCGGTTGAACTTGGTGGAGGTCATAGAGAAATAGAGGATGTGCATGGCTCTAGCATTAAAGGTTGCTTTCTTCAAGGTAGCATCATCCCATTCTTCAATCTTTGTCTTTGGTAGTTTGTATGGGTTGTTCACCATTTTCCACATCTCAAGACTTGATCCTTGGATGTAGAATTGAAGCCTTCTTCTCTAATAGAGGAAATTACTCTCATCAAAGATTGGTAGGTTGATCAAGTATCTCCCTCCTTGGTAGTCACCCATCTTCTCCTACTTGTTGAAGTATGCTTGGAGAAGCCCGCTCTGATACCAATTTTTGGATCCTAGATGGGTGATTAGATTCTCTAGAGGGGGGTGAATAGAGTTGAATGCACTTAAACAAAATTCATTAGACCTTCAAGATATATCACAAGATAAGGTTGCTAAATAGGAAATTTGTGTGCAACTAAAGCATGCATAGCAAGGGAGAGAGAGATTGAACATACACCAAGAGACAAGCTATTTATAGTGGTTCCACACTTCAAACTAGAAGTGAGTCAGTCCACTACATAGAGAGGTCAACCTCTAGGATTTCTTAACCTTGCACCTTCATTATATTCATTATAAGAGATACAATACAAGACCACCAAAGGACTTACCTATCCAATACAAAGAGTTTTCAACCTTACAAAGGACTTACCCACTTTGCAAGGAGTCTTTTGCCTTCTTCCAAGGACTTACCTACTCGTGTACAAGTCTTCAGCCTTGTAGGGATTACCCACTCTTCTTGGATCTTCTGCCTTTGACTTCACCTTCACTCGGAGAAGCTTCCACTGAGGACTTATCCACTTGAGCAAGGAGTCTTCTGCCTTCACCAAGGGCTTACCCACTCTTGCTACAAGTCTTCAACCTTGATCTTCACCAAGGGATGCCTTCCCTTGTTCTTGTTCACCTCTCTTAGACAAGAGAGAGAACCTTCATCTTCATGATTGAAATGAGAGATAGGGAGGTGGTGGAAGTGAGAGCCTCACAAGATATACATGTAGGACGAGCTGTCTTACAAATATCCTACTCACTCTAATGGATGTAGAAAGTGATTAAGCTTAGAGATAGAGAGGAGGCACTCAACTATAGAATAGGAACCTCACATAGAGTTTGCATTGAATGCTCCACCTTGGAATGAAGCTCAAGGGGTCCTATTTATAGCTGGGGATGCCTCTTAGCCTTTGGGAACACTTGAGAATGAAAACTAGCCATTTTTTGGCTTGCAACATATATATTTTCACTTGTTGCAACTCCACAATGGCTAGAAGCAATTTTTTGCACTTTTCTGTATAGTGCAATCGGTCAAGTTTCTATAAGGGTAACTCGATCGATAGAGTAAAAGACAAAGTTGATATTCAGACCATTGGTCGAGTTTGTCCTGGGGAAACTCGACCGACCAATGAAAATTGAATTGGTCAGGTACTCCATCGGTCGAGTTCTGTCAAGTGTAAACTCGACCGATCAAAAGTCATTTTCAAGATCCAATCAGGATCGGTCAAGTTTGCAACTCACAAAACTCAACCAATGAACAGCCTGATGTGAATTTTGGAAAATGGCTTTTGAGTGCTTAATTATTCAATCTAAGTGCTCCTGATTTTTTCTAAGCTTAATTACAAGTCATACAATCATTACAAGTGATTTACAACATGATTCTAATGGATTTACATCATATTACAAAAATGTGCACTTGTATTGACTTTGACTTGTCTTTTCTCCAATTTAATATACGCAAGTTAGGGCATTTGGAGTGTGTCTATACCTAATCTAAAATCACTCAAGTAGAGACATTAGACACCAATATGTGGAATGGTTAGTTATCATCAAAACACGGGTTTAGTCAATTTAGACATGAGTCAACACTGACCTAATTGACCTTGAGTCAACAATCTTCTTATCTGTTTATATACATAATTTGATGTAAACAATAGACATTGTTGAGATTTATGTCTTTTGCTAGGACATGGGTCTCACCTTGAGGGTCACCACATCTTTTTAGGTGATTGCTAGTAACACCGTCAGACCTGTGGAAGAGAGGAGAAGTTTGGAGATCCATAGAGGAAGAAGGTTGGCTAGTTGTTTAGTGTGTCCTAAAGTTGTCCATGTACTCTCGGGTCCAGGCCGGGAAGTTTTGTTAGATGATGTATATCCACTCAAGGTTTTGATAGTAATCTAATGTTGTATATGATGTATATATATGGATAATATCTTTTGTATACATCTTGTGGATGAGGCCATTGAATAGTTGTAAAGATACTTGGTATGGGGTGTGCTTTATGCAATATGTTGGACCTTTATCTAAACATTCCTAGACATGTTTGAGAAGTTTAACTTGGCAATAATTTTGTACCTTTTTAGTGATGTGATAATTAGTGATTGATTGTGTTTTTGTTTTTAGTAATCATATTTAGCATGGCAGGTTGTCACATTTGGTGGTATCAGATCTTAGGGTTTGTTGAGTCTACAGGGACATAGGACTTAGGTTTTGTGTCTATTCTCACATAATCCAATATATTTGATCATAACTTATAGTTGTGCAGATATGTCTAAAGAACGTAAAGAGCATGCAGAAAACAGATATATAGGGCTGAGAGGTCTCGGCAGGAGATCAGTACCCGACAGAAGATTACCTAAGATGGGGCTAGAACAGCCTGTACCGCCTCCGTTTGACCCTTCAACCATGGCTAATCCAGCTTTTCCATCTGTGTTTGGATAGCTCATGGTGATAATTACACATTTGGTGGATAGGGCGCCTGCACCTCAACTAAGATCACCTATCCCTAATGCGGAATCTCAGGGTCCAGGGAAGACCTTTGAGAGGTTGAAGTATGTGGAATCCATTGAGTATGTGGGTACAGCAGATCCAGCAAATGTCAATATGTGGTTTATAGAGTTAGAGTAGGTGTTTAGAATCTTGAACATATCTAATGAGGACAAGGTGAAGCATGCAGTTTACCTCTTAAAGGGTAGTGTTGGCCATTGGTGGGCCATTGAGGAAGAGAAGAAACTATGATTAGTAGTGAGTTGGGGAGAGTTTTGGTGGGAGTTTGTGAGCCGCTACTTCCCTGAGCTATATCTGGATGAGAAGATAGTCTAGTTTGAATGGTTGCACCAAGTGTCACTATCTATAATTGACTATGGGGAAAGGTTTAAGGATCTATTGAGGTTTTATCCTCACATGGCAATTATGGAGAAGGAGAGGGTCCATTGGATTGAGAAAGGTTTGAATGTTGAGTTGTCTACAATAGCATCCACTTTAGAAAATCGAGAGAAGTTTTACACCTTCATGGAATTTGCTAGGAGGATAGAGAGGTCTGATTTTGATAAGCGAGAAGCCAATACAAGGAAGAGGTTAGCCCAGTTGCAAGGGAAATCATATGGTCATTTTAAGAAACCATGTTCTCTTCACTGTAGTACCAATACTCACAATAGAGATCGATTTTTCTGATCTAAGAGCATGAGTTTAGTCATAGTGGTCCCCTACTAAAGGGAGAGGTCGTAGTTTTACGCCAACTGGGGCACATAGTAATGGGTTAGTATCAGTGACAGGGTCTTCTAGGTTGTAGTATGACATGCATACGTGCTTCAAGTGTGGTCAGATTGGGAATGTGAGATGGTCTTGCCCCATGAAAGACAAGGACGTGACACAATAACTGAGGCAAAGTCAGCAGAGCTCATAACAACAACAGTACAGTAGTACTGGTGGTAGAGGACATGGCCAGACATCAAAGTCAAGGTCATCAGGACCAGCTAGCAGAGGGCGAGTACGACAATAGGTGATGACTAGATTCTATGCCATGAGTCACTCGGAAGGAGTGGTCAACCCAGAGGTCATAACAGGTTAGATGGAACTTTTTCATTCTGACTTATCTGCTTCTTCTTTTGTATCAAATTTGGTTGATTCGGGTGCTACACACTATTTATCACTAGAGAGGTTATAAACATTTGCAATCTTCGTGTTTTTAGTAGATCTAATAACCTCTTGCTAGAAACCCCTTTGGTTGGTTCTGTCTTGTTGTGTGAGGTGTGTCCATCTTGTGTTCTTTCTTTCTTAGGTTGCAGCATTCAAGTGGATCATATGACACTTGACATGCATGGATTCGATGTAATCCTAGGGATGGATAGCTTGGAGAAGTACAAGATTGTTTTGTACTATAGTTCCAAGGTTGCAATGTCTGTGATGGGGATGTCTCCTGGACTTTTCAAGGCAACATGAAGATTCTCCCTACTAGTCTAGTATAGGTTGTGATAGTAGAGAAGTTGATCAGAAAAGAGTGTGAGGCTTTCTTAGATCATGTTGTGGATACCAAGGTGATGAGTCCTACCATCCAAGATGTACCAGTCGTACATGAGTTTAAAGATGCTTTTTAGATGAGTTTCTTGATGTACCGTCTCATAGAGAGATTGATTTTGAGATCAATCTAGTTCCTAGAACACAACCCATAGCTCAGGTATCCTATAGGATGGCACCAGTAGAGATGAAGGAGTTGAAGAAATAGTTGCAAGAGTTCCTAGGGAAAGGTTGCATATGATCGATCACTTCCCCTCAGAGTGCTCTAGTGTTGTTCATGAAGAAGAAAGATGGTTCTGTGAGGCTTTACATAGATAAGAAGTAGTTGAACAAGGTTACAGTCAAGAACAAATACATGTTGCTGAGGATATATGATCTATTTGATCAATTGAGAGGTGCCATAGTGTTTTGCAAGATAGACTTGAGGTCAAAATATCACCAATTGAGGATTAAGGCAGGTGACATACGTAAGACTGCTTTTAGGACAAGATATGGTCATTGTGATTTCATGGTTATGATGTTTGGGCTAACCAATGCACCAACAGAATTTATGGACTTAATGAATAGAGTTTTCATATTGTATCTTGATCAATTTGTGGTGGTGTTCATAGATGATATCTTGATATACTCCAGAGTTAGACAACATCATGAGTAGCATCTTCAACAAGCACTAGAGTTGTTGAGGCAGCACCAGTTGTATGCTAAGTTTAGTAAGTGTGAGTTTTGGCTGACTGAGGTATCTTTCCTTGGTCATGTCATATCTATAAAGGGTGTTTGTGTAGATCCTAAGAAGGTGGGTTCAGTGCTGGAGTGGGAGCATCCCAAGACACTGATTGGAGTCTGAAGCTTCCTAGGTCTGGCAGGTTACTACAGGAGGTTCATTAACAACTTCAGTGTCATAGCCTTACCTTTAACCAAGCTAACTAGGAAGGGTGTTCCTTTTGTTTGGGATGGCAAATGTCAACATTCTATTTAGTTGTTAAAGGAGAAGTTGAGTGCTCCAATTTTGGTGTTGCCAGAGTAAGGAAAAGGTTACATTGTTTTCTGTGATGCCTCAAAAAATGGCTTGGGATGTGTGTTGATGCAAGACAAGAACATGATTTCTTTTGCTTCGCGATAGCTTAAGAAACACGAGGAGTACTATCCAACTTATGACCTGGAGTTATCCATTGTAGTTCTAGCCTTGAAGATTTGGAGACACTATCTGTATGGAAAAAAGAGTCAAATCTTCAAAGATTACAAGAACCTTCAATATATCTTCTCAAAGCAGGATCTGAACATGAGGCAAATAAGGTGGATGGAGCTGATCAAGGACTATGATTGCACAATACACTATCACCCTGGGAAGGGGAATGTGGTGGATGATGCATTGAGAAGGAAGTCGTCTTCATCATTACCTATAGATAAAGCATAGTTATACTCCTTGGCGTGTCACAAGCGAGACATGCTAGTGTTGCTTTGGCAGATGAATGTACAGTGGTAAGTATCTCTATTAGTAGGATTGTTAGCACAGCTACATGTCAAGATGACATTGTTACAATGGATTAGAGATGCACAAAAGAATGATATTGTGATATAGACTGTCAGATCATAGTTTGGCAGTGAGAACCAGGATGGCTTCCATGAGTTAGATGATGGAACATTGTGCTTCTACAATCGGATAGTGGTTCCACATATTGACTGCTTGAGGGAGATGGTGCTTAAGGAGGTTCATTCCTCAATCCACATGATGCATCTCGGAAATACAAAGATGTATCATAACTTGAAGGGCTTGTATTGGTGACCAAGTTTGAAGTGTGATGTGGCAGAGTTTGTGGCCAAGTATCCAATTTGTCAACAAGTCAAGGTGAAGCATCAGAAGCATGCATGAACATTACATCCTTTTCCAATACCACAATGGAAATGGGATCATATAACCATGGACTTTGTGGTTTTCCTCCCAAGGATATCCAAAGGTCATGATTCCATTTGGGTGATTGGTGATCTATTAACAAAGGTAGTTCACTTCCTTCCAGTTAAGACCACTTATACAACAGTGAAGTTGCACAGGTTTATGTTGATGAAATATTTCATTTACATGGAATACCAGTCACCATAGTATCTAACAGAGATCCTCAGTTTACAAGTAGGTTCTAGGAGCATCTAAATATAGCATTGGGGACATAGTTGAGGTTCGACACAGCCTTTCACCTACAGGTAGATGGTCAGTCAGAAAGGACCATTCAGATGTTAGAAGACCTTTTAAGAGTGTGAAGAAGTGTATTTGTTTTTATATTGATATGTACACCCTTGTCCTATATATAGGATAGGAGGATATTATAAGGAAGCACAAAGGAAGCGACTCCACCCTAATGGGCCATGGGCAACATACCCACATAGACAATAGACTGATTGATTTATTACCTAAATAGGTTAATATTCTAACACTCCCCCTCAAGCTAGAGCATGGGTGAACACATGTCCAAGATTGGAGTTACAAGACTTGATTGAATCAAAACAAATGATAAATAAAAGATAGATATGTCACTCCCTGTAAAAAAATTGTTAATCCCCCTTAAACAATACTTCCTAACTAAAAAGATATGATAACGCCTCTTTGAGATGTGTTATGTAGGTTGGGGAAGTTCAAGTTTTGAAAAAGGTATTTCTTTTGAAGTGCATCTAGAATGAAGAACATGTGAAGCAAACAACCATAAATACCACGACTACACCATCTTCACTGGAGAGGAATGTGGAGTAGAATAAGTGCACTCAACACATCCAACATACATAACGCGGCACCAAGCAGAGGCACAATGTTGATGTAGCAGTGGAGATGTCTCTAAATTGTCTGAGAAGTGTAGCCAACTAGAATTAGCATAGAAGACCACCGACATGCATAACATGGCACTAGAAGATGTGTTGAGATGTCATCTCAAAATGTAGAAGTAGCAGATGCAACTCAGAGAAGACATGACAAAGTGGCTCAGTGAAGATCACTTTGGATGAATCCTTGTAGATACAAAATTTGCACATGCTTGAAGGTGGAAAACTTCAGAGATGAAGAAGCAACCATCTAGAACATCAAATGCAGAATGAATGATCAATTGGAACATCATCAACACCAAAGGGACTAGAGGCCGAACTTAGCTCAACAACTGTGATATCCTTCAATGTTGTCTAAAATTTTAAGTGATGTTAAGTGGGAATGACACACCACAAAGATATCATGAAAGCAGATGTGTTGAAGAACATGAAGCTCCTTGAAGATAGCATGGAATATCATCTCATCTAATCTCATTTCTCTCTCCTCATATCCTCTCTCATGTTCTCTTTCTCATGTTATCCCATACCCTCCTCTCTATCTCTCTATCTCTCTCCTTTATTCCCCCCACACTCCAAATATAACGAGAGGTGAGTAGATGGTGTGGGAAAAAAAGGAAATATGACCCCCCCGGCATGTGGAAAGACGTATACATGATGGATGGAGGGGTGGGAAATGAAAAGGGTAAAAGAAGAGGTGCAGTATGTAGAGAAGAACAAAAGGACTACTAGAATGGAAACATTGGTAAATGGAGGAGATACATTACTAGACTTTTTCTCAGTAGGGAAAGAAGAGGCACTGTAGGCTCTAGGTAGAAAATCTATAACTAGAATCAATATGTACAACAACCCAACTATAAGATCCAAATAGAGAAACTAAATGGATATTTTCTTGACCTGAAAAGTCTGCCCCCCACAAAAAAAGAAATTGGTTCAAAAAATAGTAACAGGATCTGATTATCATCAAGTATTAGAGGAGAGTTAGACCTTTAGAAGACATCAAGACTAGAACTGGAAGTGGAATGACTATTTTTGACATGTCGTGTTTGGATATGGACACGTCGTGTACTTGTCTGGGTGAGAGGCAGGCTCCTGATGACATGCCATGTAGCTCCTTCGCTCGAAATGACTAAGTCCTTACAACACATTGTGTGGAAATGCGACACGTCATGTCAGATGTCAGAGGTGAGAAATGGATCTCCGTTGACACATTGTGTTCTAAGAAGACACATCATGTCTGATGTTGATAGCTAACTTTGATGTCAACTGACATGCTATGTTTGAGGAAGACACACCATGTCTATTACCTTCAGGAAGAGTTCTAGAATCCAACACGTTGTGTTGTTTGATCAACACCTCGTGTCTATTGCGATCTGAGAAAAACTCCACACCATAAGGATGATTTGTGGAGAAAAATACATTGTTTTATTTGGACAACATGCCCTATCAACAACGGATGATGCACGATCTTGATGGGAATTCACATGGTCAAGGAGACAAGTACCTTGGGAATTAGCCTTGTCTTTTGTGCTCCTTTGATCATGAACAATGGTGGCTCCTTGCTTGATCATGACCAGATCTGGACAGGAATTAGTGTCATCCAAGATTTTGAGAGGTGGTGTAGTTATGGAGTGATGGATGGACAATTTCATGGCTAGAATGGTGGCTCGATGCAGAGACTATAGGGAAACAAGGCAGTAAATATCATGGTTACGACAGTTGCTGGAGCAAAAGGTTGATATGCTTGATGTGGCTTCTTTAATAATGGTGGCTAGAGCTGCTTGATGAACATATCTTGTGGAAAGTGACAACATACTAATAGATCTAGATAGGTCAGATGGTGTCATCCAAAGACAAAGATAGACTAGGATAGATTTTCGGGAAGGATGGAGTTGCCACATAGACAAAAATCTAAGTGAAGGGGGAAGAAGATGCAACTGTGGAGGCCGGAATGTGCCTAGAGGGAGGCCTGCCTAAGCCATGGAGATGGTGGCGGCCACCCATAGGCGAACTCTCCCCTTATTTCTCTCTCTAGGAGAGGAAGGGGCGGCAGCTACTAGGGTTGGAAGGAACACCGATAGGAGAAGGAATAAGGGGCAGCCGCTAGGGTTGTCTCCTCAGGGTTACTGCTCTGATACTGTGTGAAGAAGTGTATTTGTTACTATATTGATATGTACACCCCTATCCTACATAAAGGAGAGGAGGCTATTGCAACGAAGCACAAAGGAAGCTACTAAAACCTAATGGGTTGTGGGAAATAGGCATGTCTAGACAATAAACCAATAAACATATTAACTAAATAGGCTATTATTCTGACAAAGACCATGTGTTCTTTAGTATTTGGGCAGTTAAGATGTCCACTTAAGTCTGATTGAGTTTGCTTACAATAATAGCTATCGGAGAAGCATAGACACGGCACCGTATGAGGCTTTGTATGTTAGGCAATGCAGGTCACCTCTTTGTCGGTAAGAAGGAGATGAGTATCAAGTTTTGGGTCCCGAACTAGTATGGAGGACTATATAGAAGATCAAGGTGATTCAACAACGCTTAAAGGTAGCTCAAGATAGACATAAGTCATATGTTGATAACCACCATAGACCTCTAAAGTTCTAAGTTGGAGATTGTGTGTACCTCAAGGCTTCCCCTTAGAAGGGAATGTTGAGGTTTGGTAAGAAGGGTAAGTTGGCTCCTAGATTTATGGGACCGTACCCTATCTTAGCACGAGTTAGAAAAGTGGCCTACAAGTTGGAGTTACTGCCAGAGTTGCATAGATTGCATAATGTCTTTGATGTTTCCATGTTGAGGAAGTGTCACCCAGATATAGATCAAACAATACAGCCAGTGGAGGTTGAGTTAGATGAGGATGTTTCTTATTTTGAGGATCCTATTTTGATCCTAGATAAGTCAGTGCAGAAGTTGAGGAAGAAATGCATAGTTGTAGTGAAGGTGTTGCAGCATCACTGTGGGGTGGAGTAAGCCACTTGGGAGTTAGAGGATGAGATGCATAAGCAGTACATGTCCTCATTTTCTTAGGATTTTGGAGGTGAAATGTAAGGCTCCTGAACTTGCTTAAAGTGTTTAACAAGCTTAATTATCATAATTGAATGCTTAGAATCTTAATCTAACAAAGGTAACCTCTGAACAATAGCCAGTGGCCAGCCTGGGAGACCATCAACCGATGGCCTAATAGTCCCCAACAGTCAGTGGACCTGCTACTTTCTCTTCCATGCAAGCTTTAAGCCATGGACGCACGGACAGTTGCTTGTACACCTCATGCTTCTTCTCAACCTTATTCTCCAAGATTTATATACTTATCCTTAAGCCCCCAAATGAAACTTTTGATCTCTACCACTTCCCTCCTACTAAGAACCTCATTGCCTCTCTATTCTACTGTGGAGGACCTGTCCAAGGAAGAAGAAGAAGGTGCTCTTCTTGGTGGAGCTCATAGGGTTTAAGTTTACTTCCTTTAGGGCTTCTAAAGCTCCTTCTTGGTGATCTTGACCTATATGAGTAAGTATCCCCTCCTTCCCTCCTTTTCTCTCTATGTTCTTTTCTTCCTACATTTCTCCATGTTGGAACCTTGTTGTTCCATGGTAGAAGTTTCTCTAGAACTCAAGAATCTACCTTTCTTGCTTCTTCTTCTTCTAGGGTTTTACTTCCTTGTGAAGAAGGGTGCCTACATGGCCGAGTTCAGATCTAAAACTTGGGTTTTCTTGCCTTCTTTGCTCGAGTTTCTTTCTACTAGAAGTCTGTTCTTATCAGTAGAGGTGAGTTTTATAATCTTATTCACTTATATTGCTTGCTCCAAGTTGCTTACTTATGTTCTTGCTTAAAAACAAAGATCCGTGCATATAGAAGCTATGCTTACTTGATATTTCGACTTTTATGGTGTTCCCTGTTCTATTTTCAGCACTAGATGAACATGTAATTATGTATACATTATTCCTAAGGTAGAACATGATCTAGAAAAATTTGTTCTAACAACTGATGGTGCTAAGCACCTAACAATGGATGGTTCATATTATGGTTTTCAAGCTATTTCCTCCACTACCTCATCACCCGATGGTGATACAATGCAACAACTGACAGTGTTGACAACTGATGGTGGTAACCAAGGTTGTCAACCAATGGTGACAACCATTGGTCACCTCTTAGGTTAGGTTTTGGCTTAATTATAAGCATAATGATCAACTACTAAGTACCATAATGATGCTATCAATCAATGATGACTTTAGCTTAATGTCTGATGGTGTTAAATGAATATAGTACTGATATAACAACCAATGGCGACTTAATGATCACAACCAATGGTGTATTAGGTTATCACAACCAATGGTGAGTTAAGGATGTAATTGTAGAATCAATTAATCCTTAAAATAATGATCTCTTGGTTTAATTGTTCTAATGGTTAAACTTATATCCTAATTGATGACTTTGAATAATGAACCTGATCCAATGAATGAGATGGGATGCTTTAACATCCAATGGATTAGATTGAATCCCATAGTATTCTATGTGTGTCCTAGTGATGATAAATTAATTATTTAATGCCCTTAATTTTTAGTCTTACATTTGCCCTCGTATGAATATATTTGATAAATCACTATAACATATGGATGTGTACACTTAATGAAACATGTCTTGCTACTACAACTATAATATGAATAAATGATGATGATTGTTTATAATTAGATCTCTTGAATGATAAACGTGTCAATGTATTACACTCTTCTCGTGTTGAAATCTCAATATAGTGCTAATTGAATATCATAGTACCTTGCCATGTTAAAATTTATAGGATACATATGTATTGATTATCTTTTGAGCCTTGTTTAAGGCCTAGAATGATGATGATGATCTTACAAGAATTAATGTGATGATCTTAATGACCTTTGGGCATGATTGAGCCCTAATTGAAGAGAGATCATTTTTATGTTTCAATAAGGGTTGAAACCCTGGAACTTGTGATAAGTAATGAATATCTTGAAATGGTATGATTACACATGTGGTTCATTATGAAGCAATAAGTGATAGCATGTGGTAATGTGATTAAGATTCATACCTCAAATGTTTTACATCTTCTGAAGTTGCAATTCTTATACACTTGATAGAAATGAAGTAGGGTTTGTATGTCCATTTGTATGATGAATCCTTAATTCAATCAATTGACAATAACTAATCAAGTGTAACCCTAATCTTGTAGTGCCCTCTGCCATAGGTCTATATGAGTGTCAGGACTTGCCAGATGGTGAAACAAGTATTCCTCAAGGAAACTCAGAGTGCATACTGTTGAGTATGTGGGGTGCTCGTCATCCTGACTCCAAATGTTTGGGAGGATGACTGAGGTCATACCTTGGTAGGAGAACGACTATGGTCGTGTCTCAGATATGTGTATATGATGAGATTTGAGGACAATTGTGGTTGTACCTCATATGGTAGGTTTTATATTCCACCTCCTATCACTAATGTCGTGACCTATACCAAGGACAGACTATGTTGTTAGCAGCTTGACCTGATGTGTCTTTGTGGCAGACTCGTACTGACTGAGGGAAGAGAAGAACTTAGGAATCTAGTTATCCTAGATCTTGTATGGCACTGATTTCAACTTACTAGTGGTCAATTGGGACTTGAGTGGTATTCCCAAAATCCATTAGGGCAATGTAATAAAAGATGCAATATAAGTCGTCTAGTATATTTTTTAGGGTTAAATACATTTCATATTGAATAATTAGCATTTGCCTTGTTCGTATACTACATAGTTCTTACAAGATGATATTCTATAAAGTTTAAGTAGTTATACTTATTGCTAATTTTACTTGTTTAACTTGCGTAGTATGCGTAAACGGTTCAATTTACTCAATTGCTTATTCAATATTCAATTATCAGTTTATTTATTGTTAATTAATTTGTTGTAATCAATATTTTTTGGAGAGAGTTATATCTCTTGTTCGGACTGGGTCTCACCCGTGGGTCACCACATCTTTTTAGGTGGTCACGGGAAATGAGGTCGAGGTCATGTTGTAGAAGACAACCAGTCTGGTGATCAATAAATTCAGAAGTTTGGTCAGTTGTAGATGTAGTAGTAGAGTCATAGTGTCGTCCATGTACTCTCAGGTCTGGTTATGGGAGGTGTTTTCTAGATGAGATACTTGTGTCGACATGATATTTTGGCAATAGGCCAGTGTATGTATATATGGCATGAAATGTAAATGCTTCTTTTATATACAGGATGTGGCTGAGGCCATTAAACACAGATGTAAATTCTTGTTATAATATATGAGCATGGAAAAGATGGACTTTTATGTAAATGTTTCAGAATTTGTTTATGATGTGAAATTTGGCTTTAATTATTTCGAATTTTTGACTATGTGATTAATTTAATAGTTGATCGTGTTTTGTGTTTTGAGTAATCTTGTTTAGTGTGATGAGGTGTCACAGCTAAGTTGGTATCATAGATCTAGGTTTGCTAAGTATACATGGACATAGGACTTAGGTTTGAGTCTGTTCTTATGTACCCACATATCTGATCATATCTTATGCTTATGTCGATATGTCTGGTGGACAAGAAGAACACGTCGAGAGTAGCTATGTTGCACCAAGAGGAGGTGTTAGGAGGCAGTCAAGCAATGAGAGAATGCTAGAGTAGCCCACAATGCCTCAGATGGATCCAAAAATGATGGTCAATCTGGATTTTCAGTCTATGTTTAGACAGATGATGGCCACGATTACACATATAGAGGACCGAACACCAGCACCTCAAGCTAGGGTAGTTGTCCCTAATGTGGAATCCTAGTGAGTCTAGAAGATGTTTGAATGTCTTAGACATGTTGGAGCGATTGAGTATGTTGGTACTTCTGACCCATTAGACGCTGACATGTGGCTTACGGAGCTGGAGAAGGTGTTCAAAATCTTGAACATCCCTGAAGAATATAAAGTATAGCATGTTGTATACCTATTGAAGGGTAGTGTTGGCCACTGGTGGGACATAGAAGAGGAGAAAGGGCCAGGAGTCATGGTAGGATGGGAGGAGCTTTGACGAGAATTTTCCAGCTGATACTTCCTAGAGACATATCTAGATGAGAAAATCTCTCATTTCGAGAAGATTTGACAGGGTGAATGACTATTAATGAGTATGAGTCAAAGTTCATGGAAATTTTGAGATTTTTCCCTCACATGTAAGCCATAGATAAAGAAAGGATTTGTAGGTTTGAGAAGGGCCTAAGTACAGAGTTGACTACTACATCATCATCCTTAGAGAATAGGGAAAGGTTTTCCACCCTTGTGGAATCTGTAAGGTAGATTGAGAGGTCTACCATAGAGAAGTGTGAAGCTAATGCTAAGAAGCGACATGCTCAGTTCTAAGGACAATCACCTGGAGGTTTTAAGAAGCTGAGGTTTTTCCCGCCTCCTCACAACCAAGGTCAACTTTTACTGAACCAAGAACACGTGAAGCATCACATTGGACCCCGAGTAGGGGTAGGGGTCATAGTTTTCCACTAACAGTAGCTCACAGTTCATCATCGGTCTCAGTTATAGGGCCATTTAGACCACAAAATGATAATCAGGTGTGTCATCAATGTGGACAGACAGGACACATTAGATGGAATTGCCCTATGAAGGTTGAAGAGGTGACTTTGCATCTAAGGGAGAGTCAACAGTGATCACAACCATGATAGTTTGGTTTTGGTAGTGGTAGAGGATGCGGTCAAGCATTGCAGATAGGTTCCTCTAGATAGGCTAACAGAGGACGTGGGCGGCAGCAGACGATGGCTAGGTTCTATGATATGAGCCAGCCTAAATTAGTGGTTAATCCATGAGTCATGACAAGTCAGATGGGGTTATTTCATTCTAATTTGTCTGCTTCTTGTTTCGTATCTATCCTAGTAGACCTGAGTGCAACTCACTCCTTTATCACTAGAAACGTGCTTGATTGTTGTTATCTACATGTTAGTCATAAATCTGATAGCCTACGGCTAGAAACTCCTTTGGTTGGTTCCGTCAAGTTGTGGGAAGTTTGCTTTTCTTGTGTTCTTTCTTTTTCTGGACACAACATTCAAGTGGGTCTCTTGCCACTTGACATGTATGGTTTTGATGTGATCCTAGGAATGGATACCTTAGACAAGTACAAGGTAGTCTTGGACTATAGTACTAAGGTGGCAACATTCCGTGATGGAGAGATATAGTGGTTTTTCCATGGTGACAGGAAGATTCTTACTACCTGTTTGATGTCAGCTATGGTAGTGGAGCGGTTGATGAGACAAGGATGTGAGGATTCCTTAGCCCATGTTGTGGATACCAAGGCAAGAGGTCCTAGTATCTAGGAGGTACCAGTAGTACGGGAGTTTAGAGATATTTTTCTTGATGAGTTTCCCAAAGTTCCCCCTCCTGGAGAGATTTATTTTGAGATCAATCTGGTTCCTAGAATGCAACCCATAGCACAATCACCATATAGGATGGAACTAGAAGAGATGCAGGAGTTAAAGAAATAGTTGCAGGAATGTTAGAGAAGGGTTTCATCAAGTCGAGCACTTCCCCTTGGGGTGCTCCCATGTTGTTTTCCAAAAAGAAGTACGGTTCAATGAGGTTATGTATAGACTACAGACAAATAAAAAAAGGTGACAATAAAGAATTAGTATCATTTGCCAAGGATTGATGATCTTTTTGATCAGTTGAGAGGTGACACTATGTTTTCAAAGATAGATCTCATGTCAGGTTACCATCAGTTGAGGATTAAGGTTGATGGCATACCCAAGTCAGCTTTTAGGACTAGGTATGGTCATTATGAGATTGTATTTATGTTGTTTGGGTTAACCAATGCACCGACAACTTTTATGGACATGATGAATAGGGTGTTTAGACCTTGTCTTGATTGGTGTGTGGTGGGGTTTATAGATGACATCCTGATATATTCTAAGGATAGTTAGCAGCATGAGCAACACCTTCTCCAGGCATTGACTTTATTAAGGCAGCACAAGCTATATTCTAAGTTTAGCAAGTGTGATGTTTTGGTTGTTAGAGGTGCCATCTCTAGGATACGTTATATCAGCCAAAGGTGTTTGTGTGGATCTTAAGAAGGTTGAATGTGTACTAGAGTGGGAACAGCCCAAGACATCGATAGAGATTCGTAATTTCCTAGGTTTGGCATATTACTACATGAGGTTCATCGAGGACTTCAGTTCTATAGCATTACCCCTGACTAGGTTAACCAAGAAGGATGTTCCATTAGCTTGGAATGACAAATGTCAATGTTCTTTTCAGTTGTTAAAAGAAAAGTTGACCAGTGCATTCATGTTAGTGTTACAAGAGCAAGGGAAAGGCTATATTATCTTATGTGATGCTTTGAAGAATGGGTTGGGATGCGTGTTGATGCAGGATGAATATGTGATTTCTTTTACTTCGCGACAGCTTAAGAAATACTAGGAGAATTACCCAACACATGAAATGGAGCTTGCATTGGTGGTCCATGCTTTAAAGATCTGGAGACATTATCTTTATGGAGAAAAGTGTCAAATCTTCATCGACCATAAGAATTTGCAGTATATCTTCTCAAAGTAGGAGTTGAATATGAGGCCGAGGAGATGGATGGAGATGATTAAAGATTATGATTGCACAATAGACTACCATATTGAAAAGGTGAATGTGGTAGCTGATGCATTAAGTACGAATTCATCTTCATCCTCATCTGCAAATAATGTACAAATGCATTCCTTAGTGTGCCACAACAGAGATATGCTAGTGTCTCTTTGTCAGATGAATGTACAGCTAGAAGTTTCTTTATTGGCAGGTGTATTGGCACAATTACAGGTCAAAACAACCTTGAGATAGCATATTTGTGATGCATAATAGAATGATATTGTGATACAGAATATCCAATCATGGATTGATAGTGAAAAGTATGATGGCTTGCATGAGGAAGATGATGGTACAATTTGTTACCATAATAGGATAGTAGTTCCTGATGTTGATGGGTTGAGGAAGATGTTACTTGAGGAAGCTCACTTCTCGATGTATGCAATGAATCCTAGAAGTACCAAGATGTACCACAACCTAAAAGACTTGTATTGGTGGCCAAGTCTAAAATGTGATGTGGTAGCATTTGTTTCTAGATGTCTAGTTTGTTAGCAGGTGAAGGATGAGCACCAGAAGCCTATAGGGACATTACAACCCTTGCCAATACCATAGTGGAAATGGGATCATAATACCATGGACTTTGTGGTTGGTCTTCTTAGGACAATCGAGGGTCATGATTCCATATGGGTAATAGTAGACAGATTGACTAAGTCAGCTCACTTTCTGCCAGTCAAGACGACATTTACAAGAGAGAATTTGGCACAAGTATATGTTGATGAGATAGTCCGTCTGCATGGCATTCGAGTGACTATACTTTCTGACAGAGGACCACAATTTACAAGTCAATTTTGGGAACATCTGCATTCAATGACGGGAATGCAGCTGAGGTCAAACACAACTTTTCAACCACAAACAGATGGCCAGTCTGAAAGGATTATTTAGACTTTAGAATATCTTTTAAGGGCTTGTGTGTTGCAATTTCTTGGGAGTTGGGATATACACCTGAGTCTAATAGAGTTTGCCAATAATAATAGCTATAAGAGAAGCACAGATATGGATCCTTATGAGGATCTGAATAGGAGACAATGTCAGTCTCCTCTTTGCTGGTATGAGACAGGTGAATATCAACTTTTGGGTCCTCATCTTGTATAATATACTACTGAGAAGATTAAAGTAATACAACAGCAGTTGAAAGCAGCCCAGGTCAAGCAAAAATCTTATGCAGACAACTAACGCAGACCACTTGATTTCTAAGTGGGAGATAGAGTGTATCTCAAAGTTTCTCCTTGGAAAGGTGTGTAGAGGTTTGGAAAGAAGGGTAGGTTGGGTCCTAGATTTATGGGACCATACCCTATCCTAGCATGTGTTGGAAAGGTAGCATACTAGTTGGAGCCACCACTAGAGCTACACAAATTACATAATGTTTTTCACATCTCCATGCTGAGGAAATGCCATCTAGATATAGATTAGACAATCTAACCAGTGGAGGTTGAGTTAGATGAGGATATCTCCTATGTTCAGGGTCTTGTGTTGATCCTGGATAGAAGGGTGAAAATTTTGAAGAAGAAAGATATAGTGTTAGTGAAAGTTTTTTGGCATCATCGTGGTGTAGAGGAAGCTACTTGGGAGCTAGAGGATGAGATTCATAGGAAGTACCCATCTCTCTTTGTGTAGGATTTTGGGGGCGAAATCCTTGTCAGGGATTTATAGTTGTAAGGCCCCTGAACTTGCTTAAAGTGTGAAACATGCTTAATTATCATAATTGAATTCTTAGAATCTTAATCTAACAAAGGTAACCTTCGACCAACATTTGGTGGCTAGCCTGGGAGACCATCAACCGATGGCCTACTAGTCCCCAATAGTTGATGGACCTATTACTTGCTTGTCCATGCAGGATTTAAGCCATGGACATATGGAGAGCTGCTTGTACACATCATGCTTCTTCTCAACGTTATCCTCCAAGCTTTATATACTTATCCTTAAGCCCCCAAATGAAACTTTTTATCTCTACCACTTCCCTCCTACTAAGAACCTTGTTCCCTCTCTATTCTACTGCGGAGGACCAATCCAAGGAAAAAGAAGAAGGCAGTCTTCTTGGTGGAAGCTCTTAGGGTTTCCTTTTGCTTCCTTTAGGGTTTCTAAAGCTCCTTCTTGGTGATCTTGACCTATACAAGTAAATATCCCCTCACTCCCTTCATTTATTTCTTTGTTCTTCTTCCTCCTACCTTTGTCTAGGTCAGAACCTTGTTGTTCCATGATAGAAGTTACTCTAGAACTCAAGAATCTACCTTTCTTACTTCTTCTTCTAGGGTTTTTCTTTCTTGTGAAGAAGGGTGCCTACTTGGCCGAGTTCATATCTAAAACTTGGGTTTTATTTCCTTCTTTTCTCAAGTTTCTTGCTTCTCGAAGTTTGTTCTTCTCAGTAGAGGTGAGTTTTATAATATTCTTCACTTATAATTCTTACTCAAAGCTTGCTTACTTATGTTCTTGCTTAAAAATGAAGATTCGTGCATATAGAAGCTATGCTTGCTTGAGATTTCAATTTTTATGGTGTTCCTTGTTCTATTTTTAGTACTAATGAGCATGTAATTATGTATACGTTCTTTCTAAGGTATAAGATGATCTAAAGCATGTTATTCTAACAATCAATGGTGCTAAGCACCTAACAAATGATGGTCCAAATTAGGGTTTTCAAGCTATTTCCTCCACTACCTCATCACCCTATGGTGATACAATGCAACAACCAATGGTGTTGAAAACCGATGGTGGTAACCAAGGGTGTCAACCAAAGGTGACAACCTATGGTCACCCCTTAGGTCAGGTTTTGGCTTAATTAGAAGCTTAATGATCAACCACTAAGTACCCTAATGATGCTATCAATCAATGATGACTTTATCTTAATGTATGATGGTGTTAAATGAATATAGTGTTAATCTAACAACCAATGGTGACTTAATGATCACAACCAATGGTGGATTAGGTTATCACAACCAATGGTGAGTTAAGGATGTAATTCTAGAACAAGTTAAGCCTTAAACCAATGATCTCTTAGTTCAATTGATCTAATGGTTAGACTTATATTCTTATTGATGACTTTGAATAATGAACCCAATCCAATGAATGAGATGGTCTGCTTTAACATCCAATGGATTAGATTGAATCCCATAGTATTATATGTGTGTCCTAGTGATGAGAAATTTAATGATTTCATGCCCTTAATGTGTAGTCTTACCTTTGCCCTCGTATGAATATATTTGATAAATCACCATAACAAGTGGATGTGTACCCTTAATGAAACATGGCTTCATACTCCAACTCTAATATGACTAAATGATGATGATTTTTGATCTCTTGAATGATTAATGTGTCAATGTATTACACTCTTCTTGTGTTGAAATCTCAACATAGTGCTAATTGAATATCAAAGTACCTTACCATGTTAAAATCTATGGGATAAATACGTATTGATGATCTTTTTAGCCTTATTTAAGGCCTAAAATGATAATGATTATTTGGCCAGAATTAATATGATGGTCTTAATAACCTTTGGGCATGATTGAGCCCTGATTGAAGTGAAAACCTTTTTATGTTCCAATAAGGGTTGAAACCCTGGAACTTGTGATAAGTAATGAATATCTTGAAATGGTATGATGACACATGTGGTTCATTATGAAGCAATAAGTGATAGCATGTGGTAATGTGATTAAGATTCATACCTCAAACATTTTATATCTTCTGAATTTAAAATGCATAAACACTTGAGAGAAATGAAGTAGGGTTTGTACTCAATTGACAATAACTAATGAAGTGTAACCCTAATCATGTAGTTCCATGTACCATACATCCATCTGAGTGTCAGGACTTGCCATATGGTTAAACGAGTATTCCTAAGGGAAACTTGGAGCACATATTGTTGAGTGTGTGGGGTGCTCGTCATCCTGACTCCAAATGTTTGGGAGGATGACTGCGGTCATACCTCAGAAAGATAACGGCTACAGTCATGTCTTAGATATGTGTATATGATGAGATTTGAGGACAGATGTAGTTGTACCTCAGATGGTAGGGTTTATATTCCCACCTCCTATCACTAATGTCATGACCTATACCAAGGATGGACTAGGTTGTTAGAGCTTTACCTTATGTGTCGTTGTGGCAGACTCATACTGACTGAGGGAAGAGAAGATCTTAGGAATTTGGTTCTCTTAGATCTTGTATGGCACTGATTTTCACTTAGTAGTGGTCAGTTGGGACTTGAGTGGTATTCCTCAAATCCCTCAGGGCAATGTAATAAAACATGTAACCTAAGTCGTGTAGTATATTTGTTAGGGTTAAATATGTTTCATATTGAATTATTAGCCCTTGTCGTGTCCTTATACTACATAATTCTTACAATATGCTATTCTGTAAAGTTTGAGTAGTTATACTTATTACTAAGTTTACTTATTTAAGTTGCTTAGTATGCTTAAACTGTTCAATTTAATTGATTGCTTGTTCAGTACTTCAATTGCCCACTTTATTTTTTGTTAATTAATCTATTGTAATCAATATTTGTTGGAGAGAGTTATACCTCTCGTTGGTACTGGTTCTCACCCGTGGGTCACCATATCTTTTTAGGTGGTCATCGGTAATGAGGTCGATGTCGTGTTGTGGAAGATAACTAGCCTGGTGATCAATGAATTCAGAAGGTTGGTCAGTTTTATATGTAGTAGTAGAGTCCTAGTGTCGTCCATGTACTCTTAGGTCTAGGTATGGGAGGTGTTTTCTGGATGAGATACTTGTATCGACACAAGATTTTGGCAGTATGCCAGTGTATGTATATATGGCATGAACATGTAAATGCTTCTTTTGTACACACGATGTGGTTGAGGCCATTGAACACAAATGTAAATTCCTATAATATATGAGAATGGAAAAGATGGACTTTTATGTAAATGTTTCAGAATTTGTTTATGATGTGAAATTTGGTTTTAATTATTCCGCATTTTTTGCTATTTTATTAATTTAGTAGTTGATCGTGTTTTGTGTTTTGAGTAATCTCATTTAGTGTGACCATATGTCACTCGAAATCCCTATTAGGGGTTTATGGTTGTAAGACCTTGACATGGCTTTATGGTTAAACATTGATCGAATTGGGTGCTTAATTCCTTAATCAAACCCTAATTTATGCTTTGATATCATGTAACAAATCTAAGTACATCAATTTTGGTCCAGTTTGGACGTTGTTTGCTTAAGTTTTGCAATTTAAGGAAAGTGTTTATGTGAACATGTATGCAATTTTCCCATTCCTAAGGTTCTATCTGCATGTTGTGCGTCATATTACTCTTCATAATGTTTGATATGGTTGCACCTTTGGGTACATAGATGTAACATTTGTTGTTTGCTTCTTTCTCTTGTAGGTTGAAAACCAATGGATTTTCACCTAACTAATAGAATCAATTGTTTATCCTTGTATGTTGGGGATCTGATGGCATCACCAAGTAGGTGAAGGATCTGATGGTTCCCCCTTGCAGTGGATGAAGCAGTGGTTATCCCTTGAGACTCTAGAATTGAAAGTCATCCTGGTTGAAGTGCACAATTCGATGTGAGATCAGGGTTTGCAAAATGTCGAAGTATGGTGCACAATTTGATGGTTTCTCTGATAATACATCTTGATGATTTCACCAAGGCATGAACCTATGGATATCCTTGGTATTTGAACTGATGGGAATTATGACATGCATGGAAAAGATGGATTTCGGATTTTGATAAATGGCAAGTCAGTTTTTAAACCCTTAAACACATTTCTCTAGCTTCTTGGATATATATACCCTTCACCTCTCTCCAAAACGAACCCTTTACACCCCTCATCTTGTTCTTTCTATTAGAGAGACCCAAACCCATCATTTTTTGAAAGGGAAGCTACTTGGGGACAAAGCTTGGGTGGATCATGATGCATGTTTCTCTAGGGTTTGAATCCAGCTTCTCTAGAGTTGTTCGAAACCTACTAACCTAGTGTCTTTCCCTATTCAAGTAAGATCTTCCTCTCTAATCTTTTTTTTATATTGTTCTCCTTCTCTCTTCATCCATGGGTGTAACCCTAGTGTTCATGATCGAACTCATGCATGTGGTTGAAGAACTCCTTTTCTTCTCTCTTTTTTTCCTAGATTCACCTTTTTCTTGAAAAGGGGAGCTATCTTGGAGCTTTGGGAGTGCAATCTAGGATTTCATCTTCTCTCTTTGAGACACCTTGCTTTTTGGACGTTCTTAATCATCTTGAGGCAAGTTATATAACCTTCAACCCATTTATTACCTACTTCTAACTTGCTTTATATAGATATTACCTTATAAACTTGATATTTTTAAGGAAGTTGATTCTTAGTACACTATTTTGCATATATATGTGATAGTTGTGTGTTGTTTAACTATATTTAGATCTTGTGTATGTTTATTCTTCTATAATGAATTACCTTGGTCTTGAAAGTATGAGACAATGGACTTCACTTAATACTAAGAACTGATTTCACTAAGTGTAAGAATTGATTAATTTACTTAGTTTTGAAATCAAAGGTTGTACTTGGTCTATAAATCGATGGCTATACTTAGACTGAAAAATGTTGGTTTTACTCATGTATGAATTTATGGATTTATATAGTATCAAAACCGATGGTCTTTACTTAGTGTTTGATTGATGATTTCTCTTGGTGAATGAAACAATGGTTTCACTGAGTATAGAAATTGATGGGATTACTTAGTGAATAAAATGATGATTACCTAGCACATAATCTAATGGTTTGCTGTACTTAAATCAATGTTTTTATTTTGGTAAGTATATAAATGAATCAGTGGTTTATTTGAGTACAAGAATGAACTGATGGGTATGCTAGGTATGTGAATTGATGTTTTTGGCTAAGAACATTATTGATCCAATGATTACGCTTTTGCCTAAATACCTCATGCAGGGAAGTATGGCTACAAAATAGGTAGCTGAAACAAAAATTTAACTGCCAAATAGTAGATCGCATCAAAAAATATAATGAAAAGGATGGTTTCTAGGATATACCTGGTCCTAGAGAAAGTGCAGCGACAATCTCCTTGTTGTTTTATGCGCCTTTCTTCTAGTCACACTCGAACAATGTATGCAGCAGATCCAGGTCGATCACCATAGATGGAAACCTAACATTATCCTCCTAGCGGTAAAAGCACCTCACCTCTAGAGCAGTCTACACGGACCACCTATAACTCTTGTCATTCTACTAGAACATGCAAGAAGAAGTTGTCCCACCATGTTTGTTTATTAGCACCAACTTGCTCTCCCACAATTTTTCTCCCTTGCTATCCTCCCCCTTTATCGAGTAAGACTTGCTCGGGTTCTGTCGGTTACCATAACTAGAGAAGACAACATTTTCTAGAAGAAATTGAGTAGTGTCTCTAGGAATCCCCCAATACCCCTCTATTTATAGGAGGGTCGGGGTTAGGGTTCTCAATCTGTGTGGGAGTTGAAGGGACCAAAAATTCACAAATTTTTGCAACCTACAAGCAGTGAAATAGTCAGTTCATAGATGAATGGATCGGTTGGCATGTGATCCAATCAGTTCAACCCTTGAACCGGTCGTTTGTCATTGTTCTCAATTGCAATTATATTGGCAATTCTAATCCAATAAATGCACAACATGACGTCAGAACTAATCCTTTATGCAATCATAATTGATCCATAAAGTGGGCTTCTCATCTCATGAGTCGGTCATCTAACGACCTTGAGCTAGTCAGCTCACTCAGTGAATCGGTTGGTTCATGCCCTGGTTCATTCATAATTCAACTAATGCAAAATCCAATCAACCTAACACTCCAATAGGTCGGTTCAACTCAGAACTGGTCGGTTTAGAGTCCAGTAAGTCAATTGATGTTTAAACCAAATACCTAAACACTTTTGTAAACAATTTAAATATTATTCATAAATAAAATCCTATTCTAAGTGTATCCTATGTGTGTGACCCTATAGGTTCCAATTTACATTGACAGTGAATGTCCATAACCACTTTATGACATCACAAGCAACGAGCGGTATCTAGCAACACATCATTGCCATCCAAGTCAATGGAAAGTTGGAGAACAACTTCAACCAACAATCTGTGTTTGATGTTACAGTGTTTGTATAGTCCCTTTGTCATTGATATCTAGATTGAAATTGAGGCATGGAATAGTCATCCTCTTCATCATTGAATCTATGTTCCTTGAACTAGAGTAGACTGTCTGAGATATATGTAAGTTGAATATCGCACATTGACTTACATGTGCATGGCCATGCATTTCTCGGTCTCACTAATCAAGTGGCCAGGATATAATACTCCTGTACAAGGGACCAATCCCATCTACATTGCTCACAGTCATCCCATTGTGTCACGGTGCATCCCATCCTCACCTTTAGGGAAACCCTTATTCAATGTTACAGTGGATGATATCAAAGTACATTGAATGACATGTGATGAGTGTAGTGACTTCATGTTAAGATGTAAGGAGTGGGATCCCATAGGGGATCCACTCCCTACAAAAAATTTGAAGAATAGAACCTCCAGTCCAAACACACCAAAAGATATGTTGGAGTGGGTGTAAAATTTTAAAATCTTGTTAATGGTGATCAAAACAACCAAAGTGTAGCAGCAGGATAAAAATAAAGACTATATTCAATTCTTCACAAAAGATTACAAGAGTACATCATGATGTCCTACATAGGGTTTACATGTATGATACAACATATGCATCTAACTAGAGGCAAATATAAGCCATAACAAGTTTGTCTCCAAGCTTTAAACTCCTTAAGCTAAGTCCATAGCTTCATGCCATGCCCTCCTTGTCCTTCGCCTAGGGTTGGAAGCATACCCCAACAAGAAAAGAGAAAATAGATGACATCAGTAGAGGCTGGTATGTGCATACTAAAAATGAAATTGAGCAATATATGGAGTAAAGGATATCAAATAAAATGAAGCTTTCCATAGAAGAGATAAGTACCACCCAAATGGGTATCAAGAGAAATGAATCACAATAAAATGATACTTGCCATTAAAAAAATATATAAAGAAGTGCCACATAAGAAAATATAAGGAATCAGAGCACATAACCCATCATCAAAAATCATCATCCTACATGCATGTGAGATAAGCATAGCCCTAGAACAATATAACAACAAAGTCAGCCAACCCTCACAAACTTGAAACCTGGTAGAGAATGATGTACTTCCAAACTCCCAATATATATAAAAGTTGGGCCAAGCCTCACAAACTTAAAACCTAGGTATGGGGCACCACAACCTCCATCCCAATAATAACAAGGGCATATTGCCCAAAAACTAATGCAATTACACTACTCTAGTGCTACTGAATCACATAACATGTTTAATAGAGAGGCAAGTAAAAAGGTATAGTCAGTTTATAAAAAAGTTACCATCATACTAATGGTCAACATAAACACCCACCAAACAAGTGGCAAAAGATATCACATATCATCAAATAGTGTCCCAACATGAACAATGTATAAGAAAAACTAAGAGAACATCAAATCATGATCATTAGATCGGTAACAAATAAGGTAGTTCGCATGAACCATGATTTTCAAAAGAACAAGATAATGTGTAGGCTAATGTCCATAGGACCAAGAGAAAGAATAAAATAGGTTAATTTCTCAAAAGGAATAATAGGGGATGCAAGCATGCCTCAACTTTAGAGTCCAAAGTCCAAAGTCACTTCAAGATTCAAGTCTAGGTCTCCAAAGATCCTATTAAACATAGGTTTTGAGTCAATTTCATATTCATTAATCAAACCCTAGAAACCACCTTTTTCTTAATGTGTGAATTAGGTTATAAAAACTATGCCACATATTAGTTTGTATTATTATGAGTCCAAAGCATATTCTATTACATTTTTCTAAGTTATAAATATTTAGTTAGGAATTTTACATGTTATCATCTATTTAGATTAATCCATTAATATTCACCTTCAATTAAACATTGTATTTAGGCAATGAAACTAGTATCATTAGATAGGAATTATTTTTTTGAATCCAATGGCTATTTATTTGCATTTTTATGATTAGTAAGTAATTAGTTAAGAATTTTAGAAATTTGACCAATCACAAAATTTTGAAAAGCCAACAAAATAGAGAAATTCTCAAGCGGATTAGAGAGAGGGAGGGGAAGGGCATGTTGACTTGGCCCAATCATTTTTGGCCAAGTCATGTGGTCCCACTACCAACTCACCAAGGCAAAGGAAAGAAAAGCAGAGGCCAAAAGACCCCTCAACGAAAATGAAGAAGAAATGAAAACAAGGGTTAGAACTGAAAATACAAATGGGGGTTTCTTCCCCATGATGCCATGGAATCGAGAAGCCTAGCTGCTAGCATGCACAAATTGGGTTTAATAGAAATTATAATTAAACTATTTAAAGATGTGAAAACATAGAATGAACCTTGACGAACTCACCTCTTCGCACAATTGAAGAACGGTGAAGCAAGAAGCTTGGGCGAGGTGCCACAGGGTCAAAGAAAGGAAGTAGCTTGGTGGTGGTCGATTCATACCGAAAGAAGAAATTGCCAAGAGAGATAGAGTGCATGCGATGAGGAGAAGCTCCAGTAGTTGTTGAACATATATAGGGTCCGTCCCTATAGCTTTCGCGAAAGAGGGGTTCGAGAGACTTGAGAGGCAAAATTAGGCAAATCACCTAGAAAGGAAATCATGTAGCAAAATAGGGCTTGATGGATACTGAATTGCATTATTCATCTATTGGTCAAAAAATCAAGGAAAATGACCAACTGTAGGCCAAGAAAATTGAGAAAAATGGGAGCAAGGTTGGCGGCATACTATTCACGGGTGAGCGGGTCTCCTACCTCTCCTATGTGAGGTAGGAGACAAATTCCCCATGCTCAAAATAGATCGGATGGCCCATAGGCCTCATGAAATCAATGAAGTGTGTGACACAGAACCTTGGGTGAATTGAAAACATAAATAAAACATGACATTTATACATTTCCTAATCTGATTAGAATAAAGTGTGAATGCCTTATTTCCTCATTTTCTCTCTCTTTAATTGAAGGTCCAAATGATATCCAAATTCAGTGAAATTTTGCACAGAGACCAACTAAGGCATGTAGATTCTAATTTTACTATTAGATTTTCCTTTTGAAGATTTTTGATGTATTAATTAATCAAATATTACTTTCTCTTTCCTTGTCCATTAATGACATTAGGATTGTCCAATTTTAGTAAAACGACCCCCAAAAGTTATCTTTGATGTGTTGAATACGAATTTCTTTTAGAGTTATATACCATATTACTTATGCCTTTTACTCATTTTCTCTCTCCTAAACTTACCCTAATATTTCAAGGTTGTCCAAATTAGATGAAATTTGACATGTAAGATAATTTTGATATGTAGATTACGAATTTGAAGTTTGTTTCCACTTTTGAGATTTCTTTTTGGGAGATATGCCATATGGCCCACTAATGGTGCATTATCCATATTATTTATTCAATTAGGTTGCTAAATTATGTATTTCCATCAAATGTGCCATATTGATTATTAAGAACTAATTATCATGTATGCTATTTTATACATCATGTGACATATTTTATGTTCCATTATTGTCCTAAGTCTAATGTGTAAGCATTAGGTTCATGCATTAGCTTATTAGGGTTATACTATGCATCTTTTACTCTAACATTGTTTGGCTAAGTCCAAAAGGTCAAAGTTCTAGGGTAGGGTCTAAGATCTAGTATGTTACAGCACTCCACCCCTTAAAAGGATTTCATCCTCGAAATCTATTGATCCAAATATCAACAACCAACTACTCTCCACCCCTTAAAAGGTTCAACCTAACAATTCAAACTAATCATAATCAAGGTATGAAGGCTACCCACATATTATTTAGTTGTGAAAGTTTTTAGAGATATATGTTGTTCATGTATCTGACTAATAAGTCAGAACCATCTATGGTTGAGTTTTAGGTCCTTGTGTCTCTAACCTAACAACCCTACATAAACATCCAAAAGTCATAGGGTAGGTCAACTACACCTTTATATCAATCATAGTCACAAACTCCAAAGTCAAAACTAAGGTTAGCACTAGGTTTAGTGTTTTACTAAAAAAAACTTCTCATATCACTACATTGTGACTAAGTTCAATAAAACTTGAATAAAATCCAGAGAAAACATTATTTTTGTACATATAGTATATAAGGAAAATAATTTGTTGTGAGAAACTTTTGCAATTGAAAACTGAAATTAGGGCCCAAAATCAAAAGAAGAACCAAGTCACAATATTTCCATATTAAGATCTCTTTATACTACCACTTACTCATAACCTAATCTTATCTACAAATCAAACCTTATTGCATCAAAGATCAAATCTAGGGTGAACATCTCACCTAGAGATAACTTAGCAAAGTCAAGGGTTCTAATAGGGAGACAAAATTGAAGTAGTCAGATTATGTGTACCATGGGCTCTGATACCATGTTGTAAGGAGTTGGATCCCAGAGGGGATCCACTCCCTACTAAAAATTTTGAAGAATAGAACCTTCAATCCAAACACACCAAAAGATATGTTGGAGTGGGTGTAAAATTTTCAAATCTTATTAATGGTATTCAAACCAACCAAAGTGTAGCAGTGGAATAAAAATAAAGACTACTAAAATTTTGAAGAATAGAACCTCCAATCCAAACACCAAAAGATATGTTGGAGTGGGTGTAAAATTTTCAAATCTTATTAATGGTATTCAAAACAACCAAAGTGTAGCAGTGGAATAAAAATAAAGACTATATTCAATTCTTCACAAAAGATTACAAGAGTAGATAATGATCTCCTACATAAGGTTTACATGTATGATACAACATATGGATCTAATTAGAGGGAAATCTAAACCATAACAAGTTTGTCTCCAAGCTTTAAACTCCTTAAGCTAAGTCCAGAGCTTCATGCCATGTCCTCCTTGTCCTTCGCCTAGGGTTGGAAGCATACCCCGCCAAGAAAAGAGAAAATAGATGACATCAGCAAAGGCTGGTATGTGCATACTAAAAATGAAATTGAGATATATATGGAGTAAAGGATATCAAATAAAATGAAGCTTCCCATAAAAGAGATAAGTACCACCCAAATGGGTATCAAGATAAAAGAATCACAATAAAATGATATTTTCCATTAAAATAACATATAAAGAAGTGCCACATAAGCACATATAAGGAATCATGGCACATAACCCATCATCAATAATCATCATCCTTCATGCATGTGAGATAAGCATATCCCTAGAACAATATAACAACAAAGTTGGCCAAGTCTCACAAACTTGAAACTTGGGTATGGGGAACCACCACATCCATCCCAATAATAACAAGGGCATACTGCCCAAAAACCAATGCAATTACACTACTGTAGTTCCACTGAATCACATAGCATGTTTAATAGAGAGGCAAGTAAAAAGATATAGTCAGATTATACAAAAGTTACCATCATACTAATGGTCAACATAAACATCCACCAAACAAGTGGAAAAAGATATCACATATCATCAAATAGTGTCCCAACTCAACAATGTATAAGAAAGACCAAGAGAATATCAAATCATGATCATTATATCAGTAACAAATAAGGTAGTTCACATGAACCATGATTTTCAAAAGAACAAAATAATGTGTAGGCTAATGTCAATAGGACAAGAGAAAGAAGAAAATAGGTTAATTACTCAAAAGGAATAATAGGGGATGTAAATATACCTCAACTTTATAATCCAAATTCCAAAGTCACTTCTAGATCCAAGTCTAGGTCTCCAAAGATCCTATTAAACATAGATTTTGAGTCAATTTCATATTCATTAATCAAACCCTGGAAACCACCTTTTTCTTATTGTGAAAATTAGGTTATAAAAACTATGCCACATTTATGTTTGTATTATTATGAGTCCAAAACATATTCTATTACATTTTTCTGAGTTGTAAATATTTAGTTATGAATTTTACATGTTATCATCTATTTAGATTAATCCATTAATATTCAACTTCAATTAAACATTGGATTTAGGAAATGAAACTAGTATCATTAGATAGGAATTATTTTTTTTAACCCAGTGGCTATTTATTTGTATTTTTTTATTAGTAAGTAATTATTTACACATTTTATAAGTTTGACCAATCACAAAATTTCAAAAAGCCAACAAAACAGAGAAATTTGCAAGAGAGGAGGAGAGAGATGGAGGGGAAGGGCACGCTAACTTGGCCCAATCATTGTTGGCCAAGTCACATGGTCCCACTACCAACTCACTAACTCGCCAAGGCAAAGGAAAGAAAAGTAGAGGCCAAAAGACCAATTTACCCCTCAGTGAAAAAAGAAGAAGAAATGAAAACAAGGGCCAGAACCAGAAATACAAAATGGGGTTTCTTCCCCCACGATGTAATGGAATCAAGCATCCTAGCTGCTAGCGTGCACGAATTGGGCAAATATAACAAAGATTATAATTCAACGATTTAAAGATGCAAAAACATAGAATGAACCTTGACAAACTCACCTCTTCGCACAATTGAAGAACGGTGAAGCAAGAAGCCTGCGTGAGGTGTCGCAAGGCCAAAGAAAGGAAGTAGCTCAGCGGCAGTCAAATTCATACTGAAATAAGAAATTTCCAAGAGAGATAGATTGCACGCAATGAGGAAAATCTCTAGTAGGTGTTGAGCATATATAGGGTTCATCCCTATATCCTTCACGTAAGAGGGGTTCGAGAGCCTTGAGAGGCAAAATTAGGCAAATTGCCTAGAAAGGAAACCATGTAGCAAAATAGGGCCTGATGGATGTTGAATTGCATTATGAATCAATCGATCTAAGAATCGAGGAAAATGACCTCTCGAGAAAATTGAGAAAATGAGAGCAAGGTTGGTGGAGTAGTGTTCATAGGTGAGTGGGTTTCCTACCTAAGGTAGGAGATAAAATCCCCACCACTCAAAACAGATCGGGCGGCCCATAGGCCTCATGAAATTAATGAAGCACGTGACGTGGAACATTGGGTGAATTGAAAAGATAAATAAAATGTGACATTGATACATTTCCTAATCTGATTAGAATAGTGTGATTGCCTTATTTCCTATTTTTCTCTCTCTTTAATTGAAGGTCCAAACGATATCTAAATTAAGTGAAATTTTGCACAGAGGCCAATTAAGGCATGTAGATTCTGATTTTACAATTAGATTTTCCTTTTGAAGACTTTTGATGCATTAATTAATCAAATCTTACTTTCTCTTTCCTAATGCATTAATGACATTAGGATTATCCAATTTTGGTGAAACTTCCCACACAAGTTATATTTGATGTGTTGAATATGAGTATGCCATTATTTCCATCCTTTAGAGTTATATATCATATAACTTATGCCTTTTAGTCATTTTCTCTTCACTAAACATACCCTAATATTTCAAAGTTGTCCAAATTAGATGAAATTTGACATGTAAGATAATTTTGATATGTAGATTGTGAATTTGAAGTTTGTTTCCACTTTTGAGATTTATTTTTATAAGATATGCCATATGGCCCACTAATGGCCCATTATACATATTATTCATTCAATTAGGTTACTAAATTATGTATTGCCATCAAATGTGTCATATTTGATTATTAAGCACAAATTATCATGTATGCTATTTTATACAACATGTGACATATTTTATGTTCCATTATTGTCCTAAGTCTAATGTGTAAGCATTAGGAGCATGAATTAGCATATTAGAGTTATACTATGCATCTTTTACTCTAACCTTGTTTGGTTAAGTCCAAAAGGTCAAAGTTCTAGGGTAGGGTCTAAGATCTAGTATGTTACAACACTCCACCCCTTAAAAGGATTTCGTCCCCGAAATATATTAATCCAAACATCGACAAAAAACTACTCTCCACCCCTTAAAAGGTTCAACCTAACAAGTCAAACTAATCATCATCCAGGTATTCAGGCTACCCACATATTATTTAGTTGTGAAAGTTTTTAGAGATTTATGTTGTTCATGTATCCGACTAATAAGTCAGATGCATCTAGGGTTGAGTTTTAGGTCCTTGTGTCTCTAACCTAACAACCCTACATAAACATCCAAAAGTCATAGGGTAAGTCAACTACACCTTTATATCAATCCTAGTCACAAACGCCAAAGTCAAAACTAGGGTTAGCACTAGGTTTAGGGTTTTACTAACAAAACTTCTCATATCACTTTATTGTGACTTAGTTCAAGAAAATTTTGATAAATTCTAGTGAAAACATTATTTTTGTACATATAGTATATAAGGAAAACAATTTGTTGTGAGAAACTTTTATGATTCAAAACTGAAATTAGGGCCCAAAATCAAAAGGAGAACCAAGTCACAATATTTCCATATTGAGATCTCCTTATCCTACCACTTCCTCATAACCTAATCTTATGTTCAAATCAAACCGTATTACATTAAAGATCAAATCTAGGGTGAACATCTCACCTAGAGATAACTTAGTAAAGTCAAGGGTTCTATTAGGGAGACAAATTTGAAATAGTTATATTCTGTCTACCATGGGCTCTGATACCATGCTATAAGGAGTGGGATCCCAGAGCAGATCCACTCCCTACTAAAAATTTGAAGAATAGAACCTCCAGTCCAAACACACCAAAAGATATGTTGGATTGGGTGTAAAATTTTAAAATCTTATTAATGGTATTCAAAACAACCAAATTGTGGCGGTAGATTAATAATAAATACTATACTCAATTATTCACAAAAGATTACAAGAGTACATCATGATCTCTTACATAGGGTTTACATGTATGATACAACACATGGATCTAAGTAGAGCAAAATATAAACCATAACAAGGTTTTCTCCAAGCTTTAAACTCCTTAAGCTAAGTCCATAGCTTAATGCCATGTCCTCCTTGTCCATCGCCTAGGGTAGGAAGCATACCCCACCAAGAAAAGAGAAAATAGATGATATCAACAAAGGCTGGTATGTGCATACTAAAAATGAAATTGAGCAATATATGGAGTAAAGGATATCAAATAAAGTGAAGCTTCCCATAGAAGAGATAAGTACCACCCAAATGGGTATTAAGAGAAAAGAATCACAATAAAATGATACTTGCCATTTAAAAAACATATAAAGAAGTGCCACATAAGCACATATAAGGAATCAGGTCACATAACCCATCATCAATAATCATCATCCTGCATGCATGTGAGATAAGCATAGCCCTATAACAATATAACAACAAAGTCAACAAAATATCACAAACTAGAAACCTGATAGAGAATGACGTACTGACGAACTCCTAATTTAAATAAAAGTTGGGCCAAGCCTCACAAACTTGAAACTCGGGTATGGGGCACCACCACCTCCATCCCAATAATAAAAAAGGCATACTTCCCAAAAACTAATGCAATTACACTACTCTAGTGCTACTGAATCACATAGCATGTTTAATAGAGAGGATGTAAAAAGATATAGTCAGATTATATAGAAGTTACCATCATACTAATGGTCAACATAAGCATCCACCAAAAAAGTGGCAAAAGATATCACGTATCATCAAATAGTGTCCCAACAAGAACAATGTATAATAAAGACCACGAGAATATCAAATCATGATCATTAGATCAGTAACAAATAAGGTAGTTCGCATGAACCATGATTTTCAAAAGAACAAGATAATGTTTAGGCTAATGTCCATGGGACCAAGAGAAAGAATAAAATACATTACTTGATCAAAACAAATAATAGGGGATGCGGACATACCTCAACTTTAGAGTCCAAAGTCCAAAGTCACTTCTATATCCAGCTCTAGGTCTCCAAAGATCCTATTAAACATAGATTTTGAGTCCATTTCATATTCATTAATCAAACCCTAGAAATCACCTTATTCTTAATGTGTGAATTAGGTTGTAAAAACTATGCCACATTTTAGTTTTTATTATTATTAGTCCAAAACATATTCTATTCCATTTTTCTGAGTGAATAATATTTAGTTATGAATTTTACATGGTATCATCTATTTAGATTAATCCATTAATATACACCTTCAATTAAACATTGGATTTAGGCAATGAAACTAGTATCATTAGATAGGAATTATTTTTCTAAATCCAATGGATATCTATTTGTATTTTTTATTAGTAAGTAATTAGTTACAAAATTTAGAAGTTCGACCATCACAATATTTCAAAAAGCCAACAAAATAGAGAAATTCTCAAGAGAGGAGGAGAGAGGGAGAAGAAGGGCACACTGACTTGGCCCAATCATTGTTGGCCAAGTCATGTGGTCCCACTACCAACTCACCAACTCGCCAAGGAAAAGGAAACAAAAGCGTAGGCCAAAAGACTGATTTACCCCTCAGTGAAAAATAAGGAAGAAATGAAAATAAGGGTCAGAATTGAAAATACAAACGGGTGTTTCTTCCCCACGATGCCATGGAATAGAGCAGCCTAGCTACTAGCATGTGTGAATTGGGTGAATCTAACATAGATTATAATTCAATGATTTAAAGATATGAAAACATAGAACAAACCTTGATGAACTCACCTCTTCTCACAATTGACGAATGGTGAAGCAAGAAGCTTGGGCGAGGTGCTGCAAGGCCAAAGAAAGGAAGTAGCTCGGCGGCGGTTGAATTCATATCGAAAGAAGAAAATTACCAAGAGAGATAGATTGTACATGATGAGGAGAAGCTCTAGTAGGTGTCGAACATATATAGGGTTTGTCCTTATATCTTCCACAAAAGAGGGGTTCGAGAGCCTTGGGAGGGAAAATTAGGAAAATCACCTAGAAAGGAAACTAGGTAGCAAAATAGGGCTTGATGGATGTTGAATTGCATTACAAATCTACCGGTCTAAGAATCGAGGAAAATGACCAACTTTAGGATGAGAAAACTGAGAAAAATGGGAGCAAGGTTGGCGACGTACTGTTCACAGGTGAGCGGGTCTCTTACCTAAGGTAGGACACAAAATCCCCACCGCTCAAAATAGATCAGACGGCACACAGGCCTCATGAAATGAATGAAGTGTGTGACACAGAACCTTGGGCAAATTGAAAAGATAAATAAAATGTGACATTTATACATTTCCTAATCTGATTAGAATAAAGTGTTATTACATTATTTCTTAATTTTCTCTCTCTTTAATTGAAGGTCCAAAAGATATCCAAATTAATTGAAATTTTGCACATAGGCCAATTTAGGCACGTAGATTCTGATTTTACAATTAGATTTTCCTTTTGAAGAATTTTGATGCATTAATTAATAAAATCTTACTTTCTCTTTCCTCATGCATTAATGACATTAGGATTATCCAATTTTGGTTAAAAATTCCCCAACAAGTTATCTTTGATGTGTTGAATACAAATTTGCCATTAGTTCCATCCTTTAGAGTTTTATACCATATTACTTATGCCTTTTAGTCATTTTCTCTCTCCTAAACTTACCCTAATATTTCAAGGTTGTCCAAATTAGATGAAATTTGACATGTAACATAATTTTTATATGTAGATTACGAATTTAAAGTTTGTTTCCACTTTCAAGATTTCTTTTTATAAGATATGCCATATGGCCCACTGATGGTCCATTATCCATATTATTCATTCAATTAGGTTGCTAAATTATGTATTGACATCAAATGTGTCACATTTGATTATTAAGCATGAATTATCATGTATGCTACTTTATACATCATGTGGCATATTTTATGTTCCATTATTGTCCTAAGTCTCATGTGTAAGCATTAGGTTCATGCATTAGCTTATTAGGGTTATACTATGCATCTTTTACTCTCACCTTGTTTGGTGAAGTCCAAAAGGTCAAAGTTCTAGGGTAGGGTCTAAGATCTAGTATGTTACAGCACTCCACCCCTTAAAAGGATTTTGTCCTCAAAATCTATTGATCCAAACATCGACAACCAACTACTTTCCACCCCTTAAAAGGTTCAACTTAACAAGTCAAACTAATCATCATCAAGATATTAAGGCTACCCACATATTATTTAGTTGTGAAAGTTTTTAGAGATCTATGTTGTTCATGTATCTGAATAATAAGTCAAAACCATCTAGGGTTGAGTTTTAGATCATTGTGTCTCTAACCTAACAACCCTACATAAACATCCAAAAGTCATAGGGTAGGTCAACTACACCTTTATATCAGTCCTAGTCACAAACTCCAAAGTCAAAACTAGGGTTAGCACTAGGTTTAGGGTTTTACTAACAAAACTTCTCATATCACTTCATTGTAACTTAGTTCAAGAAAATGTCAATAAAATCCAGAGAAAACATTATTTTTGTACATATAGTATATAAGGAAAATAATTTGTTGTGAGAAACTTTTGAGATTGAAAATTGAAATTAGGGCCCAAAATCAAAAGGAGAACCAAGTCACAATATTTCCATATTAAGATATCCTTATCCTACCACTTCCTCATAACCTAATCTTATCTTCAAATCAAACCTTATTGCATCAAAGATCAAATCTAGGGTGAACATCTCACCTAGAGATATCTTAGCAAAGTCAAGGGTTCTATTAGGGAGACAAAATTGAAATAGTCAGATTTCGTCTACCATAGTCTCTGATACCATGATGTAAGGAGTGGGACCCTAGAGGGGATCCACTCCCTACTAAAAATTTGAAGAATAGAACCTCCAGTCCAAACACACCAAAAGATATGTTGGAGTGGGTGTAAAATTTTCATATCTTATTAATGGTATTCAAAACAACCAAAGTGTAGCAGTGGAATAAAAATAAAGACTATATTCAATTATTCACAAAAGATTACTAGAGTACATCATGATCTCCTACATAGGGTTTACATGTATGATACAACATATGGATCTAAGTAAAGGGAATCTAAACCATAACAAGTTTGTCTCCAAGCTTTAAACTCCTTAAGCTAAGTCCATAGCTTCATGCCATGTCCTCCTTGTCCTTTGCCTAGGGTTGGAAGCATATCCCAGCAAGAAAAGAGAAAATAGATGACATCAGCAAGGGTTGGTATGTGCATACTAAAAATGAATTTGAGAAATATATGGAGTAAAGGACATCAAATAAAGTGAATCATCCCATAGAAGAGATCAGTAGAACCCAAATGGGTATCAAGAGAAAAGAATCACAATAAAATGATACTTGCCATTAAAACAACATAAAAAGAAGTACCACATAAGCACATATAAGGAATCTGGTCACATAACCCATCATCAATAATCATCATCATGCATGCATGTGAGATAAGCATAGCCCTAGAACAATATAACAACAAAGTCAACCAAGTCTCACAAACTTGAAACCTGATATAGAATGACGTGCTGCCAAACTCCTAATATATATAAAAGTTGGGCCAAGCCTCACAAACTTGAAACTCGGGTATGGGGCACCACCACCTCCATCCCAATAATAACAAGGGCATATTGCCCAAACACCAATGCAATTACACTACTCTAGTGCTACTGAATCACATAGCTTGTTTAATAGAGAGGCAAGTAAAAAGGTATAGTCAGATTATACAAAAGTTACCATCATACTAATGGTCAATATAAAAATCCAAAAAATAAGTGGAAAAAGATATCATATATCACTAAATAGTATCCCAACATGAACAATGTATAAGAAAGACTAAGAGAATATCAAAGCATGATCATTAGATCAGTAACAAATAAGGTAGTTCGCATGAACCATGATTTTCAAAAGAACAAGATAATGTGTAGGCTAACGTCCATAGGACCAAGAGAAAGAAGAAAATAGGTTAATTGCTCAAAAGGAATAATAGGGGATGCAAACATACCTCAACTTCAGAGTCCAAAGTCCAAAGTCACTTCTAGATAAAAGTCTAGGTCTCCAAAGATCCTATTAAACATAGATTTTGAGTCAATTTCATATTCATTAATCAAACCCTAGAAACCACATTTTTTAATGTGTGAATTAGGTTATAAAAACTATGCCACATTTTAGTTTGTACTATTGTGAGTCCAAAACATATTTTATTACATTTTTCTGAGTTATAAATATTTAGTTAGGAATATTGCATGTTATCATCTATTAAGATTAATCCATTAATATTCACCTTCAATTAATCATTGGATTTAGGTAATGAAACTAGTATCATTAGATAGGGATTATTTTTATGAATCCAATGGCTATTTATTTGTATTTTTCTTATTATTAAGTAATTAGTTACGAATTTTGGAAGTTCGACCAATTACAAAAATATTTAAAAGCCAACAAAACAGAGAAATTCACAAGAGAGGAGGAGAGAGAGGGAGGGGAAGGTATGTTTGCTCACGTGGATAACATGGAGTAACCGTCGAGGCAACAAAATTATTTTTGGTGAGCTAGGCGTTCTAGGACTTCATCAAAGAAAGGTAGAGGGTAGTGGTCTTTCCTTGTGGCTTTGTTCAACTTTCTATAATCAATACACATTCGCCATCCAGTTAAGTCCTGGTAGGCACTAGCTCATTTTTGTCATTGAGCACTACAGTAGTGCCCCCTTTTTTTGGAACAACCTGAACGGGGCTGACCCACTGGGAGTCAGAAATAGGATAGATCATGCCGGCTTTGAGTAATTTAAGGACCTCCAAACGAACTACCTCCTTTAGATTAGGATTCAGTTTTCTTTGATGTTCTCGAGAGGGCTTGAATTCGTCAACCATAGGAAGTCTATGCATACACAGGGCTGGATTTATGCCCGTTAGGTCAGTTATCTTATATCCTATGACCTTTTTATGCTTCCTCAGCTCGTTTAGAAGCTTTTCTTCTTGATCTCTTGTAAGGGTGGAGCTGATGATGACTGGGCATAGTTTTTCTTCATCTAAGAAAACATGTTTGAGCTGTGTAGGTAAAGTCTTCAATTCAGGGGCTTTCGGTGGCTCAGTTGCTTCTATAATAGTAACAACTGCTTCTATGGTAGCCTAAAAATCCTAAAGCCTTTAGGTTTAGCCTTGCATATGCTAGATAAAGAACTCCATCCACGTATGCTAAGATACGTGGAAGTCTTATCATAGTATAGTTAAGGGTCGAATCCTCAGGACAACGGTCTTGTTGCAAGCAACAAGATAGAAAATGGTAGAATTTCACTTAATCACTTACTAGTAGGCACTTAGATCGGAAGTTGAGTTTTGTTATTTGAGCTAAGAACATGTAAAGTAAAGAAAGCAAGTAATTTTAAGGAGTTAAACTATGATAAAAGTCACTAGGATGTGATCGGTTTTTCACCGCCACTACACATGGATCAACACATGCAAAGAAAAACATAACCTGCAAAAAGAGTCTAGTCAGTTAGTATCCTTGTAGACTTAGCTTCCTTTCGGAGAGCTAACTACGAGAAGTGTGGGAATGATGCAATGCCAGCCATTCCCAAACAAATGGTCACTTACTTTGCATCATTCCCCTCGCAAAGTGTGTTCCTCGACTTACCAAGGTTGCACTTTCATACGTCAACTGATTCCATTTCATAGCATGAAAGTGCAACGTATGATAGTGAGTTTACTCCACTTCTTGAGCTACACTTCTAGATACCGAAACAGGTGCATGGTGGATACATGCACCAAGAACCAACATACAAACGAGTTTCGAATCTAATAGTATAAACATAGACAATCCATACTAAATGATAAAGGATAACACAAGTTGGAGATCAAGCAACATGCATTCATTAAACGTTTGATGTCGAACTGAAAAGATAAGATCTCTATATTACAAGTTATGGATTACATTTACATGATATGAAAACATGGGTAGCAGGGCTACTCCCCGCACCCTAGTGAAGGAGACTACTCGCTCATGATTAGGACAAAGAAGGAGGCAAGAAGAGAGAGAGATAGAGAGCATCATCCCCACAAAGGAGAGAGGAAAGTCAACCCCTTGGAGAGAGAGCAACGATCCACCAGTCTTCAAAGGTTGCACGATGATGGGGTCTCCCCTTCCCACCTTCTTTGGTGAAGAAGGAGAAAGCAGCTTCAAGATGGAGTATGGATCTCAGACCGGCAGCCCCAGGGTGGAGGATGGAAGTCGCGAGAGCTCTAGAGTGATTTAGGCAGCCTTTGGGCGTCTCAAAACTTCCCTCCTCCACCCTGGGACTGCCGGTCTGAGATCCATACTCCATCTTGAAGCTGCTTTCTCCTTCTTCGCCAAAGAAGGTGGGAAGGGGAGACCTCATCATAGTGCAACCTTTGAAGATTGGTGGATCATTTCTCTCTCTCCAAGGGGTTGACTTTCCTCTCTCCTTTGTGGGGATGATGCTCTCTCTCTCTCTTCTTGCCTCCTTCTTTGTCCTAATCATGAGCGAGTAGTCTCCTTCACTAGGGTGCGGGGAGTAGCCCCGCTACCCATGTTTTCAAAAAATTGGTGTCGTTGCCGGGGACAACGGAACGTTGTAATTTCATTTAGTACCTTTCTAGTTGGTTAGGATTTTACACTTTCTTTTTAATCATAACTCTATATCTTCTTGAAACTATCATATCTTTGTCATTATCTAAGGGTGCTCTCTTTTTCTCTACTCAGGTAGAAAATGTGCATGCAATCATCGCATAATCGCGGATTCTCCCCTGATCCGGGGTACGACTCCGAGGTAGAGAGAAGTTTCCACCGTCAAATCCGTCTCAATCGCCAACGAGCTAGACAAATGGCTGACGAACAACGCCAAGCTGCTTTGGTGATGGAGAGAGTAAATGCTGCCATCGCCGCTCAACAGGTACAACTTATCGCAGACACTCGTGCCCAAATCCAAGCGGTGATACGTGTAGAGGAGCAAGCTCGCATAAGAGCTGAGACTGAGGCAGCAACCCAAGTTGCTCATCTGGAGTTAAGGAACAAACAACTAAGGGACTACACTGTCCCGAAGAACTATGAGGATAACCACCCGGTCCGGCCTCTGATTATCAATATTCCAAACATCGAGATTTGGACCCAGTGGATACAGATTATGCAAGGCATCTCTTTCTCCGGAGGTTCAGGAGATGATTGCATGGATCACCTGAAAAGGTTTAAGGCGATGTGCCACCTAGTTCCACAAGTTGGTGTCGCTTTTGATGCGATAATGCTCCATCTGTTCCATTTCACCTTGTCTGGGAGGGCCCTGAGTTGGTACAACTCACTGGACAGAGAGCCCATAATAACCACATGGCCCCCCCTAGAGGAAAAGTTCTTAGAAAAGTTCTTTCCCCCCTCACTGACCTATGAAATTAGAGGGAAAATTAATCACTTCTCTCAGCTGCCTGGAGAATCCCTTGTTGAGGCATGGGAAAGATTTAAAGAACTTCTACGTAAATGCCCCCATCATGGAATCTCCCAGAACCAACTGATAGAAACCTTCTACCGGGGAGTAAGCGATGATATTAAATAGTTCTTAGATTCCTCACCTGGAGGAAACTTCATGAGGAAGAATTACGAGGACGCATGGAAGATTGTTACTCTCGGAGCTGAAAACCAGTCCAACTGGGGACGGTCAGCCGGTAAAGGTGTCCTCAAAGTTTTCAAAGCTGAAGAATCTATAGAAATGAAGGCAATAGCTGAATCCTTGAAAACTATTGTTCATAAACAGCAAGCTCTCGAGACTTCTCTCGGAGAGATTGATAAGAAGAAAACTCTGCTAGTTCAACAAGTCAAAGCCGTCACGGGATCCTGTGAGGCTTGTCATGCTTCTGACCATCCGACCCTTTCCTGCGGTATGCTATATAATGTGATGATGGATCTGCATCCACCACCACAACCATATGAACCTATCATTGATCAGTCGGAAGAGCAACTACCGGAACAAGTTAACTCTATCCACTCTATCCTTGGGCAAGTCTACTACAACTCTAATCAGCCAAAGAATCATCTAGGGTTTCAGTATGGAAACCCTGCCGGGACTGCCAATCCTCAGCATCAAACACAGGGGGGATCTGCTAATAGGCTACCACCTGGATTCCCAAACAATTTCAACCAAAATCAAGGGAATTCCAGGAGCAACTTCCCTAGGGCTAACTACCCCAGGAACCAATCAGCCTACTACCAGTACACTCATCCTCCGCTCCATCCACAGCTGCATACTCAGCAACCTCAGCTGGCGTTACCACCCCAACAATCTCAACAAACCCAGCAACCAATTCCTCCGAAAAATGCTCCTGGCCAACCGAAAGATGAAATATCCTTGATCAGGCAGATGTTACAATCGCAGAAAACTATGCTTGCTAACCAGCAGGCTCAGCAGAAAGAAGTTGAAGCTCAGCTTGGTCAGATCGCTTCACAATTAAAGCCCCCAGAAGGTACGTTTGTTGGGCAGCCTGAATCAAATCCTAAGCACAGACAAAACAAACATGAGCAGTTGAATGCCGTCACCACCAGATCGGGATGCATTCTTCATGAGACTACCAAGATCAATCTTGATAATGATGACACACTGGTTCTTATGATGAGTGAAAGTCCGCAACAAGGAATGGAAAAACCCACAGAAGGCATAAATGGCAAAAATAAAAAACAAGTGTCCGTAGAACCCGAAGTCTCTTAATTTAAACCTAGAATCCTGTATCCAGGAAGATTGTGCGAAACGAAGATGGACACTAGGTTTCAAAAGTTTAAGGAGGCGATGAAGAAACTATACATTTACATCCCGCTCCTTGATGCTCTTTCCGAGGTGCCAGCCTGGTTAAAATACCTCAAGACCTTATTATCAAGAAAGTACATCACTGACGAGCAAGAAACTGTTAAGCTTGCTCATACCACCTCTGACATCATCTTAAACAAAATGCCAAAAAAGAAGAAGGACCCAGGTTCCTTCGGAATCCAATGTTGCATTGGCAACGCATCTGCTAAAAAAGGATTAGCTGACCTTGGGGCCAGCATATCTATTATGCCTTACTCAATGTGCAAACGTCTGGGTTTCACTGAATTGCTGCCTACAGCAATGACTATCCAATTAGCTGATTCCACTATAACCGCACCTTTGGGGATCATTGAAGATATCCCGGTAAGGATAGGCAAAGATGCTTACGTACCATGCGACTTCGTTGTCATGGATATTAAAGAAGACCTGAGGTATCCAATCATTTTTGGCAGACCATTCCTCGCTACTGCCAGAGCGCTGATTGACGTTGAAGCTGGTACCATCATTCTTAGGCTCGGAAAAGAAGCAATTCAATTCCGAGTCCTTAATAGTATGAAAGGCCCCAGCATCCAAGAGGAGGTTTTCCTCCTTGATGCTATTCAACAAATGTCACAGTTGGAAATCTCCGAGCCAGTTGACGAACTTGAAAATGTTCTAATCAATCTGGAGGTTGAATTCTCCGCGAATGAGTTAGTTCAACAGTGCCTCCAACATCTAGAAAAGGCCGAAGAAGTGCCAAAGGCCATTTTTGAAGAACTTAAAGCCGTTACTGTTATAGAAGCAGCTGAGCCACCAAAAGCCCCTGAATTGAAGACTTTACCTACAGGGCTCAAACATGTTTTCTTAGATGAAGAAAAACTATGCCCAGTCATCATCATCTCCACCCTTATAAGAGATCAAGAAGAAAAGCTTCTGAACGAGCTGAGGAAGCATAAAAAGGTCATAGGATATAAGATAACTGACCTAACGGGCATAAATCCAGCCCTGTGTATGCATAGACTTCCTATGGTTGATGAATTCAAGCCCTCTCGAGAACATCAAAGAAAATTGAATCCTAATCTAAAGGAGGTAGTTCGTCTGGAGGTCCTTAAATTACTCAAAGCCGGCATGATCTATCCTATTTCTAACTCCCAGTGGGTCATCCCCGTTCAGGTTGTTCCAAAAAAAGGGGCACTACTATAGTGCTCAATGACAAAAATGAGCTAGTGCCTACCAGGACTGTAACTGGATGGCGAATGTGTATTGATTATAGAAAGTTGAACAAAGCCACAAGGAAAGACCACTACCCTCTACCTTTCCTTGATGAAGTCCTAGAACGCCTAGCTCACCAAAAATATTTTTGTTACCTCGACGGTTACTCCGGGTTTTACCAAATACCCATACACCCGGAGGACCAGGAAAAAACCACCTTCACATGTCCTTTTGGGACATATGCATTTAGAAGAATGTCGTTCAGGTTATGTAACGCACCCGCCACTTTCCAACGATGTATGTCTGCTATCTTCGCCGGTTTAACAGAATCCGTCATGGAAGTGTTTATGGATGATTTCTCAGTGTACAGAGATTCTTTCGACAATTGTTTAATAAATCTTGGACAAGTTATGCAACACTGTGAGGAAACGAACCTTATCTTGAATTGGGAGAAATGCCATTTCATGGTAACAGAAGGTGTCGTCCTCAGACACAGGGTAAGTGATAGGGGAATAGAGGTTGATAAAGCAAAGATCGATGTTATCTCAAAGTTGTCACCTCCAAAGGACATAAGAGGAGTTCGAGCTTTCCTAGGTCATGCAGGATTCTATAGGAGATTCATCCAAGATTTCTCAAAGATTGCCAAACCCATGACCCAACTCCTGACCAAAGATGCTGAGTTCATATTCAATCAGGAGTGTATGAAAATTTTCTCTACCCTTAAGGATGTGTTAATCTCCGCACCTATTCTAAGAGCTCCAGATTGGTCGCAGCCCTTCGAAATCATGAGCGACGCAAGTGATTATGCCATAGGGGCCGTTCTAGGACAGCGGATTGATAAGAAACCCTATGTTATCTACTACGCATCTAAAACGCTATATGAAGCGCAGAAAAACTACACCACCATGGAGAAAGAGTTTCTGGCTATCATCTACGCGTTTGAAAAAATCTTCTCTTATCTGATTGGATCTAAAGTTATCGTCTATACCGACCATTCTTCCATCTGATACCTGATTCAAAAATAGGATGCCAAACCCAGGCTTATCCACTGGGTGTTAATGCTTCAGGAATTCGACTTGGAGATTAAAGATAAAAGTGGTGTGGAGAATGTTGTGGCTGATCACCTCAGCAGGATCGAGGTTGAAGAAAAAGATAAAATCCCTATCTGGGATTCTCTTCCTGATGATCAGCTTATGAAGGCCACTCATGGTTTCCCTTGGTATGCTAATATCGTTAATTATCTAGCCACAGGGATTATCCACCCATCTGCTTCCTACCAAGATAAAAGGAAGTTCCTTCACGACATAAAACATTATTACTGGGACAAACCCTACCTGTTTCACCTTTGTGCTAACGGACTCTTCCGTCGTTGCTTGCCAAAAGAAGAAATAACCCCGGTCCTAGAGCATTGCCATTCAGGACCCACGGGGGGACACATGAGTGCTAAGAAAATAGCTATAAAAGTTTTACAATCTGGGTTCTTCTGGCCCACCATATCACAGGATTCTTATGATTTCGTGAAAGCCTGTAACAAATGCCAATTTTCTGGCAATATATCAAAAAGAGACGAAATGCCACTCACCATGTGGCAGGAAATTGAGCTTTTTGATGTATGGGGGGTAGATTACATGGGCCCTTTCCCCTCATCATATGGCTTCTCTTACATCTTGGTCACGGTGGACTACGTCTCTAAGTGGGTCAAAGTTGTACCCACAGTGACCAGCGATTCCAAGTCTGTTATCAAATTGTTCAAAGATATTATTTTCCCAAGATTTGGAGTTCCGAGAACTGTCATATCGGATGGCGGGACCCATTTCTTGGAATGAAGTTTTGAGGCCTTACTGAAAAGATATGGAGTCAATCACAAAGTCGCCACGCCTTACCATCCACAAACTAGTGGTCACGTGGAGGTATCTAATAGACAATTACAGGTGATCCTTGAAAAAACGGTGAACAAAAACCGCACTGATTGGTCCACCAAACTTCCTGATGCCCTTTGGGCATACCGAACTGCATATAAAACACCTATCGGAACAACCCCGTTCTGCTTGGTGTACGAGAAGTCCTGTCATCTGCCAGTAGAGCTGGAACATAAATCTTGGTGGGCCATCAAACAATTAAATTTCGATCTCAAACGTGTAGGAGAGAATAGACAGCTCCAGTTGCAGGAGCTAGAGGAGCTCCGCATGACGGCCTATCAGAGCGCCAGAATATATAAGGAGCAGACAAAAATGTGGCATGATGGTCACCTTAAGAGAAAAGATATTGCCATTGGTGACAAAGTTCTTCTCTTTAACTCCAAGCTCAAGTTGTTTCCCGAAAAACTTAGGACAAAATGGTCCGGGCCTTTCACTATAAAGCATATCTACCCAACTGGAGCAGCCATTATTATTGACAACAACGGAGGAGAAAGAACGGTCAACGGTCACCGTCTAAAAAGATATTACACTCCGGAAGACAAAATGCCACGACAAATTATCGAAATCAAAAATGTTATGCCAGCAGCATAACATCATTACAGCTTCGTCGAGCCAGTGACGTAAAACCAAGGCGCTACTTGGGAGACAACCCAAGATTTCAACATTTTCCTTTATGTCTTGTCTTCTCTTATGAAAACACAAAAAAATTCACATAACCAAAACCAACAAAAAATAATAATAAACAAAAACAAACAACATAAAAATATATAAATCAAAAACAAACATAAAAATATAATATCTTTTCTACCTTTGCCCTTCCAAACGATCTTCAAACCATTTGGAGCCAAGCGGTCTTGAAACCGTTTGGACTCCAAATGGTCTTGAAACCGTTTGGAGCCAAACGGTCTTAAAACCGTTCGGACTCCAAACGGTCTTGAAACCGTTTGGAGCCAAACGGTCTCGAAACCGTTTGGAATGCAAACGGTCACTAACCATTCCCTATAAATATAAACCCTACCCCTTCGTCTTTCTCTCTTCGAACTCTCGAGCTTGCTTGTGTTTCTGTTCTATTGCTCTTACTTTCCCCTGTTCCCGCGTGATTCTCCTCTGGCGACGTGGTTCCCGTGCTTCTGCACAACAACCGCACCTCCATCCACCGTCCTTTGCTTCCTCACCACCGCCGTTACCACCTATTGTAAGGTAGTCCGACCTTCTTCTCTTCCGCCATCATCGCCGCCGGTGCCACCATCGGCTCTGTCCACCATCGCCAGCACCACCATCGTCTTCGCCGTTTTCACCAACGGCCCTACCCACCATCACCGTCTTCCACGCCGTCTCCATCACCAGAGCCACCACCATTTTCATCGCTGTCTTAATCGCCATTTTCACCACCGGATTCACCGTCATTTTTATCATCGTTTCACCATCGCCCTTATCGCCGATGATCACCGCCGCTTTCGCCGTCGTCGCCAACGCATCCACAGTCACTACGCCGCTCGGGGCATCATGAGTGCCTCTTCCGCAAGACACTAACACCATCCCACGCAGACCCCAGCCATCCCACCCTTCCGCTCCTGGGGTCCCTTTTGCCAATACCGATGAGGAATTTGGCTGTCAATTAGACGTTGTCCGAAACCTCCTCACCTATCCTTCTAATATATTAAATTCTATTTTTTCTTGTGTGCAGGGTTTATCACGACAGGTGGCCACGATCGATGAACAACACCGAGCCTTGCCTACCATCCTCCAAGGCTTCCAGCAACGACAAGATGAGGTGGTTAAGCAAGTTGAGCACATCAACAGTCACTACAACACCTTGCCGGACTTGGTCCTTGGAGCGAGGCGTCAGCAAGAAGCAATGGAAAAGCAAGTCGATGAGATCTCCACGCAGACTCAGCCTCTGCCAGAGACTTTCCGCAAGCTCCAGCAAAAACAAGCAGATCTGAGCACGCGCTTGGACACCATCAACAGCACACTCACACAGCTACAACATCGCCAAGAGGAGTCCAATAAGGATGAAATCCAGCAGCTACGTGCTCAAGTTACAAATCTTACAGCACGTCTCCTCTCCGCCGAAGGTAGATATACCGACCTCAAAGAATCCCATGATGCACTGCTCAAAACACACGAGCATCTGCAAGTGGCTTTCGATGAGTTACAAGCCACCCATCGGCGGTGCAAAACGTCCGCGAGTAAAAAACAAGCAGACAAGGCAGCGGACGACAAGGATGGTGATGATGACGAAGAAGACGACTCCGACTCATCTGCTGATTCAAACAAAGATAACACCTCCTCTGGTGATAAACATGATGACGGAGAGGACCCTGGAAATGCAGCAGAACCTTCTCACAGAGGTTCTGATAAAGGTCACCGCGACAGTGACAATCACCCCAAGTCCCCACACAACGATAATGTCAACATGTCATACGGGGACCAGTTCTTTGATTATTCCGCGTTGGGGTCCATCGGGGAAGCTGCTACAGATGCGGCTTACGCTGAGTTCCACCAGTGTATACTAGGAACCAGCGCCAGCCCACCAAAAACAACTGCCCCACCTCTCTCCACACCTTCTCCCTATGACGAGGGCGAGGCAGAACGAGTAAATTTAGACACCGATGAAGACCTCGATTCTGCCTCCGACTCGGACGATGATCTACCAGGACATGAACAGGTCTTAGAACAACCTACTTCTCCCCCTCCACAAGAACTTCCCCCGCCACCACCTCTGCCGCACAAAATGCACGACCTGGATATGGCGGCCATCTCCACTTTAGATGCTCAGGACATTTTCATACTGAACACTATAGTGGATGATGCAAAGGTGGGGGACGACATAATTTATCATAATACAAAAACTAGGCGCAAGATGACACGTGAAGACTTCAACAGCATCCTCCGACCTTGGTCCACGATGCCTATGGAAATCTTCCATGTCCTCCTCGCCAATAGTATAGAAATGTACAGAAGTTCTAAGTGGCAACAGCCGGTATTTAACACCTCGCCCGCTCTGTCTATTGGCCTTTTATACAAAGACATAAGAGCAAAGTCGATCGAGCGGCTGCGTGCTGGTTTAGCACGTCGGGTACGTTATCTGACCGTGCCTTTCCAAGTTTTAGACCACTGGCTTTTTATGATCGTGGATACCGAGGCTCGAGATACCAAGGTGTATAATTTCTATGGCATCGAGCTACCAGCCGGCACAATAAACTTCGTCGGTGAAGCAGTAGGAGAAGCAAGGTGTATACCCTTCTGGCTGCTTAAATTAATTTGGGTTGCCCGCCCATCTCTTCGCCAAGATTGGAGCCAACCTTGGTTCAATATCATAAACCCTCCAGTCTGAGCCACCGAGGGATCTGGGGATTGTGCTTTCTGCACCATACGTCACATCCAAGCGCTGAACCAGGAAATCCCATTTCACGATCTTCTTGCTAAATATTTTCATTCCTTACGCGGACGTTATGCCATGGAGCTCATCTGTGATAGGCGGTTCTTCAAGGACCCAACTATGGCACCAGATGACGTTCCTCGCTGCCTCTTCTCAGCTATCCAGTGACCGCAGCGGCGACCCTTCCGACAAACTCTGAAGGAGTCAGAAAAGACCAATATGACAGTCGCCGATACCGAGCAAGCTACAAGAAATATCGATCCTCTGTCTGCCAACGAACCAACCTTTCCTGATTTTGATCGCGATGCTTGCAAAGGTCTCTCCGACCTCGAGTTGCGTCTCATTATGGCGCGGCTCTCAGCAGACAAAGATGGGCTCGTATTCATGTCTCGAGACATTCTTGTAATGGCAGACACACTACGAGATACTTTACAAATCAAAGGATCGCTCTCTGTAAGTTTAATGGCCGCCTATCAGTTTCTACTTGGCCAAAACAACCCAACAACATACATGGCATCCCCATATATGAAAGATGATCTTCTAAAGCTCAAGAACTTCGGCACAACTGACGCGCTGATATCCTATCTACAGCACACAACGCCGATTTCATCATGTTACCTTTCCTCTATCATGAGCACTGGATGCTCCTGGCAACAAATCTTCCAGAAGGGACAACCACAATATATAATAGTTCTGATAGCCAGTACAACGCACGCCAGAGAAACTCCGTCGTGACACCGAAGACGCCAACATAAGTAGTGGCAAAGGAGTGCGCCGACAAGTTAATAGATTTTCTGAGTCAGCATACAAGGGTGTACAACAAAGAGCATTTCCACCGCCCTTCCTTTTGCCACAAATGCCCCCAGCAAATCCGACAATCGAATGACTGCGGCTTCCACATCCTCTACTGGATGTACACCATCATCGTTCTCCAAAGACCAATAGAGGAGATGACTGACGTGGATTATCACGCTCTACGAGGACAGTTCGCATCCAACCTACTTCATTCCCCGGGGGAAAATGCAGATTTAACTTAGCCTGCAGCCCTTGTCCTAATTACTCCTCAACCTATCACTTTGACACTCTGAGGACAGAGTGAGTGATACGTTAGGGGGTACATTAGACAAGGGTGAGGTATCATTTTTACATCCCTCTTCCTTCTTTTATTTTCTCTGTTTATATATTTTCCCTTTTTAACTTTCTTTTTAATTAACCCTTTTCGAATAGAATCACCCTCATTTAACTCTAGAATCATGTTAGTCCCTATTGATTTAGCACTTAGACATTTAATGGCAATTTAATAAATGTCACTCCACTATTGATTTTCATGCTTTTGCTTCAATTCTTTATCTGACTCTCCACAGGTAAAAATCAAGGAAAAAATAAGCCAAGCTCTCAAGGATGAGAGGGGAATTAGGCAACTTCCAAATCAAGAAGTTCTGCAAGTGGACCACAACCAAATAAGTGCATGTTGAAAAACCCTAAGAACAGCTTTCCTCTCTTAAAAATAAAAGAGGCTTGGCCGCCCAAAATAATTTTCCTAGCAAAACCCCAAAACCCAAGCCTACGAGTTATCAAATAAAAGCCAGAGAGACGAATAAAATTATGAGAGTTGTGCCATGAATAAGGATCTATATAAAGAACCGATGAAGGTTTCACCCGGCCGGCACATTCCGCTGCCCTCACAAAGGCAGATGTGTCGTGCCCAGTAGTGAAACCCTAAGATATCTAAATATATGAAAGGCTCATAAAGGACTCACCCGGCCGGTACATTCAGCTCCCCTCACAAAGGCAGATGTGTCGTGCCCGGTAGTGAGATCCTAAAAGCATAGACAGCCCCTCCCCCACTTGAAGGGGGAGCTACACTTCAAGCCTTTAACCAACCCTCATACCCTCTCTAGCTTCCAGTAGGTCTTTCAGAGAGGTATAAAGCTGATTAGAGTCAACAACATGCACAAAATAAAGGTGGTCCTAATGCGAACTATGAGATACGGAAAGAACCCAAGACCCGAGAAACTCTCGAAATCTGAAAGAGTCAAGGCAAGCAATAAGACTTGATATGACCTTAGGGGAACTCGGGTTAAGAATTAAAACAAGAGTATGGAAATCCTAACTAAATAAAATCGCATTGCCATTACATGTCTCAGCTCTATCTAACTTGAGGACAAGCTAGACTCTAAGTTAGGGGGGGTGATAACCTCCGACGATTATCTTAGTCCTTTTCTTTAGTTTTCCATACTCTTTCTAAGTTAAAACTATACATAATCCTAAATTTACCCTTTTTTATAAATATACTATCAGACTAACTTTTCCTTTCTATATATGCAGAAAAAGCACAAAAAAATCACAAAAGATCAACTCAACCTCAAGACCGCATGGAGTCAAACGGTCCCAAGACCGCATGAAGCCAACCGGTCTCGAGACCGCATGGAGTCAAACGGTCCCAAGACCGCATGATGTCAAACGATCCCGAGACCGCATGGAGTTCAAATGGTCTCGAGACCGCATGAAGCCAACCGGTCCCGAGACCGCATGGAGTTCAAACGGTCTCAAGACCGCATGGATTCAAACGGTCCCAAGACCGCATGAAGTCAATCGGTCTCGAGACCGCATGGAGTCAAACGGTCCCAAGACCGCATGAAGCCAACCGGTCCTAAGACCGCATGGAGTCAAACGGTCCCAAGACCGCATGAAGCCAACCGGTCCCGAGACCGCATGAAGCCAAACGGTCGCGAGACCGCATTAAGCCAACCGGTCCCGAGACCGCATGGAGTTCAAACGGTCCCAAGACCGCATGGAGTTCAAACGGTCTCGAGACCACATGAAGCCAACCGGTCTCGAGACCGCATGAAGCCAACCGGTCCTGAGACCGCATGGAGTTCAAATGGTCTCAAGACCACATGAAGCCAAATGGTCTCAAGGTCCAAACGGTCTTGAGGTCCCAAACGGTCTTGAGGTCCAAACGGTCTCCAAACCATTTGGACTTCACTTAAGGCCTATAAATAAGACCCGAAGGGTCCTCCAAAAGGGGGGAAGTTTTGAGATGCCCAAAGGCTGCCTAAATCACTCCAGAGCTCTCGCGACTTCCATCCTCCACCCTGGGGCTGCCAGTCTGAGATCCATACTCCATCTTGAAGCTGCTTTCTCCTTCTTCGCCAAAGAAGGTGGGAAGGGGAGACCTCATCATCGTGCAACCTTTGAAGACTGGTGGATCGTTTCCCTCTCTCTAAGGGGTTGACTTTCCTCTCTCCTTTGTGGGGATGATGCTCTCTCTCTCTTCTTGCCTCCTTCTTTGTCCTAATCATGAGCGAGTAGTCTCCTTCACTAGGGTGTGGGGAGTAGCCCCGCTACCCATGTTTTCATATCATGTAAATGTAATCCATAACTTGTAATATAGAGATCTTATCTTTTCAGTTCGACATCAAACGTTTAATGAATGCATGTTGCTTGATCTCCAACTTGTGTTATCCTTTATCTTTTAGTATGTATTGTCTACGTTTGTACTATTAGATTTGAAACTCATTTGTATGTTGGTTCTTGGTGCATGTATCCACCATGCACCTATTTCGGTATCTAGAAGTGTAGCTCAAGAAGTGGAGTAAACTCACTATCATACGTTGCACTTTCATACTATGAAATGGAATCAGTTGACGTATGAAAGTGCAACCTTGGTAAGTTGAGGAACACACTTTGCGAGGGGAATGATGCAAAGTAAGTGACCATTTGTTCGGGAATGGCTGGCGTTGCAACATTCCCACACTTCTCGTAGTTAGCTCTCCAAAAGGAAGCTAAGTCTACAAGGATACTAACTGACTAGACTCTTTTTGCAGGTTATGTTTTGCTTTGCATGTGTTGATCCATGTGTAGTGGCGGTGAAAAACTGATCACATCCTAGTGACTTTTATCATAGTTTAACTCCTTAAAATTACTTGCTTTCTTTACTTTACATGTTCTTAGCTCAAATAACAAAACTCAACTTCCAATCTAAGTGCCTACTAGTAAGTGATTAAGTGAAATTCTACCATTTTCTATCTTGTTGCTTGCAACAAGACCGTTGTCCTGAGGATTCGAACCTTAACTATACTACGATAAGACTTCCACGTATCTTAGCATATGTGGGTGGAGTTCTTTATCTAGCATATGCAAGGCTAAACCTAAAGGCTTACTACCTTTAGGATTTTTAGTTGGTGCACGCAATTCCACGTAAGTGGAAGCTCCTTTGAGGACACCTTTACCGGCTGACCGTCCCCAGTTGGACTGGTTTTCAGCTCCGAGAGTAACAATCTTCCATGCGTCCTCGTAATTCTTCCTCATGAAGTTTCCTCCAGATGAGGAATCTAAGAACTGTTTAATATCATCTCTTACTCCCCGATAGAAGGTTTCTATCAGTTGGTTCTGGGAGATTCCATGATGGGGGCATTTATGTAGAAGTTCTTTAAATCTTTCCCATGCCTCAGCAAGGGATTCTCCAGGCAGCTGAGAGAAGTGATTAATTTGCCCTCTGATTTCATAGGTCAGTGAGGGGGAAAGAACTTTTCTAAGAACGTTTCCTCTAGGGGGGTCCAGGTGGTTATTATGGGCTCTCTGTCCAGTGAGTTGTACCAACTCAGGGCCCTCCCAGACAAGGTGAAATGGAACATATGGAGCATTATCACATCAAAAGTGACACCAGCTTGTGGAACAAGGCGGCACAGTGCCTTAAACCTTTTCAGGTGATCCATGCAATCATCTCCTAAACCTCCGTACAAAGAGATGCCTTGCATAATCTGTATCCACTGGGTCCGAATCTCGAAGTTTGGAATATTGATAATCGGAGGCTGGACCGGGTGGTTATCCTCATAGTTATTCGAGATAGTGTAGTCCCTTAGTTGTTTGTTCCTTAACTCCAGCTGAGCAGCTTGGGTTGCTGCCTCAGTCTCAGCTCTTATGCGGGCTTGCTCCTTTGCACGTATCTCCGCTTGGATTTGGGCACGAGTGTCTGCGATAAGTTGTGCCCGTTGAGCGGCGATGGCAGCATTTACTCTCTCCATCACGAAAGCAGCTAGGCGTTGTTCGTCAGCCATTTGTCTAGCTTGTTGGCGATTGAGATGGATTCGACGGTGGAAACTTCTGTCTACCTCGGAGTCGTACCCCGGATCAGGGGAGAATCCGCGATTATGCGATGATCGCATGCACATTTTCTACCTGAGTAGAGAAAAAGAGAGCACCCTTAGATAATGACAAAGATATGATAGTTTTAAGAAGATATAGAGTTATGATTAAAAAGAAAATGTAAAATCCTAACCAACTAGAAAGGTACTAAATGATATTACAACGTTCCGTTGTCCCCGGCAATGGCGCCAATTTTTTGATGGAGCATCCACTTACGTGGAATTGCGTGCACCAATTAAAAATCCTAAAGGTAGTAAGCCTTTAGTTTTAGCCTTGCATATGCTAGATAGAGAACTCCAACCACGTATGCTAAGATACGTGGAAGTCTTATCGTAGTATAGTTAAGGGTCGAATCCTCAGGACAACGGTCTTGTTGCAAGAAACAAGATAGAAAACGGTAGAATTTCACTTAATCACTTACTAGTAGGCACTTAGATCGGAAGTTGAGTTTTGTTATTTGAGCTAAGAACATGTAAAGTAAAGAAAGCAAGTAATTTTAAGGAGTTAAACTATGATAAAAGTCACTAGGATGTGATCGGTTTTTCATCGCCACTACACATGGATCAACACATGCAAAGCAAAACATAACCTGCAAAAAGAGTCTAGTCAGATAGTATCCTTGTAGACTTAGCTTCCTTTCGGAGAGCTAACTACGAGAAGTGTGGGAATGTTGCAACGCCAGCCATTCCCGAACAAATGGTCACTTACTATGCATCATTCCCCTTGCAAAGTGTGTTCCTCGACTTACCAAGGTTGCACTTTCATACGTCAACTGATTCCATTTCATAGTATGAAAGTGCAACGTATGATAGTGAGTTTACTCCACTTCTTGAGCTACACTTCTAGATACCAAAACAGGTGCATGGTGGATACATGCACCAAGAACCAACATACAAACGAGTTTTGAATCTAATAGTACAAACGTAGACAATCCATACTAAAAGATAAAGGATAACACAAGTTGGAGATCAAGCAACATGCATTCATTAAACGTTTGATGTCGAACTGAAAAGATAAGATCTCTATATTACAAGTTATGGATTACATTTACATGATATGAAAACATGGGTAGCGGGGCTACTCCCCGCACCCTAGTGAAGGAGACTACTCGCTCATGATTAGGACAAAGAAGGAGGCAAGAAGAGAGAGAGAGAGCATCATCCCCACAAAGGAGAGAGGAAATTCAACCCCTTGGAGAGAGAGCAATGATCCACCAGTCTTTAAAGGTTGCACGATGATGAGGTCTCCTCTTCCCACCTTCTTTGGCGAAGAAGGAGAAATCAGCTTCAAGATGGAGTATGGATCTCAGACCGGCAGCCCCAGGGTGGAAAATGGAAGTCACGAGAGCTCTGGAGTGATTTAGGCATCCTTTGGGCGTCTCAAAACTTCCCCCCTTTTGGAGGACCCTTCGGGTCTTATTTATAGGCCTTAAGTGAAGTCCAAACGGTTTGGAGACCGTTTGGACCTCAAGACCGTTTGGGACCTCAAGACCGTTTGGACCTTCAGACCGTTTTGCTTCATGCGGTTTTGAGACCGTTTGAACTCCATGCGGTCTCGAGACCGGTTGGCTTCATGCGGTCTCGAGACCGGTTGGCTTCATGCGGTCTCGAGACCGTTTGAACTCCATGCGGTCTCGGGACCGTTTGAACTCCATGCAGTCTCGGGACCGGTTGGCTTCATGCGGTCTCGAGACCGTTTGGCTTCATGCGGTCTCGGGACCGGTGAGCTTCATGCGGTCTTGGGACCGTTTGAATCCATGTGGTCTCGGGACCGGTTGGCTTCATGCGGTCTTGGGACCATTTGACTCCATGCGGTATCGAGACCGATTGGCTTCATGTGGTCTTGGGACTGTTTGAATCCATGCGGTCTTGAGACCGTTTGAACTCCATGCGGTATCGGGACTGGTTGGCTTCATGCGGTCTCGAGACCGTTTGAACTCCATGCGGTCTCGGGATCGTTTGGCTTCATGCGGTCTTGGGACCGTTTGACTCCATGCGGTCTCGAGACCGGTTGGCTTCATGCGGTCTTGGGACCGTTTGACTCCATGCGGTCTTGAGGTTGAGTTGATCTTTTGTGATTTTTTTGTGCTTTTTCTGCATATATAGAAAGGAAAAGTTAGTCTGATAGTATATTTATAAAAAAGGGTAAATTTAGGATTATGTATAGTTTTAACTTAGAAAGAGTATGGAAAACTAAAGAAAAGGACTAAGATAATCGTCCAAAATGGGAGGTTATCACCCCCCCTAACTTAGAGTCTAGCTTGTCCTCAAGTTAGATAGAGCTGAGACATGTAATGGTGAGGCGATTTTATTTAGTTAGGATTTCCATACTCTTGTTTCAATTCTTAACCTGAGTTCCCCTAAGGTCATATCAAGTCTTATTGCTTGCCTTGACTCTTTCAGATTTCGAGAGTTGCTCGGGTCTTGGGTTCTTTCCATATCTCATAGTTCGCATTGGGACCACCTTTTTTTTGTGCATGTTGTTGACTCTAATCAGCTTTATACCTCTCTGAAATACCTACTGGAAGCTAGAGAGGGTATGAGGGTTGGTTAAAGGCTTGAAGTGTAGCTCCCCCTTAAAGTGGGGGAGGGGTTGTCTATGCGTTTAGGATCTCACTACCGGGCACGACACATCTGCCTTTGTGAGGGCAGCGGAATGTACCGGCCGGGTGAGTCCTTTATGAGCCTTTCATATATTTAGATACCTTAGGGTTTCACTACCGGGCACGACACATCTGCCTTTGTGAGGGCAGCGGAATGTGTCGGTCGGGTGAAACCTTCATCGGTTCTTTATATAGATCCTTATTCATGGCACAACTCTCATAATTTTATTCGTCTCTCTGGCTTTTATTTGATAACTCGCAGGCTTGGGTTTTGGGGTTTTGCTAGGAAAATTATTTTGGGCGGCCAAGCCTCTTTTATTTTGAAGAGAGGAAAGTTGTTCTTAGGGTTTTTCAACATGCACTTATTTGGTTGTGGTCCACTTGCAGAACTTCTTGATTTTGAAGTTGCATGATTCCCCTCTCATCCTTGAGAGCTTGGCTTATTTCTGCCTTGATTTTGACATGTGGAGAGCCAGATAAAGAATTGAAGCAAAAGCATGAAAATCAATAGCGGAGTGACATTTATTAAATCGCCATTAAATGTCTAAGTGCTATTTACTTTTGGGGACTAACATGATTCTAGAGTTAAATGAGGGTGATTCTACTCGAAAAGGGTTAATTAAAAAGAAAGTTAAAAAGGGAAAATGTATAAACAGAGAAAAGAAAAGAAGGAAGAGGGATGTAAAAATGATACCTCGCCCTTGTCTAATGTACCCCTCCTAACTTATCACTCACTCTGTCCTCAGAGTGTCAAAGTGATAGGTTGAGGAGTAATTAGGACAAGAGATGCAGGCTAAGTTAAATCTGCATTTGCCCACGGGGAATGAAGTAGGTTGGATGTGAACTGTCCTCGTAGAGCGTGATAATCCATGTCAATCATCTCCTCTACTGGTCTTTGGATAACGATGATGGTGTACATCCAGTAGAGGATGTGGAAGCCGCAGTCATTCGATTGTCGGATTTGCTGGGGGCATTTGTGGCAGAAGGAAGGGCGGTGGAAATGCTCTTTGTCGTACGCCCTTGTATGTTGACTCAGAAAATCTATTAACTTGTCGGCGCACTCCTTTGCCACTACTTCTGTTGGCATCTTTGGTGTCACGACGGAGTTTCTCTGGCGTGCATTGTACTGGCTATCGGAACTATTATATATTTTGGTTGTTCCTTCTGGAAGATTTGTTGCCAGGAGCATCCAGTGCTCATGATAGAGGAAAGGTAACATGATGAACGTCAATGTTGTGTGCTGTAGATAGGATATCAGCGCGTCAGTTGTACCAAAGTTCTTGAGCTTTAGAAGATCATCTTTCATATATGGGGATGCCATGTATGTTGTTGGGTTGTTTTGGCCAAGTAGAAACTGATAGGCGGCCATTAAACTTACAGAGAGTGATCCTTTGATTTGTAAAGTCTCTTGTAGTGCATCTGCCATTACAAGAATGTCTCGAGACATGGATACGAGCCCATCTTTGTCGGCTGAGAGCCGCGCCATAATGAGACGCAACTCGAGGTCAGAGAGACCTTTGCAAGCATCACGATCAAAATTAGGAAAGGTTGGTTCGTTGGCAGACAGAGGATCGATATTACTTGTAGCTTGCTCGGTATCGGCGACTGTCATATTGGTCTTTTCTGACTCCTTCAGAGTTTGTCGGAAGGGTCACCGTTGCGGTCGCTGGATAGCTGAGAAGAGGTAGCGAGGAACGTCATCTGGTGCCATAGTTGGGTCCTTGAAGAACCACCTATCACAGATGAGCTCCATGGCATAACGTCCGCGTAAGGAATGAAAATCTTCAGCAACCAGATTGTGAAATGGGATTTCCTGGTTCAGCGCTTGGATGTGACGTATGGTGCAGAAAGCGCAATCCCCAGATCCCTCGGTGGCTCGGACTGGAGGGTTTATGATATTGAACCAATGTTGGCTGCAATCTTGGCGAAGAGATGGGAGGGCATCCCAAATTAATTTAAGCAGCCGGAAGGGTATACACCTTGCTTCTCCTGGTGCTTCACCGACGAAGTTTATTGTGCTGGCTGGTAGCTCGGCACCATAGAAATTATACACATTGGCATCCTGAGCCTCGGTATCCACGATCATAAAAAGCCAGTGGTCCGAAACTTGGGAAGGCACAGTCAGATAATGTGCCTGACGTGCTAAACCAGTACGCAGCCGCTCGATTGACTTTGCTCTTATGTCTTTGTATAAAAGGCCAATAGACAGAGCGGGCGAGGCGTTAAATACCGGTTGTTGCCGCTTAGAACTTCTGTACATTTCTATACTATTGGCGAGGAGGACACGGAAGATTGCCATAGGCATCGTGGACCGAGGTCGGAGGATGTTGTGGAAGTCTTCACGTGTCATCTTGCGCCTAGTTTTTGTATTATGATAAATTATGTCATCCCCTGCCTTTGCATCATCCACTATAGTGTTTAGTATGAAAATGTCCTGAGCATCTAAAGTGGAGATGGACGCCATATCCAGGTCATGCATTTTGTGCGGCAGAGGTGGTGGCGGGGGAAGTTCTTGTGGAGGGGGAGAAGCAGGTTGTTCTAAGACCTGTTCATGTCCTGGTAGATCATCGTCCGAGTCGGAGGCAGAATCGAGGTCTTCATCGGTGTCTAAACTTACTCGTTATGCCTCGCCCTCGTAATAGGGAGAAGGTGTGGAGAGAGGTGGGGTAGTTGTTTTTGGTGGGCTGGCACTGGTTCCTAGTATACACTGGTGGAACTCAGCGTAATCCGCATCTTTAGCAGCTTCCCCGATGGACCCCAGTGCGGAATAATCAAAGAACTGGTCCCCGTATGACATGTTGACATTATCGTTGTGTGGGGACTTGGGGTGATTGTCACTGTCGCGGTGACCTTTGTCGGAACCTCTGTGAGAAGGTTTTGCTGCATTTCCAGGGTCCTCTCCGTCATCATGTTTATCAACAGAGGAGGTGTTATCTTTGTTTGAATCAGCAGATGAGTCGGAGTCGTCTTCTTCGTCATCATCGCCATCCTTGTCGTCCGCTGCCTTGTCTGCTTGTTTTTTACTCGCGGACGTTTTGCACCACCGATGGGTGGCTTGTAACTCATCGAAAGCCACTTGCAGATGCTCGTGTGTTTCAAGCAGTGCATCATGGGATTCTTTGAGGTCGGTATATATGCCTTCGGCGGAGAGGAGACGTGCTGTAAGATTTGTAACTTGAGCACGTAGCTGCTGGATTTCATCCTTATTGGACTCCTCTTGGCGATGTTGTAGCTGTGTGAGTGTGCTGTTGATGGTGTCCAAGTGCGTGCTCAGATCTGCTTGTTGTTGCTGGAGCTTGCGAAGAGTCTCTGGCAGAGGCTGAGTCTGCGTGGAGATCTCATCGACTTGCTTTTCCGTTGCTTCTTGCTGACACCTCGCTCCAAGGACCAAGTCCGGCAAGGTGTTGTAGTGACTGTTGATGTGCTCAACTTGCTTAGCCACCTAATCTTGTCGTTGCTCGAAGCCTTGGAGGATGGTAGGCAAGGCTCGGTGTTGTTCGTCGATTGTGGCCACCTGTCGTGATAAACCATGCACACAAGAAAAAATAGAATTTAATATATTAGAAGGATCGGTGAGGAGGTTTCGGACAGCGTCGAATTGACGGCCGAATTCCTCACTAATATTGGCAAAAGGGACCCCAGGAGCGGAAGGGTGGGATGGCTGGGGTCTGCGTGGGATGGTGTTAGTGTCTTGCGGAAGAGGCACTGATGATGCCCCGGGCGGCGTAGTGACTGTGGATGCGTTGGCGACGACGGAGAAAGCGGCGGTGATCATCGGCGATAAGGGCGATGGTGAAACGATGATAAAAATACGGTGAATCCAGTGGTGAAAACGGCGATTAAGACAGTGATGAAAATGGTGGTGGCTCTGGTGATGGAGACGGTGTGGAAGACGGCGACGGTGGGCAGGGCCGTTGGTGAAAACGGCGAAGACGATGGTGGTGTCGGCGATGGTGGACAGGGCCGATGGTGGCGCCGGCGGCGATGATGGCGGAAGAGAAGAAGGTCGGACTACATTACAGTAGGTGGTAACGGTGGCGGTGAGGAAGCAAAGTACGGTGGACGGAGGTGCGGTTGTTGTACAGAAGCACGAGAACCACATCGACGGAGGAGAATCGCGCGGGAACAGGGGAAAGCAAGAGCAATAGAATAGAAATACAAGAAAGCTCGAGAGTTCGAAGAGAGAAAGACGAAGGGGTAGGGTTTATATTTATAGGGAATGGTTAGCGACCGTTTGCATTCCAAACGGTTTCGAGACCGTTTGGCTCCAAACGGTTTCAAGACCATTTGGAGTCCAAACGGTTTCAAGACCGTTTGGCTCCAAACGGTTTCAAGACCGTTTGGAGTCCAAACGGTTTTAAGACCGTTTGGAGTCCAAACGGTTTCAAGACCGCTTGGCTCCAAACGGTTTGAAGATCGTTTGGAAGGGCAAAGGTAGAAAAGATATTATATTTTTATATTTGTTTTTTATTTATATATTTTTATGTTGTTTGTTTTTGTTTATTATTTTTTTTGTTGGTTTTGGTTATGTGAATTTTTTTGTGTTTTCATAAGAGAAGACAGGACATAAAGGAAAAAGTTGAAATCTTGGGTTGCCTCCCGAGTAGCACCTTGGTTTTACGTCGCTGGCTCGACGAAGCTGTAATGATGTTATGCTGTTGGCATAACATTTTTTATTTCGATAGTTTGTCATGGCATTTTGTCTTCCGGAGTGTAATATCTTTTTAGACGGTGACCATTGACCGTTCTTTCTCCTCCGTTGTTGTCGATAATAATGGCTGCTCCAGTTGGGTAGATATTCTTTATAGTGAAAGGCTCGGACCATTTTGTCCTAAGTTTTTCGGGAAACAACTTGAGCTTGGAGTTAAAGAGAAGAACTTTGTCACCAACGGCGATATCTTTTCTCTTAAGGTGACCATCGTGCCACATTTTTGTCTGCTCCTTATATATTCTGGCGCTCTGATAGGCCGTCATGCGGAGCTCCTCTAGCTCCTACAACTGGAGCTGTCTATTCTCTCCTACACGTTTGAGATTGAAATTTAATTGTTTGATGGCCCACCAAGCTTTATGTTCCAGCTCTACTGGCAGATGACAGGACTTCCCGTACACCAAGTGGAACGGGGTTGTTCCGATAGGTGTTTTATATGCAGTTCGGTATGCCCAAAGGGCATCAGGAAGTTTGGTGGACCAATCCGTGCAGTTTTTGTTCACCGTTTTTTCAAGGATCGCCTTTAATTGTCTATTAGATACCTCCACCTGACCACTAGTTTGTGGATTGTAAGGCGTGGCGACTTTGTGATTGACTCCATATCTTTTCAGTAAGGCCTCAAAACTTTGTTCCAAGAAATGGGTCCCGCCATCCGATATGACAGTTCTCGGAACTCCAAATCTTGGGAAAATAATATCTTTGAACAATTTGATAACAGGCTTGGAATCGCTGGTCACTGTGGGTACAGCTTCAACCCACTTAGAGACGTAGTCCACCACGACCAAGATGTAAGAGAAGCCATAGGATGAGGGGAAAGGGCCCATGTAATCTACCCCCCATACATCAAAAAGCTCAATTTCCTGCCACATGGTGAGTGGCATTTTGTCTCTTTTTGATATATTGCTAGAAAATTGGCATTTGTTACAGGCTTTCACGAAATCGTAAGAATCCTTTGATATGGTGGGCCAGAAGAACCTAGATTGTAAAACTTTTATAGATGTTTTCTTAGCACTCATGTGTCCCCCCGTGGGTCCTGAATGGCAATGCTCTAGGACCGGGGTTATTTCTTCTTCCGGCAAGCAATGACGGAAAAGTCCGTTAGCACAAAGGTGAAACAGGTAGGGTTCGTCCCAGTAATAATGTTTTATGTCGTGAAGGAACTTCCTTTTATCCTGGTAGGAAGCAGATGGGTGGATAATCCTTGTGGCTAGATAATTAACGATATCAGCATACCAAGGGAAACCATGAGTGGCCTTCATAAGCTGATCATCAGGAAGAGAATCCCAGATAGGGATTTTATCTTTTTCTTCAACCTCGATCTTGCTGAGGTGATCGGCCACAACATTTTCCACGCCACTTTTATCTTTAATCTCCAAGTCGAATTCCTGAAGCATTAACACCCAGCAGATAAGCCTGGGTTTGGCATCCTATTTTTGAATCAGGTATCGGATGGCAGAATGGTCGGTATAGACGATAACTTTAGAGCCAATCAGATAAGAGCGGAATTTTTCAAACACGTAGATGATAGCCAGAAACTCTTTCTCTGTGGTGGTGTAGTTTTTCTGCACTTCATCTAGCGTTTTAGATGCGTAGTAGATAGCATAGGGTTTCTTATCAATCCGTTGTCCTAGAACGGCCCCTATGGCATAATCACTTGCGTCGCTCATGATTTTGAAGGGCTGCGACCAATCTGGAGCTCTTAGAATAGGTGCGGAGATTAACGCATCCTTAAGGGTAGAGAAACTTTTCATACACTCCTGATTGAATATGAACTCAGTGTCTTTGGTCAGGAGTTGGGTCATGGGTTTGGCAATCTTTGAGAAATCTTTGATGAATCTCCTATAGAATCCTGCATGACCCAGGAAAGCTCAAACTCCTCTTATGTCCTTTGGAGGTGACAGCTTTGAGATAACATCTATCTTTGCTTTATCAACCTCTATTCCCCTATCACTTACCCTGTGTCCGAGGACGACACCTTCTGTTACCATGAAATGGCATTTCTCCCAATTCAAGATAAGGTTCGTTTCCTCACAGCGTTGCAGAACTTGTCTAAGATTTATTAAACAATTATCGAAAGAATCTCTGTACACTGAGAAATCGTCCATAAACACTTCCATGACAGATTCTGTTAAACCGGAGAAGATAGCAGACATACATCGTTGGAAAGTGGCGGGTGCGTTACATAACCCGAACGACATTCTTCTAAATGCATATGTCCCAAAAGGACATGTGAAGGTGGTTTTTTCCTGGTCCTCCGGGTGTATGGGTATTTGGTAAAACCCGGAGTAACCGTCGAGGTAACAAAAATATTTTTGGTGAGCTAGGCATTCCAGGACTTCATCAAGGAAAGGTAGAGGGTAGTGGTTTTTCCTTGTGGCTTTGTTCAACTTTCTATAATCAATACACATTCACCATCCAGTTACAGTCCTGGTAGGCACTAGCTCATTTTTGTCATTGAGCACTACAGTAGTGCCCCTTTTTTTTGGAACAACCTGAACGGGACTGACCCACTGGGAGTCAGAAATAGGATAGATCATGCCGGCTTTGAGTAATTTAAGGACCTCGAGACAAACTACCTCCTTTAGATTAGGATTCAGTTTTCTTTGATGTTCTCGAGAGGGCTTGAATTAGTCAACCATAGGAAGTCTATGCATACACATGGCTGGATTTATGCCCGTTGGGTCAGTTATCTTATATCCTATGACCTTTTTATGCTTCCTCAGCTCATTCAGAAGCTTTTCTTCTTGATCTCTTGTAAGGGTGGAGCTGATGATGACTGGGCATAGTTTTTCTTCATCTAAGAAAACATGTTTGAGCCCTGTAGGTAAAGTCTTCAATTCAGGGGCTTTTGGTGGCTCAGCTGCTTCTATAACAGTAACGGCTTTAAGTTCTTCAAAAATGGCCTTTGACACTTCTTCGGCCTTTTCTAGATGTTGGAGGCACTATTGAACTAATTCATTCGCGGAGAATTCAACCTCTGGATTGATTAGAACATTTTCAAGTTCGTCAACTGGCTCGGAGATTTCCAACTGTGACATTTGTTGAATAGCATCAAGGAGGAAAACCTCTTCTTGGATGCTGGGGCCTTTCATACTATTAAGGACTCAGAATTGAATTGCTTCTTTTCCGATCATAAGAATGATGGTACCAGCTTCAACGTCAATCAGCGCTCTGGCAGTAGCGAGGAATGGTCTGCCAAAAATGATTGGATACCTCAGGTCTTCTTTAATATCCATGACAACGAAGTCGCACGGTACGTAAGCATCCTTGCCTATCCTTACCGGGATATCTTCAATGATCCCCAAAGGTGCGGTTATAGTGGAATCAGCTAATTGGATAGTCATTGTTGTAGGTAGCCATTCAGTGAAACCCAGACGTTTGCACATTGAGTAAGGCATAATAGATATGCTGGCCCCAAGGTCAGCTAATCCTTTTTTAGCAGATGTGTTGCCAATGCAACATTGGATTCCGAAGGAACCTGGGTCCTTCTTCTTTTTTGGCATTTTGTTTAAGATGATGTCAGAGGTGGTCTGAGCAAGCTTAATAGTTTCTTGCTCATCAGTGATGTACTTTCTTGATAATAAGGTCTTGAGGTATTTTGCCTAGGCTGGCACCTTGGAAAGAGCATCAAGGAGAGGGATGTCAATGTATAGTTTCTTCATCGCCTCCTTGAACTTTTGAAACCTGGTGTCCATCTTCGTTTTGTGCAATCTTCCTGGATACGGGATTCTAGGTTTAAATTGTGAGACTTCGGGTTCTGCGGACACTTGTTCTTTATTTTTTCCATTTATGCCTTCTGTGGGTTTTTCCATTCCTTGTTGCGGACTTTCACTCGTCATAAGAACCGGTGTGTCATCATTATCAAGATTGATCTTGGTAGTCTCATGAAGAATGCGTCCAGATCTGGTGGTGACGGCATTCAACTGCTCATGTTTGTTTTGTCCGTGCTTAGGATTTGATTCAGGCTGCCCAGCAAACGTACCTGATGGGGGCTTTAATTGTGCAGCTATCTGAGCAAGCTGAGCTTCAACTGCTTTCTGTTGAGCCTGCTGGTTAGCAAGCATAGTTTGCTGTGATTCTAACATCTTCCTGATCAAGGATATTTCATCTTCCGGTTGGGCAGGAGCATTTTTCGGAGGAATTGGTTGCTGGGTTTGTTGAGATTGTTGGGGTGGTAACGCCAGCTGAGGTTGTTGAGTATGCAGCTGTGGATGGAGTGGAGGATGAGTGTACTAGTAGTAGGTTGATTGGTTCCTGGGGTAGTTAGCCCTAGGGAAGTTGCTCCTGGAATTCCCTTGATTTTGGTTGAAATTGTTTGGGAATCCAGGTGGTAGCCTATTAGCAGATCCCCCCTGTGTTTGATGTTAAGGATTGGCAGTCCCGGTAGGGTTTCCATACTGAAACCCTGGATGATTCCTTGGCTGATTAGAGTTGTAGTAGACTTGCCCAGGGATAGAGTGGATAGAGTTAACTTGTTCCGGTAGTTGCTCTTCCGACTGATCAATGATAGGTTCATATGGTTGTGGTGGTGGATGCAGATCCATCATCACATTATATAGCATACCGTAGGAAAGGGTCGGATGGTCAGAAGCATGACAAGCCTCACAGGATCCCGTGACGGCTTTGACTTGTTGAACTAGCAGAGTTTTCTTCTTATCAATCTCTCCGAGAGAAGTCTCGAGAGCTTGCTGTTTATGAACAATAGTTTTCAAGGCTTCAGCTATTGCCTTCATTTCTATAGATTCTTCAGCTCTGAAAACTTTGAGGACACCTTTACCGGCTGACCGTCCCCAGTTGGACTTGTTTTCAGCTCTGAGAGTAACAATCTTCCATGCGTCCTCATAATTCTTCCTCATGAAGTTTCCTCCAGATGAGGAATCTAAGAACTGTTTAATATCATCACTTACTCCCCGGTAGAAGGTTTCTATCAGTTGGTTCTGGGAGATTCCATGATGGGGGCATTTACGCAAAAGTTCTTTAAATATTTCCCATGCCTCAGTAAGGGATTCTCCAGGCAGCTGAGAGAAGTGATTAATTTGCCCTCTGATTTCATAGGTCAGTGAGGGGGGAAAGAACTTTTCTAAGAACTTTTCCTCTAGGGGGGCCCAGGTGGTTATTATGGGCTCTCTGTCCAGTGAGTTGTACCAACTCAGGGCCTTCCCAGACAAGGTGAAATGGAACAGATGGAGCATTATCGCATCAAAAGCGACACCAGCTTGTGGAACTAGGCGGCACGTATCTCCGCTTGGATTTGGGCACGAGTGTCTACGATAAGTTGTGCCCGTTGAGCGGCGATGGCAGCATTTACTCTCTCCATCACCAAAGCGGCTTGGCGTTGTTCGTCAGCCATTTGTCTAGCTCATTGGTGATTGAGACGGATTTGACGGTGGAAACTTCTCTCTACCTCGGAGTCGTACCCCGAATCTGGGGAGAATCCGCGATTATGTGATGATCGCATGCACGTTTTCTACCTGAGTAGAGAAAAAGAGAGCACCCTTAGATAATGACAAAGATATGATAGTTTCAAGAAGATATAGAGTTATGATTAAAAAGAAAGTGTAAAATCCTAACCAACTAGAAAGGTACTAAATGAAATTACAACGTTCCGTTGTCCCCGGCAACGGCGCCAATTTTTTGATGGAGCTTCCACTTACGTGGAATTGCGTGCACCAACTAAAAATCCTAAAGGTAGTAAGCCTTTAGGTTTAGCCTTGCAATTTCTAGATAAAGAACTCCACCCACGTATGCTAAGATACGTGGAAGTCTTATCGTAGTATAGTTAAGGGTCGAATCCTCAGGACAACGATCTTGTTGCAAGCAACAAGATAGAAAATGGTAGAATTTCACTTAATCACTTACTAGTAGGCACTTAGATCGGAAGTTGAGTTTTGTTATTTGAGCTAAGAACATGTAAAGTAAAGAAAGCAAGTAATTTTAAGGAGTTAAACTATGATAAAAGTCACTAGGATGTGATCGGTTTTTCACTGCCACTACACATGGATCAACACATGCAAAGCAAAACATAACCTGCAAAAAGAGTCTAGTCAGTTAGTATCCTTGTAGACTTAGCTTCCTTTCGGAGAGCTAACTACGAGAAGTGTGGGAATGTTGCAACGCCAGCCATTCCCGAACAAATGGTCACTTACTTTGCATCATTCCCCTCGCAAAGTGTGTTCCTCGACTTACCAAGGTTGCACTTTCATACGTCAACTGATTCCATTTCATAGTATGAAAGTGCAACGTATGATAGTGAGTTTACTCCACTTCTTGAGCTACACTTCTAGATATCGAAACAGGTGCATGGTGGATACATGCACCAAGAACCAACATACAAATGAGTTTCGAATCTAATAGTACAAACGTAGACAATCCATACTAAAAGATAAAGGATAACACAAGTTGGAGATCAAGCAACATGCATTCATTAAACGTTTGATTTCGAACTGAAAAGATAAGATCTCTATATTACAAGTTATGGATTACATTTACATGATATGAAAACATGGGTAGCGGGGCTACTCCCCGCACCCTAGTGAAGGAGACTACTCGCTCATGATTAGGACAAAGAAGGAGGCAAGAAGAGAGAGAGAGAGAGAGAGCATCAGCCCCACAAAGGAGAGAGGAAAGTCAACCCCTTCGAGAGAGAGCAACGATCCACCAGTCTTCAAAGGTTGCACGATGATGAGGTCTCCCCTTCCCACCTTCTTTGGCGAAGAAGGAGAAAGCAGCTTCAAGATGGAGTATGGATCTCAGACCGGCAGCCCCACGGTGGAGGATGGAAGTCGCAAGAGCTCTGGAGTGATTTAGGCAGCCTTTGGGCATCTCAAAACTTCCCCCCTTTTGGAGGACCCTTTGGGCCTTATTTATAGGCCTTAAGTGAAGTCCAAATGGTTTGGAGACCGTTTGGACCTCAAGACCGTTTGGGACCTCAAGACCGTTTAGACCTTGAGACTGTTTGGCTTCATGCGGTCTTGAGACCGTTTGAACTCCATGTGGTCTCGGGACCGGTTGGCTTCATGCGGTCTCGAAACTGGTTGGCTTCATGCGGTCTCGAGACCGTTTGAACACCATGCGGTCTCGGGACCGTTTGAACTCCATGCAGTCTCGGGACCGGTTGGCTTCATGCGGTCTCGAGACTGTTTGGCTTCATGTGGTCTCGGGACCGGTTGGCTTCATGCGGTCTTGGGACCGTTTGACTCCATGCGGTCTCGGGACCAGTTGGCTTCATGTGGTCTTGGGACAGTTTGACTCCATGCGGTCTCGAGACCGATTGGCTTCATGCGGTCTTGGGACCGTTTGAATCCATGTGGTCATGAGACCGTTTGAACTCCATGCGGTCTTGGGACCGGTTGGATTCATGCGGTCTCGAGACCGTTTGAACTCCATGTGGTCTCGGGATCGTTTGGCTTCATGCGGTCTTGGGACCGTTTGACTCCATGCGGTCTCGAGACCGGTTGGCTTCATGCGGTCTTGGGACCGTTTGACTCCATGCGGTCTTGAGGTTGAGTTGATCTTTTGTGATTTTTTTGTGCTTTTTCTGCATATATAGAAAGGAAAAGTTAGTCTGATAGTATATTTATAAAAAAGGGTAAATTTAGGATTATGTATAATTTAACTTAGAAAGAGTATGGAAAACTAAAGAAAAGGACTAAGATAATCATCCAAAATGGGAGGTTATCAGTAATGAAACTAGTATCATTAGATAGGGATTATTTTTATGAATCCAATGGCTATTTATTTGTATTTTTCTTATTATTAAGTAATTAGTTACAAATTTTGGAAGTTTGACCAATTACAAAAAATTTAAAAGCCAACAAAACAGAGAAATTCACAAGAGAGGAGGAGAGAGAGGGAGGAGAAGGGCATGCTGACTTGGCCCAATCATTATTAACCAAGTCATGTGGTCCCACTACCAACTCACCAAGGCAAAGGAAAGAAAAGTGGAGGTCAAATGACCGATTTAATCCTCAGTGAAAAACGAAGAAGAAATGAAAACAAGGGTCGAAACCGAAAATACAAACGGGGGTTTCTTCCCCATGATGCCATGGAATCGAGAAGCCCAGTTGCTAGCATGAGTGAATGGGGTGAATCTAACAGAGATTATAATTCCATGATTTAAAGATGTGAAATCATAGAACGAACCTTGATCAACTCACCTCTTCGCACAATTGAAGAATGGTGAAGCATGAAGCTTGGGCGAGGTGCCGCAAGGCCAAAGAAAGGAAGTAGCTCAGCCGCAGTCAAATTCACATCGAAAGAAGAAATTTCCAAGAGAGATAGATTGCACATGATGAGGAGAAGCTCCAGTAGGTGTCGAACATATATAGGGTATGTCCCTATAGCTTCTGTGATAGAGGGGTTTGAGAGACTTTAGAGGCAAAATTAGGCAAATCGCCTAGAATGAAAACTAGGTAGCAAAATAGGGATTCATGGATGCTGAATTGCATTATGAATCTACCGGTCTAAGAATCAAGGAAAATGACCAACTATAGGCCAAGAAAACTGAGAAAAAATGGGAGCAAGGTTGGCGGTGTACTATTCACGGGTGAGCTGGTCTCCTACCTGAGGTAGGAGACAAAATCCCCACCACTTAAAACATATCAAATGGCCCACAGGCCTCATGAAATCAATGAAGTGTGTGACGCAGAACCTTGAGTGAATCGAAAAGATTAATAAAACGTGACATTTATATGTTTCCTAATCTGGCTAGAATAAAGTGTGATTGCTTAATTTTCTCTCTCTTTAATGGAAGGTCCAAAAGATATCTAAAGTAAGTAAAATTTTACACAGAGGCTAATTAAGGCATGTAGATTCTGATTTTGCAATTAGATTTTCTTATTGAAGACTTTTGATGCATTAATTAATCAAATCTTACTTTCCCTTTCCTCATGCATTAATGGCATTAGGATTATCCAATTTTGGTGAAACTTCCCCCACAAGTTATCTTTGATGTGTTGAATATGAATTTGCCATTATTTACATCTTTTGGAGTTATATACCATATTACTTATGCCTTTTAATCATTTTCTCTCTCTTAAACTTACCCTAATATTTCAAGGTTGTCCAAATTAGATGAGATTTGACATGTAAGATAATTTTGATATGTAGACTATGAATTTGAAGTTTGTTTCCACTTTTGAGATTTCTTTTTATAAGATATGCCATATGGACCACTAATTGCTCATTATCCATATTATTCATTCAATTAGGTTGATAAATTACATATTGCCGTCAAATGTTTCATATTTTATTATTAAGCACAAATTACCATGTATGTTATTTTATACATCATGTGACATATTTTGTGTTCCATTATTGTCCTGAGTCTAATGTGTAAGCATTAGGTTCATGCATTAGCTTATTAGGGTTATACTATGCATCTTTTACTCTGGTTAAGTCCAAAAGGTCAAAGTTCTAGGGTAGGGTCTAAGATATAGTATGTTACATAAGAACCACAATCACCATTAACACTATAAGAGATGATATTGATTGTTGTTTACGGTTTCCATGTATCACTCTTATGGTGGGTCTGTCTGGTACCCTATTCTCTAACAAGTACTTATGTGTTTGGTTTGATATCACATATCATGACTGATGATATTTTGTCATCAAACAACACACACTTTAGTATTTAGTGTTATTGTTGTCTATCTACCTTCCACAATAACATCTGACTAGGGACATATCAACAATGTATATTCTCTTGGCATCCATATGATCTCATTATTTAGGTCATCAACCCAAAGACATGCGTCATTGAGTAATATCATTCTTTAGACATTTATTATGTTACTTCATTATCTCATAACTGAATAAAAAATAATTTGGAAGATTGCTTTTATTATTAATCAAATTATTTACAACTTATGCCATTATAATCATCATGTGATTGGCTCTCTGGGCATACATACCAACACCTCAGTGATCTGATGGTTAAGCTAGGTATATGAATTGATGTTTTTGGCTAAGTTTAGGAATGAACCCATGGTCTTGCTATTTGTGTAAATCAATTAATGGTTTGATATTTGGTTAAGCCCCTAAATCAAATGATGGTTAGCCTAAGTGTTTGCCTAAGTGAGCTAATAAACCAATAGGTTACCTATGTATGCTGATTTGTGATACAAATCCAATCCACATCTTTGAACCTTTCTTGCAATGGTTAATTAATGATAGTTTAATACTTATATCTTCCATTGATGTTGAAATGATGAATGGATACATTCTAATGCTAAAGGTAACTCTGTCATTTTACTCTTTAAAATGTCATAACCCTTATGAATGATTTATACTTGCACTAAATCTAGAAGTAACAAGTTCATTTATGACATGTTGAACCTTCTGTAGAGTATTGAATGATAGTGATGTTCCTACGGGAAGTACTATTGTATGGTATAAATGGCCTTTAGGCATGTTTTGATCCCTAGTGGAGGTTTTGACCTCTTCCTAAATGATAATGGACTAGTACCCAATGATGTTTTGATAAGGAATATGTCTGATATGTTTTATATCTTTTGTAGTTGTTATGTACCACTAATACCATAGGATCAATATAGTTGTTTGTACATAACTTGGTCGATGCAGTCTGAAAACACTCAATTGGCTTAATTAACCAAGTGGAACCCTAATCATGTAGTTTTGTGAGTCGTAGAATTATTCCAGTATCAGAATTTCTTGGATAGTAAAATGAGTGCTCCAGAAGGGAAACTCATAGTCGTATATTGTTGAGTATATGCTAGTGCAGGGAGGGTATATCCTTGTCATCCTGATCCCAAGGTTATAGAGAGTGGTCGAGGTCGTGTCTTGGTATATATATATATATATATATATATATATATATATATATATATATATATATATATATATATATGTGTGTGTGTGTGTGTGTGTGTGTGTGTGTGTGTGTGTGTGTGTGTGTGTGTGTGTGTGTGTGTGTGTGTGTGTCTGTGTGTCTGTGTGTGTGTGTATGTATATGTGTGTGTGTGTGATTGATGATGGTTGTGGTTGTATCTCAGATTTTAGGGTACCCTAGTTTCTAGTGTTGTGGCATGTGTACCCAGGGCAGAGTAGGATGATTGCAGTTTTACTGATATGTCATTGCAACAGACTCGTACTGGCCGAGCAGAAAAGATCTTAGGATTTCAGCTCTCCCAGATCTTGTACATAGTTGATTGAGACTTCACAGTGGTCAGGTGGTAGTTTGAGTGGTATACCTCAAACTACCCAGGGCTTAATGAAATATGTAATTCAGCCATGTAGCATATTTGTTTGGGTTATTCAACGACTTACATTGGATGATAGCCCTTGTCTTGTCTCTTTTAATGTTTAGATGATATATAATGTAGTAAGAGAAATCAACTGTACATATGTCTTTAGATCTGTTTGATCCTTTGTTAATTATGTTAATCTTTCAATTTTGTAATATTATCTACTTATCTATTTATATATATAATCTGTTGTAAGCAATAGATGTTGTTGAGAGTTATATCTCTTGATGGAACATGGGTCTCACCTCTTGAGTCACCACATCTTTTTAGGTGACCATCAGCAGTGATGTCAGACCCATTCCAGTGAGGAGGAGAAACTTGGAGATCCATAGAGGAAGAAAGTTGGCTAGTTGTTTAGTATGTCCTAGAGTCATCAATGTACTTTCAGGTCCGGGCGGGGAAGTTTTTTTAGATGATGTGCATTGACTCAAGTTTTTGATAATATGCTAATGTTGTATATGATGTAAATATGTCGATAATATTTTTTGTATACAGGTTATGGCTAATACCACTGAATAGTTCTATAGATACCTGGTATGGTGTGTGCTTTATGCAAGATATTGGACCTTTATGTAAATGTTCTTGGACATGTTTTAGAAGTTTAATTTGGTTTTAACTATGCACCTTTTTATTGATGTGATTAATTAGTGATTGACCGCATTTTGGTTTTGTGTAATTTCCTTTAGTCTGGTGGGCTGTCACAAATAAAGATTGTCATGCACAAAGCAATAGCAAGATACTCACATATCCTGGAGAATAAGGGATAGCCCCGCATTATTGACATAGTATCATAGAAGAAATTTCAAGAAGAACATAATATGAATGTAACTTGATAAGGTACAAGAATCATATTTAATGGAGATCCTCTCCAAATTTGGGCTTGAAGCGGCATCATTTTAGCTGTCAAATCACCCTTTGAAGTTGTCAGTATCACTATTTTCCTCCATCTTCTTCTTTTTCTCCACTCCTCAGTTTCTATGCATGATCGTCGGGGTTGGGTTTGTCATTGCCACAACTCCTTAGGTCATAAGTAAGCAATTATCCCACTCAAAGATATGGAGAATTGGATTGTACATAATAATATAGTCCCCCATATTTGCTAACTCAGTAGCACTGAGTTCTCTATTACCTTTTACACTTGTTGCTTGGTCAATATTACCAATTTTATTGTCGGTAGTATTGACATGTCTTTGTATTGCTCATGTACCATGTGTCTGTACCACAGAGAGGCATCTCAGTAGCACTGAACTGTGGAAATAGTGTTCCTATTGCTTGGTGGGCATCAATGTCGGTACCATTGAGATAGGACTTGATAGCATCGAGCTATCCTCTCAAAAGCACTAAGGATTCTTTGATAGCACTGAGAATTCTCTATAACTTTGCTGAGTTTTGGTTGTATGGACTTGTTGGTAGCTATGAGTTGGGACTCGGTAGCACTAATTCGTGCTTCCAATGCACATTGAAACTGAAATTCAAATAGTAAAGTTATGACATGGATCCTTATAATTATAAATATGATAATTTGTAAAAGAAAAAGGAAACATAGTTAAAATTGATGCAAAATTGTTTCTTAGGCTAGTTCATCATAATATAAGCACAAAACACATAAATTATAATGAAAGCACAAAAAACCACCCAAACTGGCCTATGAATAATGATATTATTTGCATGTACAACTTCCCTTTATTAAGAGAGAGAGAGAGAGAGAGAGAGAGAGATAAAATAAGCAAAACATCCCTTGTTATCATAGGTTGTGTTTGGTATACAACCATGATAGGTTTACTTACCGTAGGTAAATTAACCATTGATATCTTAACCTTGTGTAAGATGATTGTTGTTTGGAGCAATGACAGATAAATCTATTGGCAAGATATATGTCATTTGATACATGTGTATGTTATTTGAATAAGGTCTATTATGCCCTACACACAAATAACATTGTATCTATTGAGTAGTCAGTTAGAGGGGTATTGTAGAAAATAAGCATCCACGACAAATAAACTTGTTTCCTTCTGCAAGGATTTGGAGTGGTTGGTTATCAGGAGATTTTTCAGTCAACTTGTCCTTATGGTGACTTATTTCTCTTTTGAACTGTGTAACAAACACTGATTAAAATAGTTGATTTTGTTTGTCGTGCTACCACTAGGATGGGCACAACAAACATTATCTTAGTCAGGCCATTACCCTACTTGCAATCCCAAAAGGTGAGTGGAAAATCTAGAATATTCTTTCACTTTTCTTTGTAAAAAATGAAGGGAAACAACGTCCTTCAACCCAATGAACTCTGAGATAGGTGGGATTAACATAAATATGGTATGTATATCTCCTACCCACCACCCTCTAGCTGGTCTTAATAACATAAATATGAGAAAATGAGAGAGATGTTCACTTCTAGAATTGTTTATGTCTATGATTAGTATACATATACTTCATGATTACAAATATGGAATCTCTAACATAAAAAAAACATAATATCATTCTATTATGAAACTCATTTTCCTAAGACATGTAATGCCATTTTAGATTGGCATGTGAGGATGTATTACACCTCTCTTGTGTGTAAATATGACACCTTGAATAGATCTTTGATCATAGACCAACCTTTACTTTTCTAGTTATTATATGATTTTCTATATTATCATTTATAAGTTTAAGGATAGCTCTATCAATTATATTTTCTCTTAGATGATCGATCACCTCAATGGACTTGAGTTCGTTGGTGATTGGAGAAACCTCTTCATAATTACTTACATTGATCAACCCAAACAATAGATTGGAAAGGAAAATCTAGCCTAGGAATCATACACGAAGCTGTTGAATAATGCATATCCTTCATTTGAGATGTATGTAGTGCCTTTTAGATATTGATGAAGAACAAATATTAAAAAAATGGATGTACTTTAAATGCACAAAGGAGGCAAGAAGCTATTTTGAACTATGAAAGAAGGGAGGACATGAATTAAAAGAGGTGAGAGGAGGTAAATTAGCACATATGAGGCCAAAGCAAAGGAGTTATAGAAACAAAAAGACTAAGGACAAAAACATCAAATGTTGCATGAATTGTTTCATCAATCCATGAAGCTATAAAAACTTGACTTATTAGGATCTCTAATAGTATGTGGATCTAGACCCAATTGCATGTCTCACCTTAACCATTTGCCAACACATGAAGGAATCTACTTATTTACAATTTATTCATTACACCCAAGTATGACTGAACTTATTAAAGACAATGGGGCCCCAATCAAGTTATTACTTGATAATATAATTGAAGGCCCACAACCCATCCATACTTAGAAATGTGGATTTCGTATCCATTCCATAAGTTAACTTAATATAATTATAGAAAACTACATTAAAATGTGTACATTGTTCTTATACATGTACGCTAGAGTAATAAAGCATGCTAAAATAGTAGTAGAAATTATAATTCAAAAAGGCATACATGTACCCTTAAACAAAAACATTAAATGAAATATGAAACATTAAACACAATTACATTATGAATTTACAATGATAACAAGTTAATAATAGATTATGTGTTGAGTAGATAATACAAATGAGGATTGGACATATCATATGCACATAGTATAAACATAGGTATGCAACATAACTAGTGTTTCAGTAATTTTTAACAAAATATTGAACACATGATTGATTGTATGAGTTCATATATTGTCCTTTAGTTGTCAGGTTTAGGTCTACCTCAACCATAACCTAGCCCGATAGAGGATTGGATCTTACAATCAAGGAACTTTCCCACCCATGAATAATCTTGGATTGAGTTCAAGTTGGATTCTATGGGTGGGTTTATGAATTTGGTTATGAAGGTTCAATCCAAAGAGCTAGTTTGATAGGATGCAATGGAGTGCAAAAAGTAAAGCAACAGGAAAATAAGTATATATTTTAACCTACTATCAAATTGTTTGTTAAAAGTTAGAATTTTGAATTTTCATTTTCTATTGTTTGGTTACACTGTGATGTCACTAAAAATTAATTTAATATTTTGACAACTCACAACTATTGTAGATAATAAAATTAATTTAATATTTTGACAACTCATAACTATTGCATATAATAATAATGTTGTTGGGAGGTCAATTCCACTCTAGAGCCTAGACTTTTTAGGCAAAATTCGGTTCAGGGGGCTATGGTATGAGTTTGGTACTCTGATGCACTTGCAAATCACTTAACATCAACCAATTTTATCCTACCAAACAATCAAGGAAATCCCAAAACTTTAGATTTAACTTCATCTTTGCCTAAGTTTTGTACATTTTGTGCGAATGTAGTCGGTCCCAAGCCCGTAAAGGAGGACGGTCGGCAATAGGTTGACAACCAGCCATAAAAACTTTGTCACTCTTTCTATGACATGGATCCTTATAAAAAAATTCATTAGAGTGTCCCTATCTAGTGACACACTAGATTTACACCCAGGTTCAATGATAAATATGCAACAGGATTCGACACATCAGCACCCGGTTGTGTTAAGGAGATGTGCACAAGTCATATCATATTTTCATGCCATTTTAGTTTCATATTTCACTCAATTTTAACCATAGTTCTACTCTGATTCATGCTAAGATATTTGTTTCTTATTGATCTTACTCATGTTACGATTTGAATTTAGGTACACCACATTCCACTCATAACAAAAGAAAAATATCAAATATTCGATCTTTTGGCATTACTGGAGTTTCCCCAAGTCATGGAGTTCAAAACTTAACAAATAATACACAACACTATGCGTGATCCACTCCACACAGTGTGTGACTCTCAGTCAGCCAACTCCTCAATCGCACCCAGCCATGGCATGTGTCCCAATTACACGATGTGGCTTAGAAAGTCCTGAATTTGATAGAGAATCCCCCTTATGGCATGTGACTTGATCACACAACATGTTACTTGCAATCATGGTCTGACCCATTCGGAAGACCGGATCTGACACGACGTGTTGGCTTATAAACTTGGTGTGTCGGGCTTATTTTCTACATTGAAAAAAAAGAACAATTGCTCATATTCATTAGATATAATGAGCCACATCCCTTGGGAAGCATATCGTGTTTCATTTGGAGCTGTTAGAGACTAGAGACGAATCTTGAGATATGGAGAGGAGGTTTTAGAGAGAAAACTAGGGTTTCTCGAGAGAGAACCCATTATGGCTCCATTTCTCTTCTCTTTTCCTTCACAAAGTTGTAGAGAGAAGGTTGCTGAGGCAAGGAGCATTTTCACAAACGGATCTCCACCTCTTTGTCAGAGATCTCCATCTATTCTTCACTCCTACATATTTATTTGTTATTCCTCTCTCTCTCTCTACTCATGTTTATTTCAATGAATTATTGTAACATCCCAGGATTTGAGGCCTCGGATAAAATGATCTTAAAAGGAATCATTAGACTATCCATATCACCAAGGTGCACCTCCTTTTCAGGGAGCTCGTCACTAAAGAACTCTATGATTAAGTGTGTTTAGCCCAGAGTAGTATTAGGGTGGGTGATGTTGGTATGTATGCCCATAGAGCAAGTCATGTGATGATTGTAATGGGATACTTTGTAAATGATTTGAATAATAACAAAGGCAATTTCCGATCTATATGTTTTAACTGTTTCTGAGATGATAGTGTAACATGATAGATGTCTAAAGAATTGTTTTACTCGATGACGTATGCTTTTGAGTTGAGGAACTGAATGATGAGATCATACGGATGATAAGAGTATACATTATTGTTTAGTCCCTAGTCGATTGTTATTGTGGAAATAACCATAGACATCAATAACACTAAAGACTAGATTATGTGTTGGTTGATGAAAGAATCTCATTAGTCATGATATAGTGATATCAAACCAAGCACATAGGTACTTGTTAGAGAACAAGTGTACCGGACAGACCCACCGTGAGAGTGACACATGGAACCATGATTTGGTAGTCACAGTCAGCTCTCATGGTGATGGTGGTGAATGTGATTCTTTGACATGAAATCACTACACTCAACACATGTCGTTGGGTACACTTTGACATCATCAAACGTAGCCTTGAAACATGGGTTGTTATAAAGGTGATGATTGGGTGACTTTGACACATGGGGCTTTTGAGAGGTGATTGATAGATGTGGGATTTGTCCCTCCTAAGGGAGTTTAATGTCCATGGCCACTTGATGAGTAGGATTGAGAAAGGCATGCGCATGCATGTATGAATCAATATGTGATATTGATGTCGCACACATCTCACCCAGTCTACTCTGAGATTAAGGAAATGGATGAACGTTGAAAGGATGATTGTACCATGCCTTGAGTTCATTCAGAACATTAGTGACAAAGGAAATATACATTCACTGTAACACCATTCACATATTGTAGGATTGAAAGTTATTCTCCAACTTTCTATTTCACTTGGGTAGCACTGATGTGTGACTAGGCACCGCTCTTTGCTTGTGAAATCATAAATGTTATGGACTTTCACTGCCAACGTGAAATGGACATGTAGGGTCACACACATAGGATTTAACTTGGAAGAGGAGTTTATCCACAAATCCTATTAAGATTGATTACTAAAGGAGTTTAGTAGTTCAATTGAACACTCAGTTAATTGATAACTTAAAATCATAGTGTTCAAGGTGTTGGACCAATTGATTAGAGTATCGGATTGATTGAAACTATGATTGACTAATTTTGCACAATCTGCACTTCCAACCGATCGACTCAGGTTGGTGAACCGATCGGCTCAGGTTGGTGGATCGATCGGCTCAATTGTTGAACCGGTCAGCTCATGTGACCAACGGAGATCGTTTGGAAAGTCAATTTCGCAAATACAATTTGTTTCACTTGTACAAATTTTATTTGGACAAAGATTAATGTTTGATTAATCAGAAACAAATAGGAAAGTCAATTTGAGTTGGACCATGACCATGAACCGATCGGCTCATGTGATGAACCGATCGGCTCAGGGTGCCAAACGATTGGTTCAGGTGTGAACCGATCGGTTGAGGTAACCAAATGACCATTTCAGGGTTGAAACGATCGGTTTAGCTGGCGCAGTTGGTTGTTTTGTGGAAAATCTCGAACCCTTCTACTCCTATTCAGTACCACATTTCCCGAGGTAGAGAACCCTGTCCCATGACCCTCCGATATATATAGGGGTATTGGGGGCTTCTCAAAGTACAACTCAAAACACAAGTTGCTCTGCAAAGTTGTCATTCTCTCTTGTTTTGGTAACCGAGAGAGAGCCTGATCAAGTGCTACCCGATAAGGGAGCCACAGCGAGGGAAAGACAACTACAGAAAGGCAACTGGTTGCAGGAGAGTGTAGCAGTGACTAGTACGCTAACAGGAGGGTGCGACTCCTTTCGATTCCTTGTGGGACAAGGAGATCGGAGTTCCAGGAAGTCCGTGTGGACGATTGTAGAGGCGGGAGACTTCTGCCACTCATAGGACAGTTGTCAATCCCGACAGTCCCGGTGAGACCAGGAGCTACACAGACATCGTCCAAGACCGGAGGTGAAGACTGCGCAAGCCGCAAGGTAACATCGTCGAGCAAGCCTCGGGACAAGGTATGCCTCCACAAACCATCCTTCCTATTGTATAGACGTCGACGTGATTCCTTTATTCTGGGTTTGGGAGAAGAAAATTTTTGTTTCCGCTGCCTTCTCTGTCTCCCTTAAAACCCAACAGGTGACCAGTCGAGAAGTTTATCATGGCTTGCATGTGAGTGAGGAAAAAGCATGCATTTAAGGCTAGTGGTGATCTGTGGGGCCAGTCGTCATTATTGAAACTCTGCTAGAGCCTTGGGTAGTGGACCTAGGTGTTAGAAATGGTATCAAAGCCAATTCCCCTCTAGTAGGTGGATCCCACTTGGGTTTGTGGCATGTCCATTTTTTAGCTGTGCGGTCTAGGCATGTTGGAAAGGGCTATCCTAGTTGATGGAGCCACCCATGCATTGGAAGCCCCTGGTTGGGAGTTGGATGTACATGGACCATTTGGGTCTTCACTAAAATGGGGATAGATTATGAGGCCATATAGTTGAGCCTTGATGATGACATCAACAGTGTAAGTGGGGGAGATCATAACATCCCAAGATTGAGGCTTAAGATAAAATGATCTGAAAAGGAATGATTGGATTACCCATACCACCAAGGTGCACCTCCTTTTTTAGGGAGCTCAGCACTAAAGAACTTTGTGGTTAAATGTGCTCAGCCCAGAGTAGTACTAGGATGGATGATCAGTTGTGAAGTTTATTATAACACCCCTAACCTGAGTTATGAAGTAACCCTGGATGTTTTTCCTAAGTAAGATGATTAGAACCTTGTCTTAATCTTTTGAAAAGTAATTAATACTTAAGGATAGCTCAAGTTTCAAGTTTGAGCATGTTTGAAGGTTGTTTGTGTTATATATGATAGTTTTGGTGCAAATTGCAATTTACCCAAAATATGGCGTTGATGTGCAATTTACCACCTATAGAATGTCCCTTGTCTCTCTTAGCATCATTTAGAGGAAATAGAAAGGAAGTGGGGTCTTGTTTGAGTCACGGTTGAGTGATAGCACTCTTGGTGGTGAAAGAACCAAAGAATGATGAGTATCTTGAACCCTAGATAAGGTTGTGTCAAGTTATGAAGAGTATATGGGAGTGCCTATCAATTTAGAAACCATAGAGGAGGTCCCATATCAGTTAAGAAACTTTTTGAAGGTATTCATATCAGTCTAATCACCTCAAGTAGGTGAAGCATATCGGTTTAGGATTTCCTTGGAAAAGTTGTATCGATTTGCATATAAAGTGATGTTGAGTTGTGATATCTTTCCAAGCAAGCTACCTAATGGCCGATATCTCATCCTTGAATTATCCAAAACAGTTTGCATGATGAGATAATTATGGTTTCATGGTGTCACCATGCATGGACATGTGTCACCTAGTTACATATGGTGATGACACCTCTCATGTACATGCAGGCATTGTTGGGCTGAAACTGGCAGATGATCAAATGCTACGAGTGTCATGTATTGAGATTGATGACCAAGAAGTCTATGATATTTTGTGGAAGGATGCTATCAAACCATGGAGGACCAAGCCGTTTGTTAGAGAGTTGAGGTCCGAGTTGGTTAGATCTAGTATTACATGTTTAATGGTTCACAAAGTTGCTAACTCTATACCCAGAGAGATTGGGAGATGGGGGAAAAGATTTTCAGAGATGACAGTTATTATGGATAGAAGGATGATACCGAATAGAATTTGAGGCATGGCATCTTTGGAGAAAAGGGGCATTCCCTACGTGCACCTGAAGAGGATCGACGCTTGAGGAATCATTGATGTTTTTTAGCGGTTTCTTTGTCTGGGTGTGATGACTTAGTTTTTTATTTTATCTGGTCTTCTGGGGGAACAAACCTATAGACATATAAGCAGGATTTGTACTTTGTTGATGTTTTCTCTCACATGAGAGGGGTGGGATGAATAGAGAACCCTCTGGCTTAACCCAAAAAAAATGCTTCTCTTTTCACCTACTAGTGAACATTTCGACCCTCATATCATCCATCCCTCGGTGGATGACCCTAGGAGATAAAGGAGTAAGAGGAAGTTCGAGAATCTAGTCAAAGGTGATGCCATGACCATCTTCAACCTTGGAGAATTATGTATCTTAGATCATAATTCTTTCTTTTTTTCTTCTGCACCAAGTTTCTAACTATGATACCTCCTTCTTGATGGATGTGAAGCTACAGCCGAATCTTGGATGTTTGAATAGGTCATCTTAAACCTTGGGAACGTGTATATTTGAATCTTGAAGCTCTAGTGGTAATCTTGAGGTGGGTTATATAACTCTACTTCAATTCTATTGTTATTCACTTTCAACTGTACAATACTTGGTGATTCCTTCTCAATTTTGATTTCCCTTGATTAAATGATGAATCTATAGATCTAATGGATATGTGGGTTGTTGTCCATGAACTAGAGTGTTAATGGACGAAGTTTTGGAGCTTGAAGATGATAGAAATCGATATCATTCTGAAGCACCTCTAAACCGATATCACTTTGAAGCACCTCTAAATCGATATTACTTTGAAGCACCTCAAAACAAATATCACTTTGATGTGCCACGGGAAACACAAGTGATGGTGTCCTGATCGACACACAAGATGATAGTGTGTCTGATATAGTAGAATGTGATATGGCCGACACAAGTGTCATGGCCGACACAAGTATGTAGGCTGACACAAGTAAGAGTGTCTAGGCTGACACAAGTGAATTTGTCTAGGCCGACACAAGGGTTAGTGTGTAGGCTGATACACCTAGATAAGTATAGGTCGACACATGAGGAGTATAATCAAGTTGATTCACTATGAAGTAATGAGATGGATACACTTTGATAAGTGTAGTCCAGTATACCCTAAAGAGGGTCAAGTCAATACAACAAGTTAAAGTTGAATCTAGTATCCCAATAAGGATGAGAGAGAAACTTATATCACTCATGTCGATAATCAATTGATGATAATTGATGAGAGTAATTAAGTATGCTTGAATTCTTATGGTAATAATATAATCTCTTATGATGTGAATTAGGGTTTGGCTGTTAAATATGAACTTGAAAACCCTAATCGGATACAAGAGGAAAACCTAACCCTAATTATGGGAGGATTGCAATTTGAATGATTCTCTTTATAACATGGTGATGATATTTAAATTGATATCTCTTTTATCATTAGATCCTAAACATGCAAGTGTTTTGAGATAATGAGCATAGACAACTATGGGCTATGGTGATGTGACATTATATAGATTGAATGACCCTTGTGGGCCATGTGAAATACTTGTAAAATTAGTATGATGTTATATGGGTCTTATGACCTAGAGATGGATGTTGCCTAGTGAGAGGTGACATTGTTCAATAATGAACTAAGGGGATTGAAACCCCATAGCATGTGATAATGATGAGATGATATTCTCAGTAGTGTGTTTAAAGTATTGAGATCCCAAGATAATTGTAATAAAGTAACAAGTATGTGTTACAATCGTTATGTGAATTCATTATTCTTTGTAGCATTTATCTGTGTGATATACTTGTAACTTGATTGATCCTAAAAGATGTTGTGATACACCTAAGTTACCAAGTGAAACTAAAATTGTAGGTTGCCCTAGCCATAGATCCATTCAGTGTTAGAACTTGCTAGATGGTGAAACAAGTTAACTTGGAATGCATATTATTGAATATGTGAGGATATGTAGTTAATCATTTTCTTGCATCTGTATAATAATTATGTGATATGGATGAACATGTGTGAGCCAATCCTTTTCTTAAACAATGGCCATGAGTGAGCCAATTCTTTAATAACAATAGCCATGTGTGAACCAATCCTTTTATAAGAATGGACATGAGTGAGCCAATTCTTTATATATTAGAATGGCCATGAGTGAGACAATTCTATTTATCTAAATATCCATGAGTGAGCTATTCTCTAGCACCATGACCTGTACCAAGGCAGGCTAGTTGATTGAATAGTTGACTATATGTCACTGTCAGCAGTTGACTAATATGTCTCTGTGTTGTCTCTTGTACTGACCGAGAGTAGTGGGTGAGGTCTTGGAGTCTCACTCTCCTTGGACCTTATATGGCACCATTGGTATCCCTTTGTAGGGGGTGGTTGCATTTGGGTGGTATGACTCAAATCCTCAGGGCATAAGTCAGGGCATAAAATAGGATCTAATGTGTGTGATTATAATAAGCTTGTACTTGAATGTGAGTATGTGCATTATAAGCTTGAGAATTGTGTGCCTAAGCGTGTGCATAAACATGAGATTGATTTTTTAAAGATTCAGTTATCTTTGTAGTATATTTCTCTTAATATTGGGATACATAAATATTGAATGAGGTTGCAATTATGTTTATATGACATAATGGGTAGTTGTCATACATGTTGTTCATGTTCCTTCTAAAAGTGATTACTTGATTTACTGTTCATTCATAGTTATTTGAACTGCTCAGCTATGATAATATTCTACCATGCTCATATATATGGTTAGATCTGTTTAATATAGTGCATCTTTACTTTCTACTCTTATAACAGTATGTGTATAATAATAATAGTGTTGTTGGGGAGTTATATCTCCCGCTAGGACTTTTGTCTCACCCTGTGGGTTCTACAACTTTTTAGGTGGACATGCATCAGGTAGCAAAGATCATTTAAGCTAAGACAAGATATTAGTAAGAAGAAGACTTGAAGTTTGAGGTGGTGTGTTGTCAATTGTGTCTTGTTGTAGATAGAAATCCTATGCATCGTCCATATACTCTCAGGTCCTTAAGGGGATAGTCTCACATGCTTTCATGACCTATATGAGCTTTTAACTAATATGTTGTTGTTGCTTATAGTTTACTCATGTACATATTTTGGTAATGGAAAACTTGTATTAGATGGAGTATGAATGCATCATGATATATATATATATATATATATATATATATATGTGTGTGTGTGTGTGTGTGTGTGTGTGTGTGATAGGTTTTAGGCCTTCCTATAAAGAGTTTTCTGGCAGTGGATCTTTATGGAAAATGGTTTTAATTTTTAGTGTTTTTTAGTAATCTGCCGCTAATGGTTATTTTTGCATGGTTTTGTTTAATTTCATTGTTTGTGTGAGAATGGGTGTTACATTTGTTGGTATCAGAGATACAAGTTTGTTGAGTCTACATGGACACATGACTAAGGTGTTGAGTCTGTTCTACTGTCCTCTAGTATATCTTATAGTGACGTCTTCCTATGCAAAAGAAAGGGTAAAGCATAAAGATGTCTGGATAACATGATGGACATGTGGTTGAGAGCAATGTTACTTCACCAGGAGGAGGTGCAAGGGATCAAGCAAGAGAAGAATGAGTGCCTGAGAATCCCCAACTTGATCCATTCATGATAGAGAGCCCTGCTTTTCATGATCTTGTTGGGCAGGTTATGATAATAGTGATGCATATAGTGGACTGGACACTAGCAATACAACCTAGGGCACAATTCTCCAATGAAGAATTTTTGAGTTCTGGTAAGACCTTTGAACAACTATGCCATGTAGGAACTATAGAATATGCTGGAACAGTTGACCCAACATATGTTGATATGTGGCTCACTGGGTTAGAAAAGACTTTCAAGATCCTTAGTATCTCAGATGCTGACAAAGTCAAGCACGCTGTGTATCTTTTGAAGGGTAGTGTTGGCCGCTGGTGGGCCATAGAAGAGGTAAAAAGGAATGATGAAGAGGTTGGTTGGGAGGAATTTCATCAAGAATTCATTAATAAGTACTTTCCACAAACGTACTTAAATGAAAAGATCTCATGGTTTGAGAAGATACGATAAGGGACCATGATAATTAATGAGTATAAGGCTAGGTTTATGGAACTTTTACAATTTTGTCCTCAAATTGATGATATTGAGTTAGAAAGGATCTGACATTTTGAGAAATGATTGAATGCTGAGATGTCTACCTCAGTAGTTGCTTTGGAAAGGAGGGAAAGATTTGCCATATTTGTGGAATATGTGAAGAGTATAGAGAGATCTGTGATAGGGAAGCATGAGGAAAACATTAAGAAGAGGTCTATACAATCTCAAGATCAATCGTTTTGTGGTTCTAAGCAACCAAAGTTTTCAATACCACCAGATCAACAAGTATCTAGTGTACCAACGTGGTGGTCACAAAGTAAGTGAAGAGGATGGAGTTTACCTCCAGTTGGAGCCTCAAGCTCGGTTTCTAAGATAGTTATGGGACTGGTAAGACCGTGGCATGAGAATAAGACATGTTATAGGTGTGGACAGGTTGGGCATACCAGACCGCTTTGTCCACAAAGGCACAATGAGGTGACATAACAACCAAGGCAGAATCAGCAAGGTTCACAAGGACCACAGTTTAGTGGAACAGGAGGATGTGGCCATGTACATGTATCGCACATTGGTTCATATAATCCAAGTATTAGAGGATGAGGGTGACAATAGGAAATGTCTAGACTCTATGCGTTGAGTCATCCTGAGACACTAAATGACATGTAAGGGGTAACAGGTCAGATAGAACCTTTCTATTCTGACTTATTTTCTCCTTATTCAAGCCTGTTAATCGTAGGAAAGATCGTTGATGATGAGTTTCCTTTGAATTAGTCTTATGGGACCATGAGAAAGAGACACATGTAAAAAAATCAGAGATACTAAGTCTTAGAACTTAAAAATAATATAAAATAAAAGTGCATACTACCAAATTTTAGTGCTTGAATACCCTGGCCAGGTATTCAATTATTGAAGTCAAGGTAAGTGTGGGACTCTTAGATTGCTATCTTTCTGATTACTTATATCAATTAGTCACTTTGATACAATCTAAAGACTATAATGAAATAGGAAATGTGGCACAGAAATTCCTACCACATTCTAATTGTGACAAGGTGGAACATGAGTTAACTGCAAACCAACTTATAGACAAAAGAAGATGTTTAATATAAGAATCTTGCTTAGTCATAAGTAAGTTTATTGTTTTGAGATTCCTTTGGTTGGCTTCTTAAAAGTTTAATGAAGAGTTAAAAGAGGAAGCACCTTTCTCTTTTCTCTTGAGATTTCAGGGATGAAATCCTTGTTAGGGGTTGATAACTAGTAACACCCCTGACCTAGGTTATGAAGTAACCTTAGATGTTTTGCCTAAGTAATATGATTAGAACCTTGTTTTAATCTTTTGAAAAGTAATTAAAATTTAAGGAGAGATCAAGTTTCAATTTTGAGCCTATTTGAAGGTTGTTTGTGTTATATATGATAGTTTTGGTGCAAATTGCAATTTACCCAAAATATGGGGTTGATGTGCAATTGACCACCTCTAGAATGTCCCTTCTCTCTCTTAGAATCATTTAGAGGAAATATAAAGGAGGGGGAACCTTGTTTGAGTTTTGGTTAAGTGATAGCACTCTTGGTGGTGAAAGAACCGAAGAATGTTGAGTATCTTGAACACTAGATAAGGTTGTATCGAGTTATGAAGAGTATATGGGAGTGCCTATCAGTTTAGAAACCATAGAGGAGATCCCATATCAGTTTAGAAACTTTTTGGAAGTATTCATATCGGTCTAAGCACCTCAAGTAGGTGAAGCACATCGGTTTAGGACTTCCTTGGAAAAGTTGTATCGGTTAGCATATAAAGTGATGTTGAGTTGTGATATCTTGCCAAGAAAGCTACCTAATGGATGATATCTCATCCTTGAATTATCCACAAGAGTTTTGCATGATGAGATAATTATAGTTGCATGGTGTTACCATGCATGGACATGTGTCACCTAGTTACATATGGTGATGACACCTCTCATGTAGCCTCTCTCATGAGCCTCAACTATATAAGCTTATCTTTTCACCTACTAGTGAACATTTCGACCCTCATATCATCCCTCCATTGGTGGAAGACCCTAGGAGATCAAGGAGCAAGAGGAAGGTCGAGCATCTTGTCTAATTTGATGCCATGACCATCTTCAATCTTGGAGAATTATGTATCTCAGATCATAATTCTTTCTTTCTTTTCTTCTTCACCAAGTTTCTAACTATGATACCTTCTTCTTGATGGAGGTGAAGCTATAGCCAAATCTTGGACCTTTAAATAGGTCATATTCAACCTTTGGAACATGTAGCTTTGAAGCTTGAATCTCTAGTGGTGATCTTGAGGTGGGTTATATAACTCTACTTCAATTCTATTGATATTCACTTTTAATTGTACAATACTTGTTTTTCCTTCTCAATTTTGATTTCCCTTAATGAAATGATGAATCTATGAGTCTAATGGATATATGGGGCTGTTTTCTGTGAACTAGAGTGTTAATGGATGAAGTTTTGGATCTTTAATATGATAGAAACTGATATCACTTTGAATCACCTCTAAACCGATATCACTTTGAAGCACCTCTAAACTGATATCACTTTGAAGCACCTCTAAATCGATATCACTTTAAAGAACCTCAAAACCAATATCACTTTGACATACCATGGGTAACACAAGTGATGGTGTCATGACTGACACACAACATGATAGTGTGGTCGATACACTAGAATGTGCTATGGCCGACACGAGTGTCTAGTCTGACACAAATAAGAGTGTCTAGGCCGACATAAGTGAATGTGTCTAGGGTAACACAAGGGTTAGTGTGTAGACTGATACACCTAGATGAGTATGGGTTGACACATGAGGAGTATAATCAAGTTGATACACTATGAAGTAATGAGATGGATACACTTTGATAAGTGTAGGCTGGTATACCCTAAAGAGGGTCAAGTCAATACAACAAGTTAAAGTTGAATCTAGTATCCTAATAAGGATGAGAGAGAAAATTATATCACTCATGCCGATAATCAATTGATGATAATTGATGAGAGTAATTAAGTATGCTTGAATACTTATGGTAATAATATAATCTCTTATTATGTGAATTAGGGTTTGACTGTTAAATATGAACTTGAAAACCCTAATCGGCTACAAGGGGAAAACCTAATCCTAATTATGGGAGGATTGCAATTTGAATGATTCTCTTTATAGCATGGTGATGATATTTAAATTGATATCTCTTTTATCATGAGATCCTAACCATGCAAGCATTTTGATATAATGAACATAGCCAACTATGGGCTATGGTGATGTGACATTATATAGATTGAATGGGCCTTGTGGGCCATGTGAAATACTTGTACAAAAAGTATGATGTTATATGGGTCTTATGACCTAGAGATGGTTGTTTCCTAGTGAGAGGTGACATTGTTTGATAATGAACTAAGGGGATTGAAACCCCATAGCATGTGATAATGATGAGATGAGATTCTCAGTAGTGTGTTTAAAGGATTGAGATCTTAGGATAATTGTGATAAAGTGACAAGTATGTGTTACAATTGTTATGTGATTTCTTGAAGGATGTATTACACTATTATTTGTAGCATTTACCTATGTGATATACTTGTAACTTTATTGATGCTAAAAGATGTAGTGATACACCTAAGTTACCAAGTGAAACTAAAATTGTAGGTTTCCCTGGCCATTAATCCATTTAGTGTATGAACTTGCTGGATGGTGAAATGAGTTTAACTCAAAACGCATATTATTGAATATGTGAGGATGCATAGTTAATCATCTTCTTGCATCCGTTAAATAATTATGTGATATGGATGGCCATGAGTTAGCCAATCCTTTTCTTAAATAATGGCCATGAGTGAGCCAATTCTTTTATAACAATGGCCATGCATGAGCCAATAGTTTTTAGAATGGCCATGAGTGAGCCAATTCTTTATATATAGAATGGCCATGAGTGAACCAATTCTATTTATCTAAATAGCCATGAGTGAGCTATTCTCTAGTGTTGTGACCAGTACCAAGGCGGGCTAGTTCAATAAATAGTTGACTATATGTCACTATCAGCAATTGACTAATATGTCTCTGTGTTGTCTCTCGTGTTGACCGGGAGTAGTGGGTGAGGTATTGGACTCTGGCTCTCCTTGGACCTTTTATGGCACCGTTGGTAGCCCTTCATAAGGGAAGGTTGGATTTGGGTGGTATGACTCAAATCCTCAGGGCATAAGTTAGGGCATAAAACAAGATCTAATGTGTGTGACTATTATAAGCTTGTGCTTGAATGTGAGTGTGTGCATTATAAGCTTGAGCATAATCATGAGATTGATTTCTGGAAGATTCAGTTATCTATGTAGCATATTTCTCTTTAGAATGGGATACAGAAATATTGAATGAGGCTACAATTGGATTTATATGACATAATGGGTAGTTGGCATACATGTTGTTCATATTCCTTCTAAAAGTGATTACTTGATTACTATCCAGTCATTGTTATCTGAATTGCTCAGTTATGATAATATTTTGCCATGCTCATAATATATGGACAAATCTGTCTAATATAGGGCAACTTTACTTTCTTCTCTTATAACAGTATATTTATAATAATAATAGTGTTGTTGGGGAGTTATATCTCCCATTGGGACTTTTGTCTCACCCCTGGGTTCTACAACTTTTTAGGTGAACGTGTACGAGGTAGTAGAGATCGTGTAAGCTGATACAGGACAGCAGTAAGAAGACCTTAAGTTTGAGGTGGTGTGTTGTCAATTGTGTCTTGTTGTAGATAGAAGTCCTATGTGTTGTCCCTGTACTCTCAGGTCCTCGAGGGGATAGTCTTGATGTGGTTTCATGATCGATATGAGCTTTTGACTAATATGTTGTTGTTGCTTATAGTTTACTCATGTACATATTTTAGTAATGGCAAACTTGTATCAGATGGAACATGAATGCATCATGTTACATATATATATATATATATATATATATATATATATATATATATATATATATATATATATATATATATATAACTTGTATCAGATGGAGAAGGAATGCATCATGTTATATATATATATATATATATATATATATATATATATATATATATATATAAACTTGTATCAGATGGAGCAGGAATGCATCATGTTATATATATATATATATATATATATATATATATATATATATATATATATATATATATATAAACTTGTATCAGATGGAGCAGGAATGCATCATGTTATATATATATATATATATATATATATATATATATATATATATATATATACTTGTATCAGATGGAGCAGGAATGCATCATGTTATATATATATATATATATATATATATATATATATATGACATGTTTTGGGCCTTCTTGTAAAGAGTCTTTTGCTAGTGGATCTTTATGGAAAATGGTTTTAATTTCAGGTGTATTTCAGTAATCCACTGCTAATGGTTATTTCTGTGTAGTGTTGTGTAATCTCATTGTTTGTGTGATAACAGGTGTTACATTTATCTTGGCTTATGCATGAGTGAGGGCAAAGCAAGAAATTAAGGCTAGTGGTTTTGTGTGGGGCCAGTTGTCATTCTTGAAACTCTACTAGAGCTTTGAGCAGTGGGCTTGGGTGTTAGACTTATCACTTTTGCCTGTATTTTCTCACCATGAGTGAGTAAACTCCTTTTCCTGGACATGGGAGAGTAGCTCACATGTCATAACTCATGTGACTCGAATTTCAATTTTAATATCACTTAATCTTCTATTTTAAAATGAGTTATGGTGTTCATTTTATTGTATGCACATCTGGCCACCATATTTACATGTTTTATGCTTCTTATTATTTCTAGAAAGGCATTTTAAGAAGCAAGGAATAACCATTTTGACAGCATGTCCTTGACCATGGGAATGGCTAGGATCATGTTGTGGGTTCTAGGTTGTAGTTCGAATCTGTGTATATGCATGGGAATGCTATACGAGGATAGGAATATCTTATATCATAAGTATATGTATTAGATGGCATCAACCTACCTTTTGAAGACTGACTAAAGTAAATGGAATATGTTGTTCTTTATTGGGTTATGACATGGAAGTGAAATCCCATATCCAAGATTTCCTCAATTTGATTTCAATTATCCTCCAAGTGATTAGTTTTTTTATTTTATTTATTTCACATTCAAAATTAATTTGATCCAAACCATTAATTGAAACCGACTTAGATTGTTGAAAATTAGTAGTTTTGCGCCTAGCTAGCCTAGATCCCTATGGTTTGACCTTGACTATAATTAATCATGTATACTTGTGGGTGATTGACGAGTTGAGACATTTAATTATTTGAAAACTCGCATGCCTTTGGCAATCAACAAGTTATTAGCACTGTTTTTGGGGAGATATGGTAATTTTTAGTTAGTAAAGGTGTTAATTAGTATTTGAGACTAAGTCATCATTTTCTATTACTCACTTTGTGATACTTTTTAGTTTTCTGATTTTTGCTTAACTATTGCTTTTGTAGGTTGCATGTGATGTTTAAAGAGGGGGTCTTGAGACATCCATTTTCTTAGACCCAGAGATTGACCCAACTTTTTGCAGCTGAAGGAGAGAAAAGGAAGGTGATAACTATTCAAGATTGGAGGAATCACAACCATCGTCGCCCCATTCAATACCTTAACCACCACCTTCACCTGATCATCATCAAGAGCCGAACATGGAGGACAATCGCCCGCTAAAGGAATTTTTTGTACCGACTGCCATCAACATTTGCGGAGCCATTGATCATCTGACTATTGAGGCCAACAATTTCTTTATCAGCCTCACCATTATGCAGATGATTCAACAAAATGGATTTAGAGGAACTCCTATGTAAATTTTGAATCTTCACATAGCTGAGTTTTGTAGTACATGAACAACTTCAAATTAATGGCATCCCAACTGAAGGAGTATGTCTACTTTTATTCTTGTTCACTCTACAAGACCTAACCAAGGTGTGGTTAGGTCTTTGCCCAAGCGAACCATCAAAAGTTGGGACGAGATGCTGAATGTTTTCCTTGCTAAGTACTTTCCTCCTAGCAATACCACTCAATTAAGGAGCTAGCTCACCAATTTTAAGCAACAGGAAGGTGAAACACTTTATGATACATGAGAGAGATTTAAGGATCTACAACTGTAAGACTCCTAAACTAGATTATTGATTAATAATTTTTAGTGAGAGAAAGCTCCTACCTCTCTCGAGAAACCACAAAAATCTTCATCATCTAGCTACAACCCAAGCACTAGATCTCCTCTCAAACCTCTTGAGGATGGTGGTATTACAGGCCGTAATAACTCTCTACAGACAGATATCATCCAACATATCCTTGCAGCATCCCACCATCGAAAAACTACACAGACTGAGCTTAAACATCTAGGTCTTCCTCATCCCAGCATTTACATAGGGGGGACAATACACCATCTAAACATAGGGGACAAAAAAAGGGCTAGAGCACACACCTGCATTGATAGTAGCAGACTACACTCGATTCCCAACTAAGAATGGCAATAAATCAGATGTTGGCCAATCAAATACTATCCCTAGGTCGGTGCTGCTAGGGCTAAAACATACCAGTCAGAAAACAACATATCAATTGCCTCCCAACATGAGAACAGGAGGACACTTCTTGGTAGCTCAGAGTCAAAATAAACGTCTTAATCTAAGGACTGGTACTCCACATCTTCTCTGTAAGGCCTATAAGAATAGGAAGACATCATTTGCATCTACCTTGCAAAACCCTCCTTTTCCTGAACCAAAGATGGCTTCACATTTCCCTTTCATGAGCTACCTGCTAGATGACCCAGACAACCACTCCATCATCCAGCTCACTAGAGCATGGAAGTAACACGAATATGACCTCCCACCATACATAAACATGATCCAGATTGGAAACAAAAGCTTTGAAGTTACTATCTACTATGATAGAAAGTCCAACATCTTCATCATCCATAGTTGGGAGGACATGATTACTGAGCTCAAACTTAAACCAGAATGGACCATCTTTATCAGGCCAGTCGAAAACATAACTTTGATGGCTTGGGTCATGGACTTCAACAATGAGACACCCACTGAGTTGTACTCGCTCTTCTTTTCAGAAGAGATTCATATCTCTACCACCAGTTCAGACTCAATAGATCATCTCTTTGTCCCATAGAATCATCAACTCATCAAAGGTACCAAAATCAACCCAATTGAGATCACATCAGGCCAAACCTCACGTTCAAGCTTCGAGGAACAAGTTGCAGCTTCATCTATGTGAAAGATAGCCACCATTACTGACAGGTATCAACATCTTTCCACACTTGAGCATCCCCCCACACCATCAAATGGTCTGAATACAACAAATTGTTTTTATCTCCACATGGCACCATCTCCCCAAAGTAAATATGATATAAACTTCCCACTTCTTGGACAACATACATCCACAGACCTAGCTTTTCGTACTTTCAAAAGCTCCACAAAAACCTCTACATGGCAATGAGCCCCACCAAAATGCCACTTTCGCTCACTACACTACACCAAATGCTTCAGCAACAAACACTCACGGTCCCAATGCAAGGTGGTCAAACATTGCCACTTTTGACACAAACCTGGTCATTTAGCTCACAATTGCTTCTATCACAACACCTCTTCCCCAGATTATAGCAGATACTTTTCCAGGAAGAAGGTATCACCCCATGCATATTCTACACTTCTCAACAGGTCATAGTGGCTGCATAGATTTGTTAAATCAAATCATAGACCAAAACCTAATGGAAAAGCAATTAGTACTTTCAACTCTTTCGCTTTTCTCTTCCCCACTAAGCTCTCTGTCACCCCTTAATTCTCTTCACATGCATATGTTAACGGCCTTACAAAACCCTCTATAAAACCTCCAAATTGCCTTCAACCACCACCAGTTACACCAAAGAACTTTTCTCACCCTTGTGTTCCTCTGAAGCCCCCAACTGCTACAACAACGCTCAGCCCTTAACCATTCCAAATGGCTCCATCTCTGCACTTGGAAAAATAATTCCCTTTTGACCTGCCTGCAAACTCAATGAGACTTCTAAAAGTCTTTACCAGTCAAAGCATTCTTGTTTCCATTACAAACAATATTGCCAATAACACAGTCAATATCCTTGATGTCACCAGGGCCATTTCTCTTCTCTTCCTCGGCCACACAGTTTTTTAAACCAAAAATCCTTTCCCCGACTCAACTCATTTATTCTATTTTGGAAGACACAAAAATTGACCACCTCTTTGGACATGTGATGACTTTTTCATGTGGCTCTAGTTTTTTTCAAGCCAACATCACATAATGGATGCCTGAACAATGCTCATCCCTGGCCAGATCAGGAGGTTCTGGATGGGTAGGGATCACTGACCTTCCTCCACACCTTTGGGAGGTCGACGTTTTTAAATCAATAACACACTCTGTCATAGCTACTTTACAATTCGTCAGTCAAGATACTCTTCAACCAACCCAATTTATCAAAGCTTTTTGTGTGTTCTTAGTTAAACAGGCTATCACTCTCCCAACTTCTCTCAAAATCCGATTGGGAGAAAAGATATATAGAATCAAACTCTCTATTGAGAACCCTTCTGCCATCAAGACAACCTTCTCTAACATTAGTGTCCACCCCCCTCTTGGTACTATCCAACCAATACAAAAAAACCTTTAACTAACATCAGAAAACCAAATGAAAGAAACCTTGTTTAGGAATGAAAGAGAATCACTACAAAATCCATAAAAGTTACTAACAGATATGTTAACAAAAAATGGCCTAGATCATCCTCACCCTCGGCTGATAGCACTAACAACACCCTCATGAACTCTTTCAAACCCTTCCCATTCCGTAGCAATGACACAGACTCCACTATGAATCTAGACCCTGATACAGTGCAAAAATTAAAGACTATCATCATTGATGAAATCCGTTCGTCACAGAGTCTGAAGCAGAAAAACAAAGGAAAGGTTGTGGGAGTCATTCAATCAATCAACAACATCTCCAACACCCCAGAAGGATTAACAAGAAGGAACTATTTTACTTCAGAAGAGCAAGGCACTTCATCTTCGACTGATACTTTTATTGAAAAATCTTCTCTTTCTGAAACTACATCATCTACGTTAGAAGATAATAATATCGACAATATAGAAGACATAGCTTCTAAGCCTGATATATAGTCCTTCACAACATTCGTTGATAAACTAGGTATTACTTTTGATGATGAAACATCAGCACATCAGACAATTTATAGTATTGAACATTTTATGAATTGGAAAAACCACAGGAATATCTGTGACGCATACTTGCAGTTAGGAAGTTTGCACATCGGATAGCCTATTTTACACTTTTCCTTCATGACAAAAATTTAGATATATATTATTACCATGAGAGTCTCTTCCTGGAACGTTTATGGGGATACTAGCTTAAACAGAATAAAATAAATTCATAGACACGTATACAAAAGCAACATTAATATCATTACTATCCAGGAAACAAAAACATCCATGTCGCCATTTGCTCTCAAAACCATAGGAGGGAAACATATAAACTCTTGGAATCAAATTGCACCTCATGGTTTTAAGGGTGGACTTCTTATAGGATTAAACAACAACCTATTCGACATCACCCACACTAAATCATGTACCTTCTCCATCACTCTCCACATTACAAACATAACTGACAACTTCAGTTTGATCTTTACTGGTATATATAGAGAACCTAGCTCAAACAAAACTAAATACATGGCCAAAATGATGCACATCATGAGTACCTTCCATGACAAACCCTAACTTATAGGAGGTAATCTCAACCTCACAACTAGATGTTCTAACAGAATCAACCACACATCTTCCACGTGTTACATGACCACATCTGACAAATCCTTTCTAAATCTGCTACAAAACCACAACCTGGTCAATATCCCACCTACAAACGCCTGTTACACTTGGACCCACCAAAAAACCTGGGCCAGGCTTGACCACTTCATCTGATCCATCAAATGGGAAGATCAATACCCCTACTCCTTTGTAACTATAGCCCATAGACCCATTTGTGACCACTTCCTCATAATCATAAACACAAAATGAGAAAAATGGGGACACAAGCCTTTTTGCTTTGAAAACTTCTAGATTGCATACCCTACATGTTTATACCTTTTCCAGAGGAACTGGGTCATACCTGAGACTCTTACCAGGAATAAGGCTTTCACATTCACAATAATACTAAGAGAGTCAGAAACAAACTAAAAAGTTGGCAAAAGGAAACTATCGGGAACCTCTCTCAAAAACTTGGTGATCTTGAACAACAACATCTATTTGTAGATAGTGACCCCACTGCTGACCCAACCCTTGTTCTCACAGTCAAAGTTGAGTTCGATCACATCAAACATTGCCTTGACACAATTTGGAGGCAAAGAGAAAAAATAAAATGGTCAAAGGAGAGTGATAAAACACTAAATATTTTCACAAAACTTGCAACAACAACACTCTAAAAAACATTATAGCCAAGGTAAAATAAATGGAACCATCACTTTCAACAAACATCTGATCACAACCCATATAGTTCAACATTTCTACAAAATATTTAATACCAACCACAAGCCTATCCTTCACAATCACATCCATTAGAAGAACTTATGTGGTAGAAATATCACCTCTACACAAACGATCATCATCCCTTTCACCTTTGAGGAACTTGACTTGGTTGTCCACTCACTTGGAAAAAATAAATCACCAGGCCATGACAGCTTCAACGCTAAATTATATCTTACAAATTGGAACCACATCAAGGAAGACTTCATGAAACTCCTTAGAGACATACATCTCAAACAAATGCTCACAATATCATCAAACACATAAATCACACCAACATTGCCCTCATTAAAAAAGTTACTCATCCAGACCAGATCTCACAATTCAGACCCATAAACCTCATAAACACTTCATATGAAATCTTTGCAAAAATTCTATCAAATTGCATAAAACCCCATCTGGATAACATCATCACACACAACCAAAATGCCTTCCTAAAAAACAAAAGCATCCATATCATGGTTAATGAAACTCTACACCTCTGCCATAAAAACAAAACACCTCTTCTAGTTGTCAAACTAGATTTCAAAAAAGCCTTCGAATACACAAACTGGGACTGTCTCATCAACACCATGGCTAGATATGACTTCCCTGAAACTTGGAACAACTGGATCCATGCATGTATCTCCACAAACAACGTTTCCACTATCATCAATGGATCACCTTTCAGTTTTTTCCACAACACCAATGGACTTAAACAAGGTGACCCTGTCATGACCCATTACACTAAATGAGATTACTCAAATCATAAAACACAATCAATCAATAAATAATCACATACCCAAAAATATGGGTAAATTAAAACTGATTTCAATGTCAGCACCTTCTCAGAAACATTTTCATAAGACCCCAACATCTTTCTTTTATCCATACTAGGCCAAGAATTTGATACAAATGTTATATTGCCTTAGCCACAACATATATACACAAAAGAACAATATTCATATATATCACACAAACAAGCATTAACATGCTAACAAAATCCTGATTCATTTGAAACATCATATACAAACTTTTCCTGTCCGGACCTGAGAGTACAGGGACAACTCTAGGACACACTAGACATCTAATCAACTTTCTCAAAGATTCATTATTGTAGTTCCTATTTACTTCCATGGTTATGTTTTCGTCACTGTCGATTACCTAAAAATTTTGTGGTGAACCACAAGGGTGAGACCCATGTCCCAGCAAGAGATATAACCTCCAACAATGTTTATTGATTACAACATTTTTAAGTAATTAAATAGTTAAGAAAATTAATCAGATATAACAAATAAGCTCAGCAGCATTGATGATTAACAAAATGCACAAGGGAGCAGATAATAACTATCATCATTAGCCAGACTATCATCCTTTATCTCGTTGATAATATAAACAATTTAGTAGCATATGTAGTTCTAGCATCATAAGCAAGTCTAGTAACATAGCATAGCTAACAACATGAGCATGTCTAATTGGTTGAGCATATCAACATTATAAGAAGAGCTAACAACATAAGCACAACTACCTATATAAGCATGATTAGCAGTATATGCATCTCTAGTTACAAAGGCATGGCTAGCATGCTAAATATAACTAACAACATGAGATATCTAGCATCATGATTATAATCAGCTGTAGCAGTATAGTTATCAACAAAAGCATATATATTGTATGTACGCATCTACAATCTTAAGCATATCCACAACCTAAGTATATCTACTATCTCTTAATTGCACTAAGCATCAACTTTATGTAAAGATAACAAACAAGGGTTATCATCCAATGTGAAACGTCATGTATAACCCTAAACAAATATGCTACACAGTTGTATTACAACTTTTATTACGCCCTGGGGAATTTGAATCATACCATTCAAAGTCCAACCGACCCTTATGAAGGGCTATTCGATTTCGTACAAGATCTAGGAGTGTCGGTATCCTAAGATCTCTTCCCCTCAGCCAATACGAATAAAAAGGCAGTGACATATCAGTCAAAGCTTCCACCACAGTGACATATAGTCAAGCTGAAAACCACTAGTCCGGCCTTGGTACAGGTCACGGCACTAGAAACTAGGGTATTCAAACCCAATCACTGAGGTACAACTGTAGTTGTCCTCTAATCACATCATGTTATAATCACCGAGACACAATCGTAGCCGTTCTCAATCACATCAGATGTATGAGGCATGACCATAGCCAACCTCCACAATCTGCATTGTAGATGACAAGGATATATCCTCAACCTACCACCCCCACATACTCAACAGTATGCACTCCGAGTTTCCCTTAGGAATACTCGTTTCACCATCCAGCAAGTTCTGACACTGAAGATGGTTCTACGGCATAGGGCACTACATGATTAGAGTTGCACTTGATTAGTTATGTCAATTGGGTGAATTAAGGCTGCATCAAACAAGTGGACATACAAACCCTAATTCACTTCTATCAAGCATATAAATATCAAAACTTGAAAAGATATAAAATGTATGAAACATAATTTCTCATCTCATCATCACATGGTACTATTCACTTGCCATTCATGAGACTACACTAGTCATCATATTATCACAAGATATAAATCCTTTTCAACAATATCATAGGGTATCAACCCTTATCAAAAGAAGAGGAATACACCTCATTCAGGGTTCAACCATGCCCAAAGGTCATTAAGACCATCATACTATCACAGGATATAAATCCTTTTCACAATATCGTAGGGAATCAACCCTTATCAACACAAGAGGATTACACCTCATTTAGGGCTCAATCATGCCCAAAGGTCATTAAGACCATTTTATTATTATTCCCTGTAAGATCATCATTATATTTTCATGCCTTATAACAAGGCTCAACAACATTACTTACATATAATACACCAGATCAACACAATATTACATTAATGAGCTAGGAGATATTCATAAACAATCATAGCAGGGTTATATTAACATTAAGAACATTCCTTTATTACATCAACATGCAAGGAATCTAGATATGATTAAATCTCATCATATTCATTATGCACATGTTTAGCATAAGAAAGTACCAACCATGTGGCTATAATAACCACCAATTAACATATCAAGGTTATGATCATAGTAAGGAGGTTATTCTACCATCATTCCATCATATAAGAATGTTAAACATGAATACTCATCTTTATCTAATTGCATTAGAGTTATCTTCAACATAATAAATTATATCAATTTTACTAATCATCACTTATACCCAAACCCGAACTCACGGCATCCCCATTGGATCATGGATGCATAAGGTGAAGCATCATTATCACATTCCATAGTATTATCAAGTATGAACCCACACATAAATCAAGGTGTAACCATCGGGTTATAGCATACTAAGGTTTCAACAACAATAACAAAGTCTTCATGATTGTATTAGTCATTTAAGGACTATTAATACCCAATTACCATCATTTAGTTATATTAAAGATAGGTATAACAAGCTATACCTCGTTAGGGTTACATATCAACACAATGTGATTATCATCCCTTCTATACATATGAGTGAATAGGTAATACAACCTTATTAAGGTTAACCCTCCATTTGTTCCATCATCATTCAACTTGTATCACCATACCACAATTTCACCCAGAACCATTGGATGTTTAAAAGGTAAGGCCTTTGGTTGTTTACATAAGCAAACACCTTAGATAAACCACCTATGAAGTCCTTGATTTGTGCTCTATAAAGATTCACCATCTAACCCTAGACATCCCTTGATTAACAACATAAAAAGTTCCATTGAGAGTAGGGTAAAACCCACAATTGACTATTCAGTTAAAATAAGCCATCCATTGTCAACAATTAAGCTCCTTAAGTTGATCATATAAAGGAAACCATATAAATCACATTATTAGGACCAACATATTACATTAGCCATCATTCCACCTTAATGGAGGAATAAATAGTAGATCTCGACCATTGGGTCAAGTTCACATGTTAAAACCATCAATTAAAGTATAGGTCTAACCATTGCATCAAGTAACCCAAGAAACCATTGGTCTAAGGCTTACTTGATGCTAAAACTATATGATTAACTCACTATAGATTGCAGAGACCTGATCCACCATCATTAGTGATCATTAAATCACTATAGGTTGTTAGATCAACAATATATTCATTAATCAGCATCAAATATTAAGTTGATGTCATCATTGATTGATATCATCAATAGTGTACTTAATGATTGATCATTATACTTCTAATTGATCCAAAACCTGACCTAAGGGGTGACCATAGGTTTTCACCATCATCTAAAACCTTTGATCACGACCATGAGTTGTTATGAAGACAACACCATAGGGTTGTTGCAATGGTACCATCATCGGGTCATGGTTTATAGAAGAAATCAGCTTTAAACCCTAAAATTGACCATTGTTTGATAGGTGCTTAGCACCATAGGTTGTCAAAACAACCTGATCCAAGTCATATTATACCTTAGTAATAACATACACATGATCACATGTTCATATATAACTAAAATCAGAATAGGGAACAATATAAAAATCGAAATCCAAGTGAAGCATAGCTTTTTAGTACATGGATCATCATTTTCAAGCAAGAATGTGATCTAGAAAGCTTATGGTAAGAAATAAACGTGGAGAAAGTTATAAACTTGCCTCTAATGAGAATATGAAACCCCACACAGAAGAAATCTCGAGCATGTAGGGTAGAAAATCTAAGAGTAAGCTATGAATTCATCCATCTAGCACCTTTCTTCATCAAATGAGCAAACCCTAAGCATTAGGAGCAAGAAAAGTAGGGTTTTAGAGCTTTAGAGAAATTTCTACCATGGAACAGCCTGATTTTATACCCAAAACATAATGTTATTGGTCGTGAGCTACTAATTTCAACATTCAAACTGAGTAATTTAAACTTCGATTAACCATGCAATTCCATTGGTCCAACCCACACTGATCAGATGATAAACTAGATCATATAAAAGCATAAAGAAGCGATTTATGAAATAAAAAGTCGGGCGATGCAAATACTGCATGGCGCCTGATAACTATTGCTATCTATGAAAAACACAGATTTAACTGAAAATTTCTGAATACCAGAGTTAAATCGTGCTAGGTGAGTGAAATTCTACTCACAGTGGTTTGGGATGTCCGAATTCGACTGGGAACACATCCAGACGTCTGTTTCTGGGCATCATTGGGTCATCTTCAACCTCTCGGTTTACTCTGTTAACAAACCAGTTGCAACAGGTTACTTCTAACAAATGTACAAGTTGGAAATGGACTGCTTCGTTGGGTGTCGATCGTTGTTGGGGCTGTAAAATCGTGCTTAGGCACCAAGGCTGAACTCAAGGATGGCGCTTGGTGCTGCTACTCACACCTAATCAGCCCCTGACTGCTACTTCTTGTAGCAGCTACTGCTGCTTGCTGGGGCACCGCCCCTAGGGCACATTTGGGCTGGTGAAGGTGAAGGGAAGGTAGAGGAAGGATATGTGCAGCTGGGCGCCACCAAAACGGCTCTCCCAAGGCCCTAGTCAGCCGTCGTTGTTGTTGCTTGGTCGATGCAGCACTATTGGGAGCCGCACCTGCAACAGGTCGGCTGCCCTAGCATGTCAGGCTGCTACTGGGTGCCGCTAGGGCGAGCTAGAGGAAGAAGAAAGAGAGGGCACATGCGGATCGAAGCTACCAAGACCTAAATCGCCTTTGTGTTGCCCCCCTCTATTGTTGGTCTATCGGGCGTCGCTCTGTCGATTATGGGCATCACTTGTTTTGGGGAAGAAAGTAGATAAGGAAGAAAGGAAAAAGAAAATAATTATAAAGCCAAAAACTAGGAAATTTGTAAATTCGACCCTAGAAATTGAAAAAGGCATAACTTTCATCTCGTAGGTCCAAATCAACTGATTTCTTTTGCAAAATTTCAAACGTGAGATCCACTAAAATCCCAAGGCATGAAAACATGCTATTTATCTTGTATCAGCTAATCAAAACACTAATCACATCTTAAGCACTTAACATAGCTTAATCAACATATCAAGGTTAGATTAAGGTTATAAGCATTCAATTATGGTAATTAAGCTTATTCAACTCATTAAGCAAGTTTAGGGGCCTTAACGACCCCCTATCCCCATATCACTTCATCATCATTACATCTATCCTCACAAATATGATAAAACTTGCCACTTCTGATGGCCTCATAGCCTCCCCACAAGAATGTCAAGAAAATATCATTCAATTTGCATATTACACCACCATTCTCGTCAAGCCTGATGACTCCACCATCATTAACACCATCTACATTATAGGGCTATTCTCATACATCTCGAGGCCTCAAAATAAATCTCTCAAAATCATCTATCATTGGTGTTAACACACATCAAAACATCTTGCATAGATACAAAGATCTTCTCAAGTGCAAAATAGAAAATTTCCCCTTCAATTACCTTGGGATACCTATAACGCCACACCCTGTAACCCATTCAAATTGGAGCACTATCATTGACAAAATTCAAAACAAACTAAACTCATGGACAAACAATTTCCTAAATCTAGAAGGCTGACTTACTCTCATCAACAGTGTCATAACACCCATCACTACTCACTTTCTTAGTTGCATCCCTTTGCCCACCAAAACCCACAACATGATTGACAAAATCAAAAGAAACTTTCTTTGGAACAACCATATTCCAAATAACCTACACAAACATTTCCATTTGGTTAATTGGGATACAATCACAACACCTATCAAATATGGGGGATGGGGCATCATCAACATCAAAATTCATGCCATCTTCCTTATCACAAAAATCATCTACATCCTGATAAACAACACAAGCAAAATTTGGAAAAACCTTATCCTTCAAAAATATTACAAAAGCAAACCTCCATGTAATAAGACCCCACATAGCATATCCTCCCCTCTATGGAAATTCATCAACAAGAACCTGGATACAATTAAGAACCTCATCAGTACACCCCCACATGCACATCAGAATATCAGTTTCTGGGAGGACCCATGGTTCCATCACAACACCAAGACAAAAATCTTATGTTGATAGCCATCATAAACCTTTAGATTTCCAAGTGGGAGACATGGTGTATCTTAAAGTCTCTCCTTGGAAGGGTATTCTAAGGTTTGGTAAGAAGGGTAAGTTAGCTCCCAGATATATGAGACCTTATCCTATAGTTGCACGTGTTGGGAAGGTGGCTTATAAATTGAAGTTTCCATCTGAGTTGCATAAGTTACATCATGTGTTTCATATATCCATGTTGAGGAAGTGTCACCCTGATATAGAGTTAACTATTTAGCCTATGGAGGTAGAGTTAGGTAATGATATATCTTATGTAGAAGGACCTATGTCGATCCTAGATAGAAAGATCAAGAATTCAAAGAAAAAGGACATTGTTTTAGTTAAGGTTTTGTGGCATCATTGTGGCGTTGAAGAAGCCATGTGGGAACTTGAAGACGAGATACAGAAGAAGTATCTGACTCTTTTTGCATAGGATTTTGGGGGCGAAATCCCTATTATGGGTTTATAGTTGTAAGACTCCTGAACTAGCTTAATGCTTAATAATGTTTACCTTGTATAATGAGATGGTTAAGCCTTAAACTAAGCTCTTGAGAGGTTACTATATTATGTGACATGCTTCCATTTTCTTTTTGGTTCAACTTGATTAATGTTTGAGCTATTTGGTAACAAATGTGTATGCTTTGAACTAGTTTGCAATTTACCCATAAGTGAGGGTTTTCTTGCAAAGTGACACATGTAGAGAGTGTTTCTTGTGCTTTAGCATCTTGCAAGATAAGATTATGGTATGGGGTGCTTAGTTTTAATCATGGATGATGGTATGACATCATCATGTGATATTAGGGTTTCTAGGGTTTGCATGGTTGACTTGGTGTTTGACCTAGGGTTTGATGTTATGACCTCTACACCACCTATGGTGAGGGTCACGACCACAACCACCTTGTAAGGGGTGAGTTGAAACACCTTGATTTCTAGTAACTCGACCATGCACATGTGACCTAGGGTTTTCACCTTAAAGTGTTTCGACCCCCTCACTAAAATCAGGTGGGTTTTATAACTTCTCCTATCTCTATTATAAGTATCTTTAAATTTGATATTACTACTTGTTTTATGAATTTGTTATACTGAGTAAACAAAAAGTTTTGATATAATTATATGTGTATAAGGATCTTGGCTTTTTCCTCCTTAAAACATCTCTCTTTGATGATCTTCATCATCATGGTTAGGGTTCATTGAACACTCAAGAATATGATGATGCTCACCCTGTGACGCTTGGTGTTTTGGGTTGATCACATGTTTTGATCCTAGTTCAGATCTGCTATGGGTGTTGCATGCGGTCGAGACCAACCCCTAGACTTCTGTCACAGTTTATACCCTTGATAGGTTGGTTTCGGTTGCAACACACTCCTTAACCTTAGACTAGTCACTACCTACTAGTTGGGTCGCGATGTAGCACTGTTGTAGGGTCAGATTTGGTTGTTGGATGGCGTTGCGGCCAAGATGACTAAGTTTGATTGTGTCTACTCTTGTTATCTGGTGTGTAGGTTGTGTAAGGTTAAGGTTAGATTGTTTGCGGACGAGACATGCTTAGGTTGGGTCATAACACATAGTTTGTAAATAAGAAAATGACATGCTATATGACTTTGTCTTGAAGGCATGCTAGATAGTTGTGACGCACCTGGAAAGCAATGGTTGTGATGCACTTTGTCATGGTCGCGACGTAGCATTGCATAGCCATGGTGTTGTGGTTGTAATGCCATGCTAGTGTCTTCTTGTGTCATGATTGCAACACCCCATTCTTGGTCAAATCGCAACACCCCATACTCGGGTAGGTCGCAACACCCCATTGCTGAATAGGTTGACACTCGTGTGTCAAGGATGATCAACACTCATGTGTTGAAGGTGGTTAAGGTACACACATGTAAGTATGAACATGGTCAGCACTTAGAGTAAAGGTTTATTTAAAAGGGATGAGAGTATGAATGGCTAACCATCAATAATGATATTTGATTCTCCAACAAAAAGGGAAGGAATGGAATTAGGGATGAGAGGTGGTATGATGCTACTAAACCCTAATTGAGTACATATAAACCCTAACCCTAATCTGATGATATTATGATAAGTGTGTTCACTATATTTTAAGAATTGTTATTCATGGATAGTGTGTTCTCTCTCCTACTTGTGTGACATTAACTTGCAAGTGAAATGAATGGCATAGCTAATTGAATGCTATGGTGAGCCCTATACAATACAAAGTAGTAATGATGAGTAATGATGAGGCTCTTTTATGATATTGAATATGCAGGACCATATAAATTTCTCTATTGACCTAGTAATTGCTTTATGAATAAATGAGGGATTGACATCCCATAGTGATGTGTTGTTAATTATGATATCAAGAATGCCAGTATACTAGTGCCATGTGATGACAAGACAAGTTCTCACTTAATACATTTTATATCTTCTGAAGTTGCATCCTCCCACAATTTTGTAGATTTTGTTTAAGGTTAGTACATTGTAACTTGATTGATGCATTAAAAGTTACCCAATTGGCATGTCTAATCAAGTGAAACCCTAATCATGTAGTTGCCTTGTACCATAGATCCATCTACAACATCAATATCTAGTTGGATGGTGAAATGAGTAACTCCTACAAGAAAACTCGGAGCGCATATTGTTGAATATGCGGGGTGTAAGTGGTATATTTCCTTGTCCTTAAAATTGTGGAAATAGTGATATATTATTTATTATTAAACGGCCAAGTGTGAGCCAGTTCTCTAGTTTTGTGCCATGTACCAAGGCAGACTAGTTGTTTACAAGACCATATCTTGAATATGAGTTGATGTCCCTACAGGACTGTATCTATGACTACAAGTTGTTGTCTTTTAGCAATATGACTATATGTTATTGCATCACATACTTGAACTGACCAATTAATGTTGGTGATGATCATGGAGTATAGCTCTTCCATTTATCTTGTATGGTACTGACTTCGACTTAGCAATGGTCAATTGGATTTGAGTGGTATGCCTCAAATCCTCAGGGCATAAAATTGGTTAAACAACTGTGTAGCATAGTTGCTTAGGGTCAAATATGAATCACATTGGATGACCCCATGCCTTATCTTTATATTGATCTCTTGAATTATAATGTGATAAGAGAAATCAATTGTTTCACATGTTCTTAAATATTCTACTATTTAGTTGTATTTGCTTAAGTTGCTCATATCGGTATACCTGCTCTATTTACTGCCCCTTTATATTATAATGCCTATAATAGGCATTGGCAAAGAGTTATAACTCCCGTTGGGACTTTTTGTCTCACTATGTTGGTTCCATAACTTTTCAAGTGGTCGTGGATGAGGTGGTCGAGGTCGTGGTACAGGTACAGAGCAGCAAGGAGAACAATAATTGCTAGAGGTGTGACATGCTGCTACATAGAATCTTATGGTAGTATTCCTATGTGTCATCCCTATACTCTCATGCCTTTGGGAAGATTTTTGTGTTTTGTATACTGGCACATAGATTTTGGCATGTTCCATGTTTGTATATAAATGGCATGTACATATAAATAAACTGTAATATGTAACAGTTGTATATTTATAACCTTGAACCTGATATGTATAATCTTTTGGTATATAATGAATATAGGTGGCAAGTGTTGAAGGCTTGAGGTGATGAACTTCCGCTTGGGATATTAAATTGCAATTGGTTTTAATTTACCCTGATTTGTGGTAATTTTGTGGTTAGTGATAATTCCGCTATTTGTTTTGAGTAATCTTGATTATTGTGGCGATAGTCATCACAACAACACCTTTGTCCTAACCACGATTTGACCAATTGGTTGCTACTACAAACTTTCAACAATGGGTTATTCTAAAACACCTGTATGATCGTGGATGCCGCTACAAACAAAGCCCTTATGAATAAATCCTACAGAGAGGCATATGAAATCATAGAAGATATGGCACTCAACTATTTCTAGTGGAGCTGAGAAAGGACCAACCAACCATTCTCATCAAGTGGCACTACTGAGAAGTCAAGCGGGAAGCACACCATTGACTTAGTTGATCTTATTGCAGCCAAAATTGATGCTTTGCCATAGAGTCTGAAAAGTTGAGTACACACTCCATCCAAGAAGCTGAGCAAGTGTATGATGCATGTCGAGCCCCCAGGCATAATCCTTTTCCTTGTTTGGCCCCACAGATGAATGTCAGAGAGGCGTTGGAGCAAGCTAATGCAATACGGACCTTTCCAAACAAGTAGCTCTACAATCCTTACTCTAAAACCTATAACCTGGGATGGAGAGATCACCAATTTTTATCCTACGAGAAAAACAATCCTCAAAATCAACAATCATCAAATCAACATCAACATAACCAAGGCCAAAATCAGCAACAACAAGCGGGCAACTGACAACCCATGAATAATAACCAGTCGGCAGGATTCAACAACAACAAACACTACAATCAACCTCCACCTAAGTCAAGTTTGGAGAGCATGCTTGAGACTTTTGTGTTAATGCAAATCCAGTGAAGTGATGAATTTGTGCACGTGGGTTACTTCTGAAATATGCTATCACTCAACTTTCTACTCATGAAAAAATGCTAGAAAATCAGATTGCCCAACAAGCTCTAGCAAATCAAAGAGCCTCTTCTAGTTCACTGCCAAGCCAACTGGAGATGAATTCACATGAATGCAAGTCTATTTATTTAAGGAGTGGAAACATTATTGAAATACCCCTGCCGGTAGATGAAAAGAAAGTTAATGATGATAAGGAAGATGATGTTGAGGAAGAGCAAAGGAAGAAATATAAAACTGAAGAACAACTATCCTACAAGCATATTGTTCCCTTTCCCCAAGGTTTGCACACAAGAAAGAGGATGGAAAATTTCACAAGATTATGGACATTCTCAATAAACTGTATGTTAACCTTCATCTGGCTCAAGTCATTGATGAAATGCCTACCTATGCAAAGTTACTGAAAGACCTCTTGACCAAGAGAAGGAGGATTGATCAAGTGGAAACTGTTATGCTATCTGAAAGGATGTCTTTCATCATTCAAAATAGACTACCAAAGAAACTTGATGATCAAGGTGCCTTCACACTGCCATGCAAGATTGGTGATACAACATTTGACAAAGGCTTAGTTGACCTTGGTGCCATCATAAACCTATAAGTGAAACTTCTAAGTTGAAAGATGCATGGATCATTTACCCTATAAGTGATTGCCCCTAGGTGAGTGATATTCATGTAGTACCCAAAAAGTGGGTTGCAACTATTATCAGAGGGGATAATGATGAATTGCTTCAAACCCATGTAGCCACAGGATTGCACATGTGTATAGAATATAAAAGGTTAAACAAAGCAAACCATCGCCATTCATTGATTTAATGCTTGAGAGATTAGCCAATCATTCCTATTTTTGTTATATCGATGGGTATTCTAGATACTTTCAAATACTGATTTATCCACCAGACCATGAAAAGGTAGCTTTCACATGCACCTATGACACATACACTTATAGACGCATGCCATTTGGTATTTGCAATGCACCATCAACTTTTCAGTGTTGCATGATGGCTATTTTATCTGATCTCGTCGAGTGTACAATGGAGGTTTTTATGGATGACTTTAGCATTTACAAGAACTCTTTTGATGATTGTTTGTCTAACTTATCTAAAGTCCATGAACATTATAAAAAGGTTAACCTAGTACTAAACTAGTAGAAGTGTAACATACTCAATCCTAGGCATATATGTTGATCCTCCGTTCTTCTAGACCCCTAGTCGACTATGTTGTTATCCAATTTCCTTCTTCATTTTTTTTAAAACCATTTTCAATAAGACACCTATCGATAACAAGAATTACCTAATTTAGGGTACAATAGAATTTGTCGGAATACTTTGACCTTAATTGACCCATTATTAGTCCATGTACATGAAATCTTAGTATGTTATATCCTTAATAATTTAATTATGGAAATTAGTGAATAATAAGAATAAAGTATAGTCTTGATTACAATATAATACCCTATTGTATACCTAGGATCACAACGTGAGAGATTTGGAAGTAACTCAAAAAGGTTCACCTTGGTTAACCATTAGGGTGATCTTAAAACCCTAATTTAATGATTAAGTGTATAATGGAGCAAATCCAACACAAAAAATATCAAATTGTGAATATAATCCTAATTATGTATTCCTCATATTCTAATTAGCCAACATGTCAATTTTGGTTTTAATCGAACATCGAATACATCTTTAATGGTGGTTTAGAAGGTAGGATATAAGTTAATTTGTTTTATCTTTTTTTAAACCATATAAATCTCCAATCTGACCTAGGTATTGGTTTATGTATTTGTCACGCGGGTCATGCAGACTCTTTACTGGGCCGGGTAGATGGGGTATTGGACTTCGTCTCTCAGCCCCGAGCTTCTCGTGCGCGAGACTGCTCTGCACTGACCAGTTCCCCTGTGGCTCGTTACTCCTCGCCGTCCTCCCTCCACACCTCATCTTTATGCGCGATTCCTTCGCCTTTAGCCACATTTTGACTCCTCAAGCCCAAAGACCCCTAAATACCCCCCTTTCAATCCGTGGAAATAGGACGTCCAATTTCCCTTTTCTTCCTCTAGTGTCATTGTATCATGTGGCCCCGACACCCCTACCAGATCAATCTCCAAGAACCCTCAAACCATAAGGAACGCATCATCGCTTCCTCCTCCATGTTTCACTGCAATTAATTGGTACTGGTAGCTCCAGGTTCACCTACCGGATCGAGTTGTTCCCCCCAACATATGCCTCATTGTTCTAGCAAATCACTGCTTCTCACTTCAATTAATGGAAACGGTAACCATCTACAGCCCTTCCCCTCTCTTTTCATTTTTTCATCTAACCTCTGTTCTTACCGAGTCACTGGGTCGACTAGCATCGTCGCCCTCCCCTGTTTTATTACTGATGTGAGGAGACCTGGAGGCTCCTGATCCCAGAAACACAGCTGAACCCACCAGGGGTAATCGGTGGGTCTTCTGGAGGTATTCCTCGATGAATGGTGCACAGAAATCCACCCCCGCCAAGTCTTGGGTTCCCCTTCATAGAGCCACCATCTCCTTCCCTGTTTGTTTACGGTTTTGTAGCAAATCATCACCCAACAATTCCAAGATCTATACACATCTTCTGGTCATCACTTGCCATACTTTTCATTGTTTTTGCGAGGTTTTGGTTTGTTGATCACAACGTTGCAGGTTGTGTCTCTCCTCCCCCATCTTGCACATTGTTGGTTCATCCATGGCCATATCCACCACGAGACTTGTCTCGACCCCCAGAAATCTCAGGAGCTGAGTTGAGGCTCCTTGAGTCCGTAGTGGCGAGGAAGAGCCTTTGGACAAATTGCTCGCTGATGAAGAAGCCAGGTCCAACCCTCCTTAGCTCCGAGCTCCAACAGGAGGCTAATGGCATGAGACACAAGGAGATGAACCCCTAGGGCAAAAGTCTGGTCTCTCCCATGGTGGCCAATGTTTTAATGTCACGCCCGTGAGGGAAAATTGGTAAATTTTTATTTCGTTCGACTCTGTTGACCTGAACCTTGCTCCCATTTATTTCTTTATAGTTTGTGTGACACTCTGTCAAATGCGACTGATTTATTGGGATAGGTTTCAAAACCAGATTTCCAACCTACAGTAGTGATAACCTCCCATTTTGTGATGTTATCTTACTAGTTTTCCTCAGTTTTCCATACTCTTTCTTAGATAAATTAGATAGAATCTTTAATTTTCCTCTTCATTGTAAATATACCATCAGACTAACTTTTCCCCTTTTATTTCTTACAGAAAAGTACAAAAAAATTACGAAAGCTCTAAACGGTCCCAAGACCGAATGGACACCAATGGACACCAAACGGTCCCAAGACCGAATGGACACCAAATGGTCCCAATACTGAATGGACACCAAACGGTCCCAAGACCGAATGGACACCAAACGGTGCCAAGACCGAATGAAGGCCAAACGGTCCCAAGACCGAATAAAGGTAAACGGTTCCAAGCCATGAGGACTCAAACAGTTTCTAAACCGAGAGAGTTCAAATGGTCTCCAAATCGAGAAAGAGTCCAAAAGGTCTTCACGGCCGTTTGGGCCCAAATCTCCCTAACCGTTTGAGTTCCACTCAAAGCCTATAAATAAGACCCGAAGGGTCCTCACAAATCATAAAGTTTTCAGTCGTCCAAAGGCCGCCTCTATTGTTCCAGAGCCATTCCATCCTTCATCCACTGCCCCGAGGCTGCCGGTCTGAGATCCATACTCCATCTCCAAGCTACTTTCTCTCTCATTGACAAAGAAGGTGGGAAGAGGAGGATTCATCATCAAGCAAGCTACGAAGTGTGAAGATCGTTGCTCTCTCTCTCTCTCCAAAGGGTCGACCTTCCTCCCTCCTTTGTGGTGGTGATGCTCTCTCACTATTCTCTCCCCCTTCCTTATTCTTGCCATGAGCAAGTAGTCCCATACACTAAGGTGCGGGGAGTAGCCCCACTACCCATGTTTTCATTTCATGCATTGTAATTCTTGAGTTTGCAATAGAAAAACATTATCTTTCCAGATCAACATCAATCGTTTAATGAATGCTAGTTGCTTGATCACCAACTTGTGTTATCTATTATCTTTTAGTGCATATTGTCTATGTTTGTACTTCTAGATTCGAATATCGACTGTTTGTTGGTTCCAGATTGTATGTAGTCACCATACGTTTGTTTCAGTATCTAGGAGTGTATCTCAAGAAGTGGAGTAAACTCACCTCCATCGTTGCACTTTCATACTATGAAATGGAAGCAGTTGACGTATGAAAGTGCAACCTTGACGGGTCGAGGAACACACTTTGTGAGGGGAGTGATGCAAAGTAAGTGACCATTCATCTAGGGATGGCTGGCATTGCAACACTTCCACATTTCTCGTAGTTAGTTATCTGAAAGGAGGCTAAGCCTACAAAGATACTAATTGTTTAGACTCTTTTCTTTGCAAGCCAAGTTATTGTGATGTATGTTTTGATCCATGTGCAGTGGTGGCAAAAGCCGATCACATCCTAGTGGTTTCTTAACATTGTTTACGACCTTAAATTTACCTTCCTACTTACTTTCTTGCTTTTACTTTACTTGCACTTAGTTTAAACAACCAAACCAACTATTTGATCTAAATACCAACTGTTAAGGAGTTAAATAAAATGCTAACGTTTTCTATCTTGTTGATCTTGACAAAACTGTTGTTTTGTGGATTCGACCCTTAACTATACTATAATAAGACTTCCATGTGTCCTAGCATACGTGGGTGGAGTTTTTAATCTAGTATAAGCAAGGCTAAACCTAAAGACTTACTATCTTTAGGATTTTTAGTGATGCATGCAACTCCACGCAAGTGGAAGCTCCATCAAAAATTGGCATCGTTGTCGGGGACAACGGAACGTTTTAATTTCATTTATCATCTTGCTAGTTGGTTAGGGTTTTACACTTTTTCTTAAACATTACTCCATATTCTCTTGATTTCATCATATCTCCTGCATCATCTGAAAAGTGTGTTTCTTCCTCTACTCAGGTAGAAGACGTGTATGCAACCATCACATAATCTCAGATTCTCCCCTGATCCATAGTACGACTCTGAGGTAGAAAGAAGTTTCCACCGCCGCATTAGACTCAATCGTCAAAGAGACAGACAAATGGCCAAAGATCAACGCCAAGCTGCATTAGTGATGGAAAGGGTCAACGCTGACATATCATCCCAACGAGTGCAACTCATTGCCGACACACGTGCCCAAGTTCAGGCTGAAGTACGGGATGAAGAACAAGCCTGCATATGTGCCAAGAATGAAGCAGCTAAGGCTGCTGCTCAACTGTTGATAAGAAGCAAGCAACTAAGGGACTATGATATTCCCAAGAACTATGAAGACAACCATCCAATCCAACCACCACTCATCGACACTCCTAATTTTGAGATTAGGACACAATGGATCCAAATAATGTAGGGCATCTCATTCTCTGGAAGTGTCGGAGATGACTGCATGGACCATTTGAAGAGGTTCAAAGCTCTTTGCAGGTTGGTACCACAAGCTGGAACAACCATGGACGTAGTCATGCTTAGACTCTTCAATTTCACCTTGTCTGGAAGAGCACTAAGCTGGTACAATTCTTTGGACGGGGAGCCAATCACTACCTAGGCTCCCTTAGAAGAGAAGTTCTTGGAGAAATTCTTCCGTCCTTCACTAACCTACCAAATCAGAGGACAAATCAACCAATTTCTTCAACTACCGGGAGAGTCACTAGCTGGCTCATGGGAAAGGTTCAAGGAACTCTTAAGGAAATGTCCTCACCATGGAATCTTGCAAAATCAACTCATAGAAACTTTTTATAGGGGAGTCGGCGATGAAATTAAAAAGTTCTTATATTCCTCATCTGGAGGAAACTTTATGAGACAGAACTATGAAGACGCCTAGAGAATCGTCACTCTCAGAGTAGAAAATCAATCCAATTGGGGGAGGGAGACCACAGGAGGAGTTCTAAAGGTTTGTAAAGCTGAAGAATCTATGGAAATGAAAGCCATAGCCGAAGCTTTGAAAACCATAGCCAACAAACAACAAGCCCTCAAAGCATCATTTGGGGAGTATGACAAAAAGAAGAACCCCCAACAAGCTAAAGCAGCCACAAGAAACTGTGAGGCATGTCATGCATCAAATCATCCCACATTGTCATGTGGTCTCCTATACAATGTAATGATGGATTTGCAATCACCTCAACCGCAGTATGAACCGATCATTGAACACCCTGAGGATCAGATGCCAAAACAAGTAAATCCCATTCATTCCATACCAGGACAAGCTTACTACAATCCAAATCAACCGAGAAATCATCCTAGTTTTCAATATGGAAATCCTGCGGGGACTGCTAATCCGCAACATCAAACACAAAGTGGATCTTCCAACAGACTACCACATGGATTTCAAAGCAACTACAACCAAAATCAAGGGAATCTTAGAAATAATTTCCAGAGATCCAACTACCAAATAAATTCCTATGCATACTACCAATATACTCACCCTCCTCTGCACCTGCAATTACAGCAAACTCAACTACAACAACCTTAGCCACCTCAGTTGCCAGCACCTCAACAACAACCACTTCAAGGGCAGCAGCAACTCACTCAATTTCAATAGAAGAATACCCCACCACAACAAACTGATGAACTGTCCTTGATAAGGCAAATGCTGCAATCACAGCAAACCATGTTGGCTAACCAGCAAGCCCAGAAAAAAGCTATGGAAACTCAGTTAGCACAGATAGAAGCTCAACTAAAACCTCCAGTAGGCACTTTCGCTGGCCAGCCAGAAGCAAATCCAAGACACGATCAACATAGACCAGAACAATTAAATGTTGTTACAACAAGGTCTGGTTGTGCTCTTACTAAAGCCATCTCTGCTAATCAAGAAGACGGAGATGCAATCGAAATCATCCCAACAGAAGAATCAGGTCAAGAACCTGAAGAAAGGAAAGAAAAAGAACAAGGTCCCAAAGAACCAGAGGTTCCACAATATAAGACAAGGATACCTTATCCTGGCAGGCTAAAGGAAACCAGACTAGACTCTAGATTCCAGAAATTCAAAGAGGCAATGAAGAAACTTTATGTTGATATTCCTTTTCTCAATGCCTTATCTGAAATCCCAGCCTGGTCCAAATATCTAAAGACCCTGTTGTCAAAGAAATATATGACAAAGGAGCATGAAACTTTCAAGCTACCCCAAACCACTTCTGATATCATTTTGAATAAAATGCCAAAAAATAGAAGGACCCAGGCTCCTTTGGCATATAATGCTCTATAGGGAACACTTCTTGTAAAAATGGATTGGCCAACTTGGGAGCCATTATATCAATTATGACATTTTCCATGTGCAAAAGATTGGGGTTTACATACTTGTTGTCTACAACAATGACCATCTAGCTTGTCGATTCCACCATCACTGCACCCCTGGGAATCATTGAAGATATTCCAGTAAGAGTGGGGAGGGACTCTTATGTCCCTTGTGATTTCGTCATTATGGATATAAAAGAAGACCTAAGGTACCCGATAATTTTTGGTAGACCCTTCCTCACCACAGCTAGAGCATTAATTGATGTCGAAGCTGGCACAATTACTTTGAGGCTGGGTAAAGAAAATGTTCAGTTCAGGGTTTTCAACAGCCTGAAGAGCCCTAATATCCATGAAGAGGTTTTTCTGCTTGAAGCTATTGATAAAATGTCTCAACTCAAGCAAGCAAATCCAGAATCAGTAGATGCCCTAGAGGATGCTCTAATAAATCTGGAAGCTGAATTTTCAACCAATGAGTTAGTTCAGCAATGCCTGCAATACTTGGAGCAGGCTGAAAAAGCACCAGAAGCTACTTTGAAGAACTAAAATTTTGAAAAACACTAGAGGGGGGGTGAATAGAGTTTTTAAATATTTTAACAATTATTTAACTCAAACAACCACAAATGAAGAATGGAAGAAGGAGACAGGTGTTTAGAGTGGTTCCAACTTTAGCAAACACTAAAGTTGTCAGTCCACTACCCGGTTGCTTACCCAACCGGGATTTTGAAAGTATTAATTTTATTACCTTCACAAGGATTTACACAAAATACAATACTTTCTTTACACCCCTTGAACAGCCTTCACTTGAAGTAGATGCACCAACTTGAGGTAGCCTTCTTGAAGTAACTCCAAGCTCCCCCTTGAAGTAGCCTTCCTCTCTAGAAGTAACCTCCCGTTGCACCAGCCTTCTTGAAGTAGCTCAAGGTCCCCTTCTTCACCAAGAAGATCTCCAACCTCTCCTATCCGCAGCCTCCAACCTAGGAGTAGCCAGGAGAGTACAAACAACAATAGAGAATAAGAAAGAAAATAGAAATTACAACTTATCCTTTTGTAGCACAAGGCTTTATTTGCCTAGATCAAGCGTGTAGATCTCCTAACCAAAGTGTATGGAAATGTAATTGCAGTGGATAGGAGATGCTAGCCTATAGGACACGAAATTTGAGCTAAGAGAAGAAGTATCCAATTGTCACTATGCTCAATTTGCTCACAAACAGGTTGCTCAAAGTATGCTCAAAGATTTCTCAAGTGTAACAAGTGTGTTTAGGTGTCCTAAGGCATGTCCTATTTATAGGAATGTCCTACAAGTGCTTAAGGACGTTCTAGACACCTTCTAGGGGTTTCTAAGTGCTTAACTAGCCGTTAGGTACAAGTTTGTTGCTTTAGCAATGGCTAATTAATTTATTCTGCAGTTGCTGTCAGAGTCCATCTCGGTCGAGAAATGGTCGACCGAGACACCTACTCGGTCGAACTTTTGTCGACCGACAGGCTTTCTGAATCAAGTGTTTTGCAACGTTGATCTCCAACTACCAACTACCTTGTCAGATGTGTCTAATGACTACTTGGGTCTTTCTCGGTCGAGAAGATTGTCGACCGAAATTGTCTCGGTCGAGGAGTCAGTCGACCGAGATTGACCCTGTTTCAATTTTTCAATTAAAGCACTAAGTGTGTGTATGAGTGTGCATATGTGACACTTATTTGAAGTACATGACCTATCTAAATGTGATGTTTAGCTAGGGAGAATCTAACGCTTGATTTACATGAAATCTAAGTACTTGTACATTATATATTTGTACAAGTTTTTACAAAGCGATTACATTTCATAAAAATATAAATATGTAAGCATATGGATTTCCCTAATTGCTTTGTCATCCACCTTATTCCTGCAACACTCAAGTAGCACGTTAGATTAACAAGAATGAAATGTTTGTCATTATCAAAACAAAGGGATTTACAAATGTCCATTTAGCCAACAATCTCCCCCTTTTTGAAGATGACAAACATTTCCTAAAAAGAAAGTATAAAACATGTGAGTTTCATACCTGAAGATTACCTTTGTAAATTTCTTCTCTTGTTTATAAAATGTGTGTTTATTATTCCCCATGAATTATGGAACATGAAATCCAATCCTTTAGGGAATATAGCAACTTTCAATGTAAAGCCAAGAGTTTATGAAACTCATTGATTGAGTTTTGCACAAATACTAAGTTTTATATTTATTTATTGTTTTGCACAAATACTAAGTTTTATATTTATTTCTCCCCCTTTGTCATTTCAAAAAGATATCCATTTAAGAATAAAACTCCCCCTTAATTAGATGTCCCAAAAAAAAATGTCCATTAAAAGCCAAAATGATGTAAGTAAAAGTTATTTTTAAGAAGCACAAATATCAAAGAAGACATCTTCCAAAGGAGTGATAAGCAATTGCTTCCTAATCTTGTTAAATTGGTCTAGTGGAAGCGGTTTTGTAAAAATATCAGCCAATTGATCTTCTGTATCAACATGATGAAGAGAAACATGATTTTTAGAAATATGATCCCTTAAAAAGTGATGATGGATTTCAATATGTTTAGCTCTGCTGTGTAAGATAGGATTATGTGCTAAGTTTATAGCGCTTGTGTTGTCACAAAAAATAGGTGTAGATGAAAGAGTAAAACCATAATCGTTTAATACTTGTTGCATATAAAGCACTTGAACACAACAAGATCCGGCTGCCATATATTCAGCTTCAGTTGTAGAAAGGGCAACCGTGTTTTGTTTCTTGCTAAACCAAGATACTAAAGCTCTTCCTAACAAGAAACAGCCACCACTAGTGCTCTTGCGATCAAGTCGACAACCAGCATAATCAGCATCAGTATAAGCTTTAAAATCCAAGGATTGTCCTTTTGGATACCGTAAACCAAAACATGTAGTGTCGGCTAAGTATCGAAGAATTCGTTTAACTGCTTGAAAATGAGAGTGCATAGGTTGGGATTGAAATCGAGCACAAAGACCAATGGAAAACATGATGTCCGGTCTAGAAGCAGTTAAGTAAAGCAAATTACCAATCATGGCTCTATATAAGGAATCATCAATAGGTTCCCCATCTTCATCCTTATCAATTTTAGTAGAAGTGACCATAGGAGTAGTAGCATGTTTGCACTGATCCATCCCAAAACGTTTTAAGAGTTCTTTAGTATACTTTTCTTGGCTTACAAAAATCCCGGCAGGCGTTTGTTTAATTTGGAAACCAAGAAAGAAGGTTAGTTCACCCATGAGGCTCATTTCAAATTCTTTTTGCATAATGTCACTAAATTGTGTACACAATGATTCATTCGAAGCTCCAAAAATAATATCATCAACATATATTTGAACAACAAGAAAATCAGATGTATATGTTTTGACAAATAAAGTAGAATCTGAATTTCCAATAGAGAAACCATTATCAAAAAGATACGTCTTGAGCCTTTCATACCAGTTCCTAGGTGCTTGTTTTAAACCATAAAGTGATTTCTTAAGTTTATAAACATAGTCACCTTTTTCCGGTATGTCAAAACCGGGTGGTTGGGCAACATAGACTTCTTCTTGAATGATTCCGTTTAGAAATGCACTTTTTACATCCATTTGGTAGAGTTTGATGTTTTTATGTGCAGCAATAGCTAGTAACATTCTAATAGCTTCAAGTCTAGCTACTGGTGCATACGTTTCATCAAAGTCTATTCCTTCTTCTTGATTATATCCTTGTGCTACTAACCAAGCTTTATTTCTTATTACTTCTCCTGCCTCATTGAGCTTATTTCTAAAAACCCATTTAGTTCCAATGATGGTTTTATCTTGTGGTTTAGGAACTAAATCCCATACATCATTTTTTGTGAATTGATTTAATTCATCTTGCATTGCTATTATCCAATAATCATCTTTAACAGCTTCAGATATCTTCTTAGGTTCAATGATAGAAACAAAAGCCATGTTTGCGACATCCTTAAAGGAAGACCGAGTTTTTACTTTATCATTTGGATTTCCAATAATTAATTCTTGAGGATGATCCTTAATAAGTCTAGGTATAGGTTGTGTTTCACTTTGGTTATTGTTTGTAGTATCTTTCTCACTATCATTTGGTATGTTTAAGTTTTCAAATTGATTAGTAAGATCAATTATTTCTAGATTTTCTGATTTAGACTCTTCATGAAAAGAGACATGAATAGATTCCTCAACTTTTCTAGAGATAGTGTTGTAAACTCTAAATGCTTTGCTAGAGGTAGAATATCCCAAAAAGAATGCTTTGTGTGATTTAGAATCAAACTTATCTCTATCATCTTTGGTATTTAAGATATAATATGTAGATCCAAAGGTATGAAAATAGTCAACTCTAGGTTTCTTAGAATGTATTATTTCATACGGAGTTTTCTTCAAATGAGAGTGAACAGTTACTATATTTAACACATAGCATGCGGTGTTTACAGCTTCAGCCCAAAAGGTTTTGGGGGTGTTATGTTTGAGCATCATAGTTCTAGCCATTTCTTGTAGTGATCGATTTTTCCTTTCAACTATGCCATTTTGTTGTGGAGTGCGTGGAGCAGAAAAATTGTGAGTGTACCCTTGAGATGTGCAAAATTCTTCAAATACATGATTTTCAAATTCTCCACCATGATCACTTCTAATGGTACATATTTTGCTTTGTAATAGATTTTCAATCATAGGGCAAAATTTTATAAAAGCATGAATAGTATCATCTTTGGTTGCAATAAAATGTACCCATGTATATCTACTATAATCATCAAAAATAACAAAACAATATCTTTTGCCACCGATAGATTGTGTCCTCATAGGTCCAAATAAATCCATGTGAATTAATTCTAAAGATCTACTGGTGCTAAGTTCATGTTTAGGTTTAAAAGAGGTTTTTGTTTGCTTTCCTAATGTACATGGTTCACAATTTTCAACTTGATCAAAGGATAAAGTAGGCAAACCACGAACAAGATCATATTTCACTAACTTTTTGATAACATGTGAACTAGCATGTCCTAGATTTTTATGCCATAATTGTAAAGTATTTTCATTTGCAAGCAAGCATTTTCCTACTACAGATTTCATAGAGTTAGGTCTAAGAATATAAAGATTTCCAACTCTTTTTCCTTCGTAGACAACATTTGTAGTGTTTTCTATTAATAATTTGCAGCAGGTTTTGTTAAATAAAACATCATAGCCACTATCACATAATTGACTCACACTTATTAAGTTATGGTGCAAACCATCAACAAGTAGAACATTCTTTATTTCGAGGTTTGTACCAATGTTACCTATTCCAACAATTTTACCTTTACCGTTATCTCCAAAAGTGACTGTTCCACTCTTCTTTTCTTCAAAAGTTTGAAATGCATCCTTGTTTCCGGTCATGTGTTTGGAACATCCACTGTCAACCACCCAATCCTGCATTAGAATGTAGGTTTTGGTACCCATGTGATGGTTCGATATGGTTAGAAGCATTTAAGTAGAGACTGTATAAAAAATTCTGATTCAGAACTTCAATCGGTCGACAATTGTTCGACCGACATCTTTCTCGGTCGACTAATCGTCGATCGAGAAGGTTGTTGTATTGCAAATTAAAGACAGAAATTCAGAAAATTATTACAATGCATAAAACCTTTTATTAAGTTGAGATAATACAATATGAATTGCAAAATTAAGCATTTGATCATATCTCAACTGAATTGCATTCTACTCTACTAAGTTTGGGATTTTGGGACCCAAACTAAGTAGGAATCCTTGGTCTTATATGGGCATGAAAATGAATAATGTCCAAGACGTAGACAAAAATGACAAGTAATTGAGTCAACTTCATTTCTCTTTCTAGGAATTGTGTTCTTAGGTACAAACATAGTCCGAGTTCTTTTGGGTTGATTTTTCTTTGGATCATATCCCAAACCTTTTCTTCCATTGAAACTAGAGGAGGCTTTTAGGATGTTGTCAAGGATATCTTTTCTTCTTAACTCATGTAGGTTTCTTTGTAGCTTAGCAATATCATCCATCTTCTTATGTAAATCTTTTCTAGCTTGCTCTAAATCAAATATTAGGGAGTCTCTTTCTTTTACAACATTGTCATAATCTAAATGGTTACATAGAATAGGTTGAGTCTGAAAATCTTTTAGTTTAGCTAACAATTCAGTCTTTTCTTGAGAGAGAAGATCAAAATTTGTTTCTAGAGTGAGTAGCTTGTTAGTGCAATCATTTAAAGATGTTTTTAAAGATAAATTTTCCAGATCAATGTTGTTCTTTTCAGAAGAGAGATCATTTAATTTAGCATATAGCTCATCATTTGTTTTGATAACCTTCTTTAGTTTCTTCTTGACATCAACATATTTATCATGAGTTTCTTGTAAACTATTAATTAACTCTTCTTTAGGAAGATCAAGTAGGCTTACCTCTTGAGAGTCTTCATCATCTTCTCTTGCCATTAGACATTCCACCTTTTCTTCTCCGCTTTCACTTTCACTTGACTCGTCCCATGCAGATTTATAGGCTTTTTCTCCCCTCTTCTTGTGCGAGCTTTTCTTTCCTTTCTTTGCTTTAGGACATTCATTTTTTAAATGTCCTTTCTTTCCACACTCAAAGCACCTAGGAGGAGAAGAAGAAGAACTAGAAATTTGGTTAGATTTAAATCTTCTATATTTCTTAACATTGACAATCAATGCTTCTTCTCCTTCTTCTTCACTTGACTCCTCACTTTCTGGTGTGACTATCTTTGAAGCTTTTAGAGCCACATCCTTCTTCTTTCCTTGCTGAAGTTCACGTTCTCTTCTTTCTTCCTCTTCTAGGGTTGCTTCATGAGCTTCTAGATTACCAATGAGTTGCTCCATTTTCAGCCTAGTGAGGTCATTAGCTTCTTCAATGGCTGTCACCTTTGGCTTGTATTTAGGAGGAAGTGATCGAAGGATTTTTGATACCTGATCTTCTTCAAGAACAGTTTTTCCTAGGGCATTTAAACCATTAACAATAGAAGAGAATTTTGCAAACATTTCACTAATAGATTCATTTGGATCCATACGGAAGTGTTCAAACTTTTGTTTAAGCATGCTAATCTTAGAATTCTTGACTTGAACTGTACCTTCATAAGTTATGGACAGTCTATGCCATATGTCATAGGCTGTGTCAGAGTTTGATATCCTATTAAATTCTCCTATAGAAATTGAACAATATAAAATGCTTACAACTTTGGCATTCATTTGAGCCAACTTTACCGTGTTTGCATCCCACTCTGCATATTGTGTTTGAGGAAGCGCGTATGGGGTTGACACCATCCTCCATAAGTCCCAATTGATGCCTTGGAAGTAGAACTGCATCCTTCTCTTCCAATATGTGTAGTTTGTTCCATCAAATGCCGGAGGTCTAGCAACAAGTGTTCCTTCAAGGTTAAGGTTGTTAAGCACCCCGTCACCCATTCTTCAAGACCTTGTTAAGGTTCCTTGAAGCCTGCTCTGATACCAATTGAAAAACACTAGAGGGGGGGTGAATAGAGTTTTTAAATATTTTAACAATTATTTAACTCAAACAATCACAAATGAAGAATGGAAGAAGGAGACAGGTGTTTAGAGTGGTTCCAACTTTAGCAAACACTAAAGTTGTCAGTCCACTACCCGGTTGCTTACCCAACCGGGATTTTGAAAGTATTAATTTTATTACCTTCACAAGGATTTACACAAAATACAATACTTTCTTTACACCCCTTGAACAGCCTTCACTTGAAGTAGATGCACCAACTTGAGGTAGCCTTCTTGAAGTAACTCCAAGCTCCCCCTTGAAGTAGCCTTCCTCTCTAGAAGTAACCTCCCGTTGCACCAGCCTTCTTGAAGTAGCTCAAGGTCCCCTTCTTCACCAAGAAGATCTCCAACCTCTCCAATCCGCAGCCTCCAACCTAGGAGTAGCCAGGAGAGTACAAACAACAATAGAGAATAAGAAAGAAAATAGAAATTACAACTTATCCTTTTGTAGCACAAGGCTTGATTTGCCTAGATCAAGCGTGTAGATCTCCTAACCAAAGTGTATGGAAATGTAATTGCAGTGGATAGGAGATGCTAGCCTATAGGACATGAAATTTGAGCTAAGAGAAGAAGTAGCCAATTGTCACTATGCTCAATTTGCTCACAAACAGGTTGCTCAAAGTATGCTCAAAGATTTCTCAAGTGTAACAAGTGTGTTTAGGTGTCCTAAGGCATGTCCTATTTATAGGAATGTCCTACAAGTGCTTAAGGACATTCTAGACACCTTCTAGGGGTTTCTAAGTGCTTAACTAGTCGCTAGGTACAAGTTTGTTGCTTTAGCAATGGCTAATTAATTTATTCTGCAGTTGCTGTCAGAGTCCATCTCGGTCGAGAAATGGTCGACCGAGACACCTACTCGGTCGAACTTTTGTCGACCGACAGGCTTTCTGAATCAAGTGTTTTGCAACGTTTATTTCCAACTGCCAAATACCTTGTCAGATGTGTCTAACGGCTACTTGGGTCTTTCTCGGTCGAGAAGATTGTCGACCGAAATTGTCTCGGTCGAGGAGTCAGTCGACCGAGATTGACCCTGTTTCAATTTTTCAATTAAAGCACTAAGTGTGTGTATGAGTGTGCATATGTGACACTTATTTGAAGGAGATGACCTATCTAAATGTGATGTTTAGCTAGGGAGAATCTAACGCTTGATTTACATGAAATCTAAGTACTTGTACATTATATATTTGTACAAGTTTTTACAAAGCGATTACATTTCATGAAAATATAAATATGTAAGCATATGGATTTCCCTAATTGCTTTGTCATCCACCTTATTCCTGCAACACTCAAGTAGCACGTTAGATTAACAAGAATGAAATGTTTGTCATTATCAAAACAAAGGGATTTACAAATGTCCATTTAGCCAACAAATTTGTCTCCATATTAGAGACAATAGAAGTATCCAAAGCCCCAAAAATGAAAACTCTACCAGTTGGGCTCAAACATGTTTTCCTAGATGAAGAAAAATTATGTCCAGTCATCATTAGCTCCTCTCTGATTGACGATCAGGAAGAAAGGCTTCTCACTGAATTAAGGAAGCACAAGAAAGCAATTGGGTACAAAATGACTGACCTAACAGGCCTAAACCCAGCTCTATGCATGCATAAACTACCTATGATAGAAGAATTCAAACCTTCAAGGGAGCACCAGAGAAAATTGAACCCAAATCTGAAAGAGGTAGTTTGCCTCGAGGTTCTTAAACTCTTGAAAGTAGGTATTATCTATCCAATTTCTGACTCTCAGTGGGTTAGTCTTGTCCAAGTGGTCCCTAAAAAGGGGGGGACCACTGTTGTCCTAAATGATAAGAATGAACTAGTACCTACAAGGACTGTTACTGGTTGGAGAATGTGCGTTGATTATAGAAAATTGAACAAATCAACAAGGAAAGACCATTTTCCCTTACCCTTCCTTGACGAGGTCCTTGAGCGGCTAGCCCACCAAAAAAAATTCTGCTACCTAGACGGATATTTTGGGTTTTACCAAATCCCAATTCACCCCGAATACCAAGAAAAAATGACATTTACTAGCCCTTTTGGAACATACGCCTTCAGAAAGATGCCCTTCGGGCTATGCAATGCACCTGCAACCTTCCAAAGGTGCATGACTGCTATCTTCGCAGGATTAACCGAAACCATTATGGAAGTGTTCATGGACGATTTTTCAGTTTACAGAGACTCTTTTGACAATTGTCTGCTCAACCTAAGTAAAGTCCTACATAGATGCAAGGAGACAAACCTTATCCTAAACTGGGGAAAATGTCACTTTATGGTGATCAAAGGTGTTGTCCTCGGACATCGAGTAAGCGAAAGAGGAATCGAAGTAGACAAGGCAAAAATCGATGTCATCTCAAAGTTGTCACTGCCCAAAGACATAAGGGGTGTGCGAGCCTTCTTGGGTCATGCTGGGTTCTACCGAAGATTTATCAAAGACTTCTCAAAAATAGCAAAACCTATGACATACCTATTGACCAAGGATGTTGATTTCAACTTTGACCAGGAATCCCTGCATAGCTTTACAACTTTGAAGAATTCTCTAATCTCAGCACCCATTCTAAGAGCGCCTGACTGGTCACAACCTTTTGAAATAATGTGTGACGCTAGCAACTATGCCATAGGGGATGTGTCGGGTCAGAGAATAGATAAAAAGCCATATGTAATATACTACGCATCCAAGACGTTAGATGAAGCGCAAAATAATTATACTACCACTAAAAAGGAATTCTTAGCCTTCATCTACACTTTTGAAAAATTCCGTTCTTACCTAATTGGATCAAAGGTCGTAGTATATACAGACCACTCCGCCATCAAATATCTTATTCAGAAATAGGATGCCAAACCCAGACTCATCCGCTGGGTATTGATGCTGCAAGAGTTCGATCTTGAAATAAAAGACAAGAGTGGAGTGGAAAATGTCGTCGCTGACCACCTAAGTCGCATCTAGTCGCAGGAGGATGACAATTTACCTATCTGAGACTCCCTCCCTGACGACCAACTTATGAAAATTACCACCGGATTCCCCTGGTATGCTGACATAGTGAACTATCTGGCTACAGGAATCATCCACCCCTCCGCCTCTCACCACGATAAAAAGAAATTTCTCCATGATGCTAAACAATATTATTGGGACGAACCCTATCTTTTTCATCTATGTGCATACGGACTTTTCCGTCGCTGCATACCAGAAGAGGAAATCACTCCTGTCTTAGAGCATTGTCATTTTGGCCCCACTGGCAGACACATGCGTTCGAAAAAGACCGCTCTAAAAGTTCTACAATCAGGTTTCTTTTGGCCAATAATAGCAAGAGATTCCTATGATTTTGTAAAATCGTGCAATAAATGCCAGGTTTTTGGCGATATAACTAAAAGGAATGAAATGTCTCTCACTTTGTGGCAAGAAATCGAACTTTTTGATGTTTGGGGAATAGACTGCATGGGTCCTTTCCCCTCATCCTATGGATTTTCTTACATACTGGTCGATGTGGATTATGTCTCAAAATGGGTAGAAGCCATACCCACCGTTTCCAGCAATTCAAAGCCAGTCATCAAATGTTCAAAGATATCATTTTCCCTGGATTTGGAGTCCCCCGAACTATCATATCCGACGGAGGGACCCATTTTCTGGAAAGAAGCTTCGAAGCCCTCCTAAAAAATATGGAGTCAACCATAAGGTCGCCACACCCTACCATCCACAAACTAGTGGCCAAGTCAAAGTTTCGAATAGACAACTAAAAGCAATTTTAGAGAAAACAGTCAATAGACATCGTACCGACTGGTCCACCAAGATTCCCGATGCCCTTTGGGCTTACCGTACAGCTTATAAAACACCAATTGGAACAACCCCGTTCCGACTGGTATATGGGAAATCATGCCATCTTCCAGTTGAACTGCAACATAAGGCCTGGTGGGCCATTAAACAATTGAATTTTGATTTTAAAAGCACTGGTGAATACAGACAACTCCAGCTACAAGAACTTGAGGAGCTTAGAATGACAGCTTACCATAGTGCCAGAATCTATAAAGAACAAACCAACATGTGGCACGATGGCCACCTCAAAATAAAAGACATTTCTATCGGAGATAAGGTCCTCCTCTTCAATTCCAGACTTAAGATGTTTCCTGGAAAGCTCCGCACAAAGTGGTCCGGACCATTCATAATTAAACACATCTACCCAACCAGATCAGTCATCATCTTTGATAATAATGGGGGAGAACGGATAGTTAATGGCCACAGATTGAAGAGATATTACACACCAGTAGACAAAATACCAAGACAAACTATCGAGATCCACGAACCCTCAGCATTGACATAACCAAACCGGATTTCCGTCGGGCCAGCGACGTAAAACCCAGGCGCTACTTGGGAGGCAACCCAAGATCTGAGTATCACCATTTTTATTTCACCTAGTTTTTTTCTAATCTCTTCATTTGACTTAGGTTTATCATCTTTAATTTGAAAATATAAAAATTCACATAAATAACCAAAACAAACATAAAAATATAAAATCCAATTAAATCTTAACCTAACGGTTTCGAAACCATTTAAGCTCAAACGGTCTCAAAATCGTTTGGTCCTAAACGGTCTCAAAACCATTTTGAACCCAACAGTCCCGAAATCGTTTGGAACCCAAACGGTCTTGAAACCGTTTGGACCCCAAACGGTCTCAAAACTGTTTGCCCTTGGGAATTTGTAATGCCCCCCCCCAAATCCTATAAATATAACCCCAACCCCTCCCTTTTTCCTCTTCTAAAATCTCGAACTCCCTAAACCCTCACGCAAGCACTGTTTCATCCCCTCCATTTCTCGCTCACGCGCAACTCGTGACGCCTACTCTCTCTGCCACCTTCTCCAACAACACGGACGTCTTCCCTGTGTGTTTTCACAGAAGTTTCTCACCGTCAGCATCGTCGTCACACAACAAGGTAAACCAGCAGTTCGACACCATCGCCACTGTCGTCTTCTCTATCACCATCCACCTTGTTTTCGCTGTCACCGATGGGGTTCTCGTTAGCCTCCGACGCACGCGTCGCCGCCGTCATTTTCTACTTTCACCTCTTTTTTAACCAACCATCGACGACCCTGACGTTCCACCTTCCTCGCGGTTTTGACCGTTTGGAGCCAAATGGTCTTGCGACCGATTGGACCAAACAGTCCTGAGACCATTTGGGTTCCGCTAAAACCTAAAAACATTAACACATACATAATGTCACTTTTTCTTTTAATAAACTTGTTATCTTTGCAAATTCAAATCCTTTTTAACACACAATTTTTTGCTAATTTTCCAGAAATAGCCTCCCTTGCAAAAGAAGCCACCGGAACCGCTGACGCTCCCTTCTAGACAAGGGAGCAACTGATGGAGGACCGTGCCAAGCTCCAGAAGGTTGTAGACATCTATGACAAGACTGGAAAAATCCCATCGAAAGTCAACCTGCTCATGGTCATGAATGAAATTGACCGCATCAACAGGTGCTTATCCGAGGAACATGTCTAAGATATAGAAGAATCTTCTTCAAGTGATAATGGGTCAGAATATGAACCAAATTGTGAGGATGAATCCCCGACCACAAAGTCCAAGGGGAAGAGGAAGGCCCAGGAAGCTGCCAAAGAACAACCTACAAAGAAACGGGCAAGGAAGAAAGTCCATCCCGCCACTGCAAGGGAACACATCCTTGTGGGATACTTTCCATCAACCACTACCACCACCGCCATTACCACTCCCGCTACCACCACTATTCCTGTTTTCTCCACCATCACCACTACAACACCACCACCAACAAACCTATTCATCCACACCCTCCCATCCTTCGACAAAACATTGAAGTCGACAAAGTATGTCTGCTCCAACATACTGAAAAAGATGGGGACTTATGACAGAATCCTCACCTTGCTCGACAATACCAACCTTGCAAGACTCTGTTTTGTCGTAGAGAATTCTTATGTTGAGCCAACAACCGAATTTTTCACCTTCCTCCACAAAGAAGCAATGGACATAATGGACATATCAAGATATGGAGGCGACTGCAGGCTGGTCACCAAACGCTTTGGCAACAAAGTTGTCATAACAGAAAACCTACTCAATGAAATCTTTATAGACAATAGGGAGAAGTTGGAAAAAGCCAAAGTTGTAGGCATTGACAGCTCCCATTTCAATAAGCACATCTTCTGGAAATCCCTGACAGGGATCCCAACCTTTGAGGCAAAGACCTGTAAGGCCTCCAATATTTATTCTGGGTTGGTGCGCACTCTACACAAAATCCTCATAGGTGCACTCTTCCCCAGGATAGAGGGTGGAAATGTTAACATTTCCGATCTTTTCGTCCTCTGGTCCGCCCTTAATGGGTTGTCGGTCAACATAGGATGGCAATTGATACACAAGCACACATCTTACGCCCTTAGGAAAGAAGTATGTGTCGTAGAACACATCACCTCAATTCTAAATTATCTCAAGATGGACAGACTACTGCCCAAATGCACGAAGATCAAGGGTGACATCCTTACCAATGAGCAGACTTTAAAAAATTCATACATCATTAAGGAAAAAGATGCTAAGCTACACTACATCTTCTGTCCTACAGTAAAATCTTCTAGGACGCGACTTCCTCTATCGGAGCTCACAGATTATGACAAGGATAAGCTTCTCTTCACTGAAGAGGAGGAAGAGTGGGCCTCAACCATGAATTCTTTTTCTTTGTTAATTCAGAAAGAAAATCAGACCCATCTTTACTAACCTCCTCGCGTCGGTCCAGGTAGAAGAAAAGAAAGCAAAGGTAGGTCAGACAGAGCATAGCATCACCACCCCGACAGTTAGAATAACAAAAATCTTGGTGAAACGACCATCAAAAGGGCGTTTGCAAACACAACAGCTGTCGGGGACGCTGACATCAAGACCAAATCCAGAAGCAGAACCTCCTCTCCCTGAAGAACACATCACCACCTCATCACTAGACTCCATCATCATGAGTCTAAATGTTGATCTTACCTCCACCACCACCCCCACCACGCTACCATCATCCACCATTCCACAATCCACCACCCTCCCATCATTCTCCACAATAATTCCACCACCAAATCCCTTCCCCACATCCGCACCTCCACCCGCATCCACCGCCTCAACCCCCTTCTCATTGGGCATTCCATTCACATCAATGCCCGACCTCGCTTTCACCTCGTTCTCATCCACCTCCACCGCTTTCCCATCGACATTTACAGATCAACCCTTTTCTCCCAGAATGTCGCCACTCTTCGCATCTGCCACCACCCCGACACCGTTGGTGACTCCATCTACAGTCACCACGCAGTTTGTGGGACCATCATTAGTGTCTCTTTCGTAAGACACTACCACCCTTCCACCCCGACCCCAGCCATCCCACCAATCCTTTTCTGGGGTCCCTTTTACAAATGTCGGTGAGGAATTCAGATGTCAATTTGACACCATCTGAAACCTCCTCACTGACCCTTCTAACATAATGCAATCTATTTTTTCTTTTATGCAGTGTCTTACTAAATAGGTCGCCAAGATCGACGAGCAAAACTGCGCCTTACCTGGCATCCTCTCAAGCATCAACCAACGGTAGGAAGTAGCGGCCACGCAAGTCGAACGCATCGACGACCGCCTACAACAATTGCCACAGTTGGTGCTTGAGGTGAAAATCCAGCAAGCAACATTGGCTCAACAAGTCGAAAGGATCTCTACACAGACTCAACCTCTGCCAGAGAGCCTTCACGAGCTTCAGCAGTAGCAAACTGCTTTTAGCATGCATTTTGACGACATCACTAATATCCTTACACAACTCAATAGCCTCCAAGAGGAGTCATCCAATAATGAAATCAATCACCTACGATCCCAATTCACAGACCTTTCTGTACGACTCCTCTCTGCCAAGGCACAATACTCTAATCTCAAGGAAACGCACGACGCACTGCTTGAGACACACGAGCATGTGCAAGTTGCTCTTGATGAATTACAAGTACTTCACCGGTAGTGCAAGAAAACAACGCCAAAACAAATAAAAGATAAGGCGGCAGATGAAGAAGAAGACAAAGACGAAGAAGAAGATTATGACTCCTCCGCTGACTCCAACAATGACACCTCCTCTTCAGATGACAAACCTGATGACCCAGGACATGCTGGGGAGGGAACCAGCTGAGGAATAGAACCTTCAAAGAAGGCAGTAGACAAGGACCACCAAGAAAGTGGACAAGATCCCAAATCCCCTGATCACACTGACAACATTAACATGTCATATGGGGATCAGTTCCTTAACTATTCTGCCATGGGATCTATGGGGGAAGCTGCCAAAGAAGCGGCTTTTGCTGAGTTCCAGCAATATATCATAGGAACCAGCATTAGTCTACCAACATCAACATCTCATCATCCCTCTGCCCCATAACAATCGGTGCCTTTACCCCTAGAGCAAGAAGAGTCCGACAGAGTGAGTTTAGACACAGATGATGAACTCGACTCTGATTCTAAATCAGAAAAGGATGAAGTTCTGCAACACTATATGGATGACCTAGAGCAGACTTCTCTTCCGCCGCTGCAAGAGCTCCCCCCGCCGCCAACTCTACCTAAGAAGATGCATGACCTAGACATGGCGGCCATCTCTACCCTAGATGTCCAGGACATCTTCATCCTGAACACTATCATAGACGATGCCAAAGAAGGGGGGGGGACATCATCTATACAAATATAAAGACTAAGCGCAAGATGACATGTGAAGATTTCTGCATCATCCTTCGACCTCAATCAAAAGTGAAGATGACAATCTTTCATGTCCTTATTGCCAATGCTATCGAAACATACAGAAGCTCAAAAAGGCCACAGCCAGTTCTCAATGTTTCACCTACTTTGGCTCTAAGTCTACTGCATAAAGATTTACACAACAAGACTATCGAGCAGTTGCGTAGGGGGATTGAACAGAAGGTAAGATATATCACAATACCCTTCCAAGTTTTTGGCCACTGGCTACTAATGATCTTTGACACCGCGGCTCGCGACGCCAAAGTGTACAACTTATGCGCCAGTGAGCTTAAAGTCGGAATCATCAATTTTGCTGGTCTAGGAGCCGGGGAGGCAAGATGCATCCCTTTCCGGCTTCTAAAATTAATTTGGGATGCAAAGCCATCACTCCGACAGGGTTGGAACCAACCATGGTTCTGAATCATAAACCCACAAGTCCAAACGCAAGAAGGATCTGGGGATTGCGCTTTCTGCACTATTCGCCACATATAAGCGCTTAATCAACAAATCCCCTTCACTGAGCTGGCCATAGAAGATTTTCACTCTCTACGAGGGCCTTACGCCATGGATCTCATATGCGACAGAAGGTTCTTCAAGGACCCCGACTATGGCACCAGATGACGTCCCTCGCTACCTCTACTCGGCTATCCAACGTCCACAGAAACAGTCATTTCGGCAAACATTATAGGAGTTTGAGAAACAACAACCCGCCACGGTCCTCGAAAAAAAATTATGGGACTCTTACACCTTTGATATGGAGAAGGATAAAGGGGACATCGATTTATTAACAGGGGCCCCTATCAAAAGATCATATCCTCAAATGGTTCCACTATCTGCCATTGAACCAACGTTTCCCAATTTTGACCTTGCAGCTTGCAAGAGTCTTTCGAACAATGAACTTCAGCTCATAATGTCTAGGCTTTATGCCGAGAAAGATGATCTTGTTTTTCTATACGGTGATATTCTGGTTATGGCAGATACGCTCCGTGAAACTATACAATTCAAAGGGTCTCTATCTGTGAGTTTGATGATTGCCTATCAATATCTCCTTGGACGGAATCACCCTATGGTTTATATGGTGTCAGCATATATGAAGGATGATCTCCTAAAGCTAAAGAACTTCGGAACCATGGAGGCACTCATCTCTTGCCTCCAACATATGACTCCGAAGTTCATTATGCTTCATTTCCTTCACTCGGAGCATTGGATGCTACTGGCAACAAACCTTCACGACGGAACAACAATCATCTACAACAGTTCTGATAGCCAGTTTGATGCAAAACAGAGGCAGTATGTTGTGACAACTAACACGCCCATGGAGGAGGTGGAAAAGGAGTGTGCTAAAAAACTACAGGATCTCTTAAGCAAGCACACAAGGGCATATGATAAAGAACACTTTCATCACCCAGCCTTCTACCACAGATGTCCCCAGCAGCTCCGAGAGTCAAACGACTGTGGTTTCCACGTCCTCTACTGGATGTACACCATCACTGTTCTTGAAAGACCAGTAGAGGACATGACGAACGTAGATTACCACGCTCTACGTGGAAAGTTCGCATCTAATCTTCTCCGAACGCATGGAGCTAACAAAGGACTAACAGAAGCCTAATGCCCTTGTCCATGTACTTCTCAACCTATCACTTTGACACTCTGAGGACAAAGTGAGTGATAAGTTGGGGGGGTACACTGGACAAGGGTGAGGTATCATTTTTCAACCCATCTCCCTATGCTCTTTTTATTCACTTCTGCTTTTCTATGCACTGCTTTTATTTTTCTTTTTACATTTTAGACTTTTTCAGTAATTTCTTTGAATAGAATAATCTTTTTTACATAAGCATAACATCACTCTTGGAAAAGGTCACCCCCAGCTAATTTTAGAATCAAAGTACTCCTCAAAAATAAATAACAGAAAAAGCACTTAGGCATGTAATGGCGAATTAATAAACTACTTTCACACCTGATTTCCATGCCTTTGCTTCAATTTTGCTCCAGATTCTCCACAAGTAACATCATAGCCGAAGCCAGCCAAAACTCTTCCAAGGATGGGAGGGAACCAAGTGAAATCCAAATCAAGGAACCTCGCAAGTGGACCACCAAGTATGAAACCTAAATAAGTGCATGTCAGGAGACTCCAAGAACAATTTTCTTCTTTTCAAAAGAGGTCTGGCAGTCCAAACAAAATTCCTAAATATCCAACTCCTAAGCCTATGAGTATAAGAATAAAAGCCAGAGTATTGAATAAAAACATGAGAGTTGTGCCATGCCTAAGGACCTATATGAAGGACCAATAAAGGTCTCACCCGGCCGGTACATTTGACACAATTTTATCGTGCGTATAATGCAAGTGCATGCGTCAATGTAATATAGGCCTTTGTGAGGCCCGAGTCTAACTCAGGGACACTGAACTATCGGTAGACTACTACGAACTGTTCACAATCAGCTAGACCGGTTAAAAAGGTTTTAAGAGTTGTTTAAAAATAAAAGAAAACAAAACAATCGATTAAATGTTGAATTTAATCAATTTAGATGGGAATCTTTAGGATTGCGGTTTCACCGCGGGTTCTCGTTATATGAGTTTCCACATAATTAATCAGATTTATCTCTCATTCCGGGTAGTGGCCTATAGTCGGAATTGTTCACTGTTGTGATACAATTCACTACCTAAATCTAGGTCGGTTCCACCGTCGTAGTAACCTATACCCTAAACTAGGTGTATTAGAATCGACCTCTGGGTTTCCACCATTAACCGTACATCACCTTGTTCAAGGAATTTATGAGTTAATGTGAATTTCGTCTCTTTTCAACTGTTAATTCTTCTTTCAAAGCAATTAAAGGCATTATATTATCATTAGGGTGATCAAGCATAATGATATAATGGAGAAAATGAAATCATACCACGGATTTAAGAGACAAATTATGAATTACTATGATAAAAATGTCATACAATGATTCACCGGGCTACTCCCAGTCCTAAAGACAAAGGGGATTAGCCCTGCATGTTCATCTCAAAGCAAGACATGATGGAAGAAAGGGGAAATATGGAGAAAAAAATGGATGAAGTGATGTAAACCCCTGAACGGAGAAGATCCAAGCATTCCTTGACGTAGAGTGTGTGATCTACAGCCTTTTAGCGGTGGAAAATGTCTTCTTTGGCTCTCAGAATGGTCAGGGCGTGCTTCTGGGCTCCGTTCTCCTCTCCAACTCTCCTTGGGATGTGTACAACGGCTAATGACATGATAGCTGGCTCCTGGCCGTCGTCATTAGGTATAAACACCAAATTAGGTCGCCGGATTATCACCGCCGTTGGATTCGGGCTGATCTGAAAAAACACTAATCTGGCGGCGTCGATACCATCGACGCGAGTCGATAGTATCGAACCCTCATGATATCAGCAAGCCTTCCTTCTTTTCTTTCGTCCCGCCTGATGCAGACTCGATACCATCGACGCGGGTCGATGGTATCGACACCCTTAGGCGTCGGTTTTATCACCTTTCCGACACTGAAGTTGTAGAACATCGATATTATCGACCTTCGTGTCGATAGTATCGACCGGCTGGTCATGGCAACCTGAAGGTAACTCGCTACCATTGACTTCCCAGTCGATGGTATCGACACTGCTTGGCTCCTTGCGGCTGTCTATCTGTGACTATGTCAATACTATCGACGGATGTCGATGGTATCGACGGCTGTATATATACGTTTTTCCTGAAATTGCAAGACAAAGCCAAATCAGCTGAGATAAAACCCATTATTATAATCGTTTATGATCAAAAAGATAAAATATGAGAGATTTGATATTGAAAGAGATTACAGACTAGAGTAAGTGAATTATGTATTATTCACCACCAAAGTGACCAATAAACACATAAAACGCAAGTAAAACAAGTCTATAAATGTGACTCAAAATCCTCACATCAAACTCCCCTAAGCTTAAACCTTGCTTGTCCTCGAGCAACAAAACTTTAAAATAGAATTGCGAAAGTCAACTAAAGAACAGATTATCACAACAGAGCTCGTCGTAAGATTCCCACCAGACATTCACCTTCCGGACCTCACTAACCACAGAATGATAATTACCCGCAAGGCGACAATGATCATCTATAAGAGATATCTACCCTAAAATTGATGAACACTATCACATAAGGTAGTTGACATAATAAAATCCTCCGGTCCAGACTCGGCGCATCTTGTGATCTTCTATATACGTTGCTCATCCTAACTACCATCTAAGTGGAAGCAGCTCTCCTGATATAAAAGAGTGAGGAGATAATCACGGTGGCCTACCGATCCGAGCAACGGGTGGATGGAATAGGTGGATGTAGAAGAAATGGAAGCATAATACAGTTTTATCATGCACAAATACCTGAAATGACCTAAATGATGCAAATACAAATGTAAATGCCCTAATGCCTACATTTTGGGTGGAATGATGCATGTTCCTACAATTCCATCTGATGCGAGATAGAATGTCTAAAAACTACATTATGTGCTTATTCTTCCTATTACACGGGTGAAACAAGCTCTTTTCTCCCTCTAAAATCAGTTTTTTCTGTTTTTTTTCAAGCCCTTTTTCTCTCAAATTGCAAAATGTACAATATTTTTTCAGAATTCTTTTTTTTCTCGGGCTTACTTTCACATAACTATAATCCTTGAGGCCTTACAACTGTATTTCATAGAGTATACAATGAGTTGCCCGCTTCTCTTATGTTTCAGAAGAAATAAGGCACATACTGTCATATATGCTCAAAAATATGCTAAAATGCAACTACATGAGATCAGTTATGCAACTATGATGTCATGCACTCAGGAATGTGTGCATGCATGATTCATCTACAAATTTTTTCATTTTCCATTTTTTTATGCACAATCTACTAAAATGCAATCCTACCTAAATGCTATGCAATCAAAAGATGAAAACCGTAATGTGCTTCCAGTTCTTATGGTGGAGTATGAAAACAATGGGGTGGATAGATCATAAGATTAATTGACTGAACCATTGGAAAATATTATATATCCCTCCTTACTGACCTGTGTAATAATTAAGAGGTTTCTCTCTCTTATTTCAAATTAAGGTCTCATTATCATTTGGTCAGTTTAGGCTCAAAAACCCAATTTCGTCCACTTTTCGTGAGTCATAGGCATGTACAATTGTGGTTTTCTATTTTAAAGTTGATAAACCCAATTATTTTCATAAGTCATGTGCTCAAGGTTGAACAACACAAGCTTGCAAAATCACTAATTTTTTTCAAATTGACCCCTGATTCCCATGTACAAACACAGAGATGACACATTACATTAGACATCCACAATTTCACTAGATAGAGTGTGGATCCTACAAAAAAAATGAAGAACTAAGAAAATTTCTAAAATAAGAGACAAAGCAATAAATGATAAAAACTAAGAAAAATAAAGGATAGAAGTTGTTCCAACTCCCCCCCAAGCTTGAATTTGACTATGGCCTCATAGTCAAAAATAACCTTAAAAGGTGGAATAGTGATACCGATCATTGGTCAGGTGGTGGCGGGTACTACGGGGTTGTGGGGTCCCATGATGGGTATTGACCCTGGAAACTCGGATCATACTGGGGCATCGGCGGAGGTTGAGGATACCCCCCGAAATAGTTCTGGCTCCAGTAGTTATCGTAGAAGGGTTGTTACTGCATCTCCATCCTATGAAACCTGTCATGGATATTCTGTTGGTTGGCGAGGAGGAGGCACTCATTCTCGTAGATGGTCTGCTGGTTCACGAAAAGCCGGTTAGTGGTATCCTGAATACCGACGAAAGAAGCAGTATGCTGTTGTTGGGTCTGCTGAATCTCCTACAGCATTGAGTACATCTCTTGCATCGAATAGGCATCCTCTCCTTGTTGAGAGGGCTGAGGTGGCAGAGGCTGCGAAGAAGATGACACACCCTGGTGGAAGCGGGGACGCTTCCTCGGTGCCACTCGTGCCCGAAGAGGAGTGAAAGCCTCCTCTTCCTCTTCATGCTCGTCACCGTCATCATTGTTGTCGTCGTCCCCATCTTCCTCTTCATCAGAGTCGTCGATGGCGATGATCGGCCACCTGAAGTGCTGAGCTCCCTCGATGTTGAAGACGGGGTCTGGAAGTGCACATTCTTGATATTCGTGATTGACATGGCAATGTGCATAAGCCAATCCATCACGGAGAATGAGGAGGTTGGAGCGGTGTAGATGATGCAGGTTGACCTTGTTCCTGTTGGAAAGCGGAGCAAGTTGGGAATAGTCCAACCCAAGGTAGAGAGCCAACGGTGTGATGAGCCCTCCAAAGTGGATAGGAGCTTTTCATGTACTCCTCTTCACAACCAACACACGCGTCAAGAAAAACACGCCCCAATTGCACTCCTCGCACTTCAGTAGTTTATACAAAAAGAATAAGTCGGTCTCCTAAAATTTACTAAGAGAAAGATCGCCGTGAGCAAAGAGCATCGTGCAAAGCATGTGGTGCAGAATCCTCACAAATGGATGCTCGAAGTCGGCGACAGTTGCGTTGTGATAGCTGAATGATTTGCCTAGAGGCGTGGTCACCAGCTGGGTGAAGATGTCATCATAATCAGTCCGGTTATCCGGCCTCTGGTACTGGTCTCTTCCATGATTCCAGTTGTAAATGGAATTGAATTGCTTGAGGGTGAGAGTGTAATTGTTGTTGTAGAGTTGGAAAGAAACGCGACCCTGTATCCATTCTCGATCAGTGGCGATCAGGTCGTTCGACACGACGCATATATCCAGTGACGCCATGAACTCCGCCACGAGCTCTTTGTATGTCGACCACTCACCGAAAAATGGTTGGTCATTAGCATGGAACTCCATCTCATCGGGCCTCCTGCCTGTGTTCCTTGGTTGCCCTTTAAGGACATAATCAAGATTGGCCTCGAACCCGAGGTCGCGAAACATGGTCTGATCGACGTAGCGGGTTGGCTCGATCTTCTGCTTGAGCAATTCCTCATATGTCTTGCATACTTCCGCCGATGGATGAACAATCCTCAGATGAGGAACAGATCCGAGTGGCAGAGGAACAAAAGTCGGGATCTCCATCGGGACCACCCTTGAAGAAGACGCTCCTTCCGTCCGCACCATCGTCTCAGAGAGAAAGACAATAGGAGACAGAGCTCGGTGAAGGTCGGAGAATATGATCTCCGCTCAGAGTAGGGCTCGGTGAAGAGATCGTGATCCTTGGATGCTCATAGTAGGCCTCCGGTCGCACAGCAACGATCAATGCACAAGAGGAAGGAAGAAACTCCAAAGGTGTGAAGAGACCAGAGAAATAACCCTCCCTTTTATAACTGAACCTGACGCTGCTATTGCACCGTCGATACCATCGACGAGGTGTCGATGGTATCGACACCTGTAGCAAAATCCGGGTCTTCGCTAGTATCGAGGGTTGTCGATGGCCTGATGTGGGGGCCCGGATCGATGATGTGTCGATACTATCAACATGTGTCGATGGTATCGACCCATCCCACAGATCGACTTCCTTGATTTAGCGGCCGTCGTTGATTTCTTCTCACAGATTGGTGACGTGTCGCGTCGATACCATCGACTGGGTGTCGATGGTATCAACTCTGCATGGATCAATTTGCCCTCATGAGGCCCGGGCGCCACTTTCTGACTGTAGTCGGGCCGATACCATTGACAGGACCGTCGATGGTATCGACTTCACTGAGACAAAATCGTTTGTAAATCTTCAGGGATCTCACGAGTATCGACATCCGTGTCGATACTATCGACCCCGATATGGCTGTTTCTTCAGCGTCACTGATGGTAGGTCGATACCATCGATGAGGCCGTCGATGGTATCGACTTAGAAAATTTTCTGCATTTGCCTACCTGTACCCATGTCGCTAACATCGACACAATGGTCGATGGTATCGACTTTGCCTCAGACCTGCACACTGAACAAACGATCAAGGTATCATTTTTACACTAAAAACAAAATTAAATCAAACTAACTTGTAAATGCAAAAGAAAATGGATGAAACTACCAACGGTTGGGTTGCCTCCCAACAAGCACCCTTATTTAACGTCTTAGGCTAGACAAAATCAAGCTTATCATGCATCCTTAAGTGATATGAGTTTGACCTCATGCACTTTCCTCGTGTAGTCCTCACCAAAGTATAGCTTCAACCTCTGTCCATTGACCAAAAATGTCGTCTCTCCATCACGCACCATGATGGCACCGTGTGGCCGTACCTCCTCCACAATGAAAGGTCCACTCCACTGGTATTTCAATTTCCCGGGATGCAGCTTCAACCTCGAGTTGAACAATAGCACACGATCTCCCTTCTTGAAGACATGTAGTTGAATGTGTCGATCGTGAATGAGCTTTGTTCTCTCCTTGTAAATCCTCGAGCTTTCATAGGCGTTCATCCTCAGCTCATCTAGCTCATTGAGATCTAGCATGTATTTCTTCCATGCCTCATCATAAGTCAAGTTTAGCTTCCTTAGCGCCCAGTGCGCCTTGTGCTCCAATTCTACCGGCAAATGGCAGGCCCGCCCATAAGCCAACCTAAAAGGCGTAGTGCCTATAGGTGTCTTAAATGTCGTCCGATACGCCCATAAAGCATCCGGTAGCAAAGTACTCCAGTTCTTTCTTGTCGAAGCCACTGTGGGCTCCAAGATTTTCTTGATTTCTCTATTGGACACTTTGACCTGCCCTTGTGTCTGCGGGTGGTACGGGGTACCAATATTGTGCTTTACCCTGTACTTTCTCAACAACGCAACAAATTTTTTATTTTTGAAATGGGTACCTCCATCGCTGATAATCATCATTGGCACACCAAATCTGTAGAAAATGTGATCTTTTACAAACTTGCACACTACAGCAGCATCATTAGTCCTTGTGGGTATTGCCTCTACCCACTTTGATACATAATCAACAACAAGTAAAATGTACAAATTAGAGTTCGAGGGCACAAAGGGTCCCATAAAATCAATACCCCACAGATCAAACACCTCAACTTTTTGAAACACATTGAGGGGCATCTCTTGCCACTTGGAAATATTACCTGCCCTTTGATAGGAATCACATCTTCGCACATAATCGTATGCGTCCCGGAAAAGTGTAGGCCGATAAAGGCTGCTCTCAAGCACCTTGGCCGCTATTCTGGAACTTGCATGATGGCCACCAGTTGGTAGAGTATGACAATGACGAAGTACACTGTCATATTCTATCTCCGGTACGCACCTGTGCAAAATGATGTCCCTACATTGCTTCAACAAAATGGGTTCATCCCAGAAATAATATCTCAAAGAATGGAAAATTTTCTTTTTCTCTTGATATGTCCAATCATCTGGGATTATTTTACATGCAAGATAATTAACAATATATGAAAACCATGGATCCTTGGATTTTACATAAAGGATTTTCTCATCAGGGAATGTCCGGTAATGGGTATATTAATGTCCTTCTCATCTACACGTTCTAACCTAGACAAGTGGTCTGCAACCACATTCTCTATTCCCGCCTTATCTTTAATTTCAATGTCAAATTCTTGTAGTAATAAGATCCACCTAATCAATCTAGGTTTGGCATCTTTCTTTTCCATCAAATATTTTATGGCGGCGTGGTCCGTCCATACCACAACTTTTGACCCTACAAGATATTACTGAAATTTTTCAAATGCAAAAACGACGGTGAGAAGTTCCTTTTTAGTTGTAGTGTAATTAAGTTGTGCTTCATTTAAAGTCTTGGATGCATAGAAAATCACAACGGGTTTGTTTTCAAAACGTTGCCCAAGAACAGCCCCCACTGCAAAATCTGAAGCATCGCACATTAATTCAAAAGGCTTTGTCCAATCTGGCGTTTACACAACCGGTGCAGAAATTAACTTCTCTCTTTGAGCACATTAAAAGCATGAAAACACTTTTCATTAAAATCAAACACCGCATCTTTCTCAAGCAATTCAGATAATGGTTTAGCAATTTTTTAGAAATCTTTGATAAAGCGGCGATAAAATCCTGCGTGACTGAGAAAACTCCTTACCCCTTTAACTGAATTTGGTGGGGGTAATTTGGAAATAACCTCAATCTTAACTGGATCTACCTCCAACCCCTTGCTAGACACTTTATGTCCAAGCACAATCCCTTCACTAACCATCATATGACATTTTTCCCAGTTGAGAAATAAATGTGTGTCCTCACATTGTTGTAAAACTTTATCCAAATTATATAAACATTCATCAAAAGATGCACCATAGATGGAAAAATATTCCATGAAGACCTCTAAACAGCGCTCAACCATATCAGAGAAAATGGCAAGCATGCAACGTTGAAAGGTTGCTGGTGTGTTGCATAAACCAAAGGGCATACAGCGATATGCAAATGTTCCATATAGACAAGTGAAGGTGGACTTCTCTTGGTCCTTAGGATCAATGGAAATCTAATTATAGCCAGAGTAACCATCTCGAAAACAAAAGTGAGATCGACATGCTAATCGCTCTAAAATTTGATCAATGAACGGATGAGGAAAATGATCTTTTAACGTAGCAGAGTTCAATCTACGGTAATCAATGCACACACACCACCCGGTTACCAAACGAGTCGTGACCGGCTCATTTAACAAATTGTGAGTGACAGTAATTCCCCCCTTTTTAGGGACTACCTGTGTGGGGCTTACCCACGTCGAATCGGAGATAGCGTAAATGATGCCTGTAGAAAGGAGCTTGATCACCTCCTTCTTTACTACCTCCATCATGTTGGGATTGAGTCTGCACTGTGGTTGTATTACAGGTTTGGCTCCTTCCTCGAGCCGGATCTTGTGCTGGCACAGTGTAGGGGAAATCCCTTTGATATCCGCAACTAACCACCCAAATGCTCCACGGTGGTTCTTCAGCACGATCATCAATTGATCCTTTTCCTCGGCACTCAGATATGTTGAGATAATCACCGGTAGTTTTTCACCATCGGCTAGGAATGCATATTTCAAATGAGGCGGCAGTGGCTTCAATTCTAACTCTGGTGAACTGATCAAAGATGACTGAAGTGGTGGTGGGAGTTTCCCAAGATCTTCATAATACTTAGCATAATAACACTGCAGCACCTGAAGCATCTTGACACATTCTTGTAACGACTTGCTTCTCATCCAGTCATGTGTTATATTGACAAGGAAAGCTTCAAGAGGTAGTTCTGGATATGCATCGAGGACAGAACTTGCTATGGCATCATCTTTAGTAGAAAGAGGGATTTCCTCCTCTTCATCATTCAGAAAACCCACAGCCCTGCAAAGACAAACAACTTTGGTTTGTTCCATAATGTCTACAGCCAGTGTCCCCTTCTCTACCTTGGTCATTACATGAGCCATATCTAGAAACGGCTTCCCTAGACAAAGAGAAATGTTTTGATCAAAATGTTTCACCATTCGACACTGCTCCTTTGCTTTTGATTGTATTGTGCTTGGGGGCATAACCATTTCAAATCGGTCATCCATGATTCTCAATGTCAAACGGCCTCTTCCCATCTCGAGTAACATATCTGCAGTAGCTTGGAAGGGTCTTCTAAGGAGAAGCTCATTTCCTTGTTCATCTTGCATTTCCATTACCACAAAATCTACTGGAAATACAAACCGGTCAACTTTAACCAAAACATCCTCGCAAATACCATATGGCTTAACCACAGAAATGTCCGCCAACTAAATCGTCATATTGCTATGTCTTGATTCTTTCAGTCCCAGCTTCTTGAAAGTAGAGAGAGGCATCATATTTATACTTGCCCCGGAATCACACAATGCTTCGCCGAATTTCACTTTACCGATGTAACATGAAATATTGAAGCAGCCCAGATCTTGTCTTTTAGGTGGCAATGTGCCCATAATGAAGGCGCTCACTTGCTCTTTAAGAACCACGACCTCGATATCAGGAATCTTCCTCTTCTTTGTGATTATGTCTTTCAAAAACTTGTCGTAAGAGGGTATCTACTCTATTGCTTCTAATAGTGGAATGTTGACAGAAATCTTCCTAAAGCTATCTAGGAACTTCTTGAACTGAGCGTCCACTTTCTTAGATTTTGAACTGTTTGGATATGGTACTGGAATAGTCTGTGCCCTCTGATGTGGCGGCACATATGGTGTCATCTTCTGCGTCTCCTCCTCAGCAATGGGTTCTAATGTGACATCCTCTACCACATCCTCTACTGGCTCTGTGATTGGAATTGGAACCTCCTCTGTGGCCTCACCTGTGTTTGCTGACTGGGGTGTGCTCGGTTCATCGGCCTTGGGGTTTAAAATCTTCTTACCACTCTGTAGCAAAATTGCCTTAGCTTGTTGGTTTCCCCCTGGAATATTTGTATTTCCGGGAAACCCTTGTTGCGCTGGCTTTTTCAGATTTGCTATCTCAGCTGCCATATGCGCTAATGATGTATCTATAGTTCTCATTTGAGCCCCATGACTTTGTAAGGTCTGCCCAAATTGATTCATAAATTTTCCTTGTTGCTTAATCTATTGGCCAAACATGCTCATGAGTTCTTGATTCTGCTTGATTACTTGGTTGAGCAACTCATTGCTCTTATCCTCTGTCGGTTGTTGTGGTTTTGCATCAGGGTCCTGCAAGAAATTGTTTGGGTCCTTCCATGAAAATTTCTTGTCTTTCCTCCAAGAATAGTCGTTGTTTCTGTACCCCTATTGATGGCGCATAAATTTCACATGTGCTTCATCATCAGATTTTGCGTCTTCTTTTACAAATAATTTCTTGGCTAGAAGGTCCATCTTCTCATTTATCTCCTTGATGGCCTTTGACTCACCTGTAGCTCGAACTTGCTCTACTGTATCTCTGTCGCCCCATGATTGCTTTTTGGCTATGTTCTTCAAAATTTCCCAACACCTTGTGCCTGTGTTGTTTAAGAAGAACCCCGAATCTTCTGAATCCAGGTTGCTTCGGTCATGCTCAGAAAGAGAAAAATAGAAAATCATGACCTATTTCTCCTTGTCCACCCCATGATGTGGGCACCTCCTCAGCATTATTTGAAAGCGCTCCCAAGTCTCAGAATATGTTTCACCTGCTTTCTGACTGAAATTGTGGATCTTTCGTACAAGATCATTAGTCTTCTCAGGCGGAAAGAATCTCTCGAAGAACACTTCGACCATATGATCCCACGATTCCACATACTCGTCATCTAAGTTATGCAGCCATTCTTGAGCATTTCCCGCTAGAGAGCTCAGAAATAATTTCAAATAGAGTGTCTCTTGCGGGAACCTGTCTATCTTGATCACATCACAATTGTCCACGAACTGGCTTATATGAGTCATCAGATCTTCGTTTTTGAGCCCGTGAAATGCATTGGATTTGACTAAATTGATTAGGCCAGGGTCAATTTTATAATTGGGAATGTTAATAGCCTGCCTCTTGATCGACCCTTTTGATGCAAAAGTAGAAGACGCCTTAATCTTCTCCCATATTGTTTGTTCCTCAGCCATAGCTTCTGGTTCAGAGTCTGAATCTATATCTTTAGGTTGGTCTTGAATGTTGTTCTCCTCGTCGTCTGGTCCCAATGGTAGAACCTCTGGTGATGGCTGTGTGTAGTTTGTGCTACGCGTCCTCACCCTGCACTAGTACCTGCAAAGTAATAATTTAGGTTCAGTACCATGCTAGAGGATTGCTAGATATGACGGATAAACAATGAATTTCAAAAATGATAATGAAAGAAAAAAAAATGTGTGGCCTAGAGTGGCCGCTTGCAGCACTCGTAATGCCGACAATTGCAGTGTCCCCGGCAACGGCGCCAAAAACTTGATGCAATTTTACCGTGCGTATAACTCAAGTGCACGCGTCAATATAATATAGGCCTTTGTGAGGCCCGAGTCAAACTCAGGGACACCGAACTATCGGTAGACTACTACGAACTGTTCGCAATCAGCTAGACCGGTTAAAAAGGTTTTAAGAGTTGTTTAAAAAGAAAATAAAAATAAAACAAAACAAAACAATCGATTAAATGTTGATTTTAATCAATTTAGATGGGAATCTTTAGGATTGCAGTTTCACCGCGGGTTTTCGTTATATGAGTTTCCACATAATTAATCAGATTTATCTCTCATTCCGGGTAGTGGCATGTAGTCAGAATTGTTCACTGTCATGATACAATTCACTACCTAAATCTAGGTTAGTTCCACCGTCGTAGTAACCTATACCCTAAACTAGGTGCATTAGAATCGACCTCTGGGTTTCCACCATTAACCGTACATCACCTTGCTCAAGGAATTTATGAGTTAATGTGAATTTCGTCTCTTTTCAACCGTTAATTCTTCTTTCAAAGCAATTAAAGGCATTAGATTATCATTAGGGTGATCAAGCATAATGATATAATGGAGAAAACAAAATCATACCACAGATTTAAGAGACAAATTATGAATTACTATGATAAAGACGTCATACAATGATTCCCCGGGCTACTCCTGGTCCTAAAGACAAAGGGGATTAGCCCTGCATGTTCATCTCAGAGCAAGACATGATGGAAGAAAGGGGAAACATGGAGAAAACGTGGATGAAGTGATGTAAACCCCTGAACGAAGAAGATCCAAGCGTTCCTCGACATAGAGTGCGCGATCTACAGCCTTTCGGCAGTGGAAAATGTCTTCTTCGGCTCTCAGAACGGTCGAGGCATGCTTATGGGCTTCGTTCTCCTCTCCAACTCTCCCCGGGATGTATGCAGCAGCTAATGACATGATAGTTGGCTCCTGGCCACCGTCATTAGGTATAAACACCAAATTAGGTCGCCGAAATATCACCACTGTTGGATTCGGGCCGATCTGAAACAAACACTAATCTGACGGCGTCGATACTATCGGCGTGGGTCGATGGTATTGACCCCTCGTGATATTGGCAAGCATTCCTTCTTTTATGTCATCCTGCCTGATGTAGACTCGATACCATCGACGCGGGTCGATGGTATCGACACCCTTAGGCGTCAGTTTTATCACCTTTCCGACACTGAAGCTGTAGAACGTCGATAGTATCGACCGGTTGGTCGCTGGCAACCTGAAGGTAACTCGCTACCATCGACTTCCCAGTCGATGGTATCGACACTGCTTGGCTCCTTGCGGTTGTCTGTCTGTGACTGTGTCGATACTATCGACAGATGTCGATGGTATCGATAGCTGTATATATACGTTTTTCCTGAAATTGCAAGACAAAGCCAAATCAGCTGAGATAAAACCCATTATTATAATCATTTATGATCAAAAAGATAAAATATGAGAGATTTGATACTGAAAGAGATTACAGACTATAGTAAGTGAATTATGTATTATTCACCACCAAAGTGACCAATAAACACACAAAATGCAAGTAAAACAAGTCTATAAATGTGACTCAAAATCCTCACATCAACATTCAGCCATCCTCACAAAGGCAGACGTGTCGCACACGGTAATGAGATCCTAAGGTCTCTCAATATATGAAAAAGCTTATAAAGGACTCACTCAGCCGGTACATTTAGCTACCCTCATAAAGGCAGATGTGTCATGCCCGGTAGTGATATCCTAAAAGTTTAGATAAACCCTCCCCCACTAAAAGGGGGAGTTACACATCAGCCTTTAGCCAACCCTCATGCCTATCTTAGTTTCCAGTAGGTTTTTCAAAGAAGTATAAAATTGATTGAAATCCAAGACATGCACAGAATTCGATTAAGGAAAAGGTGGTCCCAATGCGAGCTACGCGATATGGAAGAAACTTGAGATCCAAGCAACTCCTGATATCTGAAAGAGTTAGCACAAGCAGAAACCTGATAAAACTTCAGGAGATCTCTGGTTCATAATTGAAGCAGGAGTATGGAAATCTTCACTAAATAAAATCACCTTGCCACTACATGCCTCGTCTCTATCTAGCTTAAGGACAAGCTAGACTCTAAGTTAGGGGGGGTGATAACCTCCCATTTTGCGATGTTATCTTACTAGTTTTCCTCAGTTTTCCATACTCTTTCTTAGATAAATTAGATAGAATCTTTAACTTTCCTCTTCATTGTAAATATACCATCAGACTAACGTTTCCCCTTTTATTTCTTACAGAAAAGCAAAAAAAATTACAAAAGCTCTAAACGGTCCCAAGACCAAATGGACACCAAACGGTCCCAATACTGAATGGACACCAAATGGTCCTAAGACTGAATGGATGCCAAATGGTCCCAAGACCAAATGGACATCAAACGGTCCCAAGACCGAATGGACACCAAATGGTCCCAAGACCGAATGGACACCAAACAGTCCCAAGATCGAATGAAGGCCAAATGGTCCTAAGACCGTGTAAAGTCAAACGGTCCCAAGACCGAATAAAGGCAAACGGTTCCAAGCCATGAGGACTCAAACGGTTTCCAAACCAAGAGAGTCCAAACGGTCTCCAAACTGAGAAAGAGTCTAAATGGTCTTCACGACCGTTTGGGCCCAAATATCCCAAACCGTTTGAGTTCCACTCAAAGCCCACTCAAAGCCTATAAATAAGACCCAAAGGGTCCTCACAAATCATCAAGTTTTAGACGTCCAAAGGCTGCCTTTATTGTTCCAGAGCCATTCCATCCTTCATCCATTGCCCCGAGGCTGTCGGTCTAAGATACATACTCCATCTCCAAGCTACTTTCTCTCTCATCAACAAAGAAGGTGGGAAGAGGAGGATTCATCATCAAGCAAGCTACGAAGTGTGAAGATCGTTTCTCTCTCTCTCTCTAAGGGGTCGACCTTCCTCCCTCCTTCGTGGAGATGACGATCTCTCTCTTCTTGCCCCCTTCCTTATTCTTGCCATTAGCGAGTAGTCCCATACACTAGGGTTTGGGGAGTAGCCCCGCTACCCATGTTTTCATTTCATGCATTATAATTCTTGAGTTTGTAATAGAAAAACATTATCTTTCCGGTTCAACATCAATTGTTTAATGAATGCTAGTTGCTTGATCACCAACTTGTGTTATCTATTATCTTTTAGTGCAGATTGTCTATGTTTGTACTTCTAGATTCGAATATCAACTGTTTGTTGGTTCCAGATTGTATGTAGTCACCATACGTTTGGTTCGGTATCTAGGAGTGTATCTCAAGAAGTGGAGTAAACTCACCTCCATCGTTGCACTTTCATACTATGAAATGGAATCAGTTGACGTATGAAAGTGCAACCTTGATGGGTCGAGGAACACATGTTGTGAGGGGAGTGATGCAAAGTAAGTGACCATTTGTCTGGGGATGGATGGCATTGCAACACTTCCACATTTCTTGTAGTTAGTTATTCGAAAGGAGGCTAAGCCTACAAAGATACTAACTGTTTAGACTCTTTTCTTTGCAAGCCAAGTTATTGTGATGTATGTTTTGATCCATGTGCAGTGGTGGTGAAAGCCGATCACATCCTAGTGGTTTCTTAACATTGTCTACGACCTTAAATTTACCTTCCTGCTTACTTTCCTGCTTTTACTTTACTTGCACTTAGTTTAAACAATCAAACCAACTATTTGATCTAAATACCAACAGTTAAGGAGTTAAATGAAATTCTAACATTTTCTATCTTGTTGATCTTGACAAGATCGTTGTCCTGTGGATTCGACCCTTAACTATACTACGATAAGACTTCCACGTGTCCTAGCATACGTGGGTGGAGTTTTTAATCTAGTATAAGCAAGGCTAAACCTAAAGACTTACTATCTTAAGGATTTTTAGTGGTGCACGCGACTCCACGCAAGTGGAAGCTCCATCAAGTAGGGTCGATTTCTGAGTAAGGGATTTAATGCATATTATATTAATTAAATGCACATATATTGTGACTAGGTTGAGACAACCCTGACCCTGAACTTAGGAGGTGTCAATGAATATCTAGGATTGGTCATAAGGTATGTACACTCTCTATTTTTATTTTGGGCATTAAATGACTAAAATCCATATATCTTTTAATGAGGCGTCTCTTGAATTGTAAATCCCTTTAAAAATCCAAATACTTGGACATTTATTGATCCTGATACGAATTCCTTTTATTTATGTGATATTTATGTTGTTATGCTCATTTGGGTCATTGGACCCCTCCTTCCATGTTGCCTTTATTGGAAATGACTAAAATAATAAGTCTTGCCACTCTATTATAGCATGCTTCTTATATGACTAGAATATCTAGAATAGCGGTACTTATGTACAACCATATTTATATAGGGCACGCGTATTCCGCCCGAGGTGTGCATTTCCACCCTTTCTTTTAAGGCCATGATCCTATGGTGTTATGGTCCTATTTTAGGTATATTTAGTCTACATTTTATGCATGCAACCATTTATTGTTTTATATTGTGATTGTTGGTGATTGTTTTGGCAAGGCACTTTATTTCTCATACTTGTGTCTGAATTTTTGTATATGCCTCATTTCTCTTGTTACACTTATTTTGAATTTACCTAATTGCTATTAGCCCCCTTCTTGTGGGAACATCTCTTTTTGCTCTCATAACCCTATATAATGCCCAAAGTGTTTAATATATGTACATACTCAGCTCTTTGCTGACCTCTATGTTGTTTCCTATATTCTGGGTGATGTTCCCTTCCACCCAGGTTTAGGTGCATTAAAGATCAAGGTTGCTCGAAGATCATATAAAGAGAATTGTACCTAAGGATAGCTTGGAATGGATAGGTTACTCTCTGCTACTGGGCTTATTTGTAGTTAGTTCAAGTTTTTGTAATATCACCTTTTATGGTGATGAGCTATTGTATAATGATACCCATTGTTACTATGTAATTGTTTTGTTCTGCTACTTATTCATTATCATGCTTTGTAATATGTGTCATTTGAGAAATGAATGAAATTTTGCCTTTCCTTGTTACCTTTTGGTACGTTTGGGATTGGATGGGCTATTTCTTCAATTCAGTGAAGAGTGGATCCCCTATTGGGTCTCACTCTTTACAAAATGGTATCAGAGCCTAAGTAGTCGGTAACTTGACTATTTCAAGTTATCCTAGGTTGACCCTTAATTAAATAGATGACTCTTAGAGGTTGTTGATACACCTAATTGCTAGTAGTGGAATTCCAATTAGGGTTTAACCCATGATTAAATTGGTCACTTTCACTCCCCAAACCACTAATTGGTTGAGACATTGATTTTTAGAACCGTAGTTCACCCAACACCCCATATGGATATATAAATTTCCCTAAATAGGGGTCGACTCTTCTGGTTATTAAACTTAATTTTTCCCACTGTATGGAAATATAGTTTAGTGTTAATATGTAGGTGATCTCGAACACTAGTATATATGCTTAGCCCTAATTCCCTTATGGGCCCTATTCTAGTTGTTTGTCTAGCATGTCTCAGATATGCCCACTAGGAGGACTTGGTATGTACGGAAGCATGTATCGATGGCATATATATAACAATGACATGGGTGGAAACATGTTGATGATTACATGGATAGTAGGTGATTGAACTAATTAGCTATATTATACTTAGGAATGTCTTGCCTTCAATATGGGGTATGTCACACATAGATCTACCTAAATCCATGTAAGAATTGGATACCATTTTCATTGAGCTTGTCATGCCTCATAATTATAGTTTACTAAGAAAGCTACAAGTATTAGTAGATACCCATGAGTAATCATCTCTCTCATATCCCATAGTGTGATTTGTTTATTTAATGATTGAAGATGAGTAGCTTGGCTGCATAGGGTTACATTATCTTTAGAAGGCACTATAAATGTAAACCAACTAGTATTGGGAAAATCTCAATTTTCTTCCTATAATGGTTGGACGACCTTATGACTCCCTTAGGTTTTGTGACGAGGTTGTGTCAGTTATGCTTAAGAATGACATGGGGAATGGTGGAATGTCATGTTTTCATAGGTTTTGTTTGGGGTTGACCGTGAGTAATAAGAAACCCTTCTCTCTCTCACACTTACATATTAGAGAATAGTCATATGACCTTTTTGGTGATAGGAGGATCAGACCCCTTTTGGAGAAGGAAGTGATGATAGGATAGTAGTGTATGTGTTAGGTTGTGATAGGTGGTTGACTTGGTTACCCAAATGATTTTGGCACCAATTTTGGATTTTTCACCCAAGTTTTTCATCATCAAACTTATTTTCATTATCAATTTATATGTACAAAAGAAACGTTTTCTGATTTTATCGATGGTTTTTGGAACCAAGTCACCATCCCAAGAAAGTTGAGAAGTAGAGGATCTATTTAGTGAAGTACCCTTGATTGGTATGTTCAACCCTAATACCCTAGGCCTAAGACTGACATAGTTAGTTTCATATGTATATATCAGACCTAGTGGATCCACCCTTTCGCCCCTCTAGTTATGTACCAAGTTATAGTTTAAACCTTTTAAGGGTTGGAGTTTCATATAGTTTCTTCATTAGGAATCAAACTAGTTGTAGGCATGACCATGATTAATAGCGGTTATAATAAGTAAAACCTGGATAAATCCTAGTATTAATGCCAAACATATGTGGAGGCTACCAAACTGAGAATTCCAGACAAGCCTTGCTAATCATACCATCATAAGAATTACCTCGACAATTAAAATATATTTTTAAAATTTTATCTTGGGTTATCCTTGAAAGATGTATGTATGTCAGATAGGGATAAAAGAAAAAAAAACTTACACTTAAAAGCTCAAATCAATATTTTATACCCCAAACCGCTAATAATTTAATGGTAGGGATGACTAGATAGTATAGGCTGGGATGAACATACTCAGGTGGTGGAATTTCTGAGCTTTTCCCATGTGACCCTTTTAGATAATAAGATGTTAATGATGTTTATGATGATGACGATGATGATGATGATGATGATGATGATGATGATGATGATGATGATGATGATGATGATGATGAGTAGATGAGAAGATGGTGACCATGTTGATGTGCATGATGAGGATGATGACGTTGATGATGATGATGATGATGATGATGATGATGATGATAATGTTTATAAGGAAATTCTCCTTAGTAGTAATAATGATAGGAATCATGGTGCCCAAGGATTGATGTTTATATGCAAAAGTAGTTCACCAAGTTAGCAGTCACAATCTGAATGGTTCTATTGGGAAATTTGTAAATGAAGATTGGTTATTCATGCTTAAGTGATGGAAGATGAGGATCTGTAGGACAAACTAGTACTCAGGTCTAGCAGTGGATGGATTTCGGGGATGAAATCCTCTATAAGGGGTGGAGTGTTGTAACATACTCAATCCTAGGCATATATGTTGATCCTCCGTTCTTCAAGACCCCTAGTCGACTATGTTGTTATCCAATTTCCTTCTTCATTTTTTTTAACCATTTTCAATAAGACACCTATCGATAACAACAATTACCTAATTTAGGGTACAATAGAACTTGTCATAATACTTTGACCTTAATTGACCCATTATTAGTCCATGTACATGAAATCTTAGTATGTTATATCCTTAATAATTTAATTATGAAAATCGGTGAATAATAATAATAAAGTATAGTCTCAATTACAATATAATACCCTAATGTGTACCTAGGATCACACCATGAGAGATTTGGAAGTAACTCAAAAAGGTTCACCTTGGTTAACCATTAGGGTGATCTTAAAACCTTAATTTAATGATTAAGTGTATAATGGAGAAAATGCAACACAAAAATATCACATTGTGAATATAATCCTAATTATGTATTCCTCATATTCTAATTATCCAACATGTCAATTTTGGTTTTAATCGAACATCGAATACACCTTTAATGGTGGTTTAGAAGGTAGGATATAAGTTAATTTGTTTTATGTTTTTCTAAACCATATAAATCTCCAATCTGACCTAGGTATTGGTTTATGTCTCTGTCACGCCGATCATGCAGACTCTTTACTCAGTCGGGTAGATGGGGTATTGGACTTCGTCTCTCAGCCCTGAGCTTCCCGTGTGTGAGACTGCTCTGCATGCCCAGTTCCCCTACGGCTCATTACTCATCGCCGTCCTCCCTCCACACCTCATATTATGCATGATTCCTTTGCCTTTAGCCCCGTTTTGACTCCTCGAGCCCAGAGACCCCTAAATACCCCCCTTTCGATCTGTGGAAATAGGACGCCCAATTTCCCTTTTCTTCCTCTGGTGTCACTGTATCATGTGGCCCCGACACCCCTACCAGATCAATCTCCAAGAACCCTCAAACCATAAGGAACGCATCATCGCTTCCTCCTCCATGTTTCACCACAATTAATTAGTTTTGGTAGCTCTAGGTTCACCTGCCAGATGGTGTTGTTTCCCCCAACAGACGCCTCATTGTTCTAGCAAATCGCTCCTTCTCACTTCAATTAATGGAAATGATAACCATCTACATCTCTTCCCCTCTCTTTTCATTTTTGCATCTAACCTACGTTCTTACCGAGTCACCGGGTCAACTAGCATCGTCGCCCTCCCCTGTTTTGTTACTGACGTGAGGAGACCTGGAGGCTCCTGATCCCAGAAACACAGCTGAACCCACCAGGGGTAATCGGTGGGTCTTCTGGAGGTATTCCTCGATGAATGGTGCACAGAAATCCACCCCCGCCAAGTCTCGGGTTCCCCTTCACAGAGCCACCGTCTCCTTCCCTGTTTGTTTACGATTTTGTAGCAAATCATCACCCAACAATTCCAAGATCTATACACATCTTCTGGTCGGCACTTGTCGTACTTTTCGTTGTTTTTGCGAGGTTTTGGTTTGTTGATCACAACGTTGCAGGTTGTGTCTCTCCTCCCCCATCTTGCACATTGTTGGTTCATCCCTAGCCGTCTCCACCATGGAACTTGCCTCGACCCCCAGCAATCTCAGGAGCTGAGTCGAGGCTCCTTGAGTCTGCAGTGGCGAGGAAGAGCCTTTGGACAGATTGCTCACTAGAAAAGAAGCCAGGTCCAACCCTCCTTAGCTCCGAGCTCCAATAAGAGTCTAATGGCATGAGACATAGGGAGATGAACCCCTGGGGTGAAAGTTTGGTCTCTCCCATGGTGGCCAGTGTTTTAATGTCACGCCCGTGAAGGCAAATTGGTAAATTTTTCTTTCGTTTGACTCTGTTGACCCGAACCTTTCTCCCATTTATTTCTTTATAGTTTGCGTGACACTCTATCACATACATTCACGTTACATTCAGGGGCATTCTGGTCATTTCACAACTCATTTTATTCTTATCAAATAAATGATTTTAACTTGTAAAAATCATAACTAATTATTGGTTCAGCAGAAAAATACAAATAAATATGTTTTCAAAATTAGAAAAATGCGACTGGTTTATTGGGATAGGTTTCAAAACCAGATTTCCAACCTACAGTAGGGTTGATTTCTGAGTAAGGGATTTAATGCATATTATATTAATTGAATGCACATATATTATGACTAGGTTGAGACAACCCTGACCCTGAACTTAGGAGGTGTCAATGAATATCTAGGACTGTTCATAAGGTATGTACACTCTCTATTTTTATTTTGGGCATTAAATGACTAAAATACATATATCTTTTAATGAGGCATCTCTTGAATTGTAAATCCCTTTAAAAATCCAAATACTTGGACATTTATTGATCCTGATATGAATTCCTTTTATTTCTGTGATATTTATGTTGTTATGCTCATTTGGGTCACTGGACCCCTCCTGCCATGTTGCCTTTATTGGAAATGACTAAAATAATAAGTCTTGCCACTCTATTATAGCATGTTGCTTGTATGACTAGAATATCTAGAATAGCGGTACTTATGTACAACCATATTTATATAGGGCACGTGTATTCCGCCCGGGTGTGCATTTCCACCCTTACTTTTTAGGCCATGATCCTATGGTGTTATGGCCCTATTTTAGGTATATTTAGTCTACATTGTATGCATGCAACCATTTACTATTTTATATTGTGATTGTTGGTGATTGTTTTGGCAAGGCACTTTATTTCTCATACTTGTATCTGAATTTTTGTATGTGCCTCATTTCTCTTATTACACTTCTTTTGAATTTACCTAATTGCTATTAGCCCCCTTCTTGTGGGAACATCTCTTTTTGCTCTCATAACCCTATATAATGCCCAAAGTGTTTAATATATGTACATACTCAGCTCTTTGTTGACCTCTATGTCGTTTCCTATGTTCTGGGTGATGTTCCCTTCCACCCAGATTTAGGTGCATTAAAGATCAAGGTTGCTCGAAGATCATATAAAGAGAATTGTACCTAATGATAGCTTGGAATGGCTAGGTTACTCTCTACTACTGGGCTTATTTGTAGTTAGTTCAAGTTTTTGTAATATCACCTTTTATGGTGATGATCTATTGTATAATGATACCCATTGTAACTGTTACAACCCCAAATTTTGGGTTCATTTGCTGAGAAACGTAATTTCTCATATGAAAGATATTTGAAAGAATAATGATATAATCTATTTTGAATAAATGGATTTCATTTACAATGGCCTTGATGATTGTTTTGCGGGCTTTATTGGCTATTGGGCCCAATAACAAGGAATTTCAATTAGTAAATGAATAATGGAGTTTTTGAGAAAAGAAAGGTGTGGAAACCTCTAGAAGGCAAAAGAACTTAATCTAAAAGTGGATTTCGTGCCACATGGGTTCCTTGGGTTCCAAGGAGTCCAAAGTTTCATAGAAAATACAATAAGAAAATAAAAGATCAATTAAGTATCTCCTTGTTAAGAAAGAAATTGAAAATAATGATGAAATGTGGAAAATATGCTAAAATAGGTATAATCAAGTTATCCTTGGTGGATTTTTGTATCCCAAGGATTCCTAATGTTTAAAAGAATTCCAATAGGAAAATAGAAGAGAGGTAAAGAGAAATCCTTGAAAAGAGAAATAAAAAGGAAAAGGATTTGTTAAATAAAAAGGAAATATGAGAAGTAGACTTTTAAAAGAAGATAAAGGCAAACCAATATTCCCCAATATGGGAATTCGTGCCTTTAGGATTTATTGAGGTCCAAGGGACCCAAAATAATAAGATAATCACAAAGGAAAAAGGAATATAAATTAAATTAGATTAATTCATGAGATAACTTGGGAGAGAAGGAAGACTTCTCATTCATTGCAATTTGTTTCCCAAATTTTGTACAAAGCTAGATAATGACAATACAAACCTTCCCTTAAAATTTGAGTTAAAAAGGAGTAAGGGTTTGGGAGATACGATTTTCCTAAGGAATTGCTAAAAATTGGATTTATTCAAAGGATTTTCCTTTTTGATCAAACGCAGATAACACTGGCCGTTGGATCTTAATCCAACAGCAATCGGTCATCGTCTAAGTCCTACTGGGACTAGGACTCTCTATGTTTACAGAGAATTTTTCCTCTTCGAATTTCTTGAGATTCATAGAGAGTGGTCGTGTGATCATAGTCCCATTGGACTCAGGAGACAAAATCGCAGGGAGTCATCCCTTGTTTGCACAGGTTTGGCCTTCGTTTTGGGAACCCCCAATTCCCACGAACCTGACCTCGACCCTATAAATAGGGGAGGGTTATGGAGGGAACCAACATCCCTTTTTACTAGTTCAAACACTGCGGAATTAACCAGGGATCTTTTTGTATAATCAATTGTCCACTTCGCCCTGACCTTCGCTCCCATCACCGCAGCCAACCTTGCCGGAGTCCGGCGAGAAGGAGGAGATCTTGGCGAGCTCTGGGCAAACGATTGAACACCTGGATAACTTCAACAGAGGAAGACAAATCTTCATGGCTTCTTGGCGAGCTCAAAGGACGATTGAATCGTAGAGTCAACGTTTGAGTTGACTGTGGGTCTATTGCACTCAACGCAAGGTTGAAGACGACCTCGTGGCGGTTTACCAAATTGCCCCGCACCTTCTCCTAATGCGTCGAGGTTAGTTCAGTCTTTTAGTTGTTTTCTTAATCGCAAATAGGTGTGCGTGATCATGGTCGTTGGATCCTAAGTGGACCAGCGGACCACGGATCAAACGATACATATTTTTCTGGAAATAGTACGTAAATCAAGTAAAAGGAATTTTCGTAATAAAATCATATCTTCTGATAGAAAATTTGGATGAGGAAAGTTAATACATGAAAAATGATCATAAAAATACGAGGAATGCATTAAAAATGGTTTGAGAGTCTAAATCAGTATATTTTTGCAAAAGTATCTAATTTTTATGAAAAATGTGTTAATTTGTGGATAGAAACCCTAATGGTAGATTAAGGGTAGATTTCTTATTGCAATTAGTTTAATTCAAGCATGGTTAACTTGTTCAATGATAAAGTTAGTTTTTAACCTATTTTGATGATGGAATTGCAAGAATTGGGGTTTCAAATCTAATGTTGTAATTAATACCCTTAGAAACCTAAGTGGGAAAGAAAAGATATAATTGATCCAAAGATTAGGGTTTTGTGGGCCTAACCTGATCTTAAGGATCTTAATGGAAAATAAACTGTGATAATTAGGGTTTGATGGATATTTCGATAAAGATAAAGTAAAAGTGGTAAAGAGGAAGTGAAACCCTAATTATGGTCAAAACCCTAAAAAGGACAAATAACCTAGGAAACAACTAGGATTAATGGACATGTTTGATGATAGAGAATTGAATGCCTTTTTTAGGATCAACCTGTGTGCACTTGTTTGATTTCTTGATTGGTTATTTCTGCATTCAAGTCTTCTTAGCAGGTATGTGGTTACGCTTATGAATACATGTATCGAATTCCGAGATTATCAATGTTCTCGACGAGATTGAATGACAAATAAACGGCTTGCTTGTTTATTTAGTTCTTGCAAATTATAAAGTCATTATGATTATCATATTAATAATAGAAGTATGTATTCTCGCACCTACATGCCACCTTGATGGATGATGCCAAAGGTCAGGCCCAGATGGGTAGACCAATGGACACCTTGAGTGGTGACCCCAGGCACCAAGCTCGGGAATGAGAAGGTGGCCTATAATATTGCATGACTAGTGGGTACCATGAGTGGTGACCCCCAGGCACCAAGCTCGAGATTGAGAAGGTGGCCTTAAGTCATTGGCAAAGGGCACCCTAAGGTGGGTATGCCAGGGTTAGGGCAAAAGCGGTGGAGAATGTCATACTGAAAAGTGTAAATTGGCTGGTTAATTAACTTGATTGTGATAATTAGATTGTTATCCATATGTGAAAACTTTTGGTTGTCCCCACATACCAGTATATTTCGATATACTGACCGACATTTTGTTTGTCAGCGTTTTAGGTACAACCCTGAAATGAACAAATGGTAAAGTGACACATTGTGAAAATAAAACATAAAGTGCCAGGAGGATTAGATAGAGTAGATTCAAGCTCTGGATAGATAGACTTCCAAAGTTTTTCACAGGTAAGTAAAGTTTTAATTTTATACCAAATTCCAGTTAGTTAGTAGAATTTCATAATTATTATTGATTATTTGTCGAACCTTTGATCCTGTTAATTGGATAATGGCACCGACCTTTCAGTCTCCCTTAATTGGGGGTTACCGGGAGGCGGGGTCGTTACAATTGGTATCAGAGCATAGGTTCCTTAATTAATCTTTAATAATTATTAAATTTTACAAATTCTGTAGAAACCAAGGGAGTTATTAGAGGATTTTCCGAAAGACTGGGGTGTCTAGAAAAGGATCACATCCGGGGGCTGGCAATATTTTCCTCCACACCGCTAGTCAGAATACGAGGACTCCCGGATTGTGCGACTGCCTGGCCGATGTCTTAGGATATGACTTGAAATAAGATACTTTTAGGACTCTCTCATCTTTTTCATCCCTTCTCAACTCAAATTCTGATAAGGACCTTAAGGATTAGGGTTTTCCTCTCTTCTCCTCACCCTCTTGAGGTATGGGTAAGGTTGATAAGGATTAAGGGATCCTCCATCAAATTAATAAAAAGCATGTAAATAAGATGTCATGGACAAAAGCTTAATAGAGTAAGCATAAAAGAATAGATACATGCTTAGGTCGCATGAAATAAGTTGTCATTGCCCTCGGAAGAGATCTGAGGATAGACCTCCTTGGCAGGAGGATGAGTAGAGAGACTTAGTCTTGGAGGTAGAGACCTCCATTAAAAGTAGATACCTAGCACATCCTTTGAGGATGATGTTAACCCTAACCCTAAATGGAGGCTAGAGAGAGAGAGATGACGTGATGAGTTAGATGTCATGGTTGACCGAGTGTTTGGTTGGACATGCCTTTGGGATGCCATAAAAGGGTAGATGACCTAGTACCTTTGGCGACCAACCCTGGAGAGGGACGTGCATGCTAGAGAGAAGGATAGCTCCTTCATGGATGAGGTTAGAAGAGAACCTATAGTTACCCTATGGGCTTAGGCAAGTAGGGTATAGCTTGATGAAACCCTGGTTAAGGGATCATGGAATGAGTATAAAGGGCTATGAATGATTTTGAGCAAACCTAAGTTCGAGCATATGCTTCACCCATGTGAAGGTATGCTAGTAAAGCTTGATCCTTCATGGAGAAAGGACATCTGGTAGTAAGGTTGGATGTAGAGTTAGTTCTAGAGAAGAAAGTAGGACTCAAGCAAGAAGGTTGGAAACCTAAAACCCCGAGATGTGAGGAACCGTGGGGAGTCAAGAATGATGCGACCTAGGTGGATGATAGTGGTTGCCTCATGCATGCTCCCTGGAAGCTGATGATATCTTGGTTGCCTTTAGAGGAACCAAACCCTAGAGAGAGGACGATGCTTCTAGTACCCATGGTATAAGTGGTTACCTACTGGATGAGATAAAGAGTGCTTTAGACCCTGAGGAGGTTTAAGTAACCAGTCGTGAGGCTTTATACCTAGTTGGTTGTCCTTGAAGAGGACTCAACTCTGGGATGTTTCTCATATAAAAGGATCATGAGAGTACATGACATACCTTGGACATGTTTGATTCGTGGTTAAGAGTTTGAGCATGCAGTTGGATATCCAAAGGAGAACCTAGGGTTCCTAGGCCTAAGAGGGGAAGCAGTGTATCCGATGCTCCTGATGAGATTTGAGTCTCTATAGTTTCGAGCATGGTACTCCTCATGTGTAGAGGTAAAGGAAACCCCTTAAGTTAAGGGTATGTTTGATGAACCCTTCACGCCTAAGTTGGTCTAATGTTGAGGATGAGAACAAGTATGACCCATCATGGTTTGATAGGTGATCTACTTGTGCCTTAGTAGCTGCTGGGTTAGACATGCTCATGTGAATACAAACCCTAAGGATGTTTGTGACCTTGTTGTCAAGGGTTGTAGTTTCCTCCCATCCTGGGAGAGGGACCCTTTGGTAGGGTGTATACCTATTTTATTAGTTTTGAGGTAACCTAAAGAGGTTTCATAGGATCTTGATAAGCTAAGTGAAAGGTACATGGTATGATAATGAACATGTAGGCCCATAGATAACCATCTCTAAGTGCATGTGGATATGTTACCGTGGAGGTAACCGGTATGGGGCCTAACCAAGGTAGGCGGGTCGCCATGACCCTTATGAAAGGATGAAAGACAACCCATGAATGCAAAAAGAGATGATGAAGGATTGGGTAAGGTTCTACATTGGACATGTACTATAATAGAATCCTAATTCTATCCTAGGGTCAGGTAGGGATAAGACTGATGGAAGAAGGAGTTGCCTAATTTCCTAGTTGCACATGACCATAGGGTCGGGAGGTAACAACTATCATTGTATGAGGGCCATGGGTTAGGAGATTGATCACCTTCATGAACTCATGGGACCCAAAGGGTAGATGAGTATGGCACTCTCTAGATGCATAAGGGAAAAGGGATGACCCCAAAAAGTGTCGGCACCCTATAGACCTAGAGGAGGCGACCAAGGATTGTGTTTAGACCAAGTAGGGTTGAGATCAGTTTTCCATGGAAGTATTTTTTTTGTGATGAAGAGACATAGGTGGCACATTTCAACTTAGACTTGAAAGTGTAATGTCAAGGTGGGTTGTACCATCTCTACTCTTGGAACATGAAGAACTCTGTATTTGGACTGCAGCCAAATGCTTATTTCCTCTTGTTATGGGAGTGAGAGATAGGAAAGTACGCATGCCTTACACCAAGGATAAAAGATGATGGAAGTTGGAACATTGCTACAAGGTATGAGGATAGAAATGATAACATACCTTTGTGGAGTGAATGATACATGGATGGTTCACAAATACTAAGAGTATTAAGGAAATCATCTTGTGAGGATCTTTTATCATGAGCTATGTGGAATGTGCAAGTTATGCAAAGTTGAGTTGAATCACCATAAGGATGAGCTCAAAGTGTTCTCAATAAAGATAGACTTAGAGTTCGAGTTTGAGATGATGTCATCAACATTACCTAATACATAAGAAGTGGTAATGAATGCTCTGGTTGAGATGTAGTTGCCTAGATTGGCTAGAAGAGGTAGTTGGGCTAACCCTATGTTTGGAAAGAATATGTGTTTTGGCTAACACACATATATAACAAGATATGTTGAACAAGTTAATAGTTGTTTGGTTAGCCAGTTTAGTCTTTGATGTAGTGAAAGGATGGTGATAGAACCTCAGATACACTTCTTTGGATAGGAAGGTAAGAAAACCCTGATAAGAGTAGTTTAGGGTTTCTGAGGAATCAATCTTGAGGAATCATGCCATACATGAGATCATGGTTTAAGATCCCAAACACCATGATACTACAAAGATAGTAAGGGATAGTAGAACTTTGGATGCTTAAGATGAAGATGCATGTGGCTTGTGGCCATGCATGATGGTAGGTGAAGGATGAACACCAATAACCCAATGCTTTGACATAGAGGATAAAGAGTCCCCTAAAGGGAGTGGGAGTTCACCATTATGGAAGTTGTTGTAAGTCTCCCCTTAACCAAGGAAGGTCAAGATGCAATATGGGTTATGGTAGATCACCTTACCTAAATAACATGAGAAAGAAAGGAGTACTATCAAGAGACAGATTCTGTTGAACTACATAAGAGAGAGAGAGATGGTTCAACTACACCATGATGTGAGTTCAAAAGTTCTTGGGTATGACCAAGGTTCACTTCCATGAGGTGGAAGTGGATACATGAAGAACTCGATGATAGTACAGTTCATCACCCCATACTAATGAACGGTATAATCCAGACTAGAGGGTCAGATGAGAGCAGGTGTGCTCATCTAGGGTGATACATAGAGACAGTTCTTAAGATGTGATGTTAACCACCATAGCCTTTATCGGGATGCAAGAAGTCTTATGGAGAGGTTGTGTCGGTCACCACTTCATTAAGATGATGTTGGTGAAGGAGGCCTCGCGAAGGTCAGAAAGGAACCACAATGTGTGCAGATGAAGTCGCTTTGATCATACAATGGCTGAGAGAGAGAGTCGGTGGTGACATGAGTCACGAGCTGATGCAAAGCAGACTGACATGTAGTTCACTATGGGAGAATATGTGATGTGAAAATCCGACCCCTCTAAGCTACAACTGAGAAAGCTGAGTCCCCGATATATGGGTCCATTTGATATGGATTGGTGGAGATGGTTGTTTTTAACCTTACCCCTCAGGATAAAATGATGTGTTGCATGAGACCGATCTAGAGCACTATGTGAGGTACCCAAGCCAGGTGCTGAACCCTGAACCTATTCAGCTTTTGAAAGGCTGAAAAGTCCTGAGTCACCTATGGGGGTCCCATATACCAAGGTAAGAAAGAACTCAGATGGAAGAAAATGAGATAATGAAGGTTCTTGGGAAACACCATGGAAAGGGTGAAGCCACATGGGAGCCCTGATGGACATAAGAAGACTTATCCTATTTGTTTGCTTGCTTGATGGAATTTTGAGGGCAAAATTCTCATAAGAGGGGAAGGATGTTACAACCCCAAATTTTGGGTTCATTTGCTGAGAAACGTAATTTCTCATATTAAAGATATTTGAAAGAATAATGATATAATCTATTTTGAATAAATGGATTTCATTTACAATAGCCTTGATGATTGTTTTGCGGGCTTTATTGGCTATTGGGCCCAATAACAAGGAATTTCAATTAGTAAATGAATAATGGAGTTTTTGAGAAAAGAAAGGTGTGGAAACCTCTAGAAGGCAAAAGAACTTAATACAAAAGTGTATTTCGTGCCACATGGGTTCCTTGGGTTCCAAGGAGTCCAAAGTTGCATAGAAAATACAATAAGAAAATAAAAGATCAATTAAGTATCTCCTTGTTAAGAAAGAAATTGAAAATAATGATGAAATGTGGAAAATATGTGAAAAGAGATATAATCGAGTTATCCTTGGTGGATTTTTGTATCCCAAGGATTCCTAATGTTTAAAAGAATTCCAATAGGAAAATAGAAGAGAGGTAAAGAGAAATCCTTGAAAAGAGAAATAAAAAGGAAAAGGATTTGTTAAATAAAAAGGAAATATGAGAAGTAGACTTTTAAAAGAAGATAAAGGCAAACCAATATTCCCCAATATGGGAATTCGTGACTTTAGGATTTCTTGAGGTCCAAGGGACCCAAAATAACAAGATAATCACAAAGGAAAAAGGAATATAAATTAAATTAGATTAATTCATGAGATAACTTGGGAGAGAAGGAAGACTTCTCATTCATTGCAATTTGTTTCCCAAATTTTGTACAAAGCTAGATAATGACAAGACAAACATTCCCTTAAAATTTGAGTTAAAAAGGAGCAAGGGTTTGGGAGATACGATTTTCCTAAGGAATTGCTAAAATTGGATTTATTCAAAGGATTTTCCTTTTTGATCAAACGCAGATAACACTGGATGTTGGATCTTAATCCAACAGCAATTGGTCATCGTCTAAGTCCTACTGGGACTAGGACTCTACATGTTTACATAGAATTTTTCCTCTTCAAATTTCTTGAGATTCATAGAGAGTGGTCGTGTGATCATAGTCCCATTGGACTCGGGAGACAAAATCGCAGGGAGTCATCCCTGGTTTGCACAGGTTTGGCCTTCGTTTTGGGAAACCCCCAATTCCCACGAACCTGACCTCGACCGTATAAATAGGGGAGGGTTATGGAAGGAACTAGCATCCCTTTTTACTAGTTCAAACGATGCGGAATTAACCAGGGATCATTTTCGTACAATCAATTGTCCACTTCGCCCTGACCTTCGCTCCCATCACCGCAGCCAACCTTGCCGGAGTCCGGCGAGAAGGAGGAGATCTTGGCGAGATTCGGGCGAATGATTGAACACCTGGATAACTTCGACAGAGGAAGACGAAGCTTCCTGGCTTCTTGGCGAGCTCTAAGGACGATTGAATCGTAGAGTCAACGTTTGAGTTGACTGTGGGTTTGTTGCACTCAACGCAAGGTTGAAGACGACCTCGCGGCGGTTTACCAAATTGCCCCTCACCTTCTCCTAACGCGTCGAGGTTAGTTCAGTCTTTCAGTTGTTTTCTTAATCGCAAATAGGTGTGCGTGATCGTGGTCGTTGGATCCTAAGTGGACCAGCGGACCACGGATCAAACGATCCGTATTTTTCTGGAAATAGTAAGTAAATCAAGTAAAAGGAATTTTCGTAATAAAATCATATCTTCTGATAGAAAATTCGGATGAGGGAAGTTAATACATGAAAAATGATCAGAAAAATACGAGGAATGCATTAAAAATGGTTTAAGAGTCTAAATCGGTATATTTTTGCAAAAGTATCTAATTTTGATGAAAAAGGTGTTAATTTGTGGATAGAAACCCTAATGGTAGATTAAGGGTAGATTTCTTATTCCAATTAGGTTAATTCAAGCATGGTTAACTTGTTCAATGATAAAGTTAGTTTTTAACCTGTTTTGATGATGGAATTGCAAGAATTGGGGTTTCAAATCTAATGTTGTAATTAATACCCTTAGAAACCTAAGTGGGAAAGAAAAGATATAATTGATCCAAAGATTAGGTTTGTATGGGCCTAACCTGATATTAAGGATCTTAATGGAAAATCAACTGTGATAATTAGGGTTTGATGGATATTTCGATAAAGATAAAGTAAAAGTGGTAAAGAGGAAGTGAAACCCTAATTATGGTCAAAACCCTAAAAAGGACAAATAACCTAGGAAACAACTAGGATTAATGGACATGTTTGATGATAGAGAATTGAATGCCTTTTTTTAGGATCAACCTGTGTGCACTTGTTTGATTTCTTGATTGGTTATTTCTGCATTCAAGTCTTCTTAACAGGTATGTGGTTACGCTTATGAATACATGTATCGAATTCTGAGATTACCGATGTTCTCGACGAGATTGAACGACAAATAAACGGCTTGCTTGTTTATTTAGTTCTTGCAAATTATAAAGTCATTATGATTATCATATTAATAATAGAAGTATGTATTCTCACACCTACATGCCACCTTGGTGGATGATGCCAAAGGTCAGGCCCAGATGGGTAGACCAATGGACACCTTGAGTGGTGACCCCAGGCACCAAGCTCGGGAATGAGAAGGTGGCCTATGATATTGCATGACTAGTGGGCACCATGAGTGGTGACCCCCAAGCACCAAGCTCGGGATTGAGAAGGTGGCCTTAAGTCATTGGCAAAGGGCACCCTAAGGTGGGTATGCCAGGGTTAGGGCAAAAGCGGTGGAGAATGTCATACTGAAAAGTGTAAATTGGTTGGTTAATTAACTTGATTATGATAATTAGATTGTTATCCATATGTGCAAACTTTTGGTTGTCCCCACATACCAGTATATTTCGATATACTGACCGACGTTTTGTTTGTCGGCGTTTTAGGTACAACCCTGAAATGAACAAACGGTAAAGTGACACATTGTGAAAATAAAACATAAAGTGCCAGGAGGATTAGATAGAGTAGATTAAAGCTCTAGATAGATAGACTTCCAAAGTTTTTCAAAGGTAAGTAAAGTTTTAATTTTATACCAAATTCCAGTTAGTTAGTAGAATTTCATAATTATTATTGATTATTTGTCGAACCTTTGATCTCGTTAATTGGATAACGACACCGACCTTTCGGTCTCTCTTAATTGGGGGTTACCGGGAGGCGGGGTTGTTACAGTAACTTTTTAATAGTTTTGTTCCACTGCTTATTCATTATCATGCTCTGTAATATGTGACATTTGAGAAATGAATGAAATTCCTCCTTTCCTTATTACCTTTTGGTACATTTGGGATTGGATGGGCTATTTTTTCAATTCAGTGAAGAGTGGATCCCCTGTTGGGTATCACTCTTTACAAGAAGTGCCATTTCATGGTACAATTCGGAGTAGTACCAGGCCATGTGATTTTTAACAAGCATATTGAAGTTGACAGGGCAAAGGTGGAAGCAATGGAGAGAATGTCAACCCTGTCGAATGTAGAAGATGTACAAAGATTTCTTGGCCATGCAGGATTTCATAGGAGGTTCATCAAAGATTTTTCCAAGATAGCTAAGCCCTTGTGCTTGTTACTTGCAAAATATATTGATTTTGTGTTCAATGATGTGTGACACAAGCTACTGCGCCACATTTTAGCTCCAAGAAGCTTAAGGATGCTCTCATTTTAGCTCCAATCATTCAACCACCAGATTGGGATGCACCTTTGAGTTGATGTGTGACGCAAGCTACTACGACATCGACGTTGTACTTGGTCAACTAAAGGACAACAAGTTGCATGCTATCTACTACGCCAGTAAGATACTTTATGAGGCTCGTATAAAATAATCCACAACTGAGAAGGAGATACTAGCCATATTATATGCCTTCAACAAATTTTGCCAATATCTAGTGGGATCTAAAGTTGTGGTTTGTTCTACCCATGATGTCTTATAGTATTCTCTAAACAAGAAGGACGCTAAACCACACTTGATTCGCTAGATTTTTCTACTTCAAGAATTTGATCTCGAGATCAAAGACAAGAAAGGAACTAAAAATAATGTCATTGATCACCTTTATAGAGTGACTATATATGCAACGAGATCAAAGACAAGAAAGGAACTAAAAATAATGTCATTGATCACCTTTATAGAGTGACTATATATGCAAAGGATGTATTACCTATTGATGATTACCTCCCCATAGAGATATTGTATGCAATTGATACACCACAAGCACCATGGTTTGTGGACATCACCAACTTTCTTGCCACATGGCATCTTCCACCTGATCATATCTATCATAAAAAGAAGAAATTCCTGCATGATGTCAGATTTTATTATTGGGACAACCTTATGTTGTTCAAACAAGGTACTAACATACTGATTCAGAGGTGTGTAGATAAGGAGGACATACCAAGTATTATTGTTCATTGTCATTCTTCTTCCTACGAAGATCACTTTGGAGGAGAAAAGACAGCTGCCAGGATCCTTCAAGCTGGATTCTATTGGACAACCTTGTTTTAAGATGTCCATACTTATTATGTCAAAGGATGTGACAAATGCCAAAGAACCAGATATCAAAGTGAGATGAATTGCCTCCCAACTCCATTCTAGAGATTGAGGTGTTTGATGTATGGGGTGTCGACTACATGGGCCCCTTTTCATTCTCCTATGGTTACAAATACATATTGGTTGCCTGTAATTATGTATCAAAGTGGGTAGAAGCCATCCCTACCCAACTCTATGATGCTAGGTCAGTGCTTACGCTATTTCAAAAAGTTATTTTTCCTCATTTCAGAGTTCTAAGAGCTGTGATTTTAGATGGAGGGACACATTTCAGTGAGAAATAGTTCAATAATCTTCTCACCAAGGATGGAGTGACACATAAAATCTCTACTCTATATCACCCCCAAATAGCTGGATTGATTGAAGTGTCCAATAGACAACTGAAGAATATCCTTAAGAAGATAGTTTCAAGCTCAAGGAAGGATTGGGTACTCAAGCTAGATGATACTCTTTGGGTATTCCAAACAACATATAAAACCGCCATAGATACCACACCATTCAAGCTCATCTATGACAAATCTTTCCATCTTCCTTTGGAGTTGGAGCATAAAGCCCTATGGGCCATTAAGTTCCTCAATTTTGATATGAAGAAAGCAGGTGAGAAATGGTTGTTGTAACTTCAGGAGCTTGAGGAGCTCAGGTTTGATGCATATCCAAATGTGAAGATTTATAAAGAGCGAACAAAAGCATGGCATGACAAGAAGATCAGAATAAGAGAGTTTGTTTAAGGAGATAAGGTGTTGTTGTTCAAGTCAAGATTATAACTTTTTCCAAAGAAGCTTAGATCCAAGTTATCTGGACCTTTCTTGTTCTTGAAGGTTTATCCATACGGGACAATAGAGTTACAAGGTAGGCAATCAACATTCAAGGTTAATGGACAATGATGCAAGCTCTGCATTGAAGGAGAGAAGATAGAATTGGGAGCCTCATGCTCCCTCATAGAACCTTGTTGTGTCTACTTCCAGATTCTAAATAGAAGTCCTTTGTGCGAGACATCCCCGAATTTAGATAGTTTCTTTTATGTTATTTCTTTTCATGTTGTTTACTTAGTCATTTACTTCTGAATAAGACCTCATGGTGCTACATTAGTGGATTAGTATGGGAACATTAATTAATCACTTATATTTTGTAGGTGATGGTTGATTCTGTTAGAAAGAACAAGGAGAATCAAGATATGAAAAACTCATACTCCAACACATCGTCTGTACATGTTAACACGATGTGTATGACATTTTTTGAAATTCTAAAACTTCACAGTGATTGCTCGTTATGGCGTGTTTAGCGACCACATGGAGTGGCCAATATTGAAGAAATTCAAATCTACATAAACTTCACCAACACGCCATGTGGACCACTCCACACGACGTATTGAATTTTTTGATGAAGATTGTAGTTTTTACAGAGACACAACATACGATGTCTTGGCATCAGCTATGCCATGTGACTTCTGGGAGAAAAAGTCACCAAATGTTACAGAGAACCATACTTATGACATGTTGACATCATACACACTGTGTGGCTTTCTAGAGGGGAATTTCAAGTTTTTTAATAGACTTGGTACATTACAGTGTGTTGCCATCTTACACACCGTGTGATGCTCGGGAAGGGAATTATCACTTTTTTTATAGTGTTGGATCCTTATGCCATGTAGCTTGTCACTTCGACATGTATTGTACGTAGTATAGGGGAAGTTCATCCACTCCTTATGTTGTGTGGCTCGTCCTTACACCGTGTTGCGACATGTTAAGTGTTCTGAACCCTAAAATCAGTTCACCCCTCTTGCATTCACATTGTGCAGTCACCTCTCCGCCCACCTTGTGACTCTAAACCTCACGCCATGGATTTACACCGCCGCATTGTGGTCTCTCCTTAGCCATCATCTTTTGTAGATCGCCGCACACTGTGGTGCTACAATGACAATAGTAGGAACCCATCAAATCGGACGAGTTGTGTCACTCTCCATCAACACCTCATCACCTCACAAAAGAAAGACAACTACCACAACCTTCCCCCACTCTGTTCTGATAAGTCATGCTAAGGAGAGGAGATAAAGCCACCAAAGACCCTCTCCCTCGACCCCCATCACCTTGATAAAGAAGGACGAATGCCATTCTCATATCAAATATGCAAATATACCGTTGTGGCACGCCATAACGTGCCTCCTTTTATCGTGTTTGTCTCAGTCCATGACAACAACGTCTACAACCAACATGACATAACGTCTCTATCTATGTTGTGCCTCTCTCAGAGCTGATTGAAGAAGAACAATAATCACACACAGTGTGATCCATTCCTTACGCCGTGTGGTTTATTCCAGCATCTATACAAATGTTGAGAACCAATATTTTTGCAAAGAGAGCTCATCTTGACCCTGTGACATCTTCCTCTGATGCACACTACATATCCATGGTGCACTTCACACTGAATGCAGAGGAGGACATCATCTTCCACATCCTTCCCTCTCATCTGATAGTCTCGAATAGGTTTGCACACGACAATGATATGGACATGCTAGGCATTCTGACTGAAGCTAAGGAATACATTCTTTCTCTTGGTTAGGTTTTATGTAGTTTTCATTGTGTTGTCGCATACCCTCATTTGACTTATGAGTTCTTAACAACTTTCAAAGTAGTAGAGGACCCATATAACAAGTATGAACCCTTTGGACTGATTTCATTTCGCTTGATGAACAAACCATTCAAACTCACTTTCAAATAGTTTTGCACCTTGTTAGAATTTAATTATGATGACAATATCATCATGCCAGAATAATTTTATCCTATCACTTTCTGGAGCCAAATAACTAAGGAGACAATCCTACAACCTTGTGTATGCTAGAGTGTCTCATGTTCACAACTTGATTCTTCTCTACATTCACTGCCTTTTTAGCACATGTGTTTTTGCACAAAAGGAAACACAAGGTGTAGTTAGTAAACTTGATTTGGAAGAAGGAATCACTTTATTCATTCACTAATTCTTACTACATACTGTGACCCGTTAGCTAGATCATTCATGTCCTTGGCTTCTTTTTCATACAAAGTCTTGATACAGGTGGGGGTATTTATTACAATGTTTTTCGGTTGCTTAAGTAGTACTTTAGCTAGCATATCAACTAAGGATTTTAGTCTTCTCATCTTGTGAATGATGTTGATGTTTGGTATACCTGTCATTGCCCCTTTAATTATAAAGCATATAGGTCCATATTTTCCCCACTTTTATCTGCTTTTGTGTATGAGTTGTTTAGCCTACAGAGAGTCTGTAACTAATGTTTCTTTGTCTAGTCTGTGGGCTGCTCCAATTTTGATGCCTTGGAGAATGGAATGGAGTTTAGCTAGAAGAGTGCATGTTCCTTGTAGTTTTGTGTAGCCTACTTGTACCAATTTTCCTCATCCATTTCTGATTATGGCACGAGAAATCTACATCAAGGATTCTTTATTTTGTGTCACGTACACATGAATCAGGTGTCTTCCTTGACGAAGATAATAATGGTCATCATCTGAGTTATTGCTTCTGTGGTGATGCATCTCATTGGCGTAGACAGTGAGCATGTCTTCGTGGTGTTAACTCACATTGTTAACCACCCTATACACTGGTAGTTTTATGGCTTGGAATATGAACATGTTCCTTCTGTTCCATATGTGCCAGATTATAGTTGCAAACTCCTCCACCCATTGTAATGGCCATTGCTTCTTGTCTGTGATGACTTGCAACCAACACCTGAATTCAATAGCATTGTAGAAGCTTGCGGGAAGATGGGGTTTCAATGTCTCCCATACAGACCTTGCAAAAGTACAATCTCTCAATACATGGATAACCATCTCAGAATCATTCATACATATATTGCACATATTGTCTTCCTGTAGACCCATTTTGTGGAGTCTCACATTAGTAAGCAGGATGTTATGCTATCATATCCACACAAAGAACTTGATTTTCTCTAGTACATGTAGTTTCCATATAGTTTTCCATTGCCCTTGAGTTTTCTTCTACTTATGTTTGATAAGATGAAGATATGTCCCCTTTGTACTTAGTAATCCTCGCTTGCCTGGTTTCCAATTCCAATAGTCTTCTCTTGCCCGAGGGTGTGTGGTGGTTCCATGTTGGCAATTGTATTCACAGTACTGTCATCAAACCAATTCTTAATGAAGTCCATATCCCAGTTGCCATTATCTAATCTCCTTTTTTTTGTCGGCAAAAAACTCATTCTGCTTTTTTTTATATTTTTCTATAGTGTCTGTACAAAACTACAACCTCCAAGAGAAGGTGGTGAAACTAAACAAGATATACAAAGACTGGTATAGAAAGGTATAACCAGCGTGTCAAAAGGAAAACTAAGGAGAGCCAACAGAAGCTCAAGTTCTAAAAATCTTCAAGAAAGCCTTCCAAGACCAAGAAAAATATGCAATTAGCTCAAAGCCTCAAGACTGCAGATCCATCTTTCAACCTGAATAAAACTAGCAGTCTAAAGCAGGCATAGACCATAAAGAAACTCAAAGACATCCACTCATCCAGAAAACTTTAAGAGAGCCAACCAAGCTTGAGAAAGAACAACCAAAAGGTCCGAGACCTCAAACAATAGGTACATCTTCCATCCAAACACGAGGGCAAACATAAGGGAGAAATTTCCACTAGAGCACACAACTATCCCAGTAGCCAAAAAAGACCATAGAAGCCAGAGGAATAGAAAGGCCAGCCCATCAGCAAACAAGCACGATCAACAAAAGAAACAAGTCAAGGAGCCTCTACAACTGAAAAGAAGTGGGAGAGGGGAGCCTCAACACTCAAAAAGAGAGAGGATACTCGACCATCACCACCAGGCATAGCAAAACATGGAGCATCCTAAAGCAAGCAAACAAGAAGGAACTCCAGCCAGCCATGTTCATCATCTAGACAGATAGAGATAAAAACAACCAACGCATAGAGGCCTAACCAAACCATATGCAGATAACTCAGCCAGAAGACATATAACCTTAAGGTCTCGGAACATATATAACCCCTTCACCAACAACTAAGGAGTCTTGTTCACAAATAGAAAATAGAATCACAGCCAAAGCCTTCACAACTGATCAGAGAAGAGGAAGAGGAGGCCTCCATACTCAAAGAACAAGTCAAGGAGCCTCCACACCTGAAAAGAAGTGGGAGAGGGGAGCCTCAACATTCACAAAGAGAGAGGATACTCAACCATCACCACCATGCAGAGAAAAACACAGAGCAACCTAAAGCAAACAGATAAGAAGGAACTCCCCAGATAAACAAGAGATCTAAGAGAGTCAAGAACTAAAATAACTTCAAACATAAGGAGCCAAAGCTCTATGCAATGAAATTAATATCATCAATAATTATTTTGGTCAGCCCATTTTCAGATCTTTCTTTGTCTTTGTGGACTCTTTTGTTTCTTTCCATCCAAAGATGAAACATAATACAGAGGGCCACAATCTTCCCAGCAGGAGTACTAATGTTTATAAGATCTTCAAAGTTTGTAGGAGGAGACCTAAAAGAAAACTTGTCACCACAAGCTAGCCAAACAGACTTAGCATAATTGCAAGAGAACATCACATGATTCATGTCCTCATAGTCTTGCATACAAAGGAAGCAAACAGAAACCACAGTGATGCCTCTTCTTCTGCTATAATTAGAGGTTGGGAGTTTATTTATTGTCATTATCTAATCTCGCCCATGCTATAGTCATGTATTTGAGTTCCTCTGGTGTTGATTCAACTATTTAGACTTCCATTCCTCTATCTTGTCCCACCCAGTTCTCCCACATGTTTGTTGACTCACTGTTCATGATGCACCTGGTACTGTCGCCTATGATGATTGTTGAATATTTGTGGATGCTCCTCCATATCACTGATCTAATAACATATGATGTAGGTGATTTTTTGTACTTTTGTTTCATAACTTGGAACCACAGATGGTTTGTATTTTGAATAAATTCCCATGCTAGTTTCATGAGCATAGCTTGATTGAGTTCGGCTACTGCTTTGATGGTCAGACCTCCTTCATTCTTTCCGGTAAGGATTTTTCTCCACCCTAATTTGCTCACTCCTCTTCTCTGGTCATTGCCTCCCCATATAAATCTCCTTATCATCTGATTAATTTGAGTGCATATAGAGCCTGGTAGATTAACCGTTTACATCATATACTGGGGGATAGTTGATAGCGTCTCTTTGGCTAATGTAACCCTACCTGTCATGGATAGTTGTCTTCTGTACCAACCTGATAAGTGTTGTCGCATGCGCTGTAGGATAGGTTCATAGTTCTCTCTTTTAATTCTTCCATGTATTATCGGAATGCCTAGGTATTTCCCTATGTTAGATGTACAACCAATACTTGTTGTTCTTCTAATTTGCCTTTGCATAGTAAAAGGAGTGTTCTTTGAAAAGTGGAATATAGATTTATCTTTGGTGAGTTTTAGACCAGATGACTCGCTGAAGGACTGTAGACATTTGATCATTCCTCTGACTTGTCTCCTTGAAGATTATATAAATAGCAGGATGTCATTTGCAAAGCACAGATGCGACAAATCCACCCCTCTTCTAGAGGCCTTATAGGGACCCATTTTCTTTCTTGAATCTGCTTTAGAATATCCTGACACAATCAATCCACACCAGGAATAAGGATATACGAGGATATTGGGTTGCCTTGTCTTACCCCCTGGTTGGGTGAGATAGGTTGGAGAAGCTCACCATTGAAAGCTATTCTTATCTGCCCCTTTTTCATCAGCTGGAGTATTACCATAATCAGTGTATGCAGAATAGATAGTCTAGCCAGTGTGTCTTCTATGAAATCCCATGAAAGTCTGTCATAAGCTTTTGATAGGACGATTTTCATGACCATCATGCTTGTTCTTCCTTTCTTGATTCTCATGGAATGGACTATTTCTTGTGCAAGGATAATATTGTCAGCTATTTTTCGACCTGGTACAAAGCTAGACTGGAAAGGAGAAATCCAATCTGGCATTAAACTTTTCAGGCACTGGATGATGATCTTGGATATGAGTTTTGCATTAACGTTGTTTAAAGATATGGGTCTCAGGTGATTACAGGATGTTGGGTGAGTGATCTTCAGTATGATTACCATAGTCAAATGTGTCAGTTCATGTGCTATTTGGCCTCCATCAAAAACATTGGTGATCATTCTTATGATAGGTTGTTTCACAGTGTTCCAGTTGCTTTGTAAAAATCCTACTTCTATTCCGTCAGGCTCTGGTACCTTAGAGGGTGCCATCTGCATAAGTGCCTCCCAGATTTCCACTTCTGATACTCTATTTCTTGATTCACTGTATTGTTGGTTTGTTAGAGGTTTCAAGTACCCAATATATCTTTGAGCTTTAATTTCCTTCATGGTTGGATCCTCATATGTGAATAGGTTCCTCAAGTGATTATGAATGAGTTCTTTCAATTTTTCCTTACCATCAATCCATTCTTCATTCTCAACTTGTAATCTAGATATTTAGTTTCGTTTTCTTTGTTCCTTGACAAAATTGAAGTAGAACTTGAGCATCATCCCCCAATTTGATCCACCGACATCTTGATTTTTGTTTCAGATATATCGTCTCCAATCTAAGTATGTCCTCATACTGTGATTTGACATTGATTAAGACTGAATCAATATAACTGTTATAGCATGTGCCCAATATAGTTTCTAGTTCTATAATTCTTTTTAACAAGACGTTCTTCTTCTTCTTTTGTTTGTCTCTATTTTGTTTTTTCCCCATTCCATGGCCTTTGATTGGAAGGTTGAGATGTATCTACATGGGATCTTTCAGTAGGCCAATTTTCTCGTAGGAATTATGCAAAGTGTGGTATCTCTTGCCATGAATCCTTCGTTCCGAAGACATGGTGGGTGTTAATGTGATTAGCTTTCCATCTAACCATGACAGGTGAATGGTATGAACCTACTCTCGGTAGCACTTCTGCACTTGTGGTGGGGTAATTCTCCAGCCATTCAACATTTGATAAGGCTCTGTCTAGTATGCCATGAACACTCCTCTCTTAAAGGTAGTCATAGGACCTTCAGCCGATATCTCTTTATCTGCAGTCGCCTCCATGGTATCCATAAAGTCTTTATCTGCAGTCGCCTCCATGGTATCCATAAACTTGATTTGTTTTTCTTGTGGGCTATGTTGAATAATTATGATTGTAACATTATGTACCATTTTCTTTCGTGAGTCATAAAGATACTGAAGGAAGCAAAAGGAGATATCATGATAGGGGGCATTATTACCAAATTTTCTATTGCTTTGAAGGTTTATCTATCTACTATTTATCCCCTAGATGGAGGGAATTATGTGGATTGTGATTGTCTTATCTCCTCTAGTTTTTTTAGCAAGGATAAGAATAGAAAGCTCTTCCACAAGGTTCAAAACATATATTTTGTCATCCAGTTGCCTAACCCTACCCTCACAACTCTCAAACACAAAGCCAACCGAAAGTACTTTCATAATGAAGGACCTTATACGGGCACACAAGCTGAGTCTTCCTCTATAAGGGATAACATTCCACCACCTCCTTCCATGAGTACATAGACATATTTTACTTGGAGGTATCCAGATATGAGGCAGCTATGTGGGTATGTTCAACACAGATTTGACGATCAAGATACTCACATCTCTCTTCTCTTTTAGTAGTACACCAGCTTGTCCCATAATGTTGCAGACATCCACACCATGTTGACTAGGATGGATTCCTAGTACATCTCTGAGGGTCATTATGACTGTCCTCGACAACCATTTCTGCCTGCAAAACCCTCCTCCATGGACATCACTGACCCCACCTTATTCCTGGAGTACCTCCACCCTTCCCAGGAGGGTTTTGACCCCCTTTCTGATGCACGTGAGGTATCTAGTTGTACAACGCTTAAGTTTGTTATGAGTAGCGAGGACACCACAAATTTCAAGCTTAGGGTGGGTACAATCGGACAGTAGTTTTAGTTTTACTTTTCATGTCATTTGCTTCAATCATTTGCTTATGTCATTTAGTTGTTGTTTGCATGTTTTGCACTTCTTTTAACATCCTTGCATGATTATTGAGTGAATTTTTTTTATCAATATCCACCACTGCTTGAACCATCAGATTGCATAAAAAACATGGCTATATGATGACAAATCGGGTATAAATCATCCTAATTGATTTTTTTTTTGAAATTTTGGCTATTCATCTCCATGTTTGGGTATTTGGATAAACATGATTTCCAATTCTCTCACTCATGTTCTTAAACCATGTAATGATTCAAATGCTTTAAATTTATCAACTCTATATCTTAGAGTAGCAATAAGATGACCTTGCCAACCTTACAATGCATTTTCAGTGCTCTACTTGAAATTGTTTATAGAATGAATATCTTCCTACGTGATGGAAAATGATGGAAGGAGTTAAATTAGCACAGGACTTTGTGGTTCAAAATTCTTGAATCACATAAAAAGGGGGAATTATGATCTTCATTCAAAACTCCAAACCCCACAAAAGATGGCTAAATTTCCCACATTTCCACTAGCCCAATGAAGGTTGAGGATGACACTAGAAAGAGGGAAATAAATCCCCAAACAATATTCCACATGCACATAAGCCTATATTAGCAGCTGAGTGTCGTACACTGTAATTAGATTTCAATTTTTTCTTGAATAACAATGTCATTGCGGGAAGATGGAAAATTTCATTTCAGTGAGCTTTCTGGCAAATCATTATATTTTTGGCTCTATAATCATATTTCTATTGCTCTCTAGTTGATGTTGTCAAAGAATATATTTGAAATTTAAATCTTATGTTGAGAGTTAGCATTGATTTTATGTTTAGTTACATATCTAAATTTTAATCATATTTCTACTCTGATTCATGCTAAGATGTTTGTTTATTATTGATCTTACTTGTGTAATGGTTTGAATTGTAGGTACACCGCATTCCACTCACAATGAAAGAAAAAAAGCCCAAAATTTAATCTTTTGACAGTTCTAGAGTTTCCCCAAGTCATGGAGTTTAAAACTCAATAGGTAATCAACAATAGGGCATGTAGACCACTCCACATGACGTGTGACTCTCAGTCAACCAACTCATCAATCGAACCCAGCCACGACGTGTGTCCCAGTTACACGATGTGGCTTAGAAAGTCTAGAATTTGATAGAGAATTCCCCTTACGGCATGTGACTTACTCACATACTGTACTACTTGCGATCATGGCCCAACGCATTCGAAAGATTAGATCTAACATGTCGTGTTGTCTTATAAACATGAAGTGTCAGGCTTATTTTCTGCATTTTTTTAAAGAACAATTGCTCATATTCATTAGATATAACGATCCACTTCCCTTGGGAAGCGTAACACATATCAATTGGAGTAGTCAGAGATCATAGACGAAGCCAGAGCTTTGGAGGGGCAATTTTGGAGAGAAAGCTAGGGGTTCTTAGGAGAGAATCCATTCTTTGCTCCATTTATTTTCTCTTTTCCTTTGCAAAGTTGTAGAGAGAAGGTTGTTGAAGCAAGGAGCATTTTCAGAGATGGATCTCTACCTCTTGGTCATAGATCTCCATCCATTCTTCACTCCCATAGATTTGTTTTTTATTCCTCTCTCACTACTCATGTTTCTTTTAATAACATATCATTTGTGCCTGTATTTTCTCACCATGATTGAGTAAACTCCTTTTCTTGGACATGGGAGAGTAGCACCCATGTCATAACTCATGTGACATGAATTTCATGTTTAATATCAGTTAATCTTATGTTTTGAAATGAGTTATGGTGTTTACATTCTTGTATGCATGGCTGGCCACCATATTCACATGTTTTATACTTCTTATCATTTATGGAAAGACAATTTAAGAAGTAAGGAATAACCATTTTGAAAACATGTCCTTGATCATGGGAATGGGTAGGATCGTGTTGAGGGTTCTAGGTTGTAGTTTGTATCTGTGTATATGCATAGGAACACTATATGAGGATAGGACTATATTATATCTGTAACATACTCAATTCCAGACACATATGCTAATCCTCCATTCTTCTAGGCCCCTACTCGATTATACTGATATCCAGTAACACTTTTTCCTTTCTCTTATTTTAGGTACCTTTTAGTGTGCACAATTCTCTAATTTTAGGATAGATTAGACCTTGTTGGGACCTAATAGCCTAATTGACTCTATTGTACCCCATGGACATAAATCTTAGGATTTTATAGCCCTAATAATTAAATTATGGGAGATTGGTGTATAGTGATACCACACTACTGTCCCGATATGGATTTAATACCATAGTGCGACGTTTAGATTTTGAGTGAGAGAACTGAATACAATTACAAAGGGTTTACTCAATTTGACCATTAGTATAAGTTAAAACCCTAATTAGATGACTAAGCACGTGATGGGGAAAATATGACACAAACAATCTCAACTACTAAAAATAAGTCCAAATTCGTGTTCCTCACACCCAAATTAGCTAACCTATATAATTTGAGCTTAATTGGATATCATATACACCCCTAACCGCAAATTAGAAGATAGGATATAAGTTTGAGTGCCTTTATGTGTTTTATCTTGATGTCACGCTCCTTTTCCCTAGTTCCGGATTATTCAAATGTCACGCTACTTTCCAGTAATTTGATACTCATCACACAGATCTGTATCCGGGTCGGGTATTCGAGAGATGGACTTCGTCCTCTTCCCCCGACAACCCCACGCGAGAGACCGCCCACATGATTCTTTCCAGTGGTTGTTTCCTCCTCTCCTATCTCCCTCCACACTTCATCTTTTCCCCCGATTTCTTCTCACTCAGATCCACCTTGATCGGCCGAGTCCATTGAACCCTAATTGACACACTCTCTCCGCCCAGATACAAAATGCCCAATTGCCGATATTCCTTATTCACTGTTGCCATTTTCGGTGACCCCGAAACCCAACCTGAGCAATCACTTAGCAGACCCTAATCACACAAAAAGCATCGCCCCATCCTCCTTCATCTTTCCCCTCGATTAATTGGCATGAAATGCCCCAGGCGCACCATATTGGGTTGAGCTATTCCCTCAGACATCTCCTCACCATCCCAGCAACTCGGTCCTCCTCCATCCAATCATTTGCGAGGTAACCATATATGACCCATGTTATTTCCATTGGTGTGTTCCTATTGCCATGGTTTGGCCTCATTCGCTGGGTCGACTAGCACCACCGGTCTCTCCTGTTTTGTCGCACCGTCGTGAAGGATTCTGCAAATCCTTGACTCCCGTATCTCTGCCAAACCCATCAGGGGTGAACGGTGGAACGCATACATTCATCGTGCATTGTGGCGATGATGGGACCCCCACCATTGCTGATGGCATCCATCCTAGTTTTGGATCACTTCTTCTCTGAACACAAGCCACACTAGTTCTATGTACATCGATGGATTTTCTTTGGTTTTGCTAGTGTCTCTGGTTTTTGGTTTTGCACAGTCTATCTCCTTGCGAGCGTGGGTTCCGGCTAAATCCTAGTGTCACAGTCATTTCTCGTTGTGTTCCCCTTTGTTGCAATTTGTACCAGGCCCCCCTTGGTCGTCATTGTCGTGGGGCTCAGCTCGACCTCGGCTCCCCCAGGACCAGAGCGATGGTTCTCCAGGTCCATGGTGGAGAGATGAAGGCAGGGAGCTTTGTGCTCCTTCACCTGGGGTTTTGGATCGAAGGTCTTCAACTTGACCCCGAGCTCTGTGGAGAAACCATGGCGCAGAACGCAGGGATTTCAATCCCTAGGACAAAAGTCCAGTTCTGCCCATGCTGCCAAAATATTCATGTCACGCCCATGAGGGCATATTCATAATTTAACTCTCATTTGACTCTGCTGACCGAACTTAGCTTTCTTTTATTTCTCTATGGTCCGCGTGACAGTGAACCCTTACTGATTCACATGTTATTCAGGGGTAAAAACGTCAATTGACAATTCAATTTCGTATTTAGTCATAAATGATTTAAACTTATAAAAATGATAACTAATTATTGGTTCAGTAGAAAAATACAAATAAATATGTTTTTGAGATCAGAAAAATACGAATGATTTAATGGGATATGTTTCACGACCTGATTTTTAAGTTTTAGTAGGGTCATTCTCTAAGTAAAGGTTTCAAGGTAAATTATATTAATTGAATGCACACATATTGTGACTAGGTTGAGAAAACCCTGACCCTGTGTTTATGAGGTGTTACTAAGTATTTAGGTCTGAACATAAGGTATGTACATCCTCTATTTTATTTTGAGCATTATTTGACTGAACCTACATTTCTTTAATGAGGCATCTCTTGAACTATCAATTTTATTTAAAATCCAATTGTTGGACATTCATACTTTCTGCTTTTGATTCATATAAATTCATGTAATTGCTGGAATATTCATTTATAATGGGTCTTTGGACCCCTCCTTCTATGATTTCCATTTTATGTGAAATTGACTAAAATGTTAGTCTTGCCACTCTATTTATGCATGCTACGTGTTTGACTAGAATATCTAGAATAGTGGTACTTATGTACAACCATACTTATATAGGCATGTGTATTCCACCCGGGGTGTGCGTTTCCACCCTTATTTCTTTTAGGCCATGACCCTATGGTGTTATGGCCCTATTTTAGGTATATTTAGTCTACATTGTATGCATGCAAATATTTACTATTTTATATTGAGAATGTTGATAACTGTTATGGCAAGGCACTTTTATTCTCATACTTGTAATCTGAATTTTTAATATGCCTCATTTCTCTTGTTATAATTCTTTTGAACTTACCTAATTGCAATTAGCCCCCCTTTTCTTGTGGGAACATCTCTTTTTGCACTTTTAACCCTATATAATGCCCAAAGTATTTTATATATGTACATACTCAACCTTTATTGACCTCTTTGTTGTTTCCTATGTTCCGGGTGATGTTCACTTCCACCCAGGTTTAGGTACATTGGAAAACAAGAGCTCAAAGAGATCACCAACATAACATTGACTTAAGGATAGCTTGGAATGGTTGGGTTACCCTCTGCTACTAGCTTTAGTTATACTTAGTTTAAGTTTTTGTAAAATCACCTATTATGGTGAGGAACAATTGTATAGATGAATCATGAAGTGACTTTGTAATAGTTTTGATTCCGCTACTTTATTATTACATGGCTCTTGTATTATATCATTTGAGTAGATCCCCTTTCGGGTCCCACTCTTTACAAAATGGTATCAGAGCCTAAGCAGTCGGTAACTTGACTATTTCAAGATATCCTAGGATGACCCTTAATTAATTAGGTTGCTGACCCTTAGAGGTTGTTGATATAGCTATTTCCTAGTAGTAGAACCCTCAACTAGGGTTTTCAACCATAATATTTAAATCTCCTACACTCTCCTAGCCACTTGTGTGGATGAGAGTTAGTCTTTAGTATCCTTATCACCCCTATCCTCTGTATGGTGGTGGAAATTCCGCTACATGGAACTGACTTTTGTAGAGTTTGGTTTCTATTTCCTATTTTCTAGGATTATTCCTTATAGCTATGAAGTGTGGGTTGATTTAAAATGTCATACATAGGCATATTCTAGTTCTCACCTTAAATCCCTTTACCTCTGTTGTTCTCTAGCATGTCTTGCATACACCTACTATGGGGGTGCTGAGAACACATGAACTGTAAATATAAAATTTCGATGTAAATCTTAGAAATTTAGATGATTCCCTTGTTACTAAGTGATGGTATGAACGAGCTTAGTTATTGTTAGGCATGCCTTGCCTTCAATATGAAGAATCTCAATACATGTATGTCCCAAGACCACTTATCTAAGGATTTGATACCATGTTTGATTAGCTTTTATGCCTCATACATGAGGTTTAGTGGGTAGAAGCTATTAAGTTTTGTATAATATTCTTAATAGTTTGCCTCTTTTGCCTCCATGGTGCAATTAGATTACCCAGTGAATGATGTCATTGGTAAATCTACTATATAGTTCATCTTGTTTTGTGATGGGACTATGGTGGTAAATCGTGAAGTGTAGAAGGAACACATATACCTTGCTATAATTGTTGGATGATCTTATGACTCCCTTAGGTCTTGTGATGGGGTTGTGTCAATTAATCTTAAGAATGAAATGGGGAATGGTGGATGTCTTACCTCATTAAGGTTTGATGATTTTGACCATGCATAATAGGAAACCCTTCTCCCTCCCATGTGAAAAAAACCTAGTTGAGGTGTAGTCAAATGCCCTATGTGGTGTCTGAAGGATTAGACCCTTTAAGTAAAGGATGTGATGATAAAATAATAGTATGTGGTGGTTGAATTGGTTCTCTGGTTGAATTTGGCGCCAATTTTGGATTTTTCACCGCAAGTTTTGATTCGTCAAGCTTATTTTCATTATTAATTTATATGTATAAAAGAAAATTTTTTAGATTTTATCGATGGTTTTTGGAACCAAGTCACCACCACAAGAAAGTTGAGTAGTAGAGAATCTCTTTAGTGAAGTACCCTTAGTTGGCATGTTCAACCCTGATACCATAAGGCCTAAGACTGATATAGTTTGTTTCAAATATATATATTAGACCTATTGGATCCACCCTTTTGCCCCTTTAGGTTATGCACCAATTTATAGTTTAAACCTTTTAAGGGGTGGAGTTTCATACAGATTATTCTTTAGGAATCAAAATGTATAATCAGGATTAATAGCAGCTACAACAAGTAAAACTTGGATAACTCCTAGTATTAAGGACAAACATATGTGTAGGCTACCAAACTGAGACTCCCAGTTGAGCCTTGCTAATCATACCATCATAAGAATTACCTTGACAATTAATATAGATTTTAAGATTTTATCTTGAGTTATCCTTAAAAGATGTATTTAGTTAGATGTAGGAAAAAGTAAAAAAATCACTTGAAAGTTCAAATTAATATTCTATACCCCAAACCGCTAATAATTTAATGGTAGGATTGACTATATAGTATAGGCTGGGATGAACATACTCAGGATGGTGGAATTTCTGAGCCTTCCCATGCGACCATTTTAAATAATTATATGTTAATGATGTTTATGATGATGATGAGGAGTAGATGATGATGTCGATGATATTAATGATGACGATGTTGTGTTGTTGTTGTTGATAATGATGATGATGATGATGATGATGATGATGATGATGATGATGATGATGATGATGATGATGATGATGATGATTGTAATGATGACGAAGATGATGATGATGATGATGATGATGATGATGATGATGATGATGATGATGATGATGATGATGATGATGATGATGATGATGATGATGATGATGATGATGATGATGATGATGATGATGAGTAGATGAGAAGATGGTGACCATGATGATGTGGATGATGAGGATATGTAGAACAAGCTAGCACTCAGGTCTAGAAGTAGTTGGATTTCGGGGACGAAATCCTCTTTAAGGGGTGGAGTGTTGTAACATACTCAATTCCGGACACATAGGCTAATCCTCCATTCTTCTAGGCCCCTACTCGATTATACTGATATCCAGTAACCCTCTTTCTTTCCTCTTGTTTTAGGTGCCTTTTAGTGTGCACAATTCTCTAATTTTAGGATAGATTAGACCTTGTTGGGACCTAATAGCCTAATTGACTCTATTGTACCCCATGGACATAAATCTTAGGATGTTATAGCCCTAATAATTAAATTATGGGAGATTGGTGTATAGTGATACCACACTACTGTCCCGATATGGATTTAATACCATAGTGTGATGTTTAGATTTTGAGTGAGAGAACTGAATACAATTACAAAGGGTTTACTCAATTTGACCATTAGTATAAGTTAAAACCCTAATTAGATGACTAAGCACGTGATGGGGAAAATATGACACAAACAATCTCAACTACTAAAAATAAGTCCAAATTCGTGTTACTCACACCCAAATTAGCTAACCTACATAATTTGAGCTTAATTGGATATCATATACACCCCTAATCGCAAATTAGAAGATAGGATATAAGTTTGAGTGCCTTTATGTGTTTTATCTTGATGTCACACTCCTTTTCCTTAGTTTCAGATTATTCAAATGTCACACTACTTTCCAGTAATTTGATACTCGTCACGTGGATCTATATTCGGGTCGGGTATTCGAGAGATGGACTTCGTCCTCTTCCCCCGACAACCCCGTGCGAGAGACCTCCCACACGATTCTTTCCAGTGGTTGTTTCCTCCTCTCCTATCTCCCTCCACACTTAATCTTTTCCCCCAATTTCTTCTCACTCAGATCCGCCTTGACCGGACGAGTCCATTGAACCCTAATTGACACACTCTCTCCCCCCATATACAAAATGCCCAATGGCCGATATTCCTTCTTCGCTGTTGCCATTTCCGGTGACCTCGAAACCCAACCTGAGCAATCACCTAGCAGACCCTAATCACACAAAAAGCATCGCCCCATCCTCCTTCATCTTTCCCCTCGATCAATTGGCATGAAATGCCCCAGGCGCACCACATTGGGTTGAGCTATTCCCTCGGACATCTCCTCGCCATCCCAACAACCCGGTCCTCCTCCATCCAATCGTTCACGAGGTAACCATCTATGAACCCCGTTATTTCCATTGGTGCGTTCCTATTGTCGTGGTTCGACCTCATTCACTGGGTCGACTAGCACCACTGGTCTCCCCTATTTTGCCGCGCCATCGTGAAGGATTCTACAAATCCTTGACTCCCATATCTCTGTCAAACCCATCAGGGGTGAACGGTGGAACACATGCATTCATCGCGCATTGTGGCGATGATGGGACCTCCCCACCATTGCTGATGGCATCCATCCTAGTTTTGGACCAATTCTTCTCTGAACACAAGCCACACTGGTTATATGTACATCGACAGATTTTCTTTAGTTTCGCTAGTGTCTCTGGTTTCTGGTTTTGCACAGTCTGTCTCCTCGCGAGCGTGGGTTCCGGCTAAATCCTAGCGTCACAGTCATTTCTCGTCGTGTTCCCCTTTGTTGCAGTTTGTACCAGGCCCCCCCTTGGTCGTCACTGTTGTGGGGCTTAGCTCGACCCCGGCTCCCCCAGGACCAGAGCGATGGTTCTCCAGGTCCAGGGTGGAGAGATGAAGGTAGGGAGCTTTGTGATCCTTCGCCTGGGGTTTTGGATCGAAGGTCTTCACCTTGACCTCGAGATATGTGGAGCAACCATGGCGCAGAATGCAGGGATTTCAATCCCTGGGACGAAAGTCCAGTTCTGCCCATGTTGCCAAAATATTCATGTCACGCCCATGAGGGCATATTGGTAATTTAACTCTCATTTGACTCTACTGACCAAACTTAGCTTTCTTTTATTTCTCCATGGTCTGTGTGACAGTAAACCCTTGCTGATTCACATGTTATTCAGGGGTAAAAACGTCAATTGACAATTCAATTTCGTATTTAGCAAGAAATGATTTAAACTTATAAAAATCATAACTAATTATTGGTTCAGTAGAAAATACAAATAAATATGTTTTTGAGATTATAAAAATACGACCGATTTAATGGGAAAGTTTCACGACCTGATTTTGAAGTTTCAGTAGGGTCATTCTCTAAGTAAAGGTTTCAAGGTAAATTATATTAATTGAATGCACACATATTGTGACTAGGTTGAGACGACCCTGACCCTGTGCTTAGGAGGTGTTACTGAGTATTTAGGTCTGAACATAAGGTATGTACATCCTCTATTTTATTTTGGGCATTATTTGACTGAACCTACATTTCTTTAATGAGACATCTCTTGAACTATCAATTTTATTTAAAATCCAATTGTTGGACATTCATACTTTGTGCTTTTGATTCATATAAATTTATGTGATTGCTGGAATATTCATTTATAATGGGTCTTTGGAGCCCTCCTTCTATGATTGCCATTTTATGTGAAATTGACTAAAATGTTAGTCTTGCCACTCTATTTATGCATGTTACATGTTTGACTAGAATATCTAGAATAGTGGTACTTATGTACAACTATACTTATATAGGACGTGTGTATTCCTCCCGGGGTGTGCGTTTCCACCCTTATTTCTTTTAGGTCACGATCCTATGGTGTTATGGCCCTGTTTTAGGTATATTTAGTCTACATTGTATGCATGCAAACATTTACTGTTTTATATTGAGAATGTTGATAACTATTATGGCAATGCACTTTTATTCTCATACTTGTAATCTGAATTTTAATATGCCTCATTTATCTTGTTATAATTCTTTTGAACTTACCTAATTGCAATTAGCCCCCCTTTTCTTGTGGGAACATCTCTTTTTGCACTTTTAACCCTATATAATGCCCAAAGTGTTTTATATATGTACATACTCAGCCTTTGCTGACCTCTTTGTTGTTTCCTATGTTCTGGGTGATGTTCCCTTCCACCCAGGTTTAGGTACATTGGAAGACAAGAGCTCAAAAAGATCACCAACATGACATTGACTTAAGGATAGCTTGGAATGGCTGGGTTACCCTCTGCTACTGGCTTTAGTTATACTTAGTTTAAGTTTTTGTAAAATCACCTATTATGGTGAGGAACAATTGTATAGATGAATCATGAAGTGAATTTGTAATAGTTTTGATTCCACTGCTTTATTATTACATGGCTCTTGTATTATATCATTTGAGTGGATCCCCTTTCAGGTCCCACTCTTTACAATATCATCAGGAGATGTATTAGATGGCATCAACCTGCATTTTGAAGACTGACTAAAATAAATGGAATTCGTAGTTCTTTATTGGGTTATTATATGGAAGTGAAATCCTATATCCAAGATTTCTGTGATCTAATTTCAAACATTCTCTATGTGATTAGTTTTTTTTTCTTTGATTCACATTTAAAATTAATTTGATCCAAACCAACCTTTTAATTGAAACTGACTTAGATTTTTGAAAATTAGCAGTCTTACACCTAGCTAGCGTAGCTCCCTATGGTTCGACCTCGACTACAATTGATCCCGTATACTTGCAGGTGATTGACGAGCTGAGACATTTAATTATTTTAAAAGTCACTTGCCATTGGAAATTAATAGATGGACAAACAAGGGTTTCTACATCTTGGATGAGCGTGGGTAAAGAAGCTAGTCCCATTGCATCATTGCTTGGATGTAGCAAAAAATATGCAAGTGTAGCACATCTTGGACGAGTTTGGGTAAAGAAGATAGTCCTACCTCATCATTGCCCGCATGTAGTGAAAAATATACAAGGGCAACATTTTTAACAAAGGCAAGTCAAGAAGATAGTTCAACGAAAAAAGATTAGAGTTGGATCTTGGAATATTGGCTCTTTGATAGGAAAATATTTGGAGATAATGTATACCATGACGAGAAGAAAAGTCAGTATTGCTTGCTTGTAGGAAAAGTGGACATGAGAATGTTGTAGAGATATTGGAGACACATGGTATAAAATTTAGTATACATGTATTGATAAAAAAAGAAACGACGTAGGTATTATTGTTGATAAGATGTTGAAGGATGATGTTGTCAAGATCACAAGGATGGGTGATAGAATCATATCTATCAAGGTTTTTCTTGGGGGGAAAAGTTTTGACATTATTAGCCCCAATGCCCCCCCAGTTGGCCTTAGTGAGGAGGTTAAGAAGGATTTTTGGGATGACATGGATGAATTGGTGCAGGGAATACCCACAGATGAGAAGATCACTATTGGGAGTAGCAATGCTGGGTATGAGAGAGTTCATGGTAGTTTTGGATATGACAACATAAACGAAGAAGAAGAGAGGATATTAGACTTTGCAGTTGCATATGATATGATTTTCGCAAACACCTATTTCAAGAAAAGAGAATCTCATAAGATTACTTACAAGAGTGGGCCCAGTTGTAGTCAAACTGATTACCTCCTTACGAGGTGGGTGGATTGTAAACTATGCAAGGATTGTAAAGTGAGACCTAGAGAAGAACTCACGACCTAACATAGGTTGGTGGTTTTGGATATTGACACGGAGATCAACAAAGGCAAGCATAACACAAACCAAATATAGCAGGATCAAGTTGTGGAATCTTAAAGGAGAAAAGAAATTTACTTTTTATAATAAACTCATCAAGGAGGGAACTTGGAACTTGGAGTCTGATGTTAACACGATCTGACATAACATGAGCTCCTGCATAATTTTTTTACCAAAGAGGTTTTGGGGGAGTCTAAAGGTTGTGGGCCTGCATAAAAGACACTTGGTGGTGGAATGATGAAGTACTAGAGGCTATTAAACTAAAAAAGGAGATCTATAGGAGCTTACCAAAATCCTGAGATGATGCAACACTCCAAAGATACAAGCATGCAATAAAAGAATCTTAAAAGGTTGTTCAGGAGGCAATGACTAGATACTCTGATGATATTTATAAGAAGTTGGATACAAGAGAAGGGGAAAAAGATATATATATATATATATATAAAATGTCTCATATAAGAGATAGGAAAGGAGAGAGTTGAGTCAAGTAAAATGCATTAAGAATTAAGAAGGTAGAGTGTTGGTGAAGGACGATGATATCAAGAACCAATGGAGAAATTTCTTCCACAAGCTTTTCAATGGAGATACTGTAAATAATGTTAGAGGCTCGTGTGACATGAATATAAGAGGTATCATTTACACATGACAAGTTTCACTGTTTGAGGTCAAGAATGCTTTGATAAACGATGAAAATGAGAAAGACATGCAAACAATGCATATTCCCATTGACGTATGGAAGAGTATGGGGGGTGAAAGAGTTATGTGGTTAACAAATTTCTTTAACAAAATCATGAAGACTAAGAAGATGCTGGATGAGTGGAGAAATAGTACTATAGTCCCCATCTATAAGAACAAAGGTGATGTTTACTACTACACAAACTACAAATGTACCAAGTTGACGAGTCATACAATGAAGCTTTGGGAGAGGATTATTGAGTATAGGCTAAAATTTATAACGCAAATATCAAACAACCAATTTGGTTTCATGCTTGGAAGATCAACAACATATGCTATTTTTCTAATAAGGAGGCTTATAGAGAAGTGTACATATCTATACCATCTGAGTCAGTCCTCTCGTAACTTGTCCTTAATGATTGCCGCCCCCACTTTATTCCTGGTATAGTCATTTCTCAAGCGATCTTGTCTTGTCTTCTCACGCATCCATCTCAACATACGCATTTCAGCCACGTTCATCTTGTTGAGACCTTATTTTTTCACCACCCAACATTCACTTTCACAGAGCATAGTTGGTTGTATGGTTGTTCTATAAAACTTTCTTTTTAATCTGAAAGGGGTCTTTCAATCACATAATACTCCAGTTGCACTCCTCCATCTCAACCATCATGTAGTGATCCTATGGCAAACATCATTTTGAACATCCTCATATGTTTGAATAATAGAATCCAAGTAATGGAATTTTTCACATTTTGATATAGCTACTCCATCCAACATGGATCCACCATTCACACTGTGAGATTGGCTGAAATTGCAATGCATATACTTAGTTTTGCTCTTACTATTCAAATGGATTCCAATGCCTTTCTCCAAAATTCATCTTTATCATTCAATCCATCTTTAGTTTCATCCATCAATACAATATCACCAGCAAATAACATACACCAAGAAATATCATTCTGAACATTCTTTGTCAACCCATCCATAACAAGAACAAACAGATATAGGCTAAGTGTGGATCATTGGTGTACCCCAACTGTAATAGGAAAAGTTGGTGTCTCTCCTCTAAAAGTCTTCACACTTGCAGTAGAGCTATCATACATGTCTTTAATCAAGTCAATGTATTGAATTGGCGCACCCTTTTTCTTCAAAGCCATCCATAGTACTTCCTTGGGTACTCGATCATAAGCTTTTTCCAAATCAATAAAAACCATATGTACAATGCAAACCAACTAATACGCATATACGAAGCAATGCTATTCAGTCAAACACAACTAATAGAAGAAAAGGAAGACCTAAATTAATATGGGAAGAGCTTATAAAGAGAATCTCTACATTTCGACCGTAATATGACCCATAATAGAGCTGAATGAAAGTAAATGATCTATAGCCGATTCCAACATAGTGGACACTAAGACTTAGATGATGATGTTGATGATCACCATATAAACTCTTTCCTACCAAACATGCTGGAGGACCATGGCTCGGGCTCCCAACAGATTGGGCCAACGCCGCGGACACGTGAGTAGTTTCCCGGTTCCACTGACCCTCTTCCACTGCGTGTTTCGGCCGGGAATCGTAACCGCTGTTCCTTGGACCCGTATTTTATTAGCTGGGGTTATACCGTCCTGTTAGACCTCTTTCTGAAGGGATCACCAGGCCAGTTCCCATTTCAGGCAGCAGCGACGTCAGCACCGACTTTTGCTAGCCATCGAGGTTGAAGAATCCGGACAGCGAGTGAGGAAGAGGAAATGAAGGAGAGTGTGAGCGGCAGCGGCGCAGGTGAAATGGCAGACGGCGGAGGTAGGGCTAGCTCCCTTGCCGAGCGCATTCGCTATTGTTGTAGCATTCCACGGCTTCAGTAGATTATCACCGTTAGCTCCTCCAATCGAGTTATGTAGTCGTAGTAGCCCCCTGCTGTCAATTTGACTTGGATGGTTTCACCTGTCGGACAATTCTTCGATCAGCTCTATAAACTGAATGCAGAGCTACAATTATGACGACCGTGGTCGGATGGCGGGCTATTGGTGTTGTGTTACCGTCTGACTTCTCTAACTGACGCTGATTTTACCTATTTCTTGATTGAATTATAATTTGATACATCTCCGTAGCCAAAGAACTCTCAGTAATGTCAACGTCTTAGTTGCAGGGACTAACTGTGCTTAAACTATCGGAGTGGACTGTTGGAGTTGTCTAGAATGTTTGTTTATACCATTCTGTGACAGATGGACAAATTTCCTGTAGATGACAGTCTGCAAGTCATCTAGTTTACATATTATAATATTGAATGGATGGGTGTACTAAGAAGAATTGTGAATGGGGTGGACATATCAGGCTGCCGTGAACAAAAAATCTTTATCCCCGAATGCATATATTCACTGCAAATCTGGTTAAATACATCTCATCTATGTGGTTCTTGTTTGTTGACATTGTTATTTTAAACACATCAGTGCCTCGACAATAATGCAAGCTCTTAGCTTCTAGAAGTTCAGGATTAATAATCTTATAATTATGGACTATTTTTTTTTACTAAATTTACCATAATATCTTCTTACTAAATTTATGTTCACCTATTCAGTTGTATGTTTTACTTTCCTGCAAATTTCCGTCATCTGCTTATGTTTCCGTCTCTAATGCTGTTTGCAATTGACCTATTTTTGATGTTATTTACACAATGGTATCTTATTTGTGTTTTAATGGATGTATGGGTCATCTTTTCTACTCATGCTTTTATTCAATTTGTTTTGTCAGATTACCTCAGTAATCCACAGAATGCAGTCCCTCCTGTAGAAGGTGTTGCTGGAGGAGGCACTGGCTATGGTTGGACTGATGGTGGCTTCCAAGCCTTAGCTACTTTTGTGGGAGATATTGATCCTGTTAGAGTTCCATCTGCAGAGTTATTAAATGCTTGGTTCATGCCAAGCACTACAAATATTGGGCGACAAGAACAACCTCAAGTTTCAGACAATGTTAGTTGCCTTCGTTCTTTAGATCAATTTCACCATTTATATTCTCTGCAAAAAATGTCATTATGGTCAGTTTGGTCCCAACTGGGCGAGTTTGGAAGTAGGGCAAGATTGGACATCACTTACCGCGAAATTTTATAATATTGGAGACAATTTGATTGGTGTTGAGGATTTTTTTACTTTCGGTGACTTGTGACATCTTATACCAATTTCAGTCATGGTTTGCTAAATATTTCCATTGCTACGGAGGTAAAGTAGGTAAGGCAGTTGAGAAGATTGCATTGTTATTATTAGGAAGGTGCTACGACCTTTCCGCTATATTCTTTGTGCATTCATGTTGGAAGTAACAGTACAATTGTCTCCCACGTTGATGAGTAGGGAATGCAGTCCTCTTTGGGCTTAACAATGATTGCTGCGACACTTAAAAAAAAAAAAATTGGCCATTCTATTCATCCCGTGGTCTGGGCTCGATCCTGGGACCTCTCGCTAACAAACCGAGTGTCTAACCGTCTTGGTGTCTAACCGATTGCTGCGACACTTATTCCCTAACAACTGCAGCCAGCAATTCTTCAATGTAAGTTGCTCACTGGGCCTGTTAAACCAATCTTTCATAGAAATTGGCTGGAGGATGGGCTTTTGTTGGGGATAGACGACTTTACACTTGAAGCGCAATGGGGGAAAAACTCCCCCCTAGGACCCCAAAACTGTGTGGAGATCTGATATGACAGGGATAAGTAAAATCAAAGGCCCGCACAATTCAACTGTGGCACAAACCACAATGATAACAAAAAAATCCCATAAGAATCCAATGTCAGGAAGAATTGAACTCGAGACATACTTAGTAACGTGGTGCAATCACCACCCTATCCTTGTAGGCATGTAGCAAAAGTTCATGTATCTGACCAGATAATCAACTTTACATTGGTGGTTACCTTGCAGTTTGCAAAAAATAGTAGGCAAAATACATAAACTAATTGAGTTTTTGTATTATTATTTACATAATATTTTCATATAAAGTTTGGTGTTTAAGAGTGATTTGGACCGTAAGAGATCCAAACCGGAATAGTGACAGATTTAGGATCCACATTCTTTTGGCTTGCTTGAAAAAGTCAAAATTAATGAAAAATTGAGAAAGTCGACTTTTTTTGTTTTGTTTAAGTCAGGTCAAAGTTTGGTCGATTATATCGGGAAAGGTAAAAATAAGCTGAGTGTATACATTGTGTGTATGTATATACATGTCTGCATGTACAAACATGCACATTTATTTAATACATTGTGTGTATGTATATATGTGCACATGGATGTGATATATATATATATATATATATATATATATATATATATATATATATATATATATATATATATATATATATATATATAGGGCATGTATTTAATACCCGCACGGGTAGCTACCCGTCCCCTATTTTGGTTATTTTTTTAAGTTTCTTACTTTTGACATGTAGAGGGTTACTTTACCTTGCAAACTGTTACTTTTCATGCATAGATAGTTACATTTGCAACAACTATAACAAATATACAATTATATATATATTTGCTGTGTATTCTGCCCAGATTTACTTTTTAGTCGTATAGTTACTTTTTAATCATCATAGTTACTTTTTTATCCAACGAGTTATTTTCTGACCATATAGTTACTTTTTGGACTGACGGGTAGCGAAATCCAGGCTAGACCCGCATGGGTATTGAATGAACGCCCATATATATATCAATTTTTTTGTCCTAGTCATATCAAAGTTCAGTCAATTATACCGGGAAAAGTAAAAAATAAGCCGAGTGTATACATTTTGTGTATGCATATACATGTCTGCATATACAAACATGCACATATATGCACACATGGATGTGATGCATATGTATGTATGTATGTACGCACATACACACATATGATATACTTGTATGCACACATATGTTTAGATTGAATGTGTTTGTGTATAGTGTGAAAAATAAGATGTGTTTTGTATTTCTTATTGATAGATGACAAACACCACTCCTATATGTAGGAGAGGAGGCAAGTACAAGGAAGCAAATTTAACCCTAATGGGCTAAGACAATTATACCCACGAACCTATTAACTAATGATATATCTAATATCTAACACTCCCTCTCAAATTGGAGTATGGGTAAAACACATCCAGCTTGGACATACAAGACCCAGTTAGACGATACGACAAGTAAGAAATAAAAATGTCACCCCCATACAAATATTTTCACTCACCCTTAAACATGACTCTCCAACTAATATAAGAACATCGAATAATGCCTCCCTCGAAGTTGTGTTTTGCATGCTGGAAATACACGGGCTTGAAAAGAACTTTTGAAGTGTTTTTGGAATGAGGAAAGTACCGTTAATCTAGAATAGATCAAAGCACTACATATACAACATCTTCACTAGAAAAAGAATGTGTCATAGGAATAAGCGCAATCAACACATCCCACGATGTAGCAGTAGAGGAGGTTTTCAAATCATCTGGAAAGTGTCGCTAACTTGACCAAAGTACAGAAGACCACGAACATGCATAACGTGGCATGAACACATGCACGATGGTCGATGAGGTGATGTTGACTGCCGAGTTGGATCCTTAACTCTGGAGCGTGGTCTTGATGAGCTTGATAGGAATGAAAGCGCCATTAAGGAAAACCCAATTAGATAAAAGCACCATCTCTACATTTGAGAAACAACATATGCAACTTCGAGAAGACATCAATAAGTAGCTTGGTGAAAAAATTGGATGAACATCAACCTTGTGGATGCAATATTTATAGGACAAATATCAACGAGCTATGATAAATATTGATGTGTAAAAGCAAACATCTATCTCTTGACAATGGAACAAGATCGTCAAAACACTAACACCAGAGGGAACAAGAGGTTGGAATAAGCGCATCAACCCTGTTCTAATGTGCCAATGTTGCAACTAGATCCTTCAACATCGCATGAAAGTTTGGCATATTGGAATAAGTGCATACAACCAACCTATGTGCATACCGTATCACAAATACGGAGCAGCACAATGTCATTGGGAAACATATATCTTACAAATAAGAGAAGGCTAATCGTTGTATTAGATAAGAGAAACCCTGCTCCTATAAATAGGAGAACAAGGAAGCGTACAGGACATAAGACAACCCTAATGGGCCAAGACACTTAGGCCCATATTACAATCTAATAATAAAACACAACTAAATAATCTCAACACTCCCCCTCAAGTTGAAGTTGGGAGAATCCCAAATCAGGTTGCAAACAGAGAGTCAGACTAGAAAACAAAGAAACAAAACAAAAGGATAAACCAAGCCCATACAAGAATTTTCTCCCCCTCAATATTACATTAAAGCACTCTGACACTCACTCATACTCTCCCCCTCAAGTAGATACTCAAAGCAATCAGGCAAGCAGGTCACAAAAGCTTTTTGATCATCTGGAGCAGAAATAAGCAACAACACGGTCATCTGGAGCATAATTAAACAGCAACAAAGCATCATGGTCTTTATCTCAGCCGCCAACGTCGTAGCCCAGAGAGTGCTGGTCTACAGTAAAATTGTCCAGAAAGTGCTGGCTCACAAAGTCCAGAGAGTGCTGGAACACAGAAGAAGAAAGTCGACGTGCAAACAGGGCACGGACAAAGAAAAAGGTCAACATGCGCAAAGCATGGACAAACCAGAGAGTGCTGGCGCACAGGTGGTCAAAGTCCCAAAGAGTGTAGGGTCATAACAGTCAACGTGCAAATAAAGCACGGACAAATAGAGAGTCAACGTGTCAAAACACGGACATGCCAGAGAGTGTTGGCGCACAACAACAAAGTAGGTGACGTAGCCAGATAGAAGACCATCAACTTGAAAAAACAAGCAGTAGACATGAAACTCCAGATAGTAATTAAGTTCTCAAAGAAGCATACGTCCACAAATTCTTCAAGAAGTACATAAAAAATCACAAATATATACATAGCTATGAAAAGGTCCTCATAGATATAAGTTGAATAAATTTCCTCTCTTCATCTCATTTCTTCTCTATTTCTCCCCCTCACACCAACCACGGAAGGAACCAAGAATGGTTGGGGTGGACAATTATAAGAAACACCGTAGAAAGAAAATAAGTTGTAGCATTGTCAGAGGCTTTGATCATGTTTGTTTGGGGTTGTAATGCGAGGGAAAACAACCACTGGTTTTGGTTTTGATAAACAAATTGAAGAAAAGATGGGCTGATGAGACTTGCACAACCATTCAAACTTGTTGATGGCAAGGATGGTGGCTATAAAAAAGTTGGCTTTGTTGTCGCTTGTCGCTCCCGCACTGCAACAACAAATCGTGAAAAAGAAAAATGTTCTACACAATACGTGAGTGGAGAAAGGTGACAGTTTTCTTCTTCCTCCGTTTGGACTCTCGCAGTATTTTTATTGTAAAATAATTGTGACCTTTTCTTTTCCCGGCAGCAACAGTTAGCTTAAGATTTAAAAAAATAGGACAACTCCACTCACATAAAATATTCATACAACTATACTCCAATTTGAGAAGGTAGCAGCAGGTTGCCGTCATGCGAGGATTGTCTCTTTGGATTTTTTTAATATAAAAATAACTATGCAGATCGACTGGCATCTACTAAGAGATTGTGGCGAGGCATATGTCCATGTATAGGGGGAGTGGCTGCGCGGCGGCAAGGCAATAAGCATGAGTGGCCTCTTTTCAATCAGTGGCAAGTCAGAGTGAGATATTGATTCAGTAGGGCTACGAAGAGCAACCAGTGGCTGTTGTGAAGCACCGCGGCGACAACGTCGACTGGTGAAGTTCAGATGTGGAACGGGAGGAATACGATCCACATTAGAGGAGTCGACTCGGTGAAGTTCGGTAAGTCAACGATGCATTGCAGTAGCTGTGTTGCTTACGGAGGTTGGCAAGGAGAGTATGACAGAAGACAATGAGTCTCTTGTGCGGCAAGCAAGCGCATTAGCGGCAACAACAACGGATCTATGGCAACAACCGGTGGAGCGTATAGGAGATGATGCAACCAGAGAAAGTGAAGAGAACAATCAAAAATTTCCCTGCGGGCAACCAATCTCTGCCAAGGGCGGCGGCCGCCCGCAAGGGGACGCTCCTTTTTCTTTCTCTCTCTCACGTAGGGTTTTGGTCCCTAGGACGGCTGCTCTGATACCATCTTACAAAAAAGAGAAGGCTAATCGTTGTATTAGATAAGAGAAACCCCGCTCCTATAAATAGGAGAACAAGGAAGCGTACAGGACATAAGACAACCCTAATGGGCCAAGACACTTAGGCCCATATTACAATCTAATAATAAAACACTAACTAAATAACTCTCAACAAGATGCACCAATGACACTGGACATAGATTCTTAAGTGAGAATGAAGCCCCACAAAGACATACTTTAAACTAAACCCTAATGGACCAAGACATACTTGGGCCGATATACAATTAGACTCAAATAACTTAACTAAATTAACTAGACTCTCTAATACTCCCCCTCAAGCTGAAGCTTGGGAGAATCCCAATTCGGCTTGCAAACAACCAAACAGACTAAAGAAACAAAGAAGCAGAAAAAAGTATAAGCCAAGCCCATACAAGAATTTCCGCCGATCAATATTACAATAAAACACTCATCACTTCAATACTCCCCCTCAAGTAGATAATCCTAAGAAGATATGCAAGCAGACTGAATCTGAATCTAAAGCATGTTGTAAGTCGCTGGTGCAACTCACAAACAGGTCAGAAGCTTCTTGATAAGAAAGATATGACATCTGGAGTAGTAGTAAGCAACATCAAGAAGGCATCAGTGTCTTCATCAAAGTTGCTATAGTCGCAGTCTAGAGAGTGCCGGTCCACAGTAGAAAAGTCCAGAGAGTGTTGGTTCACAAGTCCAGAGAGTGCTGGTTCACAGTAGAAAAATCCAGAAAGTGCTAGTTCACAATAGAAAAGTCAACGTGTGCAGGCACAAACAATTGTCAACGTGCAAATCACGGACAAAAAGTAGAAAGTAGATCGACGTAGTCGGATAGAGAGTATCAACTTAAACAAGTAGTAGATATGAAGCTCCAGATAGTAAGTTCTCCAAGAAACATACAGTCAGCAAAAACTTTCAGATGCAAATATCAATCGTAGAATTCCACAAATTTTTCCTAGAGGAGAGAAACCTGGAGGAGAGACACCGACTTTTCCTATCACAGTTAGGGTACACCAAGGATCCACACTCAGCCCATATTTGTTCGTTCTTGTTATGGATGAGCTGACAAAGAATGTTCATGATGATATTCCTTAGTGTATGTTATTTGCTGATGATATTGTTTTGATTGACGAAACTAAAGATTGATTAAATGATAAAGTTGAGCGTTGGAGAAAGACATTGGAATCAAATGGATTGATGATTGGCAGGAGCAACTCTGAGTATATGCATTGCAATTTCAGCTAATCTCGCAGTGTGAATGATGGAGCCAAGTTGGACGGAGTTGATATAACAAAATGTGATAAATTTCGTTACTTGGTTCTATTATTCAAATAGATGGGGATGTCCAAAATGACGTTTGTCACAGGATCACCGCAGGATGGTTGAAATGGAGGAGTGCAACTGGAGTATTATGTGATCGGAAGATCCCTCTCAGGTTAAAAAGTAAGTTTTATGGAACAACTATACGACCAGCCTTGCTCTATGGGAGTGAATGTTGGGCGGTGAAGAAACAAGGTCTCAACAAGATGAACATGACTGAAATGCGTATGTTGAGATGAATGTGGGAAGACAAGAAAAGATCGCTTGAGAAATGACTATATCAGGAATAAAGTGGGGGTGGCGAGCATTGAGGACAAGTTGCACGAGGGCCGACTCAGATGGTACAACATGTGCAACACAGACCAACTAATGCGCCTATACGAAGCAATGCTATTGAGTCAAGCACAATAAATAGAAAAAGAGGAAGGCCTAAATTAACATGGGATGAGCTTATAAAAAGAGATTTTGAATCTCTACATCTCAACTAGAATATGGCCCATGATAGAGCTGAATGGAAACGAAGGATCCATGTAGTTGACCCATACTTGTATAGGCGGCTAGGCGGTCATTCCCACCTACGGGAAGCCTAGGAGGCCTAGGCGCCTAGGCACCCGCCTAGGCGTTTCTAGGCGTTCTTCATATTTGTTTATATTTTACATATATATAAATGATTTTGTGTATACAATCAGTTATATTCAAATATGTACATCATTATGTACATTTGTATCACTTATCCTTAAACTTAATCAATCATAACTTCACTTACATCCATGGTAATAAAAAACCCGCTTTGAGGCTTACGCCTCTTGGTGAGGCTATCCCAAATGCGCCTCGAGGCTTACGCCTCGGTGTGCTAGACTGAGGCTTACGCCTCGCATTGTCTGAGGCCCGCCTCAAAGCACTGAGGCTCTGAGGCTTAGTTGAGGCGTACGCCTCAATTCTAGATGATAAAGTCTGATGTTAACCATCAAATTGTGTACTTTTAAGATTATTACAAACACTTAAAAAAAAAACAGATCTTATAGTTAATTGTTATTTCTTATTAATGAACATTTCATCATCAATCTCTAAGTTACAATTTTCAATCTTCTTTGTCAAATTTATCATTGTTTGTTTCCTTATTCAGTATCTTGTTGAATTTCGTATCATTGTTAATTAACTTTGGTTTCTTGTTCCCACTAATTTGAAATTCTATCTCCTTTAGTTTTTCTGCCATTGACATCTTTTATTCTAATAGTATAAAAAATTGATATCTCGTTACATATTTATTTTGGTATTGTGGTGGGTCCTTAGTCTATATTATCACTATTAAGTTTCACAATTAATTTCTATTTCATTTGGTTATGTTTGTATATACCTATTTCTGTTATACACATGCATATACATAACACACACACACATATATATGTAATTACATGTATAAATTTATTTTTGTTACCGCCTCATACATATTTTGAGGCTTACGCCACAAACGCCTCGAGGCTTACGCCTCGCCTCACTGAGACAAAAACGCCTCATTACGCCTCACCCATTTTTCAACCTTGCTTACATCACACATGTCACGACCTAAGATAGACCTATTCGGCCTTAATTTGACCTAACGCGGATCTGAATTGGACCTAATTTAACTCAATCTTACCTAATTTAGCAAAAGCCAGACTGATTTTGGCATAACATGACCTAACCAGACGTAACTTCCCCTAGTTTGTCCTACATTTACCTAAGAAGCCATAATTTAGCGAAATCAGATCAAATTCCCCCAAATAAGACATTTTTCCCTAAATCAGACCTATTTTCCCCAAAGCAAACCTAATCTGCCCAAATCAGATTTGATTTGACCTATATTAGATCTATTTCTTCCCCAAAATAACTAAACATCATTTAATTTGACCAAATTCCGACCATAATTTATGCTAATTTTGTCTTCAAGTGTCTTAATTTGGGCCTAAAGGGTCTTAGGCATCCACTTTAGCTATCTAAAAGCCTAGGCACCCAGTTTAAGGCGGACCACCTAGAGCCTAGGTGGCCCAAGCGAGCCTAGGCGGAGCCCAGGCGGGAGCCTGGATAACTATACCTCAACATAGTTGGGACTGAGGCTTAGATGATGATGATGGTGATGATGAGAAATCCACAAACTCTTCAAGAAGTACATAGAGACCACAGATAAAGAGCAGCAAGAAAATCCTCATAGATAGGAGTAGAAATTTTCTCTCTAAATCGCCGCCCCTCGCGGGGGATCAGGGGGAGAGCTCCCGAAAAAATGGTCTATAATTTTTTTTGAGAGAAAACAAGCACAAATCCATGATATATAAAATCCAACAATAATCAAGTTCATGAGGATTTTGTATGCCAGTAGAGGGTTGGATCAGCTTTGCACAGAACTCTTGCTTGCGATGCCCGAGGTGTAGGAGGTCGTTGAACAAGTCATCATATCACACAATTGGTTTCTTTTTTTATAAATAAAGTCCTGAACACCCATAAACTGGCCAACAACGAAGAAGAAATCAAAGCACGTTGGTGTGCCACCCGCACAGCCAAGTAAACTAGCAATATTGACCGACGATATATCTAATAGAACTTGTTCTCCTATAGAAGTATAACCTCATGGTGACCAGGCTGACTTGCCATAGCTCCAATGGGCAAGGTTGGGCGTCAGAGTATAATAGTGGGCGATGGAGAGAGGCCTCCAACGGTGAGCAACCTCTCCATAACCTTGAAGGATACCGTCCCGGCTGATGAACATTGACGGGGTAGAACACACGTCAGTGGTGCGCCACATGGATGCTATGCCGAAGTAGTATTCTCTTTACGGTGATCCACAACACAACTACAATAGAGACTCATTGGTGGAACCCGAAACAGCTTGCGCCTCTCCTAAGGACATAAACACCTAGTAGAAGTCTACTTCTTCAAAAAGGGTATAAGATAATTGGATAGTAGCCGATCAGGAAGTTTCCTGAGGTTTTGCGACATGAAAGGGAAGGAAAGAGGGAGAAATAGGGGCAACGGGGGATGAAAGGGAAGGAAACCGGGGAAGACAACGGTTTTTCGTTTGCTCGGGTATCAACAACGACACTTTTTTAAGGAGATCCAAAGCAACCAACAGTAGGGACACTGGCGGAAGAGCAGGCGTGGCTGTAGATACAACATGATGGTTTTGGCAGGCATATAGGCGTCAATAAGGGCAGTATCGCGTGATCGACGTTGGGTTATAGGAAGCCAAAACGGCTGGGTTACTTCATTATCATCAGGTGTGTTGGGCAAGGAGATAATAGTATAAGAGGCTGGATAGATGCCCGACGAGCCACCAAGCTAAGAAGGGCAGCTGCCGCCCATAGGCGGAAGAAAATACTTTTATCTCCTCTAGGGTTAGGGTTGGATCGTTGCTCTGATAGACTGATACTATGTTGTAAAGTAAAAGAAGGCTATGCGATATATTTGATAAGAGGAATCCCCCTCCTCTATATAGGAGAAGGGGGAAGTGTACCGATTTTAGACGTAACCCTAATGGGCCAAGACATACTTGGGCCCATATACAATAAGACTCAAATAACTTAATTAACTAGGTTCTAATATGGAGGAAGGGAATTTTTGGAGGTCTGGGTAGCTTTGTGTCGCGATTTAGCGGTGATGGCTGGCAACATCCGTAAGTTGTAACTTTGCGTGCCCGAATAGTAGTAGGTTTTGCCGCCTGCGGCGGTGTGGCGTGAGGCTACTGTTTCCGCGGCTACTGCTACGTTTATTGGCCATAGTGGTCAATGCTTGCGCCTAGGCCGACCGCTTTGCGGTTGGCTCGAGCGGGCCAAAAGTGGCTTGCTGTTGGATTTCGTCTGGTGGCAGTCTGCCACGAGCCTTCAGATGGTAGTATTTTTTCTACTCACAGGGATGATGGTGGTCTATTACTGGCCTTTGGCTTGCTTCTAGCTTGTTGACGGCTATCAACTACTATATGGGGACCGACAACTGCCCTTTGCTAATGACGGGCCAGGGTTGTTCCTTTCTGGCGGGGCTGCTGCTGTTGTGAGTGACAGACGTTGGGTAGGCCTTGTCCATAGCTGGTGGGAGGCAGGTGGCAGTTGCTATAAAACCAAAGGCACCTTAATATAAGTGGATGCATGTGGGTGGCCTCGAGGAAGGGGCGGCCGCCCACTGGCTTAGATCTCTTCTGTTGCTTTCTTTTTCTTCTTTGGAAGGAGAGTGGCGGCTCCTTAAGGGGTGGATGAACAAAAGAGGTGGCAGTGGCTAGGTTTAGGGTTCCCTAAAAGCGTACTGTTAGGATATCATGTGTAAGTGTGGGTATTCAACTCGAAACCAATTGGCAATGAGTGAATGTACACACCTTATAAGCCTAAAGATGCCTCCAAACTCAATGGTGTGAGACTATTCACATCCCCTCTCAACTGCAATCTCTCGTGTGTTTTGCACATGTTTTTATTTAGTAGGGTATGAATGTCCTCACGCTTGTTTTGTAGGTCCTGCTCTAATACCATGTGGAAAATAAGATGAAGGCAATAAGAGTAATGCAATTTGACAAATCTCTGATCTTGTATATACAAAAGGGGGACACTTGCAACTTGGGCTAATGGCCTAGCTTGCTTAGGCCCATATGCATAATAACATAATAACTAATAACTCCAAAAGTATGCTTAAGAAATGGATATTGGATATTAAATAGAATCTGTTAGACAATGCAAATGCTACTAGAATAATTCAGGCCAGCCATGGTAATGGGACCTATCTCATAAATAATTTTGGTTTGATGGGGAGTGTCACATTGCATCTACCCATTATTTAACCCCTCTCCGCACAGTACCTCACCCAATGGTGATCAAGATACAGTTCTTCTATCATATGGACAATCACTAAGCTGTGTGAAACATGGGAATACCATTAAAAGAAGATGACACAGGGTGGGCGAGTATTCAAGTAATCACTTAAACAAGTGTCTATAAGTGGTGGCATGTAGGGATGTAAAATGGTAACTCCAAATTAGATCTACAAGATGGATCTCCTTCCATCTGTTTTCTCTCGATTTGCCCTTTGAAAGTAAGGCTCTTGACCTAGGTTCGTCATGAAAGACCTTGAAAATTTTATAAATTTATTGTGCAGATTTAACTTTAGGCCATCTTCCATTCTACCTACATTGAATTATTATCCTTTTCTTTTGAAGATCAACCTTTTGGTGGCAAGAAATGAGAGGGAAAGCACTCAAATAGCTTTACGGCCAAAAGTATCTTGGGGATGTCGTGGAGTTGCTGGCACTGTAAAAATTCAGTGCACTGATTTATGTTCCACTTCTGGTGACAGGTAGAATTTAATCATCTTTTTCCTTCTGATATTTAGCGCTCTGATTATGGTTGCCACAGGCTGGCTGTTGGAAAATCGTTGACAATGCGTCAGGTAATGCCTATCTTAGGTGTGCCTGATGCTCTTGCACCACTTGACTTACCAGCTGCTCAGATAAACTTATCTCCTGGGTATTGTATTTTCCTCTATACTTGCAGTTCTATACTGGTTCCTTCAATAAAAGCACCTCTCTTTATTTCTATAAAGCAACCTTTTTAGTTTCCATGGATAACTCACTGTTCGTTTATTTTTGCTTTTATATAGAGAAACGTCTGCTGTCTGGATCTCTATTGATGTTCCTGCTGATCAGCAAACTGGTCTGTATGAGGGGCAGATCAGTGTTACTGCCATAGCACCTGATGATCTGTAAGGACTCTTGTTTATGAATTATATATGAGATAATAATCTCGTCAAGTTTTTAATTTATGATTTCTAATTTTTGTTATAATAACTTTTATCGGAAACTGAATTGTGTGTGGACAAAGAACTTAATTATTTTATCACAATTGATTTTGCAGTTCTTCACCTTTGAGGAATGAGAAATACCAGATATATCAAGACCTCCAGAACTGTCTCGAAATTGCTGAGACTGTGGAAGGACAAACTCCCGAAGATGTGGTATATTTTATGTGTTTCACTTAGATATAACTTTTAACTAATAATGCCCAGCTAATTCTCTACCTCACCATCCTTATTTGTCATAGGTAGAACGAGTAAAATCTGTAACTTCAACATTGAGGAAAGTTCTGACATCATCTACGTTTAGCGAATTAACAACAGTGCCGGGGGATATGATGGATGAGGATGTTGCCAGTAATATTTCGATCCAACTGAAATTGAGTGTGACGATATGGGATTTCACCCTACCTTTAACACCATCCCTTCCAGCTGTCTTCGGTGTATCCTTTGTTAGCATTCTGTGACTAATCACTTTGTTAGCAATTTCATTTGAGTGTTAGGGATTCTTAATCTTGTTAGTACTTTTGTAGTATCAGATGTGCAAGACAAAAGATTTGCTGGTTTTCTAACTCAGCTGGTTTCATTCAGCAACAATTTATTGACCAAATACTCTTTTCTTCATGGCTACTTATATTTGATTCAACCTCAAGTATGCTTCAGTTATGATCTGCACTTTGTCTAGTTATCAGTCTCTATTCAAAACAACTGGTTAGTAGATCATAACTCAACTTTTTGTTCACTATAATTGGATATATGATTCTTGTGTCCAAGATGGAGATGATCTCTCCTTCATACAACACCTATTCTTCTTCACTGATAAATATTCAGCTAAAAATTATGAACTGCATTCTCCACACAAACTTTTATATTTTTGTCAAAACAATTGTGATCTTTGTTTCCATCATCATATAACTACTGTTTTACCCTTCAGCAATGACTTGTCCCTGAGTGGAACAACTCAATAAGTCTATAAGACCCCGCAATATGGCAAATCAGCTAGTTTTTGCCAAGTTTGTCAAGTTAACCAAAGTAGAAAACTTCAAGAATAGTAGTAATATTTTGTCAGTTTTTCTTGGCTTTACGAATCCTTGTCAAGGATCCGTAAAGCTGTCAAGGATCCGTAAAGCCAAGGAAAACTGACAAAATATTACTACTATTGTTGAAATACTATGCTTTGGTTAACTTGACGAGAGAGTTTTCTATAGACTTGGCAAAAGGTAGCTGATTTGCCATATTGCTGGATCTTGTAGACTTATTCAAGTGAGTTGTTGTGCTGATGATTCACTGTCTGGGTGTTACCATAAAAAACATTCCCTAAGTTATCTATTGGTCAGGTTGGTATTTGCTATTCCTTGACATCCTTAAGATTTCGGAAACCGTTATAGAGGATCGTTTCGGGGTGAAACATGGAAGTAATGAGTGGCATGACTCGTTGGACCGTCACTTCAATTGGCTTCTTAAATACAGGATCAGCCCATTTTTCTGTCGATGGGGTGATGGGATGCGTGTATTGGCTTATACCTGTCCATGGCCTGGTATACACAAATCTTAAGTGAACTGTATAGATATATGTTGTTGTTTTGAACAAACTTCTTCGATAGTATTGCTTTCTTTTCTATACATAGCTTTGACCCTCCAATGATGCAGCTGACAATCCAAAATCAGATGAATATTATTCAAATCCAAGATTGGCTGCATATGCAGTGCCATATTTTCCAATTCTCTCCAGGTAAATTACAAAGTGATTTATATATCTCTGTCAGTTTTCATATAAAGTTTTACCCTTTTGTTGTTATTGTGAGACAGTAATGACGCGGCAAAAGATTCATTAAGAAGGGAAGTTGAAATATTAAGGACCAAGTCTCATTGGAAAAAAGCTTACTTCTACCTCTGGGATGAGGTAGGCATATATATATTTCTGATATATCAATTCAGCAATCTTTCTGTAGTTTTGTATGTAAACGATGCTTTTGCATGGCAATATTTTCCAGTCTCCTACCTTAAGAATTTTGTAATTGAAATAAACCAAATTTGATTTCGCCATCCAGAAAGGACAGGTGGCACAGCTTGTTGCCCGTCTGCCTTTCATCTTGATGCAATCTGTATTATTTTTAGACTTGGATAAAATATCAAACACAATTGATTTGTAACCGACTAATAGACTCCTCTTATTCCCCCCTCCCTTGTAACATAATAACACTTGTATCATTTGCAGCCACTGAATTTGGATCAGTACAGCTCCATAAGGAACATGTCCAGTGAAATTCGAGTTTACGCACCTGATGCTCGTGTACTAACAACTTACTACTGTGGTAAGATCTAACCATCTCTTCTTAGTCATCTTTCACTCTCTCCCCCCTAATACACTGTGAAACACGTAGAATGAACTCATTTATTATGCACTATGATTTGTCTTAATAACTGAACTATCTAAACAGTAGATATTGTAGACACAGTGACCTAAACCGAGCCCTAAAGTTTGTGATATTTTAAAAGCTAATTTTAAATGTTCATACTAGTACGAGGCTGCACTTGTTTCCATTGATTGCCTTTTTCAGCTTAAAGTATGTGCTGGATGCGCATTATCTGTCTTATTAATTTGGCGACATTTGTAACAAAATTTTAGAGTTTGCATTTAATAGATAACACTCTATCTGTTTGCCAAATCCACAATTCTTTTCAGACTCATTGTTGAAGTTCAAATGCACCAGATTAAGATGCTTCTTAAGCTAAATTGTTTTGGCCATTTTTAAGCTAATAAATCAGTCTGACGTTATTGAAGACGGGGTATAGCGCTTCTACTGGATGACATCTGTCTGCCTGCTTTACATGCCTACCCAATTAGCCTGCTTTCTGTTGTTGTCGTGTGTTGAATACTTGATTGGTTATAAATAAAAATTGTATTTTATTACATTATTATTTTTTTCAACGGAAAAAATGTAGGTCTCTTGTTTCTGGCTGTGTTTCATTCTTAAATTCTTATTGTTTTAACCATACTTCGTGAAAACCAAGTGCATTACCATTTCCAAATCAGATGCTTTGATAATGTGACATGTTTTTTCTTTTGAGGGAACACCAAATTGTTGACTGAAACAAATGATAAATTGTAATTGGGTGCATGACATACTTTTAGTTTGTTCCCCCTCAAAACTTATGATCTAAGATCCTTTAAGTTCTTATCACATCCCAAATTCATGTGGAAGTGGCAAATGAGCAAACTTGTTTTCTGAAGGGATTTATTTTTTTTTTGAAGAAAAAAAATTAAAAGCACATTCAAGGTTTTAGAAAAAGTTATCAGGATTAACACGCAATTTCAACAATTTTTTTGTGATAAGGATTCTGTGAAAAGAAGTACTATTATATGTATATGAGCAGGCTTCTGATGTCTATACTGAGATTCAAGTCTCCTAATGACAGCACTGTGGTCTATGCACAGTATCTCTATGTGAAGAATTGCTCCATGTACAATTAGTAAAGATACTCCAAGCAGCAACTTTTATCATCATTGTGCTAGTTCTTTTTTTTCCCTACAGGACCTAGTGATGCATCTGGTGCTAACAATACGTTTGAAGCTTTTGTTAAGGTTCCAAGCTTCTTGCGTCCTCACACACAAATATATTGTACAAGGTACTGATAACCACATCATCTGACCTTGTTTTATTTTCCATATAGGTGATGCATCTATTAAATAATTTTTATTAACCTCGGGACACAGGATGTCGAAACTGAGATGTATATATAAACTGGTAACTACATTGGTTGCTATAACGAGGGAGGCATGTAAGAGACATCATGTTGGAAGCATGGTGATGGACACAAATATGGACACGACACCCAATATAGAAAATGTATATTTTATATATCACATACACAATTATGTAACATGGAATCTTTCAGTCAGTAAGTAAAAGGCTAATCGATCTATTAATAAGAGACAACCCTGCTCCTACATATATAGGAAAACAGGTAAGCGTACAAACTCAAACTAAACTTCCAACGGGCCGAGACGTACTTGGGCCCATAATACAAAGAGGCTAAACAACATAAACAATCAGACTCTCTAACAGAATCAATACAAGTAACATTGATCAATTCAAAGCTCTAAAGTAATTTTTATTAACCTCGGGACACGGGATGTAGAAACTGAGATGTATAAGTAAACTGGTAACTACATTGGTTGCTATAATGAGGGAGGCATGTAAGAGACATCATGTTGGAAGCATGATGATGGGCACAAATACGGACACGATACCCAATATAGAAAATGTATATTTTACATATCACATACACAATTACGTAACATGGAATCTGTCAGAAAGTAAGTGAAGGGCTAATCGATCTATTAATAAGAGACAACCCTGCTGCTATATATATAGCAAAAACAGGTAAGCGTACAGACTCAAACTAAACTTCAACAGGCCAAGACGTACTTGGGTCCATAATACAAAGAGACTAAACAACTTAAACAAACAGACTCTCTAATAGAATCAATACAAGTAACATCGATCAATTCAAAGCTCTAAAGTCAGTCATACCATAGGACTGATAGAAACAACTATAAATTAAGGATAAAATCAAACCCAAAATTAATTATGATATGAAAGCTAAACTTATTATATGAAAAATTATGAAACACCGGTACGGTTGCATTATATATGGAGATAGGCTGATCCACTTTAGATTTGCAATATCATATCAAATAATGTAAATGAAAAACGATGAACTATATAATACATTTGCATGCCAAATTCCATGAAAAATAATTATAAAAATGATGAAATATCTACAACAATGATGTATGGAGGAGACATACCTGGTGTGTGCTGGAGGAAGAGGACAAAGGGTGCAAGATAAGCCCGACTCTTAGATCAAAAAGCATGTTAACACATCTAGTTAGGCTTAATTAGATCTTTTATTGTTTCACCATGTTTTAGGATTTATTATGCAATTGTTTCAATTTTAGAACCAAAATGTAATGTTAGGAACTTATTTTTCAGTTCCAATTTTTTTTGTTTTATTTGGTTGTTAGTTAGGTGTCTAGTCGTATTTGTCATGACATTTATGGTTCTCATCTTCTATTCTAAATACCTACCTAAGGATACGTGCGAAACAAACATCTGATTATGAATTCAGTTTTAGGGAACTCGTTCCACATCAGTTGGTACTAGAGCCCAAAGCATTCATACTAAGTCTAGGTCTGGAACACCCTACTCCATCCATCGTTGATCTCTTAAACTCTAGGTCTAGGAGCCATCTCCACCCTCCATTGGATTTCGACATTAGGTTAGATCCAGTCATATAAAAACCCTACATACTATTGGAACAATATGTCGTTGTCCTTTGCCTTATTCATTCTCGATCTTCTTCCTCCTTCCTCCACCCTAGTTCTCCCCTACCACTACCATGTTAAGCCATCCCCGCAGGCAAGGAAGAAAATGTCCGATTTCGACGCCGTTTCAGTGGCAACAGAACAAATTTCGACAGATGCATTCCTGGCGTTTTGACGGCCAAAGTAACAAATTATTTGATGAAATTTTACCAGAAGCATCTACTAGTCTAGATCTACTCCAATATGCAATAATATTTCATATTGGATATGTTAGGGGGGGTCTCCTCATGAGTGAGTGAAGAAAGCTAAACTGTTTTGATGGGGATTTCGATGGGTATTTCGATGTCAATTTTGATAGTGAAATGAATTAGTTGTCATTATAGTTTGCAAGCACGATAAATAGACTTAAAGACACAAACATATGCAAAGAAAATATGCTCTAGTATGGTAGGACATCTAGGTGGGATGACAGGTTGTACAGAAGCAATGTTGATCTGATCATATCTGATTGTGAGTATTAAGGAACTCACAACTTACAACTTCAATTAAAACTTACTAGTTAGTAGTTACTACAAGTCTACAAGTATACAATCCAAGTTTATGAAGTACAAACTTAAAAACATGCAATAATACTAGTATTCCCAATTTCCCATACATTATTGTAGTACGCTGTGCTCCAAACCTGCACTAGTTGAAGCTTGAGTGTCTTGGTGGTTGTTGTTGTGGTTGTGGTTGTCCATACATAACTTCATTAATCCGATCTACATAATCCTTCCAGCTCAAATGATGCCTATAGACGCGATTGTATGTCTCAACATGGTCTAAATATATTTGACCATACACATTCTTCAACATCCCATGTTTTGGAAAAAATTCCATAAGTTCTTTCTCCTGATCGCCAATACTAGGAACTGTAGGAGGTAATGATGATGACGCACCGGATTTGCCCCCATAGACATAGCCATAGGTTGGGAAAACATAACCACCAATAGCACCTTCAGTAGGTAAAACATAGCCTTAGGCTGGGAAAACATAACCACCACTAGCACCATATCCAGAAGGAGTATAAGCAACACCAGATTCACCATAGCCGTAGGAACCATAATGAGGTTGTTGTGGTGGTAGGGGTTGTGGTTGTGGTTGTGGTTGTGAAGGCCCAAATCCAAAAATACTATCATCAAGAGCAGAGGACGGTTTCTTATCAGAAATACTCAAACTCGATATTGATTCATTTAAGTCAGAATAATAATCACTTTGGTATTGAGGAGTTGGTGGTGGTCCAGGGGGAGGTTGTGTTGGTACTAGTGCACCACTATACTCTTTTTGACCTCGAGTTTTCCTTCTGTTAAATGCAATGTATTAGAAAGCGGGAAGCGGGAGGCGTGCGGACAGCACCCTGTAACCGATTAAGCGGTAGGCGGGCGATTAAGCGGGCGATTTTTGAAAAAGCGGGTGCTTGAATTTTATATATTTTTATACAAAATTGCATGTATGTGTATATAAAAAGTATATTTCTAAGGAACTTTTATACATATCTAATCAGCAAATCAGTAATTAACTAAGTATTCATCAATACTTTACTACTAATCAGTATCTCTAATCACTAAAATCAGCAAGCAGATCAGTAATTGTAAATAACAAACTATGAATTATTGAATTAAAGTAATCACTACAGTAATACTAACCAATAGTACCAATCATTAATCACTGAAAGCAGCAAGGAAATCCGTAAAACTAATCATGCATTAAAGTATAATAGAGCAATATGATATTTACCTAGATGAATTACAGCAGTACCCAATTATTACTGCTTACACACAAAGTATGCATTCTAAATTAGGACTAGCTATATCATAGAACATTTAATGTATACAAGTTTCATATATTATAGTCAACACTACTTGGACTATGTAATTAATTAATGTTACATGCTTACATTAGGATTTTTAAACAAAAGCGGGAAAAAAGCGGGCAAAAAGCGGAAAAAAGCGGGTGAGGCGGGCAAAAAGCGGGCGATTTTGTTCAACATGATTAAGCGGGCGATTAGGGGCTAATTTAGGCGGCTGGGGGTCTTGGCCGCTTAAGCGGCCGCCTGGGCCGATTTTTAATTCACTGGTTAAATGTCTTTTGAGCTGTTGGGTATTGAGTTTGAGTAGCGTCAGGTGGTGCAAATTCAGCCCTTGGGCTAGTGAGATAAAGGCGATCATCATCTTCATTTGTAAATCCTTCCCATCCTTCAGTGCCACCACCACCACCTCCACCTCCTTGACGATCGTCATTGTCGTCGTCATTGTTGTCATCATCACTAGCAGAAGGAGACTTTGATGATGAAGATTTACTTTTAGAACCAGATCTGGTAGCAGCACCACCAAGCTCAGCATTGACATCACTTTCAATGTCCATGTCATCATTTAAATGCGCATCCTCTTCCTCTAGTCTTTGAACGGGGCTGCGGTCATCTTGTGCTTCTTGTTGATCTTCAGCACGAGCATGTTCAAAATTTTCTTCACATGTTGCATCTGGCATACCCTTAGCTCCATCTAAAACTGGGGCATCACCAATCTCATTCATCCATTCTTGCAATGGATCTTCTTCATCATTATTATCGGCGCCGACAAAGGTGTACGCAGTATCAATGAGATCATGCAAAATTGAGAGATCCACTTCTCTGAACTCTGGTTCTCTAAGATCTTTTGTCCTCAATCTCATATTGTAGTGGACGAAGACCAAGTTGTTTAAACGAGCAACCCCTAGTCTATTCCTTCTTTTACTGTGAATAAGGTTGAACGTGGACCAATTCCTCTCACATCCACCAGCAACAACTGTTTGTGATAAAATTCTCAAAGCCATTCTTCGTAGCTCGGGACAACCTGTGTCATGCCACAACCACCACTCACAAGTAATGCTTTTATCCCTATCTTGAACAACATTTGGATGCGCAAAACAGCCCAACCCTTCTCTGAATTGTCTTAGCTGCATATAAGGAAAATAAGCTGAATTTTAGGATGCAATTCTAATTACATAATAAAATGCTGTAAGGTCTGAATTAAACCAGATTCATTATAGTCAGTCTCTCCTCAGATGTTGTAACAAGTCTATTTGTCACATCCTTTATTGCTGAAATGAAGACACTATTTGAACCCAATTTGTAGTTGTACTGGAACCGTGGATGCAAATAATGTGCTGTAACGATGCATAAGCATGCATTTAAAGAGAGAGCAACATAATTATTCCAATATAATGAATAACAAGTTATAAGTCACAAGTAACTCACCAACTTTGTGCAAAGGATGCATTAACATGTTGTCCCATCTTTCTTTAATAATATACAGATATTGTGCATGAGATCGGGGAGCCACTAATTTTATGGTCTCTTTTAATTTTGTCATGGCCTCATACAACCATGGAATGGCGGGTGACTTATCTCCATCTACTAACCTCAACACTTTGACAATTGGATCCATTATTTTCAACAAATTTGAAAATCTTATCCCAAAAACTCCTATTATTTACAAGTTCTTCTATCTTTGCTCCCAGAGTTGTTCTACTTTCCTTCATTGAACTCCACTCAACACCAGCAAATAACTTCTTCAATCCATCTCTCTTGGCCTTAAGGCTCTGAAGTGCTGAAAAATGAGTAGCAAATCTTGTGACTCCAGGCCTAATCAAGTCACCACCACAATATTCCTTCCTCATTGCTGCCAATAAGAATGAGTGGTTGTAGATAAAACCTGTAATGGTTCTAGCTTCAGTGATCACTGCTTTCACATGACTCAGCCCCCCTACAATAATTCAAACATGGAAATGATGGTTAAATCTTAAGTGATTATATTAATAGAGTCATAGATATATCTTGAAGGTATAAGTACTAGAATTTGAAATTATGAATTACCTATATCTTTCAGTATCAGGTCGATGCAATGGGCTGGACAAGGTGTCCAATATATTAGATATTGCTTCATTAACTCTTTCCCAGCTTTCTTGAAGTTTGGCCCATTATCCGTCACTATTTGGACAACACTTTCCACCCCAACATTTTTCAAAAATGTCTTCATCTGCTTCTTGATGTACTTACTATCCCGAACTTGATCAGATGCATCAACGGAACCACGGAAAATTGTGGAACCATTGCAATATGCTAAAAAGTTGATTATTTGCTTTCTGTTACCCGATGTCCACCCATCACACATCAACGTAACTCCATATTCAGACCACCTACAATTTGCAATGCAATAAATGAATGAATCTCAAATTCTCAACACTAATTTTCATATAATAAAAAATACCACAAAATATATCATTCATACCTCCTTTTTTCATCAATCCACTTCTGGATCTCTTCTTTCTGTTGAGGAAGGTAAACATTCATCAACTCATATGCAGTTGGGGCTTTCACACCCGGGCCAGCTGCCCCCGCAGTCCTCAAGAGGTGTTGCAAGTATGGCTCAGAAGCCACATGTGCTAGGATCCCATGTGCAAAGAAAAACTTTCCCACAACTTTTCCAACTTTATTCTTTGCTCCAGAGAACATATCCTTCAACTTCTGTTGAGCTGGTTGAGATTTTCTAATACCTGGATCTTTAGCATCTAAGCCCAACCTTCCTCTTGCAGTACTAGCAGATATGAACAATGAAGGAATTCCCCCCTTCTTTTCACCTGACCAGATGACATATCATCCTCAGTTAAATCAACTACAGTTCTCCCTAAACCCCGACTACCACCACCAACTTCATAAGCAGACGGTCCAATTCCCCTTCTATACTCATCATGTTGTTGTTTTTCCCATGCAGACCTCTTAGAATCTCTCAGGGCCCTCCTAAACATGCGTTGGGCTTGGGGGGTGTCACAATCTGGGGGATATTCCACATAAGAGTCCTCCTCAGCAGATGAACCATGTCCTCCCCTATAACCAAACAAGGTATCCACATACAACTGGTCTAATTGTTTCTGTTGCTTACGTGTTTCTTTCTTAGCTTTCATCATTTCATTAAAGTCATCCCTCACCCCTTGAGGGCATTTCTTGCACTTGGCCACATTCTTATCCCCACCAACAATGTGTGCCTTGAACCTAGTAATTCCTCCACCTCCAATCTTTTTGTCGCAGAAGTTGCAAACCACTTGTTGTCTATTGTCACCCATAGGTTGGCAATGCCCCCATGCAAAATCAGGATTTGGACCCTTTTTACCAGCTTGGTTCTTACCTCTCCCAACACCCACATCTCTGTCACCATCAAATGAACCATTGCTAGAAAAATTCACCATCACCTGCAAAATATAAAGATTAAAGAAAAACACTCATGTCATTACATTTAAATCATGAATTATGTAACATATTTACAAACATGTACAAGTAGAGTAGAACTAGAAGACAATTGCATCATTTTAGTCTCTTAATTTTTTAGAATATAATTTATTTTACCATTTTAAGTTCTGAAATTCTCTTTTAATGATATTAAATAGATTAAACTCAATTTTATAATGTGTTTGAGTTACTTAAATAATTTATGATACTAATATAAGTAGAGTATAATCATTCTAAGAAGTTTTATTGAATTTTTTTTAATAAATGTATTTTTTTCTTTTTTTAATTACTGAAAATAATTTTTAATCATATAAAAAGACTTGAACTTTATTCTAAATACATTTAACTTACTTTAAGTATTTTATCATACTAATATTAGGTTATTATAGTATTATTTATGCAATTTCTATTATTTGGAAATCATTTTATTTAACTAAAATAGAAAAAAATAAAATTTTAAGTCTGATTTTTCGAAAATAATAAAAAGTACATAATTTTGACCTCCAAAATGCATTTTTGACCTTAATCTAAGTTAATGCTAGTACATATTGTTCATATAAGCATGAATCTGGGAAATTCCATGTTAAAAAATGATTTTCTAAGCAAAAAAGATCAGATTTAACTAGTAATACGGGTTTAGGTTATGGATCTAGTGATATTTAGTAGGATTCATGTTTAGATCTACACCATTTAAGGATTTAATGCATAGATCCACCATTTTGGGTAAATCTACTACTTTAGATCTAAGAGAATAGAGAGAGAAATATGGTAGGAGGAGAGATTAGAGAGAGAATAGGTAGAACATTAGGTGGGGGGAGAAGAAGAAGAGGATTAGAGAAAACATACCTAGAAATCCCTCAAAATAGCCTTTGGAACCTTCAAAATTGCCCAAGCAACAAAACTGCAGCGCTCGTCTACTATTTCGGCGGCACAATGCAGCGTGTCGGGCTGTGCCGGCGAAATAAAAGCCGCAAGTGGCCATTTTGCAGCGAAAACTCTCCTGTTTCGGCGAAATTTGAAAAAATCGCCGATTTTTTGGTCGGCGAAATTATGTACGTAACTAGATGTACTGCTGTTTCTATTTCCTATAGCCACCGACATCGAAATAATTGGCAAAATTTTGCCCATTTCGACGAAATTTTGAACATTGCCCGCAAGACTTCTCTTCTTCATCTCCATTCTTCTTCTTCCTCTTATGCTTTTGCTCCTCTTTTTCTTCTTTTCACGGCTACAACACCTTGTGGTATCGTATCAATATGGCCACGAGAAGGGTTGTTGTCACCAATGAAAGCCCAAGCGGCCCTCACTGACCCTTCCTTACTCTCCCTTGAGGCCATGGCGCTACCACGACAAGAAGTTGGGCTTCATCAAGCCCTATAGGAGGAGCAGTAGCATACTTGTTTAGGCGCACACCTAGGCGGCAAGGTGCCCCTGGGGGTTAGTATTCGGCAAGGTGCCCCTAGGAGGAGCAGTAGCATACTTGTTTAGGCGCACACCAAGCCCTATAGGAGGAGAAGTAGGGGTGCCGGTTCAAGGTCCAACCGGAAGGTCCACCGGATTTTAAAAACATTGATTGTATGGCATATTAATGACATTTAATTGTCTATATTCTTGTCCTGATGTTGAAAAGATATGTTGTTATCTATGTTATCTGCTAAATATCATTTTCTTTTAGACCTATTTCTCTTAATACACGTTTGTTGATTTTTCATGTTTGTGCCTTGTCACCTTCAATTCAATTTCTGTTGTATGGGTATGTTATCGAAATATTTGCTATAGATAAATCTCTATATCTCTATTTGTTTATTGTTTCTCTATCTCTTACATTGCTTAGTATTATGCTTGTTTTGGAAATGTTAATAAATAAATTTGATTAGAAATGTAATTGGTTATGTTCTCTTATCATAAACGCACACACACATATATTAGTGGATTAACCATAAATTAGTGGATTTTTCTACACATATACATGCTTGAAATATATGTATATGAAAGGTGAAAATATTATAAAAATAATAGCACATGTACACTATAGGTAAAATGTGCTGAAGTTTTGTTTTTGTAAAGTTGCCTAGGCGCAAGGCGTGCAACTCTGTGAGTTGTTGCCTTACCAAGTATGAACAATAGTCACCCCTTACTCCAAGCAACGTCAGGATGTTGACCCCTTGTCACTCTAACAGCCAAGAAGAGCAATCATGGCCCTTAGCCCTATGCTTCTTGCATTTATAGGGGCACCAAGGTCTCCTCCGACGGTCACTGAGGACACAAGGTGGGAGCATCATGCTCCACTATGAAGTCTAGATACAACACATTATTGTAGTATCAATCGCAACATTGAAATTTTGACCCCAAATTGATTTTTTATGGAATTTTCTTCCATCCCGAGCATCATCCACAACACAGAAGTTTGGGTACGACACTTTGGTGATTTTTGTCTTTTTCTACGCTCTCAATTAATGCTAAGTACGTGCCAAATGAACAAACATCAGGCTTATATAAAACCCTAAGGTGCACAATATATGAATATAAACCACAAGCGCAAGATGTCTATTTATATAGCAGTGAGTACGGGTCAAACCATATGGAGAGGGTAAACTTTAGAGGAATTCTGAACATTGCATGTTTTTAGATAATTAGCCTAATGCTATCCAATGTCCTATTAGTGTCAAGGGTAGTTAAGCGAAGGTTCAAGGATTGTTGGAGTATGAACAACTAAAGCAAGTAATTATAAAACATGAAATTAAACCGTAGATCAGGGTTTTCTCAAGCCCCAAGCGCAAAGCACATGCAAGGGTTCAACAAGGTAGAATAAGACTTAGGGCACATAAATCATACCTAACTAAGATCCTTCTTTCTCTGATGCAATTAGCAAGGGGTCAATTACTTTCTACAAGGCTAGTAATTTCACTAGTCAAGCAACACCAAACAGGAAACCTAGGCAAGAGCACATCTAATAGTTAGAGAATTCTTTATCTCAAAACTAGAACAAATTAAAACATTATTAGATATCAAATACCACAACAAGTATGAACAATGTATTTCAACCAAACAATCGAGAATCAACACATGCAACTACAACTATACACATGGATTAGATAGAGCAAGGTACATTCATTGCACAATTAGCAAAAATCTCAATGGTTCATTGCTAAGGGTAGTTACAAAAGTTCATGCCTAGTTATAGAGTCATTAGTGCCCTAAGAGGGAAATTTGTCTATCCATATTAGTTGTAGAACCAAGATAATCAATACAAAACAATTAATTTGCTGGCAAGAAGTGGTCCAAGTGGTCAAGCACGGTGTCCCCTAACAAAGGACCCGAGTTTGATTCCCAGAAGCCGCCTTGACTTTACTACCCTCCCAGGCGTCCAGCTTCCACCACGGGTTTGAGGGAGGAGACTAATGTCTCTCTTAACTCAAAAAATACAAAACAATTTGAAGGAACATAGAGAGGGATAGAGGGGAAAACTATGATGGTGGGATGCTCCCTCCTTGTTCCTTGATTGCCTTTGACTTCTGCTCTTGAAACCTTATTGCTCGAGGGCCTCTTTTCTCTCCTATAGGGGTGGATGTGGGTGGTAGCTGAAAGGTATTGTCTACGGGAGTGGTGGAATATGGTGCAGCTCACTTATATATATATATATATATATATATATGTGCTCTAGACCAAGTTACTATTATTTCTTTTTCTTCTCTCATATTGAGTTTTTCAATTTTTCTCAATAAATGATTAGCCACAAAAGGATTCTCAAATTGAATTATAATCAAATTGCTTTGGGTCGATTGCCAATGTCAGTAATTGGAGATTACACAATTCAAGCAATTACGAATTCGACTCAAATCAAAATAGACAAAGATAAATCTTTCAATTCAAAAACAATTACCAATTATTGAATATATATATATATATATATAAATAAATAAATAAATAAATAAATAAATAAATAAATATATATATATATATATATATATATATAGGGCGTTCATTCATTGCCCGCGCGGGTAGCCTGGATTTTGCTACCCGGCAGCCAAAAAAGTAACTATTCTGGCCAGAAAAGTAACCCTGCTATAAAAAAAGTAACTATATTGATCAAAAAGTAACTATGCGACTAAAAAAGTAACTCTGTACAAAATATACAGCAGATATATATGTATCCGTGTTTTAAAATCTGCTGTTGCAAACGTAACTATCTATGCACGAAACTTAGCAGTTTGCAAGGTAAAGTAACCCTCTACATGTCAAAAGTAACCAACTTGAAAAAAAGTAACCGAAATGGTGGGCGGGTAGCTACCCGCGCGGGCAATAAAGATGGCCCCATATATATATATATATATATATATAAGTGAGCAAACCCACTATAAATGGCTGCAGGGTGGTGGATATGATATGGAATGAGAATGGGATGTTAGGCATATGGATATGAAAAGGGTGGAATGGAGGAAAAATATGTTGGAGATGACTGAATTGATGAGGGATCTCTTGCATGGAACGGGGTGGACAAAACTAATCGCATATCTGAAGCTCTTTACTGAAAATGCGAGATCTCTCAATACAATGGGTGGAATGGGGTGAAGTAAAGTGGAAATAGTGTGGTATGGAGTTGGGAACAGATTCAAAAAGTTTGATGTAAAGGTGATGGGTGTAGAGGAAATGTCATGCAATAGAATGGAGGTGGGTCCTTTTGCTTGAGTTGCTCTCACTGCAAGTGAGAGAGCTTACATTGGAGGATGGAAGTGGACAGATAGATGTTTTGGGAGAGGGGAAACTTAAAGAAGAGCCATCAAAGAGGGTTTCATGATCAAGAGCTCCTTCGGCCACTGTCACTTGTTGAGATGGTGAAACTAGGGTTGTAAGAACCTAAAGAAGTTACTGTTCCATTAGTGCTTATATAGTCTCTAGCTTCCCTAAAAAGTCTCTATTTTTAAGGCTGCGTTTGGTATGTGGTGAAAAAATTGATGGTGGTGGGGAAGGGGACGACGATGGTGATGGGGAAATTGTTAAATGTGCTGTTTGGTAGCATGTGCATGGTGAAAACTTAAAAAATGTTGTTTGTTACATGGTTATAGGGACAGGAAGGGAGATTTTTGTATAAAAAACACCCTACACAAGTAAGAATCATATTTATTAGAATTTTTTTGCATGTGTCTAAATAAGTAGTGGAGTCTTGAAAGAAACTTCTTTCACTATGATTCACTGTGCTTTTCCATGGGGACAAAAAGATGCCAAATTTCACCATGGATTCACCATGGAATATTTCCCCTTCCCTATCACCATGACAAACAAACAACACTTTTTATTTCACCATCATTCCCCTCCCCATGATTCACCATGTAATAAACGCAGCCTTAGGGTAAAAGACGATGTGGCAACTATTAATTAGAAACCTCTTATTGGATGCTTAGAACAAATACATTACCTCTTTTTGTATAGGATAAGAGAGGGAGAGGTTAACTACAAAGACAACTAATGTGGGACTAAAGGAAAAGATGAAATAGTACATAAGACAAAGCATAATAGCACATAATACAAAGCATGAATATGTATTTCCCCCTCAAGTTGGAGCATATCTACCATAGTAGTAAATCTAGACTTCGGAAGTGACTTTGTGAAAATATCAGCAAGTTGGTCTTCGGTCCAGATGTAGGGAGTAGTGATACGTCTAGACATAATTGTCTCTCTTACAAAATGACAATCAACCTTAATATGTTTGGTGTGCTCATGAAAAGTAGGATATTGCAACAAAGATGGAGGCCTTATTGTCACATGACATAGGAATAGGCTCCTTATAAAAAAAATCACACTCTTTCAGAAGGCTTTGGACCTACATCTTACAGGTAGTATGAGCCGTGGCTTTATACTCCGCTTTTGCAGTTGATTGTGCTACAACAATCTGTTTCTTACTCCTCCAAGTGACCGGATTTCCTCTAATAGAAGTGCAATATCTAAAAGACTGGCTTCCTGTCAGATCTACTACCAACAAAATGAGAATCAGAGTGTCCAATGACCTTATAATGTTCGTGTCTTTTGTGGAGAAGTCTTTTCACCAGAAAGATTTTTAGATATTTAACGATTTGACGCACCACTTCCTAATGACACTCTCAAGGTTTGTCCAGATGGCAGATTCCTACTAAAAAGTCCCACAACAAAAGTATATCAGCCCTGGTCACAATCAAACTAGGAAGTACAGACACTTCCCGGAGGCTGCCGTGTCCGTGTCCGGCACGTGTCCAACCCGGACACGCCTTGGACACTCGTGGACACGCGGCGGACACTACTCCAACGTGTCCAGTTTCATTTTTTTTTATTTGCAAGCTGGACACGACGTGGACACATCTACGACACTTAGTGGACACGGCCAGCCCAACCCACATAAGATCTAACTAAAAAGAAAAGAGAAAATAAGACCCAAACCCCAACTCCTCGCCAAAACCTTCATCCCTTCCCTCGAGAGGTGACCAACAAGCCTCACCCTCTAATTGTTGTTGTTCCCTTAAAGAACGTAACCCTTCTAGCAGCAGTTGCTGCAAGTAGCAGCTAGGTCCTAAAGTTGCTGCAAGCAGCCACCATAAGGAGATGGAGCTGCTATTAGCAGCCTTTGCATCAGCAACCACTAGGAGCTAAAGCCACCATAAGCAGCAGCCTTTTGTGAGCCATTTGCAGCAGGAGCTGCCAACACCTGGAGCAACCATCGAAAGCAACTTCCTTTCCTTTCTAGGAACTCTTTGATCCCTCTTCTTCCTCTTGATTTTAATGTATCATTTTGTATGCTAAATTTTATAGCATCAACATAGTGGGTTTAAATACAAAATGTAAATGTAAAGTGGATATCATGGTGATCGTTGTTTCTGCTTGTTGTGAAGAATGATGGAACTTGTTGTGTTTACATATAAATTATATACATATATCTGTCGTTAACTGTATATTTTTATGTAAATATATGTATGTATATATGTATATATATTTCCGTGTCCAACGCCGTACCCGTGTCCTATATTTATGAAAATTGCCGTGTCCCGTGTCCATGTCCGTGCTACTTAGCAATCAAATATATTAGTTTTCCAACTAGTCTTTGTATTGCTTATTGTCTGGATAAGAAAGAAGATCATCATCCCAATTTCTGTAAGGATCAAGTGGAGTACTGACTAACTTGGCTCCTAGCATACCGGTTTATTGTAAAAGATTAAGAACATACTTACACTAAGATAAATAGATGCCAGAAGAACGAGGTATTTTAATCCCCAGAAAGTATCCAAGCTTGCCAAGATCTTTGGTAATGAAGTGTTTCCCTGAATATTCTTCAGTGACCTGAATCCCATCATAGTCATCATCATACACAATTAGGATGTCAGTCCCAATGTCGTTTGTTGTTATGAAGATAGAATATACTAACAGAATGTATTATGCATATCAGGTCAAATTCCTTTTCATAAGCCGATGGGAAGATCCAAATGACTCAGGAGAGGAGCTAAAATTTACATGGGTGTACTTTGATCTACAGACAAAGAGAAGGATTGGTCAGGAGAGGGGCCGTGAAGGGAGTAGTAGTCTGGTTTACGCGCTGGCTGATAAGTTCAATGATTGTACTGGTGAACTGTCTGCTTCAACATGAACATGTTTTGGAGTACCTGCTAGAAAATGTGGATCAAGCGCCGTCCTTAGAAAAGTATGGAGAATTGTCATCGAAGACCACATCAACATTGATATACCACTGCTTGGCAATTGGATCATAGCACTTATATTGTCACAAAACTATTCTTATCAAATCCAATCCCACTGCCTACACAGTGGTAGAGAGATTGAAGCGCCAGTCTTTGAATAGCTTACAATTGCACACACAATATACATGAAATTAAATAAAATTTCTAAACATAAAAGATTTATAAGAACTAACCAACCCGAGTAATGTCATCCCTCATGATTAGTGAGCTTGTTCAGTCTTTGTCATCAAAGTAGTCAAGTGCGGAAGCAAATCTTAGTCATCTCTTTATGAGTCATCCTATTTGCCTAATAAGGGAAATTCATGACACACGGTCAATGTAAAAGCACAGCTACACTATTGGTGAAACAAATGAAGTTGCATAATAAAATAGGCTCTTGGCATTTATAAAATAAACAAAGAATAAAACTTTAATTCAAATAAAATCTTTCAAGAAAACAACATGCATTTTATCTCATTTTTCATTTTACGTTGTTATGGCCAATGTTTCAAAAAACGGTTCATGCAACCGCGTATGCAATTCAGACCTTAACTGAACCACATATGGGAAATCGGTGCCTAAAACGGACCATGGCCGTATATAAGGCTACATAGCCACATATAAGGCCAATTAATCCCCAATTTTTGAATGGTCAAATTGTTAAGCAATCAATTTTTTAACGTCACCCCCTATTCTTCATGTAACCAAAACCACCACCTACATTCCGCCTACATTCTACTTCCATTTCCTCTTTTTTTACATTACACTCATCTATGTGTGTTATATATTTAGCGCATTATTGCAGATTTGTATATTCTAAGCTGTGTTTGATTGCATATTTGCAAGATTGCATCTAAAATATGAAATTCTACAAATTAAATATGTAATTGTATGAAACTGCATAGATATAAAAAAAAAACCGCATATACTCCCCGCATACTGCATATACTCTATTTAGTGACCTCTCCAAACGTACAACACGTATCGCTTTTTTAAATTATGGTTATGGCCATTATTGTCCTCCACCGTCTTGGTTCGAGGATATAGGTAGTCTACACCCAAAGGTGAGGGTCTTTTTACCTCCACATTAGATCCATTTACTGCACCCATAGATGTTGATCTATTTGTGTTAGTGTACATTAGGTCCTTTCAACACCCAAAGGTTAGGGCTTGTTTGTACTCATGCATTAAGCCCTAGCTACACCTAATGGTGAGGGTCCTTTTGCATGTCAAAGTCCGATGTCTATGTATAATGGATTCCTGGTCTATTTTATGTTCAAAATTTTCAAAATATACGTATATTTGGAAAAATAGAACATTTGTATCATAGGAAGTCACTTATTTCAAACAAATACTATTATATGCCAAGAAGGGGAATAGATCATATCATACAAGCAAACACTACTATGTGTAAGTCAAGGAGGGAACTGGCGTACCTTATTTGTTCGAGAGGTTAGATCTTGAAAACACGAGTCAACAATAAATTCAGGGTCCTTCAAGGGAGAAAAGATGGAGGCATGGGTCGCAGTCTCTGGGCAACTACTGACTGCGATGCAAAGGTCCAGAGCTCCAGCATACAACGAAGAAGGGGAAAACGTAGCGGCGCACCGACGGACATAAATTAGGGGGAAGCATGGAAAAGGAAAAGAGCGAGGGTGAGAGTGACATCCGTGCTCTTGGGTGTGCAACGAGGTCAATAGGGGATATTGATAGTGGGGGAGAGAAGTGGATGAGCGGTGGTCAAACCACGACATATATTACTCATTTAAAATCTCATTATTCCTAACCACAACTTCAAAGGCTAGAGGTTTGACCATTGCTTCTTATTATAGAGAGAATAGGAATTGTGTATTTGATAATTTAACATGTGTACAACACAGTCTCTTATATAACATAATAGAGTAGAGACTAAAGCAGAGACAAGCAATATGAGACTAAAATACTAAAGTAAAAACATAAGTGAGGCACATGCTAGGCACACGACACTCAACAAAACACAACATATCTCTATATTCCCCCTCAAGTTGGAGCGTAGATGTCGAACATGCCTAGCTTGTCCACTAGAGTTTGAAAATGAGCTTTTGGAAGAATCTTGGTGAAGATGTCCGCTACTTGCTTTTCAGTGCTGAGATATGGAGTGCAAATCCGGCCAGAAAGAACTGTTTCACGAACAAAGTGACAGTTGACCTCAATATATTTTGTCCTCTCATGAAAAGTGGGGTTGCTTGTGTTAAGTGGGAAATTGTTGTTTATTGAATGAATCAAACATTGTACATAGTAGTCTCTTATATAGCAAACAGAAAAAGAGACTGACTCAGATGCTACCCATATGGGACTAAACAACATAAGAAATAGAGTAAGTGAGTCACATGCTAAGCACATGACGCTCCAGAAAACGGATCAGAAACACATATCTCTATACTCCCCCTCAAGCTGGAGCGTAGATGTCGAAGAGGCCCAGCTTGTCAATCAGCGTCTGAAAGCGATTTTTGGGTAGCACCTTGGTGAAGATGTCTGCAAGTTGTTTCTCCGTACTGATATATGGGGTGTGGATCTGGCCAGACATAACCTTTTCTCGTACAAAGTGGCAGTCGACTTCAATGTGTTTAGTTCTTTCATGAAAAGTAGGGTTGCTCGCAATAAAAATAGATGCCTTATTGTCACAGAACATAGGGATGGGGCTAGACGGAGAGATGTCAAACTCCTTCAGAAGACTGCGGACCCATAGGAGCTCACATGTAGTATGAGCCATCGCTCTATATTCTGCCTCAGCACTAGATCGTGCAACAACCGTTTGCTTTTTACTGCGCCATGTAACATGATTTCCCCCCACAAATGTACAATATCCAGATGTGGATTTTCTATCAGATCGACTTCATGCATAATCAGAGTCAGAAAAACCAGATAGATCACAATGGCCATGATTCTTGTATAATAGACCTTTCCCAGGAGCATTTTTGAGATATCGAAGAATGTGACAGATCGCATCCCAGTGACATTGCCGTGGTTTATCAAGATACCGGCTAACAAACCCAACAGCAGCAGTTAAATCAGCTCTAGTGACAGTCAGGTAGATAAGTTTGCCTACTAGTCTCCTGAACTGGTGTCGGTCAGCATATGGAGGAGAAGAGTCACTATCCCAATCCATATTGGGATCCAGAGGTGTGTTGGCTGGCTTGCAGCCTAACATGCCTGTCTCTTTCAACAAATCCAGAACATATTTCCGCTGTGATAGACACAATCCTGCAGAAGATCTAGCAACCTCAATTCCCAGAAAGTATCGTAATTTACCAAGATCTTTTGTGATAAAATGTTGTGCTAGATAGTTTTTGGTTGCTTGAATCCCTGCATTATCACTGCCAGATAAGATAATGTCATCAACGTACACAATGAGAATAACAAGCCCTGCTGTAGTGTTTCGTATAAAAACAGAGTGATCAGCCTGCGACCGTCGAAAGCCAAAAGAAAGTAAGATTTTACTGAGTTTGTCAAACCATGCTCGTGGGCTTTGTTTTAAGCCATAGATTGCCTTGCGAAGTTTACAGATTTTTAAAGCAGACTCCCCCTAAGCAACAAATCCGAGGGGTTGCTCCATGTAGACATCTTCCTGTAGATCGCCATATAAAAAGCATTTTTCACATCAAGTTGGAAAAGAGGCCAGTCTTTATTTACCGCAACAGATATCAGAATGCGAACAGAATTGAGACGAGCTACTGGAGAAAATGTTTCAAAATAATCAACTCCGTAGGTTTGGGTATATCCTTTTGCCACGAGACGAGCTTTCAGACGTTCAATGGTACCATCTGGCTGATATTTAATGGTGAAGATCCAGCGACAACCAACAAAATGGCAGGAAGATGGGTGGTCAACCAGATCCCAGGTATGTTGTTCATTCAGAGCTTGCATTTCCTGTTCCATAGCATGTTTCCAGGCAGGATGACGAAGCGCCTCATCGACGGTTGTAGGAATAGTCACAGCAGATAAAGCAGATGTAAAACAGGCAAAGCTATCACTGAGATTGGCAGAGGAACAGAAACGACTAATAGGATGCTGAGTACAAGAACGAACACCCTTCCGTAAACTAATAGGAATATCCAAGTCAGAAAATACCTCAGCCGGTGGTGGATCATCCGCAGACGGAGGAGTTGGTTCGGCCGGGGCAGTGACGGGCTTCGGTCTTCGCTTGTATACTTGTAGAGGGCGTTCCTGAGGCATAGTAGCAGGAGGCATATCTTCTACCAACGGTAGTGGAGTGGTAGTCAAAATATCAGTAGTGAAGTGTTCCCCGGTAGCAGAATAATAGGGCATATGTTCAAAGAATATCACATCCGCACTAACATACCAATGTTTCGTAACTGGATCAAAACAGCGATAGCCTTTCTGAGTGCGAGAGTACCCTAAAAACACACATTTCACAGAACGAGCATCTAACTTGGTGAGACCGGGGCGAAGATTTTTCACAAAACATGTACACCCAAAGATACGAGGCGGCACAGAGAACAGAGGTTTATCAGGAAACAAAAGGGCGTACGGAACTTGATTTTTCAAACCAGAAGAGGGCATGCGATTGATAAGTGTGGAAACAGCATCAGGCCAAAAACAATGAGGTACTTTATAATGAATGAGGAGGGTGCGAGCAACCTCAAGAAGGTGTCGGTTTTTCCGTTCCGCTACGCCACTTTGTTGTGGGGTGTATGGGCAAGTAGTCTGGTGGATAGTGCCATGGGACATACAAAAAGAAGTAACAGCTTGTTGCATAAATTCAAGTGCATTGTCTGTGTGAAGGGTTTTAATAGGTCGATCAAATTGGGTTTTAATTTCAGCAAAGAAAGTGCGAATGCAATCTAACACAATATTTCGACCTTTGAGCAGAAACAGCCAAGTGGTACGAGAATAGTCATCAAAGAAAGTCAAAAAGTATTTCACACCAGAATGACTGGGCACAGAACATGGCCCCCAAATATCCGCATGCACTAGTTCAAAAATTTCCTTAGAAGAAATAACTTTTTTAGCAGGAAAAACAGATCTAGAATGTTTGCCCATAACACATGTTTCACAGGAAAAACTATCGCCTGATAAGTGCGGAAATAGATGCTTCAATTTTTCCGCAGATGGATGGCCAAGCCGAACATGCAACTGTAGACCTCTCACAGAGGTAGAGATCATCGCCTTAGGAGTAGGAGGTCCATCCAGGTAATACAGCCCATCAGGTCCTTCACGGCCCGAACCAATCCTCGTCTTCGTGCGGAGATCCTTCACAATACAACCAGAGGGGTCAAATTTGACAGAGCAGTTCAGTTGTTTAATCATTTTGCTGACTGAAAGTAAATTAACAGGAAATTTCGGAATGTATAAAATTGAATTCAGATGCAATTTTCGTGAAAGGGGAACTGTGCCGGTGCCGTGAACAGCAGTTTTAGATCCATTTGCAACAGTGACAGATGATATCGGAGTCGTTGTACTAAGCGTTGAAAATAAATGAAGAGCACCAGTCATATGAGTGGAAGCACCGGAATCGATGCACCACTGTTTGTTACCAGAAGAAGATGAGGTGAGCATGGCAGATGAGCCTGATGTAGAGGGTAGCTGTGCAAGGCGCTCTTGGAACATTTTCTCGAACTCCGAGCGTAGCCACTCAGTGTTGGCTGGTGCATGTGATATTTCAGCAGGAGAGTCAGCAATAGCAGCATCATCAGCGGTTTGGTTAGCCCAAGCAGGTTTACCGTGCTTGATCCAGCATCGGTCCTCAGTGTGATTGTCGCGAGCACACCAGTTGCAGTGATGTGGGCCTGAAGAAGTACCCCGACCTGGTGTAGAAGATCCGCGACCGCCAGAAGTAGGAGGTCGTCCACCGCGACCGCGACCACGACTAGAGTCAGTAGAGCGCGCAACTAGTGCAGGATGCTCAGGAGCAGGTGTGGGAGTCAGAGAAGGTAGTCTCTGAACTCTTTTGAGGACATCGCGAACTGTGGGCAGCAGATCGCTTGACAGAATTTGATCAACAACCCCCGAGGAGGCAGGGAGGGCAACCAGAAAATGCACAAGTTGAAGCTCATTTCTTTGCTTCTGGGCAATCTTGATATCAGCAGTCAGAGGGTGATACAGTTCGTATTCATTCCACAAAGCGGAGCATTGATTATAGAAATCGTCGATAGACATGTCAGTGGAGAACTCCTTGGCGAGTTGTTTGAAGATTTCGAAGACCCGCTTTGGATTCTCCTGATGTGAGTAAACATGTGCCAAATGATCCCACATCGCCTTGTCATCATGGTGGCAGAGAAGGGACTGACTGATCCGGGGCTCAGAGCTGTTGAGGATCCAAGACATGACGCCCGAATCATCCTTGGACCACTAGATGTAGCTTTGTGTAGTCTTGTCATTAGAATCAGCCGTAGGAGCAGCAGGAGGATTGGCCGTAAGATGGTGATACCGACCTTGTGCCTTGACATAGAGAACAAACGACGCCGACCAGAGATGGTAGTTGGAGCCACCGTCGAGTTTCACAGTAGTGACACAGAGATCTGGGGGGCTCAGAGTAGGCCATGGCAGCAGTAGACGTCAACGCCGTAGAGGTAGCAGTAGAGACCCTTAATGGGCAAAGCAGAAGAACCCGAAACGGGAAGAGGCAGTAGGGATCTAACGTAGCAGATCAGAAGAACCCGAAACGGGTAGAATATGCATAGAAACCTACGCCTGCATGAGGAGAAACTTAACGTTCCACCATGAGGCGCAGGCAGAAACGCTAACGGACAAAGAAGACTCTCAACTTAGATGGCCAGTGGACACCCGAACGAGAACTGACGTACGCCCGGACGTAGACGTAGAAAAATTAGAAAGTGATCAGGCCTTACGTAGGAGATTTAGAAAATGTTCGTGGCGGAGGATATGGTGGAAGAGGGTATGGGTGGGTAGATTTGATAGAGGAGGAGAGGACGTGAGGTGGTGGTGGAGGCCTGCGGTGGTGGTGGCTGGTGGTGGTTGCTGCTGTAGGCAGCGGCGACAGGGAGGGGAAGGGGTCGGGCGGGCGGCTGCTGGGGGGGAGGCGGCGGCTAGGTAGGGGGAGGAGAGGTGGAGAGGGCAGGGGCAGACTGCCGCCGGGGGGGGGGCTGCTGGGGGGGAGGGTTAGGTCATGGGTGGGAAATTAGGGTGGGAGAAAATAGAGGCCTGCTCTTGATACCATGTTAAGTGGGAAATTGTTGTTTATTGAATGAATCAAACAGTGTACATAGTAGTCTCTTATATAGCAAACAGAAAAAGAGACTGACTCAGATGCTACCCATATGGGACTAAACAACATAAGAAATAGAGTAAGTGAGTCACATGCTAAGCACATGGCGCTCAAGAAAATAGAAATAGAAACAGAAACACATATCTCTATAGCTTGCAATAAAAATGGAGGCCTTGTGTCATAAAACATCGATATAGGGATGTAATAGGATATGTCGAACTCGTGGAGGAGACTCTGGACCCACAGAAGTTCACATGCAGTATGAGCCATGGCTCGATATTCTGCCTCTGCACTGGATATGACTACAACAGTCTGCTTTTTGCTTCGCCAGGTCACAAGATTTCCGCCCACAAATGTACAATAGCCCGATGTTGACTTACGATCAGAGCGACTTCCTGCATAGTCAGAGTCTGAAAAAACCAGATAGATTACAGTGGCCATGCTTCTTATACAACAAAACCTTTGCCTGGAGAGCTTTTAAGATAGCGCAGAATGTGACATATAGCATCCCAATGACACTGCTGAGGTTTATCAAGATACATGTTGATGAATCCTACGACAGCAGTGAGGTCAGCTCTTGTGACCGTCAGATAAATAAGCTTGCCTACCAGCCTTCTGTATTGGTGATGATTAACATAGGGAGGAGAATTTTCATCGTCCCAATCCATATTTGGGTCGAGGGGAGTGTTGGCTGGTTTACAGCCAAGCATACCAGTATCCCGCAAGAGATCAAGTACATATTTCCGTTGAGAGAGACATAGCCCTACAGATGATCTGGAAACCTCAATGCCTAAGAAATATCTCAGCTTTCCGAGATCTTTAGTGACAAAGTGCTTTTCTAAGTAGGTTTTAGCTGCCTGTATACCCAAGGTATCACTGCCAGATAAAATAATATCGTCAACATAAACAATAAGAATGACAAGCCCAACCACTGTTTTGCGGATAAAAGACTGAATGAACTGAGTGGGAACGACGGAAGCCAAAGGTGACTAAGATCTGACTGAGTTTGTCGAACCAAGCACACGGGCTCTGTTTGAGACCGTAGATGGCCTTTTTCAGTTTATAGACTTTTGAGGCAGACTCCCCCTGAGCAACAAAACCAGGTGGCTGCTCCATGTAAACTTCCTCTTGTAGATCTCCTTAAAAGAAATGCATTTTTAACATCCAACTGAAAGAGGGGCCAGTCTTTGTTAACAACAACGAAAATCAGAATTCGAACAGAATTTAACCGTGCAACGGGAGAAAAAGTTTCAAAATAGTCGACGCCATATGTTTGCGTGTTCCCTTTTGCCACAAGTCGAGCTTTCAGGCGCTCAATTGCTCCATCAAGTTGATACTTAATGGTGAAGACCCATCGGCAGCCAACAATATGGCATGAAGGAGGGCGATCCACAAGTTCCCATGTCTTGCGATCACATAGTGCATGCATTTCCTGATTCATCGCTTGTTTCCATGCAGGAATAACGAGAGCTTCTGCAACAGTCTTTGGAATAGTGACGGCAGAATTCACAGAAGTGAAGCATGCAAAACTGTTATGCAGATTAGCAGAAGAGAAGAAATGACTGATAGGATGTTTAGTGTAGGAACGAACACCTTTGCGCTGACTGATAGGAAGGTGCAAGTCAGAAGTTACCTCAGTGTTTGTATGATCATCCGCAGACGGAGGAATTGGTTGTGGAGGGGCCATGGAAGGAGTGCTTGTCTTGGGCCGTCGTTTGTACACTTGCAAAGGGCGACCTTCAGGCTGGTCTGAAGAAGGCAAATCCTCAACAACATCTGGTAGAGGCGTGGGTGCCAACATATCACTGGAGAGCATTGCCCCATAATCAGAAAAATAGGGCATATGCTAAAAAAAGATCACATCCGCACTGACAAACCATTGCTTTAGATCCAGATCAAAGCAGCGATAACCTTTTTGGGTTCTAGAATATCCCAAAAAGATGCATTTAGTGGAGTGAGGATCAAGCTTTGTCATCCCTGGGCGTAAATTTTTGACAAAACAGGTACCCCAAAAAATACGAGAAACAAAGAACAGTGGTGCATCAGGAAACATAATGGTGTAAGTGATACGATTGTGTAAAACAGAGGATGGCATACTGTTTATAAGATGGCATGCCGTAGAAACTGCTTTAGGTCAGAACCCGTGAGGGACTTTATAATGAAGAAAGAAGAGTACGAGCAACCTCCAACAAGTGGTGATTTTTTCGTTCAGCAACACCATTCTATTGTGGAGTATAAGGACACGTGGTTTGATGGATGGTGCCACAAACAGAACAAAAAGATGTGACAGATTTTTGCATAAATTCTAGGGCATTATCGGTACGGAAAATCTTAATGGGTTTATTGAACTGGGTCTGTATTTCAAAAAAGAAGATACTAATATTGTCCAAAACAGTGCTGCGATCCTTGAGTAAAAAAAGCCAAGTAGCACGGGAATAATCATCAATAAAAGTCGAAAAGTATTTAATACCAGAGTGACTAGGAACAGAACATGGACCCCAGATGTCCGCATGAACAATATCAAAAAGTGCCTTAGAAGCAATTTCTTTTTTAGCTGGAAATACAGACCGCATTCGTTTTCCCAAAAGACAAGATACATAAGAAAAAGTTTTTTCAGATAATGCGGGAAATAAATGTTTCAGCTTTCTTGCATACGGATGACCAAGCCGGTAGTGCCACTGGAGTCCTGTAACTGATGTAGACAGAAGAGCAGATGTGGCAGGTGGTCCATCCAAATAGTAGAGTTCGTCTGGTCCTTCATGGCCCGAACCGATCCTCGTCTTCGTGCGGAGATCCTTCAAAACACAACCAAAAGGATCAAATTTAATAGAGCATTGAAGTTGTTTTACAGTTTACTGACAAATAATAAATTAACAGGAAATTGTGTTATGTGTAAAACAGATTGGAGATGCAACTTTCGAGACAAAGGAATAGTGCCAATGCCATGAACAGGAGTCTTAGAGCCATTTGCAACAGTGACAGACGGAATATTGGTGGTTTTAGTCAGAGCAGAAAGTAATTGGATGTCGCCAGCCATACAGACATACGCACCAGAATCAACACACCATTTATTGTTACCAATAGAAGGAGAGGCGAGCATGGCGGAGGAACCCACAGTAGATGTCGAAGGTAGCTGAGTCATGCGCTCCTGGAAAAACTTCTCAAACTTCGAGCGAAGTCATTATGTAGACGGCGGAGCAGATTGTTGGTCAGATGCAGTATCAGTTGAGGTTTCTGTAGATGCTTGGTTATCCCGGACTGGTTTACCGTGCTTGATCCAACACCTATCTTCGTTGTGATTATCACTACCACACCAGTTGCAGAAGCGAGGCCCAGTAACTTGGCCTCGACCAGGAGCAGTAGAGGAGCCGCGTCCACCAGTAGGAGGTAGACGTCCGCCACGGCCACAGCCTCAACCGCGGCCACGTCTAGAGTCAGTAGTGCGAACAGCTAGAGCAGGATGCTGAATAACAGGATTGGAGGTCATCGACGGAAGTCTTTAAACTCACTTAAGAACATCGCGAAGAGTAGGCAGGGGGTCGCTAGATAGAATCTGATTGACCACACCAGAGAAAGAAGCAGTGTGAGAAACCAGAAACTGAACCAGTTGTAGTTCATTACGCTGCTTCTGGGCTTCTTTGATGTCGGCCGTCAAGAGATGGTAGATTTGGTACTCATTCCAGAGAGTAGAACATTAGTTGTAGAAGTCCTTGATAGAAGTGTCAGAAGAAAACTCCTTGGCCAAGTTTTTGAAAATTTAAAAAACACGTTTAGGATTCTGCTGATGGGAATAGACATGGGAGAGCCGGTCCGACATCGCCTTAGCATCATGAAGGCATAACAAGGGCTGACTGATCCGCGACTCAGTGCTATTACGAAACCAGGACATAACACCAGAGTCATCTTTGGACCATTGTGCATATGTTTGTTTGCTCTTATCATCCGCAGTAGCAGCAGGAGCGGCAGGAGGATCATTAGTAAGATGTGAGTACCGGCCTTGTGCTTTGGCATAGAGGATAAAGGACGCCGAGCAAAGATGGTAGTTAGAGCCATCGAGCTTGACGGTGGTAACACACAGAGAACGAGGCGGCTCAACAGAAGCCATGATGAGCAGAGACGGAGCAACAGTGAATTAGGCGGCGCAACAATAACAATCAGTAGATAAGGAACCCGCTATAGGGCAGTAGCGACACCAGAGATCTGACGCATCAGATCAGAAGAGACCCGGTCGGGTAGATAGACTGATAAAGTAACCTACACTGTCATGAGGAAGATTAAGATTCCGTTATGAGGCGCAGGCAGAGAAACCCAAAGAGACGAGAGACTCTCAATGTGCAGGAGCTATGACTGTCTGAAAGATTGCACGTATGGAAATGAGTGGGAGGACGCACGTGAGGATGAGGGCAGCAGGAGGAGTGGGCAGGGGCGGGATGGGGTGGGCGGCGATGGGTTGGGGGGGAAGGGGCGGCGACGGGTTGGGGGGGAAGGGGCGGCGGCGGGAGAGGGGGGGGGCAGTGGCGGCGGGGAAGGGGGGGGGCAGCGGCGGCAGGAGAGAAGGGGGCAGCGGCGGCGGGTGAGGGGGGAGAAGCTAGGGCATAGGGGCAAAGTGGGAATTTGCAAAGCGGGTAACCAGACCTGCTCTTGATACCATATAGAGAGAATAGGAATTGTGTATTTGATAATTTAACAGGTGTACAATATAGTCTCTTATATAACAGAAGAGAGTAGAGACTAAAGCAGAGACAAGCAATATGGGACTAAACTACTGAAGTAAAAACATAACAAAACACAACATATCTTTGTACTTATAATTTAATTCCATCCCGCGTAAAGAGAAACCCATAATAACTCGGTTTGACCATTCAAAGAACTTTATTGTCAAGACAAATATTCAATTTCACAATGCCATTAATCTTTTTCATAACACATCCACAACCTCTTTCATATAATAAAATATTTCCACCTCAACATATGATTTATATTCCCTAACAAAAACTCCATTGACCAAGAAATTTAAAGTCCAACAGAAAAAGGGAGAGATATGTGCATTTCTTATCCTACTAAATGTGGCATGTGCACACATCATCGCTAATATATTTCTAAGTTCTGTCTTTGACCAATACAACAAAATCTCTGGTGCGTTGTTACTATATCAATATTCCATGACAACTTCGTAGACGATGTCTATTACCAACTTACTATTAATATTAAATTGATGCCTTTAAAACAAGTATTATGCACCTCAAGCTTTCCTTTTTGATTTTTTGTAACCTTTAAACCATAACTTCCAATGATATGAAACGCTGACCAAATCTTTCCATGTTATGTGAAATTCTCTCTCTCTTTGTGCTTTGACAATAAAAGAGACAAAAATAGAAAGATTTGGAGGTTGAAATAATTCTCCTAACAAAACATATGTTAAAAAGCCGCAATTATCATTAAGATTCACAAAACCATCAAAAATTTCTATAATCATAATTAAATTATAAAATACATCCTTGTCTACCAAATTCTCACTTATCCTTAAATAAAATAACACAATGCTTCAATAAGACTTTATCTCATGAACTCTTTTAAAATTATCTCAAATCTCATCATTTTCAAATATTTATCGATCCATCCATCAAACATGATCTCAAACACTATTTATAAACTATATCGCAAAATAGTTTATCCATTATATATCCAAAATTTATTAAAACTCCAAACTATACTCAGAAGACTCTAGTTAACATTTCACCTCATTTGGACAAGGGGATCTCAACATATGAAGGTTTTATTGTTTCACCGAAATAATGTAAATGACTTGAACCATTAAATCTAGTTCGACTATAGTTCTCGTATAAACTTTTTGAACCATCAAACAAGCTCTGATTGCTCTGCAATTTTATATCAAGCTTCAATACCATTATAAAACCTCTACCACCAAGTTTCATCAAAAATAAATTTGTTTAGCCATCGAACTAAAATATCACCTACAATTATCATTTTTGGCCCATATGAATTTAATTATTATTCAAACAATCTCTAAAAATTGTCAAATCTTTACCTCAGCTCTAATTCATGATTATAAGCTTCACGTCCAACTTTTGGGATTTTCAGAAACACGAAAACCTTAAATTCTTAAGATGACAGGATTGGCTTCTTATCACATATATATCACAACTTTAGGTAGGGACTCAGCGATATGAGTATCTTCTTGGTTGGCCTTGCTTGTCGACTCCTCTACAAGAAGGCTCTCTCCTATTTTGATCCATATATCTGTATTATTCCTTGAAGTACCATTGGTTGGTCATCATATAGGCCTAAATCGCATAAGTACCATTGGTTGGTCATCATATAGGCCTAAATTGCATAAGTGGGGAAACCTCAGAGATCTACATTGGGTTATAAAATCCTAAAAATTAAAGTTGTCACATGTATTCCTTTTGGGTTTTGGAGTATCCCAAGAATATGCATTTTGTGGAGCAAGGATCCAACTTAGTTGTGAGAAGACAAAGATTGCGGAAAACACGTGCTTCTAAAGATTCTAGGAGACAATGAAAAAAGAATTGCATCATGATATAAAAATTGTTTGACATGCGGTTCTGGAGGACCAAAGAAGGCAACCGATTAATCAGATAACTAGACGTCGAAAGTGTTGTAGGCCAAAAATGCTTAGGAAATTGTAGTGAAACGGAATTGTCCTAGCCACCTCAAGTAGATGTCAAAGTTTTCCGTTCAACAACACCATTTTGCTAATTCTGAGGGGTGTAAGAACATGAGGTTTGGTAAAGGGTTCCAACAGTTTTACAGTAATCCTAAATCGAGTTTTTACATTGTCTGAGTGAAAAAATCTTGTGCATGATGCATGCTTTTTTTTGCCAAGTGCTCAAATAGTGCCAAGCTTCTTTAGGAGTCTTGGCCATGAAAGTACCACAAGAAGAGTCGACCACAGTTCGGTTGACTGAGACAAACCAGAATAAAAAGGTTATACCAAATGCCATTGAGGAACTTCCTGATAAGGGCAATCTCTTAGCAACTTTAAGAACCTCTCCCAACTGTCATGAAATTGTTCATTGCTCCTCTGTCCAAAAGAAGTGATGGAACGGCTCACTGAATTCAAGTTATCAATAAGATATAATTTCTTTAGGATCTCATATCCATTCTCTCCCATGTCATGATCTCAGTCCTAGAAGAGACTCCTTAGCCTGGTCCTTAAGAGAGAAGGGCAACGAGGTTAGGCAGATGGCATCATGGGTGGAGGCTGGAGTCAAGAAGGCGGAGCACACTTCCAAGGAGTCAATGTGTCTGACAACTTGTAGGGGCTTTCCGACTCCCAACCGGTAGAAGGCTGGTAGTCTGGTAGGAGCTGTACCAAGGTGGGCGGAAGAACATATCAGATATACTACTTGTATCAGTTGGAAATATGTAAAGTTATCATTCATTCTATCTGAAATATATTGTGGCAAAAAAAAATATTGTGGCAAATTTTAGAAAAACTTGAGCTAACTACTTTGCTAAATATGTAACCCCTAACCATAATGAAATCAACAGAGGGTTTTATATTACTGTTTGTGAATTATTAACTTCTGACATACTCGATCGAACTTGAATGACAATAGCACTAGGCATCTGATAATGCACTTGTTAAGTATAAATAAAATAATTGTTTATTTTCATTAGAATGTTTGCTTTTACTAGGTATACGTATTCACAGATGGAACTTAAAATGTGTCCTTTTATTTATGGGCTTGATATGTATATGCAGCGAATGGGTTCTTGGCAACCGCGAAGATTTAGCAAAAGATATTATTGGTGAACTACAACCAGAAAATGGTGAGGTAGGGAAATAACTCTTAAGACCTCTTTGTTATGAACAATACTGATTTCAATTCTATTTTGGTGCATCAATGGGTTTTAAAGTGTTTCTTATTGCAATGTCGCCATTCTGATTAGCGCATGGCCCTCATCTTCTTCCATTTAGGCACTGTGAGGGTATAATTTGTTTAAGTGCAGCCCCTTGTCCTACATTAAGAACATGAATTGAGATTTGGGCTTTTTGCTATTTGTTGTAGGTATTTTTCTAAATCATCTGGTAAATAAGTTTTCATGCTTTTATATAGCTTCTGAAAAACTGTCTCATTGCATTGTAGAAGAGATTTTCTCATTTGATGTGATCTGGTTTGATTTATGATGGAGCTTATATTTTAAAACTATTTTATCGATTCATATATTCAATATGTTTCCTCATTATGTATATTATCATCATAGTCTATGACAACTTTAGGTGTCTTCTATTTGGTACTATTCAATTAGCCGCTGCTATTTGTTATTTACGAGATGGGTGTTTTTCAATCCAGGAATGGTGGACTTATGTCTGCATGGGACCTTCTGATCCCCACCCCAATTGGCATCTTGGGATGCGTGGAACACAACATCGGGCTGTCATGTGGAGGGTCTGGAAAGAAGGTGGTACAGGTTTCCTCTACTGGGGTGCTAATTGTTATGAGAAGGCTGTAGTTCCCAGTGCAGAGGTACTGCTTTGCTATATTGATATAATGCCTTCGTATTTATTTTCATTAGTGTCTCAGACAGAAGTCGTTTATATGTTGATTTATCCTGAAAGCAAACAAAACTCAATGTGGTTCTTCTTATAATTTCTTCAGCAATATTCAGTCTTGCTTCCTATAGAAGCCCAAAGAAGGACAAACTTCCTCTCAGGACCCCACATCCATGTGAAGGCCTGATAGGAGGTGGCTGGTATGGTAAATTCAGGGTTAGTGCAATGCTCTGGTGGTGCAAATGACGACGTTAACCCAAAAATCTTGTAACAAATTAATGCCAGCAGTAATTGAACATGAGATCTCCCAGTTAGCACCAGCATCCAATTACCACTGCACTAGACATGTAGGTTAGTCTGGCTCCTAGGTTTATTTAGTAGGGGAAGTACCCAAAACCTGTTGCGGCCGGGTCCGAAGTAGGCCTTGTGTACTTTTCCCTTATTATCATTTGGTGACATATTTCATCTCCTTTCTAGCTCACGAAGCATGACGAATTTCAAATATGATTTTAAATATCGAATCTTATTTTACAACCTGATACATTGCAAAAGTACGTCTTTGACTATGTTGAGATTTTACAATACTTGTGAAACCAGGCATAATGAAAGTTTGCCAAGAAAAGGGAAGGAGTGGGTGGGGGGGGTCATGTCGTTTAGTGGAGTGGTGTGCAGTAATACATCTAAATTTTGTCATACCCTGACCATCTTATTGTGATGTCTAATGCAGATAAGATTTCGACGTGGTCTTCCACCTGGTGATGGTGTTCTATTTTATCCTGGTGAGGTTTTCTCATCATCTCATGAACCGGTTGCTTCAACACGGTTGGAGCGTACACTAAGCGGTTTGCAGGTAAATCTACAGGACTACATCCTGATTATTCAGTTTATCTTGTTGTTCTTATGGAGTAACTCTTGCCTGCTTTGTGCAACTTCGACATGACATCTTCATCATCAGAAGATGACCCATGAAAGAGCTAATTGCAGAAGAGGGATCCGTGTAGCCGACCCGACATGGTTGGCATATATAAAATAAAATAAAAGATTTTTTTTTGAATTACAAGCAGTAAACCATGGAACACTTCATGTTACATTTATAATTAACATTATATGCATATGAAATGATTCTTACACAAAAGGATAGAAGCGTTAGGTTGTCCTCTGTATCATGGTGCAAGACTTCGACTTTGTGTGGTCTCGTCCAGGTGTGGAAGTGGAAGTTTTTGAAAACTTCAAGAAAGTTAAGTTGCTGACTTCGATAGAACTTTGATGCCATCTTCGAAGAAAATAATGTGAATTCAATGGTAACTTTGATTGCAAACGTCTAGTAATGCTATAACTTAACTTACATTGTGTTAATATAGCACAAGATCACAACTCTCGGGCCTTTAGATAGATAGAGGAATGTTCTGTACATTAGCATTTGTTTTTCTAATTTGAAAACTAACATAAATGAATCTGAAATAGTTGGAAATGGTTTACGGATGGTAACACGGAAAGGAGTTTTTACGGTCGGAAATAGGCAGCTGGTAATGGGGAAATAGGTGGCGGGAAGGCAATAAGTAGCCGTGGCCAGGGCGGGGGGGGGGGGTCGTTGGGGTAGCGTGCGGAAGCGGAGCGGCTAGGAATAGAATTAGCAGAAGGCGGCAACATGATCAAAAGACTAAGAAATACGAGTGGATTATTAGAAGGGAGAAGCCAATCCAGGGAGGCTGGGTAGATGCCCGACAGGCGGCCAAGCCAAGAAGGGCGGCTGCCGCTCGCAGGAGGAAGGTATTTTTTATCTCCTCTAAGTTAAAGGTTGGATCACTGCTCTGATACCATGTCAGAAAATAAAAGAAGGCTAATCGATATATTTGATAAGAGAAATCCCTCTCCTTTATATAGAAGGGGAAAGCATATAGACTTTAGGCTAAACCCTAATGGGCCAAGACACACTTGGGCCCCTATACAATTATACACAAATTACTTAATTCACTAAATTAACCAACCTCTCTAATAGAATCACTTATATTTCTTAGAGAATAAAAGACGACTAGTTAATTTATTAGATAAGAGAAACCTTGCTCCTATATATAGGAGGACAGGGAAGCGTACAAACATAAGACCAAATGGGCCAAAACATTTAGGCCACTAGTACATAACCGACCTTTAGTGTCGGTTATTTAAGGCCTTTAGTGTCGGTTTTTAAGCGACACCTATGTGGGCGCCACTAAAAGCCCAACCGTTACACGTCGGTTCTCAAACCGACGCCACAACCCTTCGCGCGCCACCGAAAACGCGCCAGCAGGGGGGTTATAGGCGTCAGTTATTAGCTTTGAAACTGACGCCATATACCTTCGCGCCACAGAAAGGGCGCCATCTGGGGCACTATCGGCGTCGGTTTAGTAGTGATAACCGACACCATCTCACCCGCTGCCACGGCCGTGCTGGCCAACACGGCCGTGGTGTCTGGCCCGCTGCCACGACCGTGCTGGCCAGCACGGCCGTGGTGTCTGGCCTCATTAGGGAAATCGACGTCTGTTACTAGTAGGGCAACCGACACTGTAACCATTTGTCGTCGGTTTTATACAAATAACTGACGCCGATTTTATGTTTTTTTTTCTGTCAGTCTGTAGTCCTGCTGTGGCTGGTCGCAGGATGAGAAACCTGCAGTTCAGTTATGAACTGCAGGTTTTATGACATTCATTGATATCATCCAACAACATGCCACAAACCTGCAAAATTAACAACATAAATGTTCACACATTTAGCAACCTGCAGTTCCATTCGATTTTCACAAATGTAGAAACATTCATGTAGCAATCTGTAGTTCCATTCATTTTCACATTCACACATGTAGAAACATTCATATAGCAACCAACAGTTTCATTCATTTTCACTCAGATACATGTAGAAACATTCAGACATGTAGAAACATTCACACATATTATAATTCAGAAATTCATTTACAAAATATCATTCTTTAGTCATTATTCGCTATCAACATCCCAATTATATGTTAAAACCCCCACTACTTGTATGGTTGTTGCCCATTCTTCTCTTACTTCATTTAATTCTCTCGTCATATAGGGAGCATGTACATCTGGTAAGGCCTTTCCTGTAGTGTGGTCAGTTTTAAACACATGCAAAGAGAATGATGTATACATATAATTAATGAGCTATAAATAAGAGTGATATATTTCATATTATCTAATGAGACTATATATAATACCTCAGGAATGGTATCGATGTCCACTGCGGCATATTTGATAATCATGTGCATAAATCGCATCACATAGTATGCACATGCCCATCCGTTGTCTTGTGTAGCACACTATAAATTGAAACATACAAAATATTAAAAAATACAACTAATTAAGCACTGTTCACATAAATAATATATACATTGCAGTCGGGAACTTACTTCCACGTTTGTCCAAATTATTTGCTGGTTCTTTTTCCTGGGGACCTTTCCTCCAGCCTTTTTGAACTCATCTAAACCCTTACATGTTAATGTAACACAGTACATTGCATAATTAAATAGTAATGTAATAACATATTTTAACGGATATGAAAATGAAATATTTCTCACCGGAATAATGCCATTTTCATTTTGTGTCCATATCTTGAATTCAATTTAGTCCCCTTAGGATCTAGATAATAGACAGTGAACGTCTCGGGGACAATAACTAATAACTCCCAATGCATACCACTAGAGGTAAAAAAGTTAAAAATTAATAACTCAAAATCCACAATAAAAATGTAATTTTCTTAAGTCCAAATTATAAGCAAAGTAAACTTACTCCACATTGAATGGAGCTATTATCAACATCTTATTTTGAGCAAAACTTCTAAAAGCATCACAGCAGTATTGTTGAACTGACAGAGGGTCTTTAGCTACTAGACTAATCAAAGATGGAATAAAAAATCCTACATGTTCGAATGAAAAATCTGCACATATCTTGTCTAAGTAGCTGCAAAACATGTATTACGTATGCATTAATAAATAAGAAACCAGATCACCAGATCCTACACAAGGTATATGGATGTATAAAGAAGATCTCACCTTATCCATAGCTCTATCACAGATGTATTCAGCCAATCATATCGAAACAACTCCAAAATATCTTGTATAAATAAGTTGCTTTCGTATGATTGACCTGCAGCATCCGCATCTATAGAAACAGTTATAGGGCAATTTATATCATGTTCGCCTAACCATATTGCCATACCCCTACAATCAGGACCTAACGGGACAGGTAGGTCCTGTGGAACCCAACTTGGTAATGTAGGAGGTGGAGGTGAAGGCCTAGATGTTGTGGGTGTCTTCTTTTTAACCTGTATATATATATAATTTCAGATCAACTGACATCATATACACACACTAACAATTTAAGGTAATGTTAATTTACCATACAATTTCAGTATAGAGGACAGCCGCTTTTGGCCACAATATCACTCCGCCTTCTGCCTCACCAAGCGTTTCACAATCTGGGTGGGCATATGACAATGGAAGATCCATCCACTTGGGGAATATACGTACCGGGCTCACACGAACCCAACCAGCTGGTAATGGAGATCCATGAAACATTTCCCCTGGTAGGGATGGGTAAGCCGACGCCTCTGCAACGACAAATTCTTTACTTTTTAGACGGCATGGCTTCAACCCCTACAAATTTTTGTGTAAAGAATGTTATATACATATATACATATCATCTTGAAAACATATCATCTTGAAAAGACTAGTTATTATGTCATAAAAATACTTACATTGGATGTGCTAGGTGTTCAGTCTACAGGATTACTCCCAACCTCTGAAGTAGGAGTAGAGCGGGACGCCATAGGTACTGTCTACTGAGTGGCAGTCTGAGATGCCTGCCACTTGCTCAGTGCTTCTTCGAGTTTCCTATCAAGTAGCTTATCTACCTATACATGGATAAAAGAAACGTTAGCTTCGGATTATTGAATTCTATTTTACAGTAACATTATAAAGAAAGAATAAGTTACCTCTTCTTGTGAAAGTCCCGCTTTTGGGACATGTTTGCGCTGTGATGGCCCAAAGAACGCTTTGATGCCCACACCAGCGCCTGCAGCCCTAACACGTCCAGGATGCTCTGGGTTACCCAAAGCAACTGTCAATTTATCCCTTGTGCCCTCAGGGATGAACTTTCCTTGTTTCCTCAGCTCGTGCAGCTCCCGCTTAATCGCCAAAACAAAAATTTGTAATTAAGTAAACACCACAAATAATCAATATTCGAACGATTGCTGTAAGAGTTGTATTTTACCATTTTTTCAGCCGCCTCAGCAGTTGCGGGCTTCCTTATTTCTCCCTTCTTATTTTGCCTCCCAGCTATCCAGACATCATGGTGAGGCAGAGGTGTGCTACCTATAGTAGAGGACTCCTGAGTAGCAGCAGACTGAGCATTAGCCTCAGACTGTAGTCTTTGGCGAATGCCTGCATTCCCCTTTGGGCCCATTGTGTGGTCATGCACATTCAGTGCACGCCTTGCTTTTTGCGCCTCATTGAGGGCCTAGTTAGTATGCACATTAATGATTTGGTTAGTAACACTAAATGTTAATCTTGAATAGGTGAATACAACGTATATTAATTAAATTGGAGGTGACGCCTAATACCTTGAATTCATCAGTTTGTCTTGAAGCAACAAATGCATCCCATTCTTCTTGGTCTAGGAAGTTCCACTGTTTTGTGGCTTTCTTCTTCCTCTTGTCATCTTCTTTTATGTATTCTCGGGTGAGATTTGTCCTATAGTTCCTTAGGACTCTCCCACAGCGTTGCATCACACATTTACGATGTAGCTTTTCATCCAATTCAAATATACTCTGTAAAATAGAATTGCTATTAACTAGTATCCAAAAAATTAGTAATCTAACAAACAGAATTGCAAATTAATAATAACTCCCACATAAATCCTTCCATATTACGTCTTTCTTCTCCTTAGGAACTTTATGCTAAGAATCTATCTTACAACCGCAATGGCTACGAGTAACATACCCAAGATATGAAACAAACGAATTGCGATTCACTCCAAGTGCTTTTCCTGCATTATCAAAATCCACAACAAGTTTGGGTGCATTGCCCCTTTGCGCTATTAACTTCTTCATCATTGTGATGCCCCTTCTCTTGTCAACTTTTTGGTGCTGCTCATCAAGTGCCTCAAGTGCTTCAGAGGGTACATTTGCATCATCAACCTAAAATTTTGACAAAATAAACACACTTACAGGATATAACTAGAAATGGACATATAGATATAAATATATGATATATATTTTTAAAACTTACATTGTGAGGCGACGCATTGATGTCCTCACCGTCACGGTAATCATCAGCACAGTCATCAGGAGAATGCTCAGCCATCTGAAAGTTCACATTCACATTGTAAAGTTCACATTGTAAAGTAATTCATACTGTAAAGCTCACATTGTATTCACATTCACATTGTAAAGTAATTCACATTGTAAAATTCACATTGTAAAGTTCACATTCACATTGTAAAGTAATTAACATTGTAAAGTTCACATTCAGAAAAATAAAACATATAAAAAAATATAAACATGCCTCTAATATTGCGATTTTTTATCAATTAACAATCCTTCATTGTGATCTCCGCGCACATACAAGTCATCATTAGCTTCAATATTTGCTGGTGTTGACAACCCAACTGAGAATGGACTGGAGTCATCATACTTATCATAGTACTCTTCTTCATCTATAGGATCTTCAATGAACTGTCTTTTACCATGAAGAACAACCGACCATTTATCATTTGCAGGATCATTGATATAAAATACTTGTTTCGTCTGTGATGCCAATACGAATGGTTCACCCTTCTCGCCAATCTTTTCAAAGTCACTAAAGTGAAACCCAATTCATCCACTATAACTCCTTTGGTGTTATCAACCCAATTACATTTGAAGAGCGGAATTCTGAAATCTATATAGTCAAACTCCCATATGTCTTCAATGACATCGTAATATGACATTTTAGCTTCATGTGGACTCTTATCCTTTGCACTTGCAAAAAACGTAGTCGACGCTTGAAGGGTGACCCCACAGTTTTGGACGACACTCTTATCATCTTGGCGCTTTGTGTAATATGTGAATCTATTAATGTCATACCCTTCATAAGACATAACAGTCAATTTCGGTTTAAAGGCGAGGCATTTGATAGTTTCAGTAATATCATCTGGTATTTGAGATAGTTGATGTAAGACTTTCTCTTCGAACCACTTAATAAATGTCTTGTTATGCTCTCTAGCAAGCCACATTGTATTGGCTCGAGGATATTGTCTCTTGATGCAATTGGTATGTTCCTCGATATAAACACTCACTTCGTCCATGTTGTGTAAAATATACAAGTGACCTTGTTCCAACTGCTCACGGCTGATTACTTTCACCCGTGATCCCAAAATTCCTTTGCCAAATTGCTCCTCAATATTCTTGTCATTACCAGGAGTGTCATTATCACTGAGAAAGTCATTGCAAAAATCCATAACCTCTCTCGCCACATAACCCTCAATAATACTCCCTTCAGGCTGATAACGGTTTCGAACATCACTTTTAAAAACGCTCATGTATCGTTCAAAGGGATACATCCAATGCAAGAAAAAGGGTCCCAACATTTTCACTTCCCTAGTCAAGTGGACAACAAGATGTACCTTGATATCTAAGAATGACGGAGGAAAATACATCTCAAGTTGACATAGGGTAACAACCACTTCTCTTTGCAAATTATCGAGAGTATCAGGGTCAATAACTTTGCTGCACAGACTGTTGAAAAAGAAACAAAGTCTGGTGATTGCAAACCTTACATGCTTCGACAGTATAGATCGAATTGCCACAGGCAATATTTGTTGCATTAGAGTGTGACAATCATGAGATTTAAGACCTATCAACTTTAGATCTTTCATTGATACCAATCTACGGATGTTGGATGAGTAACCCTGTGACACCTTAACATTTACCAAACATTCACAAAAAGCTTTCTTCTCCTTTCTAGACAATGTGTAACAAGCGGGAGATAAATATGTTCTCCGATTTCCCATTTCACGTAATTCTGTTAATTCTGACCTTATTCCCATTTCACGTAGGTCCAATCTGGATTTTAGCCCATCTTTAGTCTTACCTGGTATATTCAACAAAGTACCAATGACACTATCACATACATTTTTCTCAACGTGCATGACATCGATATAATGCCTGACTGTCAAAGAACTCCAATAAGGAAGATCCCAAAATATTGACTCTTCTTGAATAAAGATTTGTCACTCCGTGTGGCCATAGTACATTGTGATCTCTTACCAAATTCATTGACAAAGTCTTTTACTCTTTCATAAACAACCTCCCCCGGTATAGGTTTAGGTGCACTTCGTTCCTCATTCAATCCATTGAATGCTTTGCGCTTCCTACGATACAGATGGAATTTTGTAAGAAACCTTCGATGACCGAGATATACAGTCTTACCGTCATGTTTTAGTCTTGTTGAATCAGTGTTCTCTTCACATATAGGACACGCTTTAGCTCCTTTGACACTATATCCAGACAAATTCCCATATGCTGGAAAGTCATTAATAGTGCAAAACAACATAGCATGCAAACGAAATGTCTCTCTTCGTGAAGCATCATAGGTCATCACACCTTCACCCCAGAGTTTCTTTAAGTCATCAATCAGAGGTTCAAGATAAACATCGATATCATTTCCACGTTGTTTAGGGCCGGATATCAACAACGACAACATTACATACTTATTTTTCATACACTGCCAGGGAGGAAGATTGTATATAACAAACATGACTGGCCAAGTGCTATGTTGGCTGCTCAATGTCCCGTACAGATTCATCCCATATGTACAAAGCTCAAGTCTTAGATTCCTGACTTCTTCACCAAATTCAGGGTACAATAGATCAATCTTCTTCCACTGTGGGGAATCAGACGCATGTCGTAGGATTCCATCATTATTTTTCTTAACATCTGCATGCCACCTCAAATTCTTCGCATCTATCAGATTGACAAACAAGCGTTGAAACCGTGATATTATAGGTAGATACCACATCACCTTGGCAGGAGAACCAGTTTTGGACTCCCCCGAAGTCGTCAATTTATACCGTGACGCACCACATTTTGGACAATCTTTCAAATCCACGTAGTCCTTTTGAAATAATACACAATCATTCGGGCATGCATGTATCTTCTTGTCATCCATTCCCATTGGGCACAACAATTTCTTTACCTGGTATGTTGAGATTGGCAGCTCGTTTCCTCCAGGAAGCATTTCTTTCAACAAAGACAACAATGACGTGAAGCTTTTGTCGCTCCATCTATTGTTAGCTTTCAGCTTATACAATCTCAACACAACGCTAAGCTTCGTAAACTTAGTACAACCTCTGTATAACGATATCTCAGCATCATGCACAATGTTTCTAAAAATGGGAGGTTGATCGGTGTGCTCTACCCCACAACTATCCAGCATCGCATCAACAATGTCTACTAGAATTGGTTCATTCACATCTACGTCATCGGAGGAAATTTCTTCTTCCACACAAGCACTGCTATCGACATCCACTGGTTTCGAGTTTGAAATCTCTCCATGCCAGTGCCATTCTGTATAGCCTTGTATAATCCCGTTGCACATGACATGACTTTTGATTTCGTCACCAGTGCCGACTTTCAAGTTGTTACCGCAATGCCTACATGGACAGTAGAACCTATCTCCAGGTTGTTTCCTATGTTCCTCGGCAAATCTAATAAACTGGTCAAGACCAGATATAAACTCTGGGGTGCAACGATTGCGAATGGACATCCATGATCTATCCATTCTATGATAAAAAAGAAAACAAGTATATATTGCAACAAGATTAGGGTCTAGGGTTAACAGATTAGAGTTTTTGCATGGTTAAAACTTTAGGCCAACAAATACATGTGTTGTCATTCTTATATATAATAAATGTGTACCACCTATCCCATTCTTGAACACCTAATCTCACTAGTAAGTGTATAATGTGTATTGGGTTTTCAAGAAAATTTCGGCAACATTTCCCCGCTGTTCTCCAAGTACAGATGTACTTAGAGAACAAACGGGGAAATGCTACCGGAATTTTCTTGAAAACCAAATACACATTATACACTTACATCCTAAGTGAGATTAGGTGTTCAAGAACAGTCCCAAACCGGAGACTATCCAAGATTTACTCCTAATGAGTAAATTTTGGACGAGTTTCTAGGCCAACAAATACATGTGCTGTCATTCTTATATATAATAAATATGTACCACCTATCCCATTCTTGAACACCTAATCTCACTAGTAAGTGTATAATGTGTATTGGGTTTTCAAGAAAATTTCGGCAGCATTTCCCCGCTGTTCTCCAAGTACATATGTACTTAGAGAACAAACGGGGAAATGCTACCGAAATTTTCTTGAAAACCCAATACACATTATACACTTACATCCTAAGTGAGATTAGGTGTTCAAGAACAGTTCCAAACCGGGGACTATCCAAGATTTACTCCTAATGAGTAAATCTTGGACGGGTTTCTAGGCTAATGAGTAAATCTTGGACGGGTTTCTAGGCTAATGAGTACATATCCACTACATGTATTTGCTCACTTACATTGCATCACTCACAATTAGAGCATTATTAAATAATAAATCAAGAATTCAACAGTGTCAAACATGCAATAATTCACAATTAGAGCGATAAGATTCACTTTGTACAAACATACATGGCATAATTCAGGCACAATAGCATGTGTTCATTGACCCGATTCAACATTATAAGAATAATTTTAGAAGAGTAATAATATTTCCTAATTGAGAGTATATGAATTGTCCAACAATTGGAACAAGAGCAAGGTATTGTAAAAATTGCCTCATTATGGGAAAAATTAGTCATAATAATGCCCAATCATGTTTAAATCAAACAAAATATCACCTGGGTCTGAGCAAAAATTAATATCTCAAAGATTAATATCACCTACACATGAGATTATGCTAGAGTTAATATTATGTCTTCTGCAGTCATTTAATCTAAAAAATCACTCCTTTTAAAAAATCTGCCACACAAATACACACAAATGTAGATGCATGTTCATCATAAAGATAATCATTACACACAAATGTAGCTATCCGATTATAATTGAGCAATATAGCACAAAATCAGCCAACACGGCCGTGCTATGCAGCACAGCCGTGCCAACCTGCGATTTCACACGGTCGCGGAGCAGGGTAACTGCTTGAGGGTGGAGGAAGAAGAGGAGGAAGAAGAGAAGAGCAGGTACCTTCGGCGGCGTCGGCGGCGAGAGTAGCAGCAGCGAGCGGCGGCGGTGCAGGCAGAGCAGGCCGCCGGAGCAGCAGAGAAGGCCGGCGATGCGGGGAGAGCAGGCCGCCGGAGCAGGAGGAGAAGGCCGCCGGAGCAGCGAGCTGGGGGCAGAGGGCAAGTGGCGCCGGAGGTGGGCAGAGGACCAGCAACCGAGTGGAGCAGCACGCGGCCGGAGCAAGCGGAGAAATCACCGGACCAAACCCTGGTAGCGCGAGAATGAATGAAACAGAGAAAGGGGAAGAGTCGGGCTCGCGCGGGTGCTGTTAAGTTAACATTAGGTGTCGGTTCTTAAATAAAACCGACACCTAAAACTAAAGGTGTTGGTTCTTAAATAAAACCGACGTCCAATTGGACATTCCTTTACGCTAATTTTTTTGGCGGGGACGACGCGCGCACCCTTATCTCGTCGGTTATTCTAAGAAAATCGACGCCCATATTGGAACTTTTGGCGCAAATTTTATCTTCATTCAGTGTCGGTTATCAGGTAAAACACCGACGTTGTATCTGATACTTTGGCGCAATTTTTTTTTGCTCGAAAAAATTGGATTTCGCGGGCTATTTTAGGCGTCGGTTTCTTTTCATCAACTGACACTGAATGAAAAGCGATACTCGTGTCTGGCTGGTCTTCAAATATAGACGTCGGATGTCCTTATTAACCGACGTTTAATGTTAAAAGCGTCGGTTTTACTAAAAAACCGAGGCCTCTAAAAGCGACGTTGAACGTTGTTTCTGTAGTAGTGGGGCCCATATTACAAACTAATAAAAACAATAACTAACTCTCAACACTCCCCTCAAGCTGAAGTTGGGAGAATCCCAAGTTAGCTTGCAAACAGACGTACAAACTAAAAGATAAAGAAGTAGAATAAAAAGATAAGCCAAGCCCATACAAGAATTTCTCCCCCTCAATATTACAATTAAGCACTCAAACACTCATACACTCCCCCTTAGGTAGGTACTCCAAGCAAGCAGGTCGTAGAAGCTTCTCGATCATCTGCAGAAGAAGTGAGCAACAACACGATCATCCAGAGAGTAAATAAGCAGGAACACAAGTGCTTCATGGTCTTCATCACAGTCGCTAACGTCGCAGCCCAGAGAGTGTTGGGTCACAGTAGCAGTAGTAGTCAACGTACAAATTAAGTACGGACGGGTCAATGTGCTTAACAGAGCGCAAACGAGCCAGAGAGTGTTGGCACACAGAAGCAGAAAGTCGACGTGCAAACAAGGCACAGACAAGTAAAAAGGTCAACATGCGCAAAGCATGGACAAGCCAGAGAGTGTTGGCGCACAACAGCAGTAGTCAACGTGCAAAGAAAGCATGGACAAAAAGTAGATAGTAGAGTCGACATAGCCGGATAGAAGACCATCAACACAAACAAGTAGGCAGCAGAAATAAATCTCCAGAAATCAGTCTCTTCAAGAAGCATGTAGTAATGGCAGCTGATATAAACTTCCTCTTCTCTGCTCCTCATCTCTCTCCTCTACTCATCTTCTCTTCCTCCTATTCTCCCCCTCACACCAAGCACGATAGGAGTAAAAAAGAGTGGTTGGGGTGGATATAACACAAGTTCCATAGAAATCATACAGGGAAACAAACAAAATGGTGCAAGTGGAGTGGAAAAAAGAAATTATATGGAATCAATAAGCGGAACAACCAGATGTGAGGAGAGATGAAGGCAACAGATTTACAATCAATTTCAGATTAAAGAATGATATATAGGATGAAGAAGAGGCATGCTATTGTTTCAATGAACTGGACAAATGGGATGAACTACATTAGATAAAGAATATTAGACCGAAAGATATAGAAGCTAACAAGAATTTCAGCAAGAAGGTAGAGAGTTGCAATGGCTTCTATAAGAGGGAAAACATTATCAAACGCAGTAAACATGTGAGGGAGCAGCAGGTACTACAAATTTTGATATGCAGGCTGGTTGCTTGAGTAAAATTATGTTTGTGGGGAGGAACAAATGATATTTGATGATGGAAGGAGTTGATACAACAATGGTGGTCCTGAAGGCAAAACGTTACTGTAGCTGTCTGGAATGTGTGGCCAAATCTCTTCCCCCTTCCATATTAGAATAAGGAAGGTACTAGGGGAGGAAGGAGAGATCTAGGGTGGTCCTTGGAAGAGGATTTCATGGGGAGGAGAACCCCTAAATAGTTGCAGCAACCTTCAACTCAAACCTCTGTCAGAACAACCACCTGTGGAGGAGAAATAAGATGCTGCAACACCCTCTCTAAGGCATGAGGAAGATTCTATCCCTCTCCTAGAAGTCGCTAAGGGGTCGAGGAAGAGAAGGGGGCCGCTGGAGGCATGCAGAAACCATGAAGGAGATGGTTGGAAGCTCCCCAAATCCTGTCATGCTACAATAGCGTACTTTAGCAATACCCCTAAAGTGAAGGAATAGGAAACCATGCGCAACAACAAATGAAAGGGAGCATCAACAACAGCAAAAAGGAGAGGAAGGAGCGGAAAATTCCGTGAAATGAAAGAGTGGACAGGGCCTGCGGGCGACCAAGAAAGAATAAGGGGTTGCCGCCCGCCGGCTGTGGCTCTCTTTTTTTCCCTTTTACTTGACGACTAGGGTTTTGGATCTCTGCTCTGATACAATCTTAGAGAATAAAAGACGGCTAGTTAATTTATTAGATAAGAGAAACCCTGCTCCTATATATATGAGGACAGGGAAGCGTACAGACATAAGACCAACCCTAATGGGCCAAAACACTTAGGACCATATTACAAACTAATAAAAACGATAACTAAATAACTCTCAACAATATTCAAGGTAGATGTTTCTAGATCTAAGGTAGATCTAGTTGTATTTAGCTAAATCTTATAAAATTTGGCTAATATATAGCTAATTAGATCTGGACGACAGTTAATTTAGAGAAAAGTAGAGAGAGACTTTAGAGTTTAGAGAGACATGATCGAATGGGGAGAGACCAGTAGAGAACAGTAGATCTCAAGAGTTCAAGGCTCTCCAAGAGCCTTTAAGATCTCCAAGACTCCCAAATTCAATTGTATGGGATATGTGAAGACCACAACCACTGTTGGAACCCAACTTAAGGCACTCCCATGCAAGAAAATTTAACAGCATGCCATTTCAATGGAGTTGATCTGGGCCTAGGTTAGCGTCAGCCCAACTTCGCCAACTTCAGAGAGAAGTCGACAACTTCGTTGGCATTTGGACAAAACACTACACCATTAGGCCGACTTCATCGAAGTTCATCAAAATTGGTCCAACAATGAGACCAAGTTGAAGTATATGAGAATCCACTTCGTCGGGCCACAACGTCAACAAAATCAACAAAATTTCGCCCATCTTCGCCGAAGTTTAGATCCATGCTCTATATCAAAGGCTCAAAGCCATTACTGATCTTTAGATCTGACAACATTCATGTTGTTTCCTACATCAAGACGACTCATGCATTATCTTTCTAATTTAGTCTTTGTTCAAAACCCATACTTATCTGATGGTTTGTGTGTTCTATATAGAACTTACAAACAAGTTACAGAGTTAACAAAGTTAATTAGATACAGCTAGATGGTTTACACACCCAAAAAAGGAGAGGAGAGAAACCTAAGAAACAAGCACCCAATTGGGATCTTTTTAGGGGGGGAAACTAGAAAAAGAACGGAATGGACCATAAAAGTGTCGAGTTTTGAGGAAAGAGAAAAACATTGGTGATAGCACTAGTACAAAAAGTAGAGGCAATTGAGTGTGCATCCAAAGGAGCAAATGGAGAAAAGGAAGTTGCATTTGTAATGACGATGCATGAGGGAGCAAAGCCACACTAGAATCTACCCTATCAATCCCTAGCCAATCACACAAAGCCCCTACTTCTCCAATCTTGTTCTAGATTATGCAATAAGGACATTGCTCCAATCTTGTCAGTCCAGGAAGTGAGAGCTACTTACCCAAGCAAGTATAGTGGTACTATCTAGTATTTCTTTCATGTTGCAAATTTGATGTCGGGGGCCATGCAAGGTCCAAGCTAGTTTGGTTTTATTATTTGATTAAGCCTAGATTTGGTTTTATTTGTTGAAAGACGTATCTATAGGTTTTGGAAAAAAGATGATTTTTTTACCGATAGAACTTACTTTTTATTGCCCATCTGTATTTTAAGGATTGACGACGCACCGATATTTTGTTAAAAAAAGGATAAAAAACTCATGCCTATACAACTTTTCCATTCATCAAGTTTTAGTTGCTTTCACCCCACGATAGAATGGTCTTGGTAACACAATAGCCGTCATCTTGTTGATATTGCTTGGACCTTAATGCTCGCTCTCCCATGTCTTCTTCCATTGCTATTATTTCCAGGTACCTTATATATCATATGCCCTTGGTTGTGTGATATATAAAATGCTCTTGGACATGCCCCAACATGATGTTCCCTTGTTCTCTTACATTGCATCCATAGTCACTATAGATAAACTGGGAATTGCTTATTGAATGAATAAACCAGTATACAATACAATCTCTTATATAATAGAAGGGAATAGAGACTAAAGCAGAGATGAGCAATATGGGACTAAACTACAGAAGTGAAAGCATAAGTGAGGCACATGCTATGCACATGCCACTCAACAAAACACAACATAACACAACATATCTCTGTACTCCCCCTCAAGTTGGAGCGTAGATGTCGAACATGCCCAACTTGTCAACTAGAGTCTGAAAACGAGCTTTAGGAAGTATCTTGGTGAAGATGTCCGCAATTTGCTTTTCAGTGCTGAGATATGGAGTGCAAATCCAGCTAGGAAGGACAGTTTCTCGAACAAAGTGGCAGTCGACCTCAATATGTTCCGTCCTCATGAAAAGTGGGGTTGCTCGTAATAAAAATGGAGGCCTTGTTGTCACAAAACATCTGTATAGGGTTGGAATAGGATATATCAAACTCCTAGAGGAGCCTCTGGACCCACAGAAGGTTGCATGCAGTATGAGCCATAGCTCGGTATTCCGCCTCTGCACTGGATCTGGCGACAACAGTCTGCTTTTTGCTTTGCCAGGTGACAAGATTTCCGCCAACAAATGTACAGTATCCTGATGTTGACTTACGATCAGAACGACTACTTGCATAGTCAGAATCTGAGAAGCCAGATAGATTGCAGTGGCCATGCTTCTTATACATCAAGCCTTTACCTGGAGAGCTTTTAAGATATCACCGAATATGACATATAGCATCCCAATGACATTGCCGGGATTTATTAAGATACCGGCTGATGAATCCGACAACAGCAGTGAGGTCAACTATTGTGACGGTCAGATAGATAAGCTTGCCTACCAGTCTTCTGAACTGGTGATGATCAACATATGGAGGAGAGTTTTCATCATCCCAGTCCATGTTTGGGTCAAGTGGAGTGTTGGCTGGTTTGTAGCCCAACATACCAGTTTCCTGCAAGAGATCAAATACATATTTTCTCTGAGAGAGACACAACCCTGCAGATGATCTGGAAACCTCAATGCCTAAGAAATATCTCAGTTTTTCGAGATCTTTAGTGACAAAATGTTTTTCTAAGTAGGCTTTAGTTTCCTGTATACCCACAGTATCACTGCCAGATAAGATAATATCATCAACATAAACAATAAGAATGATAAGTCCAACCACTATTTTGCGGATAAAGACTGAATGATCAGAATGAGAGCGACGAAAGCCAAAAGTGACTAAGATCTGACTGAGCGAGCTTGTCAAACCAAGCACGTGGGCTCTGTTTGAGACCATAAATGGCCTTTTTCAGCTTACATACGTTGAAGGCAGACTCCCCCGAGCAACAAACCAGGTGGTTGCTCCATGTATATTTCTTCCTGTAGATCTCCATAAAGAAATGCATTTTTAACATCTAACTAAAAGAGAGACCAGTCTTTATTAACAACAAGAGAAATCAAAATTCTAACAGAGTTTAATCGTGCAACAGGGGAGAAGGTCTCAAAATAATTAACACCATATGTCTGCGTATAGCCTTTTGCAACAATGTGGGCTTTCATGCGTTCAATAGTTCCATCAGGGTGATATTTATTGGTAAAGACTCAGCGGCAGCCCACAATAGGGCAAGAAGAAGGGCGATCCACAAGTTCCCATATTTTTCGATCACAGAGTGCCTGCATTCCCTGATCCATTGCCTGTTTCCATGCGGGAATAACAAGAGCTTCTGTAGCAGTCTTTGGAATGGTGATAGCAGAAATTGCAGAAGTAAATCATGCAAAGTTGTTATGCAGATTGGCAGAAGTGCAGTAATCACTAATAGGATGTTTAGTATAGGAGCGAACACCTTTGCGCAGAATGATAGGAAGGTGCAAGTCAGAAGTTACCTCAGTGTTTATTTGATCATCCGCAGACGAAGGAATTGGTTGGGGAGGGGCCATGGAAGGAGTGCTTGTCTTCGGACGGCGTTTATATACTTGCAACGACGATCTTCAGGCTGGTTAGAAGAAGGCAAGTCTTCAACAATATCTGGTGGAGGTGAGGGTGCCAACATATCATGGGGTAGTCTTGCTCCACCATCAGAAAAATAGGGCATAGGCTAAAAAAAGATCACATCCGCACTGACAAACCACTGTCTGAGTATCGGATCAAAGCAGCGATAACCTTTTTGAGTTCTAGAATAACCCAAAAAAATGCATTTAGTGGATCGAGGATCAAGTTTCGTCATTCTTGGGCGTAAATTTTTAACAAAGCAAGTACACCCAAAAATACGAGGAACAGAGAATAGAGGTGCATCAAGAAACAAAATGGAGTAAGGTATTCGATTTTGTAAAACAGAAGATGGCATACGGTTTATAAGATAGCATGCCATAGTGACTGCCTCCGGCCAAAAACGGTGAGGAACTTTATAACGAATAAGAAGGGTGCGAGCAACCTCTAATAAGTGGCGATTTTTCCGTTCAACGACACCATTTTGCTGTGGAGTATACAGACAAGTGGTTTGATTGATGGTGCCACGGTCAGAACAAAAAGATGTGACATACTTCTGCATAAATTCCAGGGCATTATCGGTCCGGAAAATTTTAATGGATTTATTGAACTGGGTCTGTATTTCAAAAAAGAAAATACGGATATTGTCCAAAATAGTGCCACGATCTTTGAGCAAAAACAACAAGGTAGCACGCGAATAATCATCAATAAATGTCAAAAAATATTTAACACCATTTTGACTCAGAACAGAACATGGACCCCAAATGTCCGCATGAACAATATAAAAAATTTCTTTAGAAACAAGTTCCTTCTTAGCAGGAAAGACATACCTCGTTTGTTTTCCCAAAACACAAGAGGCACAAGAGATTGTTTTCAGATAATGTAGGAAATAAAAGCTTCAACTTTGCAGCAGATGGATGACCCATCCGGAAGTGCCACGGAAGTCCTGTGACTGATGTAGACAAGAGAGCAGAAGCTGCAGGCGGTCCATCCAAATAGTATAATCCATCTGGTCCTTCATGGCCCAAACCAATCTTCGTATTCGTGCGGAGATCCTTCAAAACACAACCAGAGAGATCAAATTTAATGGAACACTGAAGTTGTTTAACAGTTTTACTGACATATAATAAATTAATAGGAAATTGTGGTATGTATAAAACAGATTGAAGATTCAACTTGCGAGATAGAGGAACGGTGCCAACGCCATGAACAAGAGTCTTAGAGCCATTTGCAACAGTGACAGATGAAATATTAGAGGTTTTAGACAGAGCAGAAAATAATTGGATGTCGCCTGCCATATGGAAAGACGCACAAGAATCAATGCACCACTTATTGTTACCAGCAGAAGGAGAAGCAAGTATGGCAGAAGAACCAACAACAAATGTCAAAGGTAGCTGAGTCATGCGCTCCTGGAAAAACTTCTCAAATTCAGAGCGAAGCCATTCAGTAGTCGGAGGGGCAGCTAGTGGGTCGGATGCAACATCAGTAGTAGTTTCTGTAGAGGCTTGGTTCGCCCAGACTGGCTTGCCGTGCTTGATCCAACACCTATCTTCAGTGTGATTATCACGACCACACCAGTTGCAATAGCGAGGACCAGTAGCTTCACCTCGTCCAGGACCTGTAGAGGAGCCTCGTCTGCCAATGGGAGGCAGATGTCCGCCACGACCACGTCCTCGACTGCAGCCACGTCCAAAATCAGTAGTGCGAGCAACTAGAGCAGGATGCTCAATAACATGAGTGGAGGTCACAGATGGTAGCCGTTGAACTCTCTTGAGGACGTCGCGTAGAGTAGGCAGAGGATCACTGGAAAAAAATTGATCGACCATGCCTGAAAAGGAAGCAGGTAGGGCAGCTAGAAATTGAACCAGTTGTAGTTCATTTCGCTGCTTATGGACCTCTTTGATGTCAGCAGTCAACGGATGGTAGATTTCATACTCATCCTAGAGAGCATAGCATTGGATGTAGAAGTCCTCAATGGAAGCATCAAAAGAAAACTCCTTCTTGGCCAGGTTTTTGAAAATTTCAAAAACCTTTTTAGGATTTTGCTGATGGGAGTAGACATGAGAAAGCTGGTCCCACATTGCTTTAGCATCATGAAGACATTACAGGGACTGACTAATGCACAACTCGGTGCTATTGAGAAGCCATGACATAACACCCGAGTCATCTTTGGACCATTGAGCATAAGCTTGTTTGCTATTTTCATTAATAGTAGCAGCAGGGGCAGCAGGAGGATCAGTGGTAAGATGTGAGTACCGGCCTTGGGCCTTAACATAGAGGACAAAGGACGCCAACCACAGATGATAGTTTGAACCATCGAGCTTGACGGTGGTAACACACAGAGAGCGAGGAGGCCCAATTGAAGCCATGAGAGGAAGGTAGTAGTGAGGTGGCGGCCCATCAACAACATGCAGTGAATAAAGAACCCACTATGGGGCAGTAGCAGCAGCAGGGATCTGACGCATCAGATCAGAGGAAACCCGTGTCGGGCAGATATATTGATAAATGAACCTACGCCATCATGAGGAAGATCAATATCCTATCATGAGGTGCAGACAGAAAAATAACCGGAGAGTTAGGAGACTCTCAACGTGGGATGACTATGGTTGGCCAGAAAATTGCACGTGCGAAAACGATGGAGGGGGAAACCCGAGAGGACGAGGGCAGCAGGGGAATGGTGGAGGGAGGAGGGTTTTGCGGCTGGGGTAGAAAGGAGAAGGGGCAACGGCTTTGGTGGAAGGAGGAGAGGAGGGGTAGCGTAGGGTGTAGGAGGTGGAGCGGCGGTGGGAGGGAGGTGGAGGGGAGGCGGCAGGGGTGGCGTCGGGAGGGAGCCGGCGGCGGCGGGTGGGGGGGGGCTGCTGGCGGCGGCGGCGGGGGGGGGGGAGGGATGAAGACTTAGGGTATAGGGGCAGGGTGGGAAAGAAAAAATCGGAGAACCGGACCTGCTCTTGATACCATATAGCAGGTGGGGGGGGTGCTGGCGGCGGCGGGTGGGGGGGGGGCTGCTGGCGGCGGCGGGGGGGGGGAGGGATGAAGACTTAGGGTATAGGGGCAGGGTGGGAAAGAAAAAATCGGAGAACCGGACCTGCTCTTGATACCATATAGATTAACTGGGAATAGCTTATTGAATGAATAAACCAGTGTACAATACAATCTCTTATAGACTTATATAACAGAAGGGAATAGAGACTAAAGCAGAGATGAGCAATATGGGACTAAACTACATAAGTGAAAGCATAAGTGAGGCACATGCTATGCACATGACACTCAACAAAACACAACATAACACAACATATCTCTATAGTCACAAAATTCTGTGATTTTTTGAAGTATTTGCAAATAATTTACCAAATTTATGTGATGAACGCCATACCCAAATTTCTGAAGAATCCCAAACCATTCTAGAAATTCATGAATTGCATAAACTATTCTTGAATTTCACAATTGATTCCCTTATATCACGAATTGTTTGTTTATGGAATAAAAACATGATACATGGATTGGAGTAGGATATATATATGTGTGTGTGTGTGTGTATATATATATATATATATACGTTTATTTAATTAAATATATGGATATTTATGTCAATGTGTGTACCGTGTGTAATATCTATGTGTGTATAACACAGTGAATTGTTTGAATTTTATTCAACGTTTTCCTGAATATTTTGATGGAACTTTTTATCGAATCTTTGCTGAGTTTTATCTAAAGTTTCTTCATAATTCCTGATGTCAAAATTTTCAGTCTCGCTAAACAAATACTGAAACCCGAACTTGTGACTATGCTTGCGCCTAGACAAAGTAACATATATCCTTGATCTACTTCAGTCTCGCTAAACAAATACTGAAACCCGAACCTGTTACTATGTTTGTACCTAGGCAAAGTAACATATCTCGTTGATCTACCCATGAATACTGAAACCCAAACTTGTGACTATGTTTGCACCTAGACAGTAACGTATTTCCTCAATCTACCAAGTGTATTTTTCTTGGATATTTTGTGACCAAATTAGGCATGGATATCTTGATCACATTAAACATGAAAGTGCAGATAGGTGGTGGTGCCTTGGGACACACATTTCTGGGATGCTACGTCTACATGTCTTTTGAACTGCTTGAATCCGTTACTCCTACAGTCCTACCAAGCTCCCAATTAGACCTTGCCTATTCCCACTTTTTCTCTAGCCCCTTTTGATGTAATTATGTTGATGTTCTACAGGAAAGAATGCGATGTGCCAAAATGTGACCCCTTAAAGTTCCTTCCCTACTATGTAATCTCTTATTTAAAAGTTTTGACATGGTCATGCAATGTCTAACATCTCTACTTTTGAGCTTAATGACAATCTGGATACAAGTATTAGCAAGGGTTGATGACCCTATTCCTCTCATTCATTTCCAAGGTTCGTTCTCATGATAATTTAGTTTTCTTCTTCTTCTCTCTATTTCTATTGAGCTACAACTATAAAAGAGATGATTTAAGTTGGCATCGTGAAATGACAAGCCCCTAAGAGCTTAAGTGTCAAACAAAGGGTTACTAATTGTAATATGCCCCTTACTAGTTTACACGCTCGCTTATAATGTGCATGTTATGTTTAGTCCTTATGCAAAGTGACATAGGGCTGACTTGTAGTTATGTAAGGGCCTAAATGTAAATTGTATGTTATCTCCTATATGTACAATTCATAAAACAAACCAATAAGTGGGTCGTCTCCTTCCTTGGTTACATTTATTACATGACATCAAAACAGCAATGTTAAAACCTAGGAGAGTTAATCCAAGAGCGGAGGCAACCATCAACTCCTATTCTCTCTTTCTCTCCCCTAGTGATTAGGGTTTCTCAAATACCTTTGGAAGTGTTATATATGCCAAAAGTACTATTCACACCGCCGAATCAAGTTGTTTTGGTCGTCATATGCTGCTCTATTTTTCCACCGAGTGTATCCAATGTTTTCCCCCCTCTTAGGGTGTGATTTGCTTTGATTGCAACCATGACAAAGAAGACTTTACATGCACTTATAATGTAGAAACCTGTTGTCATTATCTACAACCACATCGTCACCAACCACATAAGGAGAAGAACTATAGTTGCTGGAGCCGTACTGTCATGATTTTCTTTATAGGGGTATATAAGCTTTTGACTAGTGGTCCTCCCACTGATGGATCTACATAACAGTGGGAACATCAAGATAGGCGCCTTTCGTACGATTATGAATTATAAATGTCTGACATGGTGAATCCCTTTGAGAAAGTAAAGGATATAGGGCCATTTAATTTTATATTTAAACAAAATTTCTCGTATCTTTGACTTGACAGTGGTTGGATGATCTCCAACAAGGGGATACCTTGCCCTAAGATTTTTTGAGAATTCTGTCGTATTATGGATGATATGTGTGGCCATCACCTCTCATCAATGATGTCCAGAAGATGCATCAACAGCGAGATCAAATGAATTTGATCAAGTTCTTGGCTGAACTTCAACGAGAATATGAGGGAGTTTGTAGTCGAAATTTTGTCTGGTGTAGAGCTCTTGTTTTAGTGGCATATTTTGTAATGTCAAATGCCTTTCTTGAGTAGGATGCTACTTCACTCGGCTCATCCTTAGGTGACAAGTCTGTCTTATCACTTAGTCTAGTTCAACATGTGATCTTGGATGTCTGAAAGAAGCTAAATCTAAAGTATGAACATTACTTGTTATGGATCAAACATTTTATGCTTGTAAATCTTGTTTGGCCAACTGTTTTGTGTGTTTATCAGATCTTGGATGTAGAGAACTTCGAACCGAAGATAAAGGATATCATTTGGTTCATGTGAGATCCTTGATCAGAACTTCGTATAGGTGTTTTTCGAGACGATAGATAATGATCAGATGATAGATAATGATCTCTAGGAAACATAACAACGAGTTTAATGTAATATCTGTCCGCTTTTTATCCTTACACTGAAAGGGGAATTTCCCCGACCTCAACATATGTATGTTTATATTGTTTATGTTGCACTGAGAAAGTGAACAATAGGTAGCGATAGAGAAACCCATCCATCCTGGTGTTTCCATCCATTGACAATTAAAATCTTATCTCAGTCTTTTGTTATTTGTAAACTCAGTTTAATCAAACCAAATCAACGCTTATGCTAAATACTAGTTCTTGCTGAGTTATGTTGACCGGATGAATCGTAAATACGTCATCATTCTGGTACAATCCTGAACGATAATACTACAATAAGATCCACTCCACTTGTGGTGGGATGGTCGTACACTTAGTGAAGATAAAACCTAGGGATTTTATCTCTAGGGAATTTGCATGTGTCGTAAATGTTGCATCAGGCACTACTACTATATATAGGAAACACTTAGGTATAGTCTAGATGATTGTTGAGAGGGTATAAGATGAGTTTACTGCTTAACTAGCTGCTATAGGATAGCTAGTGGAATTAAAATGATTAACTACGCACTGACTACAATTTTGCAGAAAAGATGCTCGGACGAATTGCAACTCTAATGAGAATCATCCTGTCAAAACACAATCTGAGTGAGAATCAGTCCGCTCAAACTATAATTTGACAATAATTTGCCTGACTCAAAACGTTCTAAAATATAGGAAACGACTCAAACAAATTTGCAGTAAAACCTACCTATCCTAATTGGTGTATACAAGTATTAAACTAGGTTTAGGATGGTTTTTGGTCATTCGGTACATGTTCTTACATCATTCGCACCGAGTTGTATAATTATATTGTAGTAGTTATAATTCGATGTACAACTTGATATACAAGCATCCAAACACATAATTTATTTAACGTTCCTTGACATTGGATCTTGTCTAAGTTCCTTGAACACTTGAAACACTTGATGCACACATCAATAACTGTAGAATCATTTGCTTTCAGTAAATCAGATGAGAGTACTGGGTCTCATATATAGGAGCCAGGGAGTATAATGGGATAAATAGAAATAAGGGAATATACAATGAGCCTAAGGCCAACTAATCAAATATACCAACATGCCCCCTCAAGTTGGAGAGTAAACATTGTGAAGTTCCAACTTGACGCCCATATACTTGAATAAAGTAGGCGGAAGAGGTTAGGTTAGGATGTCCGCAACTTGATCACATGTCCTACTGTGAGGAGTGATGATCTGTTTGGCTTTGACTAGGTCCCACACGAAATGGTAGTCAACTTCAATGTGCTTTGTGCGCTCGTGGAAGACTGGATTATTAGCTGTGTATAGCCGTCTGGTTGTCACAGTATAAAGTAGCTGGAGTTTGAAAAGGAATTCCAAACTCAGTCAAGATGGACCAGACTCACTGTAGATCCGAACATGCGTGAGCCGTAGCCCAATATTCTACCTCGATGCTGGAGCAAGCTACCACCGCCTATTTTTTACTCCACCAGGAAACTAGGTGAGTGCCAATCTGACACAATAGCTGGAAGTGGATCATCGGTCTTTAGAATCACCGGCCCAATCTGCATCTACATATCTAGAGATAGATATTACCTTGAACCTAGGACATTTGTAGAAAAATCCTCATCCTGGTGCACTCTTGAGACAGCAAGGAATGTGTTGAACGTTGGACTAGTGGGCCTAGAGTGGTGCACTCATGTGTTGGCTGATTGCCCCAACAACATAGGTAATATCTGGTCAAGTATAGTCAGGTAAACCAGCTTCCCGACTATACGATGACACTTCTCTGGATCAACAAAGAGTTCTCCTTCATGCATAAGTTTTGTATGATAGTCCATCGGGGTAGAGACTGGTTTGGCTTCTGCCATGTTGGTCTCTTGAAGCAGGTCCATGACATAGCGTCGTTGTGACTGGTTGATCCCCGAGGCTGAGCGGAGGACTTCAAACCCGAGGAAGTGTCGTAGGGTGCTCAAGACTTTTGTATGCAAATGTGCATGCAAAGTTTGCTTGAGCTGGGATATCCTCATCATATCATCACCGGTGATGACAATGTCATTAACATAGACAACAACAAGAACATGGCCTTTGGACAGCTTGGAGAAGAACAATGAGTGGTCTGTGTTCGATCTCTAAAAGTTAAGCTATGTAAGAACATCACTTAACTTGTTGAACTAGACCTGTGGAGACTGCTTGAGGCCGTAGAGAGATCGTCGGATACGACACACTTTATGAGAAGATGCCCCCTAAACACCAAACCTGGGTGGTTGATGCATGTTGATTTCCTTCAGGAGATCTCCGTGAAGAAATACATTCTTGATGTCTGAGCTGGTAAAGGGGCCAGTCAAGGTAAGCTGCAAGGGAGATAAAGATGCGGACATAGGCAACGCTTGTTACTAGAGAGAATGTCTCAAAGTAATCCACGCCAAAGGTTTGGTGAATCTTTTGACAACCATGTGCGCCTTCAGTCGTTCAACAGAGCCATCCAATTTATGTTTTATAGAAAAAAGTGCCATGGTTGTTAGAACTGAACAAGAACTGCCTGGTTAAACCAGTTGGACCGGGAACCGGTGGTTGGCACGCTTCGGTTCTCTCAGAAAGCCGAAAATGATGTTAAGCCGGGCAAAACCGATCTGGTTTTTCCAACCAACTGGTTCTTGATCATGCATATATCTTGACCTCCAAGTTCAATTTTTATGTTTATTCTCACTTTTTCTAATTCCCATCTGCTCTCACACAATAGTCTGGCACATGCAATGCAATACTTGATTAAATTATAGTTGTTTCTATGATGTTTTCTGATATTCTTCTTGATATGTTTACTTTTCCTTGGTTTTCCATATAGTATATGATTTTCATAAGGATTTATGATGTCATGCTAACGTCACCGGTTGAACCGGTCCAACCACTGGTTGAACCAATGAACTGAGAACTAGAAGCCTCACCGATTCAGTTCACGGTTCGGTTCCGACAACGTTGGAGAAAACCCATTGGCAGCCGACAATATTTGAGCCTGGTGGTGGGCTCACAAGATCTCATGTCTTGTTGTCGTTGAGAGCCCGCATTTCTTCCATCATGGCAACTTTCCATCTAGGATGAAGCAAAGCATCTACTGGACACTTAGGACATATGTTGTATCCATGGCAGTAGCCAAGGATGAGGTAGAATAAGAAAGACACGGTAGACAACAAGTGTTGGAAATGGATGCTTGATAGTGCAAGAGCGTATACCTTTGCGTAGTGCCAGAATGCTAGTGATAGATTGGATTGGTCTGAAACTGACGATGATGATGCAGATGTTGTCAGTGGCTCATCTTCCATGCGCCGGTTCGGTGTTGCTGATGGCAGAGGTATTGTTGTTGGTGGGATGAATGGATCAGGCAACGAGACCATAGAATTTATATGATTTATGGGGGGTGAGGATGATAAAAAGAACAGTTCATCCTCATGAAAGGTGACATCTACAAAGATATAGATTTTGCCAAAGCTAGGTTCAAGACATTCGTATCCTTTTTTGAGAAAAAGGATAACTGAGAAACACCGTTTGAATAGCTCGGGTGGGAAGCTTGTCGGCCTTGGAATTAAAATTATGAGCGAAGGCGACTGAAAACCTGAGGCGGTAGAGGGAACGGTGTGGATTGAAGGTAAACAGTGAAAAAGGAGTGCGCTTCCTGAGAAGAGAGGAAGGTTGGCGATTAATAAGAAAGTAAGAGGTGAGGACTACATCAGACCAAAAAAGCTTAGGCGAGTTGGCATGAATGAGAAGAGAGCGTGTAATTTACGCTTGGCGATGTTGTTATGTTGTGGAGAGTATGCGCACGAGTGTTGATGAATCATTCCTACGTCACAGCAAAAAGAGGTGATAACCTTTTGGGTATATGCAAAGGCGTTGTCGATTTGAAGAATCTTAGTAGGCGTTGAAAATTGAACCTAAACCAACTTATGAAACCTGCGAAATAATGTAAAAAGTTCATCACGAGTTCGAAGTAAGTAAAGCCATGTCATTCTAGAAAAATTATCTACGAATGTAAGAAAACATCTATAGCCATTGTAACTAGTAGTCTTGAATGGACCACACGTCGATGTGAACTAAATCAAACATGCGAGATGATTGTTTTACAGATATGGCCCGGGAAGGATACACGATGGTGTTTCCCTAGCTGACAGACATTACAAGTGTTAGAAAATAGTTTTTCTTATTTATGTATTCTTTACTATTTCTGTTTCTTGTTGGGTTTGTTATGTAAATGTTCTCAACCTATATAACAAGGAGAACCCGCTCTAATCGGGTATTGCTTTGACCCAAATACATTCACATGGTATTAGAGCACATCTGACTGCTGTAACCCTAGTTGCCGCCCTCTCTCTCCCTTCTACCTCTCCGGTTGCACCACCCATCACAGCGCTGCGGCCACCACCGCTGAAGTCGTCTCACCGGACTGGTCATCCTCCGTCCCCGCCAAAGCACAGTGGCTGCTTGAAGGATAGGAGAAGACCCTCGTTCTATCCGGTAGAAGAGGAGTAATTTCCTTCTCATCTTCTTTCCTGTCCATATAGTCCCCGTATGTGGATGAGTGCCTAATCTCTAGGGGCTGTTGATGCATCAGATTCACAGCTTCAATTGACAAGTGACTATGCTAATTCCCATCACCCCTGACGCTTCTTCCTGGGGTCTTCTACTCTCTGATGCATCTTCCCGGAGTCTTCTTTACTCGACGGAGCCAATTCCCGTCAAGATCTACATCAGCCGCCACCAGACACAACGTGTTCCCCAGGCAATACGACGTGATGCTGTCCAGGGTTTGATCTGACACAACGTGTTACAACTGCTGAAATTTACACCTGCGACGGCGTACACGACGTGTCTCATCCGTAATATGACGTGTTGACAATCACAAAAGTTTTTTGACAATCCGTGGCACGATGTGTTGATTATCCACACGGCGTGTGCAAGTAAGTCAGAAAAGTCCGACTTCTATCTCTACCAACTGACACGACGTGCCTAGTGTTCAACATGTTGTGCTGTTTCCATACACGACGTGTTACGTCCTCGACGCAGTGTACTGCTTATTCAGTATGCTGTTGTTATCTTGATCCAATCTCAAGATGGGAGATGAAAAGCCAGCTGCTTCGGCTACGATCGTGTACAACGACCAATCTTAGATGTGAAGCTTAACTCACATCATTATCTCCTCTGGATGAATGCTATTTATATTGTTCTTGAATCTCGAGAGAAGGTCGATCTTATTGAATCAGAACCTCTTGATGAGAGTAGCAGAGACTACCCTACGTGGCGGAAAAACGGTGGGCTGGTATAGTCCTGGTTATGGAATAGCATGGAGTCCAGACTGCCTCCAGATTTATGATCTATTTTACAACCAAACAAATCTGGGAAGCTACAAAGAAACACTTTTCTCACGAGAAGAGTGCTCTCTGTATTTATACTGTTTATGACCGACTTCGAAAGACAAAATCGTCGCTCTCTAGAGGATTCTTTTGGTACTATACAATCCATTTCCCAGGAACTTAGTTTCTACCAACTGTTGAAGACTGATGATCAAATGAAAGATCGAGATGATCTAGTAACAAGGTTTCTTTCTGCTTAAATCCAGTCTATGCTTCAGCCACGAGTGTTAATTCTTGCCACAGTCAAACTACCAAGCCTTGAAGAAGCCTTTGTGAGAATTCAACACTCTTCATTTGAGTTTATTTTTGCTACCCTAGGAGACATTTTGAGAATCATGCCTCTCTTGTTGCTGCCGCCAAGGGAACTAGACGAGGTGCTAGTCGGGGACGAGGCAATCATCCTAGAGACAAATGTACTTTCTGTGGGAAACTTGGACATACAGAAGAAAAATGCTATTCTAAGCATGGTCGACCCTCTGTGGATGTTGCACATTATACGACTACTTCATCGGGAGCATCTGCATCTGGAGTTTCTAAACATGTGCAATCAGATGTCACGATCTCCAAGGAGGAGTATGACAGGGTACCCAATAAGCTTCCCTGGGCTCCTCCATCAATCTGGTTTCAGATACAGGTTACCAGGGGGCTTGGTTGTTGCCTCTCATCCATCTTCTACATGGGTGGTGGATTGCGTGGCCTCCCAGCATATGACGGGTATATGATCTATGCTTCTCTCTTCTGACTCGATATTCCACACTCTTATGTGATACTTGTTGATGGTTCTATCTGGCGAGTTTAGGCGTGTGGCATTGTACAAGCATTGTCTGATTTGACTTTACAATTTGTGCATTATTTACATGATTTTTCATTTAACTTAAATGTCTGTTGCTAAGCTGGTTGATTCTTTAAAATACTTGGTAATATTTGGAGACTCTTTCTTTGTGTTACAAGATTCCCATGAGCTGGAAGACGATTAGTGGGGGATCTAAGAAAGGTGATATCTACTTCTTTGAAGATGGTCGCACTGCTCACCAGATTCCATCCACCACATCTACCGTTTTCAGCTGCTCTCCCTTACAATGGCATTGTCGCTATGGGCATCCGCCCTTACATAGGCTTCAAAAACTTGTTCCAGGCTTAGCATCAGTAAGGTCTTTAGAATGTCAGTCATGTGAATTAGGCAAGCATCATCACATTTCTTTTCCAAGTCACACTGTGAAACACTTTAAGTGTCCTTTTGACCTTATTCATAGTGATGTTTGGGGACTGTTAAAGAGCCAAGTTATAATGGCTTTCGTTATTTTTTGTCTTTCATTGATGATTTCTGCCGCATGACTTGGGTATACTTACATCTCGGGATGAAGTTTTGTCTGTCATTAAAACTTTTCATCAGTTAATAAAAACCTAGTTTGATGCTCATATAAAGATTCTTCATACTGATAATGCCTTAGACTACGTTCAAAATGTTGTTTCTATTTTTTGTAGTTCTGTTGGCATGATTCACCATAGTACTTGTCCTCATACACCTCAACATAATGGGGTTGTAGAACACAAAAATCACCATTTACTTGATGTAGCATGTACACTACTCTTTCAAATGTTTGTGCCAAAGAAATATTGGTCTAATGCTATTCTCACTAATGTTTTTGGATTAATCGTCAACCATCTTCTGTCTTACATGGGGCTACCGCTTTATTCATGTTACGACCTGACGAGCCACCTTTTCCTGTTCCTCTTTGCGTGTTTGGTTGCACTGCGTTTGTTCATGTGTTTGATCCATGTGTTGACAAGCTGTCTCCTCGTGCAGTTCACACTGTCTTTTGGATACTCTCTCCCACACAGAAGGGATACAAATGTTATTGTCCTCGTCTTTGTCGTCTTTTTGTGTCGGATGACGTTACTTTTCATGAGTCTACTATGTTCCTTAGTGACTCTATTCAGAGTGAGGGGGAGCACAATCCAGAGAGCGACTACATTTTTTAGTGTGAGATAGAGCTACCACTTCATGTGCCATGTGATGAGACTGTTCTAGTACCATCCCCACTTCACCGCCACCACCACCACCACCAACTTCACCGATTCAATCCTTTCCACTGATTAACTCTAGGCGAGCCGGGCGTCACTAAGGCTACGTTTGGTTACCTGCATTTGGCAGGATTGGAATGTATTTAGTTATCCGGCAACACAAAATCTATGTTTGCTTTACAATATTGGACAAATGGACAAAATCAAGTGTTGTATAAATGTTGGATGAGACCATCCTTTTTAAAAGGACCGGGCGCCGATATCCTGCAGCTTGCCTTCGTTCTTATGCTGCAACGCATTGCCAAAAAAGTGACCCCCGATCCGTCCCAGTGATACCGCTGTAACAAACATAAAAGTCGGTTTTATAAAATTTTTATTGTATCCAGAAAATTGTTATACTGGGAGTTTGTGATTGCCGCATTCATACAAATCCCTCTAAACACAGCAAACCAAACGTGTCCTAAGAGGATGTAGCGTCACCTGTCCAGCAGATTGCCTCCTCATCATCCGACACTCCTGAGATAACTGTTCCTATTGAGAGTTCTCCAAATACTTCAGTTTCAGATTTACACCTTTCAGTTGCAGCTTGTAAAGGTGTTCGTTCTTGCACTATACGTCATCCATTGGAAAATGCTTGTTCCTTGTCTCATCTGTCACCAGCAACCCAGACGTTTGCTCTTCAACTTGATTCTACGGCTGTTCCTCGTTCCTATACCGAAGCAAATCGACATGATGGCTGGATCCAGGCTATGGATAGTGAGACGGCAAATCTTCATGAGAACTCTACCTGGGACTTGTTGGATCTTCCTCCTGGCAAGTCCGTTGTAGTCTAGCCTTGGGTGTATACTGTGAAACAGAAATCAAATGGGTCTATTGATCGTTTGAGCGTTTGGTGGCAAAGGGGTACACCCAAACACATGGTGTAGACTTCTTTGAGACTTTCTCTTCAGTTGCTCGGCTCAATTCTGTGTGAATCCTTATTTCTGTTGCTACTCATTTTGAATGGCCTCTTCTTCGGCTGGACGTCAAGAATGCTTTTCTTCATGGTGATCTACTTGAGGAGGTATACATGGAGCAACCTCCTGGGTATGTTGCTTGGGGGGGGTGTCAGAAGGTCTGCAAGCTGAAGAAATCCTTGTATGGTCTGAAGCAGTCACCACGGGCATGGTTTGATAAATTCAGTGTTGTACTTATACAGTTTGGGTTCACCCAGTCCTCTACTGATCATTCCTTATTTGTATGTAAGTCTTCAAGTGGCACTATTATTCTAGCTATTGATGTGGATGACATAGTCATCACAAGTGATGACTCTACTGGCATTTTACAGCTCAAGGAATGGATGCAAACACAATTTCAAAAAAAAAATCTTGGTAATCTCTACTATTTCCTTGGAATAGAAGTTCTACATTCCAAGAAGGGCACAAACCTCTCTCAGTGGAAATATGTTCTCGACCTCCTTGCAGAGACATGCATGGCACAATGCAAACCCATCTCCACGCCTATGGATTATCTTACCAAGATGTCTATTTCTGATGACAACGATTTTTCTGATCCAACAAAGTATAGAAGGGCTGTAGGGAAACTGATTTGGCAGTTACTCGTCTTGATATTTCTTATGCTATGGAAGTTGTTAGCCGGTCATGAGTACGCCCAAGATGTCACACTGGATGACAGTTACCTAGACTCTATGTTATGTTAAAGGATTGCCAGGGAAGGGCCTTACTTTACTGGGAAAGATCTCACACATACATCCTTGAAGCTCACTGGATTCATTGATGTTGATTGGGCAGGTGATGTTGGAGATAGACGTTCTACTTCTGACTATTGTGTGTTTCTTGGGTCACACTTGGTGACTTGGAGGAGCTAGAAACAAAATGTGATAGCACGGTCCAACACAGAGGCTGAATATTGAGCTATGGCACAAGCCTGTTGTGAGCTACAGTGGGTCATGTCTGTTTTGTTTAAAATGGGAGTGTCTGTTGAGACAACAATTTCTCTCATGTGTGATAACCATGAAACCGTCCATATTGCTAGCAATCTGGTGTTCCATGAGCGCACCAAGCATATTGAAATGGATTGCCCCTTTGTTCGTGATTGAGTGCTCTCCAAGAAGATTCAAACTCCCCATGTTCAAACTGGACAACAAGTGGCAAATATCTTCACCAAGCCACTTCCGTCTTCAACTTTCAAATATATGTCTTCCAAGCTGCCCATGCATGATGTGAATGCTCCAGCTTGAGGGGGAGTATTAGAAAATAGTTTTTCTTATTTGTGTATCTCATTACTATTTATTATTTCATGTTGGGCCTGTCATGTAAATGTTCTCACCATATAATAAAAGAGAACCCGCTCTAGCCGTGTATCACTTTGACCCAAATACATTCACTACAAGGAATGGAAGAACATGAAGATAAAGAACTATCTAATAATGGAAGCTTGTCTAAAGATAAATGTCCATGACGTAGATGCAGCTAAAGTGGCGTGGAGACAAGAAGGGTTTGTAGTAGGCTGGAGGGTGGGGTGGGGAAGTAGTAGAGATCAACAGAGCGTGCTCCCTACCCAATCATCGTCAAACTCCTCAATCCTATAAAATAAAACCAAATGGACCAAAAGTTATGAAACATCAGAGAGAATCAACAATTTTGGTTACAAACTTTAAATTGTATGAGAAGTTTGGAACAAAGTGAACAACAGTCAACTTGATTTTAGAAGAGATAAGAACAGTGCCACACCGAGTTACTCATTTAACCGATCCATTCGCCATGGTGACAAGGAGTCAGGGCTAAACGAATCGGATGTGGTTAGATGGGACATACATGCCATATGTTGTGACACACCTAAATCCATAATCCAGTTAGAACTGACATTAAGTATGGAAGCCTTAAAGTTACCTTGAGAAGCGGTGGCTAGGAGGGCAGAAGAACTGGCACTAGGTAAATCCCTGACTTGCCAATCACAAGAGGCAAATGGGAGTCATGTTGTGAGAGGGAGAATCTCCATAATATTGGGCAGCTTGGCGAAGTACTCATGGGATAATGCGACATGAGAATTTTGAGAAGATGCATATGGTGAAGGAGGTGCACAACCAATTGTTGGGGCAGATGCTTGACCAATTATTGGGGCAAATACTGACCAATGTGGGCAGGTGCTTGAGCAACATGGCGCGTCCTCTCCCATCGTGTGCTGGATAGCCATGCTTTGAGTGGCAGGCGTCTTCCGTGTGGCCCAACTTGCCACAATAGTGCACTTTCAACATTGGCCTCGTTCACGACCACGACCTCTAGCCGCCGTAGCCATTACTAATGAAAGTTCATATTCAGCAGTAGGAGAGATACGAGGAGCAAGCATTTCAAACTAGGCCATGTGTGCATATGCCTGGTCCATGGATGGAAGGTCGCACCAACTAAGAGTAGCGGTCGAATAACAACAAAACGGGGATGAAATCCGTTGAGGAAGCGCCCAATGAGGAAAGTTTCCCTCTCTTTGGTGACCTCAGCAGAGGTCGTCGGGCGAAAAAAATCAGTTGGTTAGACAGGGCCTTCATTGCATCATAGTAATTGGATGGGTCGATCCCCTTGCTACTCGAAGAAAATTTTGTCCGTGGCTTTGTAGATGCGCAAGCAGTTGTCCTCCTGAGTGAAGAACTTCTTCATTTCGTCCCACATTGTTTTGGCGGACTTGTGCCACATGCACTTGACTGCAATGTCAAGCTCCATGCACCCCCATAACTAGGAGAGAACCTAATTGTTGCCTGTAGTCCAGGAAGTATCTGGTACAACAGGGGCATCCTCAGTGATAAACTTGAGTTGACCCCGTGATTCTAGAAACGTTCGAACAACATTCATCCAAAGCCAAAAAAAAATTAATTGTTAAGTTTAACGACAAATATGTGTGGCATATCATTGTAAACGATAGTCGTCTTAGCAGCATCACCCGTGATGAGGTAAGATACCTGATAATCGTACAGTACAAATAGAAAGAAAAGTATTGGAATGTAGCACGATACAAACAGAAAGTAAAGGTACCGTAATGTAGCATGACACAAAAGAACAAGATAGAAATACTACCAAAATGGAAATTCGGTAGGAGTAGCACTACTAGAATGGAATTCGATAGGAAGAAATCAGAACTATCGAAATGAAACCGGTAGAAAGAGGAGGGACACTACCAAGGTGGATCTCGGTAGGAAAATAAAAAAGAGTGTCGATTAATGGCAAGGAGGATAAAAAACATAAAAGTTCCAATTTTTAAGGAAAGCACTCAGCCATGTGGATTAGGGGAACCACATGGAGAGGAAAAAAAAGTAAATCTTTGCCCCTTTTTTGTTTTGGTTCTTGATAAATTAGTACGTGGTCTTTTGAATCTAGTCTTATATGTCTATATCAACTTTTCGGAACTAGAACATAAGAAAGGAGATAAGGTAGTAGAAAACCTTCCAGATCATCCGACGAAAGATGACTGTGGCTTGTGGTGGCCCGAACTAGTGTCGGCGTTTCCCGAAGGTCGACCCTTGCTGGCCGCGCCTATGGCCGCTGAGCAGTCGTGCTATGGCGGGTTGGGCGGCGGGTGAAGGTAGAGGGTGGGAGGGTGGTGGTGGTAGTGAGGAGGGGCGGCGGCCGCTGGGTGGGGGAGGGAGAGGGAGAGGAAAAGAAAAGGAAAGGGGAGGAAAGGGTAGAGTTAGAAGAACCCTGCTTCTGATACCATGTAGAATAAGTTGCTTTTAGTAAGTCAAATAAGAGTATTGTCTCCTATATATAGGAGCCAGGGAGTACATGGTTTAAACATAACCAACAGAAAATATAGTAAATGGGGGTATTGGGTGAAGGAGATGACCTAAACTGATGGTTGCTCTTGTGAAATATGTATAGAAGAAATCAGTAATACATAAATAAAAGTAGACCCTTATTGACATATAACAAGAAGGTCCTTGTTCACTATATTAACACGCCCTCTGAAGCTGGAGCATGTATATCATATGCTCCCAGCTTGCTACATAAGAATTGAACGCGGCAACCATTCAGGGACTTGATGAATAAATTAGCTAACTGGCCTTCAGACATGACTGGTGACGATTGGATTAGGCCCTCTTGTATCTTTTCTCTGAGGAAATGGCAGTCAACTTCTATATGCTTTGTTCTTTCATGAAAGATAGAATTTTGGGCAATGTGGACAACAACTTGATTGTCACACTTCAACTCCATGGGTTCCAAGTAAAACCCAACTCCTCTAATAGATGTCTGAACCATAATAGTTCATAGGTGGCTAAAGCCATAACGCTATATTCTGATTTAGCACTGGATCTAGCAACAACTGTTTGTTTCTTACTTTTCCAAGACACAAGATTACCTCCCCCAAAGACACAATTGCCAGAAACAAACCTTCTGTCAATACTAGATACTTCTCAATTTGCATTAGGAAAACCCTGAACTTTCATATGGTTTTGATTTTGGTACAATAATCCTTTCCCAGGGGACTTCTTCAAGTATCTCAACATGTGCATAATAGTCTCCTAATAACATGTATAAGGCTTTTCCATGAATTGACTAGCAACACTATTGGCAAAGGCAATGTCAGGTCTAGTGACAGTCAAATAATTCAATTTCCCAACAAGTCTTCTATAACGCCAAGGGTCATCAAGTGGCTCCCCATGTTCCACAGACGATAGGACCTTAGGATCCATTGGAGTCTTTGCTGGCTTAGCTCCAAGTATACTTGTCTCTATGAGAAGATCTAGAACATACTTCCATTGTGAAATGACAATTCCAGCCTTTGACTTGGCAACTTCAATCCCAAGAAAATAGTTAAGATTGCCTAAGTCTTTTGGTTTGGAACAAATCTTGAAGAAAGCGCTTGAGTTGCTCAATACCTTGCCTATCATCATTAGCGATCACAATATCATCAACATAAACAATTAGAAAAATACATCCAATATTATATCGTCGGTAGAAAATAGAGTGATCCATGATATATATGTAAAGACCAAACTCAGAAAGAACACACCTGAATCTGCCAAACCAAGCACAAGAGGATTGCTTGAGACCATAAAGTGACTTGTGGAGTCGACAAACCATACTAGACTCTCCTTGAGCAACAAATCCTGGTGGTTGCTCCATGTACATCTCTTCATTCAGATCACCATGCAAAAATGCATTCTTGATATCAAGTTGATGCAAAGTCCATGAATGTGTAGCTGCAAGAGACGTAAAGAGACGAACAGAGGCCATTTTGGCCACAGGAGAGAATGTCTCTAAGTAGTCTTCATCATAAATCTGTGTAAATCTCTTGGCCACTAATCGTGCCTTGAGCCTATCAATAGCAGTGTTCAGAAAAGCGCTATTCGGTGTACGGGCGGACGGGGCACTGAATAGAGTATATGCGGTATGCGGGAGTATATGCGGGAGTATATGCGGTTTTGGATTTTTCTAATAAATTAATATATCAATGTATATTTATATATCAGTCATATAGAATTATATATCACATTGAACAATTACATACAAGGACAACATAGAATGATTAATTAGAAGAAAGGGAGAAACAATATCATATAAATATTTAATTAGAAACAACAAAAATATCATATAAATTTCATTTCTTCAATTCCATGTATGTGTGTTTGGAAAAGCGGTGATTAAGCGGCCGCATAAGCGGGTAATCGGCCGCATAATCGGTCCTGGACCGATTATTGGTCCGCTTTGGCATATGCGGTGCGGTCCCCTGTCCGAACCGCTTAAGCGGCCGCACAGACCGATTTTCTGAACACTGATCAATAGTACTGTCAGACCCAACTTTAACTGTGAATGCCCATCTACTACCAAAAATTGATTTCCCAGAGGGACAATGAACTAATGACCATGTATTGTTGCTTTGTAGAGCAAACATTTCTTCCAACATTGCAGCATGCCACCTAGGGTGATTCAGTGTCTCTGAAACAGACGAAGGTATGGAAATAGAAGACAAAGAGGATAGAAAGGCATAATATGATGGTGAAAGTTGAGCATAAGAGATAACATTGGAGATGAGATGAGAGGCAGAAGACTGTTTTTCTTTGTGTAAGGCAATAGGCAAGTCCAATGGATTGTTGGTTTCTATCGGATCATCTGACTGAGTGACGATTGTAGAAGGATAGAGACATGCATTGTCCTTTATAGAGCCCGTAGTAAGATACTCCTTTCGACGTGTGTAGACTTGTGTAATGGGTGAACGAACAACAGAGCTAACTTCTGAGGTTGGTGATTGTATGATAGGTGATTGACTGACTTGTGACTGAATGATTGGTGGTTCGATGACTTGTGATTGAATGATTGGTGGTTCGATGACTTGTGGTTGAGTGACCGGTGGCTCAATGACGTGTGATTGAATGACTGTTGGAAATGGCAGACTCCTCGACTTCTTCAAGAGACTGGAAACCACTGAAATATGGAGTGTCTTAAAAAAAGGTGACATTAGCAGAGACAAAAAAGTGACGTTCTGCTGGAGAAAAACATTTGTACCCTTTTTGAACTCGAGCATAGCCTAAAAATATGCATTTAGTGGACTTGGCTCTTAACTTATCTGGACGACCACCTAATATATGAGCAAAGCAAACACACCCAAAGACTTTAGGTGATACATGGTATATTGGTTGTTGGAGATGAAGGACAGTGAAGGGAATTTGGTTTTAAATGGCGGATGATGGCATGCGGTTGATCAAGTAGGTTGTTTTAAGAAGAACATCACTCCAAAAATCTTTTGGGACATTCATGTAGAGAAGCAAAGTACGAGCAATTTCAATGATGGGGCAATTCTTTCGTTCTGCAACTCCGTCTTGTTGTGGAGTATGTGAACATGAGGATTGGTGGATGATGCCACGAGATGAAGGAAACTGGGTGAAATTGTGACTAAAATACTCACGGGCATTGTTACTGCATAGTATTTGAATATTTTTGCCATAGATGTTTTCAACTTCTAGGTAAAAGGATTGGAAGATGGAAAATATTTTTGGTCTGTCCTGCATCCAATGTTGTGAAATGCGTTATGCGGTATGCGTTCGGTCAGGGTATCGCATAGAGTATAAGCGGAATGCGGGAGCATCAGCGGGGCATATGCGTTTTTGAATTTTTTTAATAAATTCTATATTTTATACAATATAATTAATTAAAAAAATATAATCATAATCATAAATTTCATACTATCTATTTTCGTAGCATAATAGCCCAAAATGTACCAACGGATCATTACACCATGGAAGAAGAAACACATATTTTCCAATCATCAAGAAGAAAAATCAATCAACAAAACCCTAAGTTTATATAATGTACTAGAACATACAAGTAACACAACACACTAACAAATACAGTTCATAGCAGAACATTTATTGAATGAACACAATAAAAATAACCACAATTACACAACATATGGTAGTTCAAAGTAGAAATAGAAAAAGAACATCAAAAACAAAATCAAAACATCAAAATGATATGAAGAAATCAAGTCAGAAATAAATAGAGAAGAAAAAGTCGTATGGAATATAAATTACCCCCTAGGCAACACACAAATTGATACTTTGCAGAAGAAAATATCATGTCCACTTAATATCTGCAATAGATTCCCCTTTTATACAAGACAAAATAAGAACTGTTGCAAGTGCAACATGTTCTAATCTTAGAGCAAAATAGAAGAGAAAGAAAAGAGAAAAAGAAAGAGCATAATGAAACATTGACAATTGTAAGATGTAATAATATATTTTGCACCACTCATTCAAAATAGAATTATTTCTGAGGCAGCAAAATTTCAATATTTGATCTAAAACCAACTATACATAAGTTGTCATTTTAATTTGGTTGATTTTATTTGAGGTTTTATATTTTTTTACTTAAGTCACCAAATGAAATGCGGGGCCTAAGCGGTCGCATATGCGGACCGCAGGCCGCATATTCGGTCCATGTCCAAAAATAGCACTGCATATTTATATGCGGAGCGGCTGAGGGCCGCATAAGCATATGTGGGCCTCATGCGGGGCATATGAGAACACTGTCTGCATCAGATACAACCATGTCACTTGTGAGTGATCCAATAAAGGTGACAAAGTACTTGTATCCAAGTTTTGATGGAACCCAACTAGGACCCCAGATGTCTGAGTGAATGATATGAAAAGACGACTCCGCTCTACTTTGGGTTCTAGACCTGAATGAGGATCACCGGTGTTTACCTACCTGACATGATTCACAATCTACTTCATTCAAGTTAGACAAATTGGGACCACCACTTTAAGTTTGTCTAACGCCATATGACCAAGACGACTACGAATATGTAGAGGAGATGCAGCTGCACACGGTTTTGGAGGCTCACTAAGGTAGTAAAGACCAGCATGCTCATACCCTCCGCCAATGGTCTTCTGCGTCTTCAAATCTTGTATAACCCAACAATCAGGCAGAAAGGTAACAACGGCTTGAAGTGAACGGGTGAGACGACTGATGGATACTAGATTGAAAGGAAACTTTGGGATATATAACGCTGAATCTAGAGAGATATTTGGTAAGGGATTTATTGTTCCGGTACCCTGAACGTGAATTTTGGGTCCATCAACAATAGTGATGTTGGGCAAAGGCATTTTGGCGGGATGGGTGGATACCAATTGAGGTGTACCAGTCATGTGGTCTGTGGCACCTGTATCCAAAACCCAAGAAGACGATGTTGCCTTGACGGGCAGAGTAACATATGCTGACAATTCCTTCTGAGCTAGCCAATTTGATGTTGCCTTGACGGGCAGAGTAACATATGCTGACAATTCCTTCTGAGCTAGCCAATTTGATTTGGACGAAGCACGGAATTGAATCAAATGTAGGTATTCATCCCTTGTCAAAGTGGCTTGCTGTAACATCTCCATAAGTAGCTTAGTAGTCCAAAAGAATAGTTCCTTAGTAGTTACCAATCAGCAATTAATAACCAACAACAGCAGAACTACCAAATAGTCAACAGCAACAGTAGCAGTAGATCAGATGATTTTGGGATGTAGCAATAGATTATTGAACCATATTCTCCTTATTTTGAGGCCTTATACAAATAACCTCAAGAAATGTCAACTGACAACAACTGTGGCTGAAATAGTGCTGTTAGGTCCGCTGCTACAGTAACAGAGGCCAGACCACTTGGGAAAGGAGGAGCTCCAAACCCCTCCAAACTAATTGGAATTGAACGGGGTAAAATCCACGAGAGAGAAGAGGTCTGGGTGCCACCTGTAGGCCTGGACTTGAGGCAACTTGCTTGAACACCCTCCTTATGAGGACAATCTTTAGGGACGACACTGACAGCAACCTGACTGGGGAAAGGAGAAGCGGGTAGGAGGTTCTCCAAAGAGACCCAGCCACTACTACCTAGAGGCTGCTTTGACCTTGTAGAAGAGGGACTTAAGGATGAAGGTCCCTAGAAAAAGCCCTTTAGGGAGCAGTTCCCTCCTTTATGGCCATCGTGTTACAGTTCATATTGTAGCACACACCCAAAGTATGGCAATATCAAAGGGCTTGCTGCTGGAATTCTGGCCACCTCCTCTCTGACTAGTTTTGCTAGAGGTTGAATCCTTGAAGCTTTGATTCCATGGAAACAATGGTATTGGGAAAAGGAGACGACCTAAACTAATGGTCGCTCTTGTGACATATATATAGAAGAAATCAGTAGTACATATTTACAAGTACACCCTTATTGACATATAACAAGAAGGCCCTTGTTCACTATATTAACAAATACAATGGGCCTAAGCCCAACTAATCATATACACGTACAATAACAAAAATGAGAAATATTTGTATGATCAAAATTAGAGTGTGGCACATCCAAAATACCAACAGTAGACGCCATGACAGCACTAGAAAAAGGGTGCAACCAGGCAGAACTTGTAATCTGTAGATGATGGCATGGTGTGTGGAAGGACACTGTGTGTGAGTCTTGTCCAAATAAACCTACAAGATAGCACATGTGTTGTGGGAGATGTGCACACTATGTGAGTATCTTATTAGAGAAGTCACAAGGTGGCACACGTCATGTGAAAGTTTTGTCAAAGAAACCCATAAGCCGACACACGCCATGTGGAAGACATACACATAGTGTGAGAATCTTGTCAAGGAAGTCCGCAACATGGCAAACACAATGTGGAAGATGTACACGATGTGTTGAAAAAGGGGCAGAGCGCCAATTACACACCTTTTTTGGGGCAGACATGGTGTGACAATTGAGGTAGAGCGTTGTTCAGCGTACTGATCACACGCCATGTAGTTGCACACATGCCGTGTGAACATCAGGACAGACTGCCGTTTGAGTTGATTACAAGCCGTGTGGGTGACACATACGTGTGATTGGTAGAAAACATAGCAAACAGGCGATCTGCAGGGGATCAAAATAGCAGCTAGGATAGGAGGAGATCATTGATGATCAACTTAGGCAGAAAATACCCTAATGGTAGATGGCTATAGAGGCTGACAATAATGACGCCATACAGCCTCCCAAATACAACCCTTAGGGAATAGATTGTAGGGAAGATTGTAGGCCCAATGGAGAAGAGGAAGACATTGAGAGTGCCACTAGTGCCAAGTAGACGAAGAAGATGCCAAGGAAGGACACAACGCCAGCGGTTCAGGTGGAGGTAAAAGTGGCGGAGGTAGAGGAGGGAAGGTGACACTTACAATGGACTCCTTTTGACTAGTCTTCCTGGTCCGATACTATTAGAATATTTCATTTTCTGTTATTGTTCTTCTCTCCTTGTTTTTCCTTTAGTCCCATATTTGTTGTGTGTCTTTCGTGTTTACCTCTCTGTTCTTTGTATAAGGAGAGGATATGTATCATGTTTAATCATATAAATCTATTAAATGCAAATTGTGTAGAGCTAAGGTTACAGTAGGGGATTTTCTTGTGTATATGTATTGTTTTGCGTATATGTATATGTTTACAATATGGAGTTTTTACTCTCCTTACTACTTTATGTTGCAGGATTTTGAGTACCTGAATCTGTACGCTTCAAGGTATGGTAGAGAAGCAGCACTTAATCTACTAGAGAGGACCGGAATCTATCTTGGCCCTGAGCGCTACACTTATGATCACTATCCAATTGATTCGATGAGAGCTGAGATTTATCACAGCTGTAAACCTTAAAATATTTTCTTCCCAAAGTGAGTACTTCATTTATTATCTTGATATTGAACTAAACACTGGTACAATTTTGGAGAATATATTTTTTTCTTGGGCTTGTTGCATATGTTACACAACCTTTGCTTCAAACTTAAAAAGTCACAACCTTCCAGTATTTATTTTAAGATGCCCATGTCATTCTGCAGTTGAAATTGTCTTGCTAAAAGTTGTTAAATGTGAACTTAAGCACTTTTGTCAACTTCTACCACCCTTCTCCACCCGGATTTATGGATGGCTGATGTAGCCACACTACGGAGAAGAAGAAAGAGAGATAAATTTGCAACAAGCAAACAAAAGTTTATTTCATAATCGACTGCCTGGACAAAGGCCCCAAGGCTAGCGTATATAGAGGACTCTAGACTTGGCGTGCAAGTCAATAAAATAGGAAACAAAAATCCTAATACAAAAGAATTAAAATCCTAATAAAGAAATTCGGAATTAATAAAGCCATAAAATTCCTAAGTGCATAAAGAACTAAATAAAAGCCGATCTTGAGCCCAATAAGCTCTAATCAGGATTATCTTGGATTTGGGCTTGTTTTTTATGCACATCTTTCACGGATTGCATCAATCTCCTCCCCTTAAGAATGTGAACCTCTGGTGAAGCTGGGGCAGGTCCAATGACTCCTTGCCATGAGCTGATGGGAGGCATCTCGCGAAGGACACGACTTAGTTGCTTGGAACTATAGGATGTCCATCGGAAGAGCTGTCGGGCATTGCCAAGTCGGAAGGAGTATGTGTTGCAGAACCCATCATGTCGGACATGACGATCATATCGCCATGGACGACCAAGCAGTATATGAGAAGTTGTCATAGTGAGCACATCATAAAGGATTGTATTGTTGTAAACACCATGAAATGAGAAAGGAACTCTGCAGCAGTGGGTCACCGTCTAAAAAGTGTCATCAACCCATCGTAACCGATACGGCTTGGGATGGGGCTCCAGTTGCAATCCCAACTCCTGAACGACAGTAGAAGACACGATATTGGCTGAAGATCCTCCATTAACTGTCAGTACGCACATGCGACCTCGAACCTCCACAACTGAATAAAACAATGATGTACGACGCCAATCATCATGAGGTGGACTCCGTATAGCCATGAGGACCCGATTTTGCAGAGCAGGATCACCCGTTTTGTCTTCCTCTTCCTCGTCACTAGGTTCTGAAGCCGGAAAGACATCTTCATATTCTATGCCATCATCATCTTTCGTTGTCGTTGTATTCATCACACGGCGTGGACACTGGTTGGAGCGATGACCATATGTATGGTAGGAAAAGCACTGGATAGGCTTGGTGGCAACTGGTTTTGAGGGTTCGCATACCGTAGTTGGTGTTGTTGAAGTAGTCGCCCCTTGACGTGGTTTCCACCCAGGTAACCACAATTGGGGGCAGCGCCGGATTTCCTCCTCAATTCGTTCAGCACTCTGAGTGGCATCATCTAGGGAAGTGAAATGCATGACTGCTAGACGATCAACTACCTCATCGCGAAGTCCCTTGTGAAAATTTACGATTGCGACAATGGCATCCATCCGAACCTCAGATCGATTGCACAACTCTTGAGATTTGCTGGCGTAGTTGGTGAAGGTGTCGTGTGGTTGGTTCCACCATGGTAGAGCGGCTCCCCGAAACTTAGAGGTGGCAATCAAGACTTTGGTTGCCTCACCAAAGGTTCTGTATAACTGGAAATAGTTGTCGGCGAAGTGCAACCAGTCAAGCACAATCTTGGCGTCACGCTCGCCATGGAACTCTGGTAGTTTCATTTTAACAATGCGTTCTGCTTGTATGGGTTGAGGGGTTGGCTGGTGATTGTTGTTGCGGTTGATCTCTAATGTATGCATGCGTTGTTCGGAGGTCGTAACACGACGGAGGAGAAGTTCAAAAGAGTCATTGTGTTGGGCTTGATGTTGCATTATTTCCTCCTGTCGTTGCATCAGGGTGTCCTGTTGATGTTGAACTACATCACCCTGTTGTTGTTGAACTAGATCCTCTTACTGCTTCATCATGTTGTTCAATTGTTGTTGAATAGCCTCCAGAGTGGCAACAGTTGTGGCCATGAAGCCATCTAGTTTGTTGTTGACTTGTTGAGCAGTCACCATGATGTCCTGGAGAAGAAGGAAGTGCCTCAGAAGGAAGGTTGATCTGGTATGCCCTGACCCTATGCCGATCCAACTCGACGGTGAGTTGGTTGGGGGTTCGGGGGCGGGAGCCTTGAAAAAAATTTCGGGCTGCTTACTAGCAATGTGGATGCGCCGCTGAGGCTGAGGGGCAGTGGGCGGTGACCGAGGAAGGAGATCAGCGGCTGATGTGGAGTAGCGGCGGGGTTGATGGACGGCGGCCTGGAGAGCAGCTGAGGTGTTGGCGCTGCGTAGTTGCAGCCAGACGGAAGTTGCTAGCTGCTGCTCCGATTGTTGTTGCTGCGTTGATCTCCTTGATGGTGTAGGGGCTATGCTTGAGCGGGGAGCAGTGCCTGTTTGTTTGACGAAATAGGAAAAGCGGGAGAAGCAATCTGCGTGCGGCTGTTGAGGATGAACGGTTGAGGAGATCACGGCCTGGAAGAAGTGGGACAGTCTGGGCACCGTGATCCTGAAAGGGCCGAGGTGCTTGAACCCCGGGGGAGTTGACGGAGTCTGTTGGTAGGTGAACGAGTGGTGTTGTTGTCTGACGCAGGGTGCGTGAGAGGGATGCGAAGGCTAATGGGGGCGGACGGGTGACCAGGGGTGCGCTGCTGTTCACGCTGCCGATAGCTTGTAGAGAAGGCGAACGTTGTTGGGCGGTGTTGGCCTCGTGCGGAGGTTGTTGGACGGCGGAGAGGGGCCATTGACGGAAGCGGGAGACGGGCTGTTGGCGGAGGCGAGAGGGGGGGGGAATGACGGAAGACTAGCAGTTGACCGTGAAGGGCTGCTGCCTAGGAAGCACAGACACATACACGGACACATATATATGTATATATTTTTGATGTTCATCCTATTACAGAAAATGAATTGTGGAGTTTGTATTTCATTTACTTAAAAGACATGCAATCATCCATAAAACACATTCATCAAAATAGAAAAACAAACCATCTACGACAACAAACATAACCTATTTATATTCAGAAATTAATGTAAACACATTCATGTCCATGTTTGCAATGAAACAAAGCAAATTGAAAATTCAAATTCATAAAGCAAGGACTGTTGGACAGTAAATAAACATTAATCAAATCAATTCAGTAATAAATAAATCCAACATAGAATGATATCAGAAGATACAACAAACATTACAGATTCATATATCAGTATCACAATTGAAACAACAATGATTATTTTCAACATTATAACAAAACAGAAAAATAAGAAGAATAAGAAAAAGTAGCCATAGGTTGGTAAAGGGGCAGGGCCGCACTAAGAAAATAATGGGAATCTGGAGTGAAATTGGGGAGAAGGGGGAGAAGACATCAGTGAGAATGAAGAAAAAGGGGGGAGGTGAAAAGCCGGATTGAACATATTTAATTTGAGGGAGAGGGAAGAACGAGAAGAAGAGGATGGGGAGGAGACATTAGTAAGGGTGGAGAGAAATTAAGAGAGAAGAATCAGGAAGAACTAACATGGATATTGAAACGTTGGTACTTAACAGTAGTAGGGAGAAGAGAGTTGGAGAGAAATGGGGAGAAGGGAAAGAATTGTTGCTTGTTGGGAAAAAATATAGAGGGGGGAGGAATAATCAAGGATAGGACAAAGTTGGTGGAAACTTGGGGAAACATATGGGGGGATTTGATAGGAGGGAAGGCTTTAATCTTTTTTTAACTTAATTGGACACAAATGTGGCTGGACTGGGCTGGCCGTGTCCTAGCCGTGTCCATGCCCAAAAATATTTAAAAAAAGGTTGGACACGGCAGGGCCGAGTCCACCACGTGTCCAGCCGTGTCCACGGCGTGTCTGCGTCCGACACGTGGTAGACACGGCCACGACACCTCTCGGGAAGTGTCCGTGCTTCCTAGGCTGCTGTCGTTGACGGAGAGGGGAGAGGGGGCGAAGTTACTGTTCCTCGGATGAACAGTATACGAGAGGGCCAAATAGGAAAAAAAAAGAGGGGGAAAGAGAAGGCCGTGCCCTAATAATTTAGGGTTTGGCTCTGATACCACTTGATGTAGCCACGCCACGGAGAATAAGAAAGAGAGATAAATTTGCAACAAGCAAACAAAAGTTTATTTCATAATCGACTGCCTGGACAAAGGCCCCAAGGCTAACTTATATAGAGGACTCTAGTAGGGTAGGGCATATATTCTCTCCACCTTGCCTGTCGGCTTATTGGTACTCTTCTCTCGCTATGGCCGCCCCTCCCTCCTCTCGCCCCCTTTAGTGCCTCTGCCCCTCAAAAGGGGAACCTACTGTTGGCGGCTTGTATAGGTATTGTGGTTCCCATTATTGTAGTGACTGGGGTTGATGGGATCCTTTTGCTTCCAGGCCATGTAGGCCCCAGGGAAGGTTTTCCAAAACTGGGTGCCTTCCTCCTCTCCTTAGTGGTGAGCGTGGTGGTACCCCGTTAGGGCTGTAAATGGGTACGGGTATACCCGTATACCCGCATAACCTTACCCGCTAAAACCCGTCACGGGTCTAATTTTCCAGACCCGCATACCCGCTTACCCGCATACCCGTATTATTACGGGTATAGTAATGGGTATAGCCATACCCGTACCCGTTATACCCGTACCCGTTATACTCGTGTACCCACATTAGCTAATAAGTAAATATAAATTTATATATACATACATAATAAAATTGTTAGGATCTAACGGTCAAAAGGCTACCTAGGATGATCTAAGGGTTAGTATTTCTAACCTAATTCAAGTCAAAACTACTAACAACCCAGCCACCGAGTGAGTGCCCAACGACTTCAACTCTTTGATCTGTTCTTCTCGTTCTCGTTTCTGCTACTGACCAACTTACGGACAGACGAACTAGGGCTAGTTAGGGTCGGCAGCTCGCCACTACTAAGTCATTGACGACTTGTCGTTGCCTTCTGTACTCCATCGACGACACTTTCGATCCTTTGACCAAGCTTCTATCACTCCAGCGACTACAGTCCGCTCCAGCTCCAGGCCGACTAGCTCCCACCGGCGCTGACTAGTCCCAGCCTCCTCACGGCCACAGTCGCGCCAGCCGCTCTATCTCCAGCCATGCCTAGTTCCAGGACGACGTCCCAGCTACTCCAGCTGCCCCAGATCCAGTCGCCTACACTTCCAGGACGATGCCCAAATCCGGCCGACTCTCAAGTCTAGGCGTAGCCCTCTCCAGCAAGCCGCCCAACTGCTTGCCCCTTGAATCAAGCTCCTAAACTGTCACCGAAACCCGCCCAACCGCCTCTGCTATAGCCTCAGCTCTTGCAATAGGTGTCATTCTTTCTCTGCACCTCCCTGTTTCCATGTGTTGATTCGAAGACCGTAGGAAAAGGTACCGCAATTTCTCAGTGCTATTCATTTTATTCTTTGCCTATGCTGGCTTCCTTGTATTGATGTTTGATTTGTTGCACCAAACCATTACTTCCTTATATCTTGGGCTATTCATTAATTTCATTTAGCTTATGGCATCATTTACTTCTCCACGTTTATATCTCACATTTTAATTTACTCTAATGTGCTATTCATCGATAATACTTGCTTCCTTCTCTACGTCTAATCGCTAATTTGTGTTTGTTTGATTGCGGATTTGTGTTCTTCTAATAGCCAACATACTGACATGGAACTGCACTGAAATTTTACATTTTTGGAAAAATTTAATCATTTTGGACCTTAAAATGTGTCTAGGTACACTTCTAGTATTTGAAAAAATACTTTTTATACAGAACCATATACCCTTGGACCTGCACCGTTTAACCACATTGAATGCGGGTCCGGGTCTAGACTTTGAGTAATGCGGGTCTGGACCCGTACCCGCAAAATTAAATGGGTATGGTTCTGGGTATGTTCATACTCGCACCGTACCCGCACCGTTTACAGCCCTATACCCCGTACCCATGCCATCTTCGTCTGGATGAAAACAATATATAACAATACTTTGTTCGTGCCAGTGATAGGTGTGCATGAACCTAAATCATTTTTTCTAGGGGAGTTGATGCTGGACAAGTTCCACTCCCAGATTCAAAAGCATGAACAACTCTTTGATTAGTCCTAGTTAGCTCTTCTATAATGTTATTGTGTTTTAGGATTCATTACACAATTTTTTCAATTTTAGGACCTAGTGGTATTTAAGGGGCTTAGTCGTAAGTTCTTAATTAGTTAGTTTTATTCATTATTTCAGCTGGGTCGTTGGTGGAGATAATCCAATTAGGGCTTCCCGTGAGTTATCTATATAAAACCATGCTCGGGAGTATTGTCTGCCAGGGTGAATGAATTTGTCTTGCAAACCAAGTTTGCACCAGAAGTTTCTGTGGGATTACTATATGGGGATAATTTTGAGAACTATCCTACTTCAATACATGGTAGTGCTTTGACATATGTGAGCGTTTCACGGTGTAATTTGACTGCTTGTTCAAAGTTTGACCAATTCCCTGTCTGTGTACTCTGATTGCTTGCCTGCATTCTTGCCTGCTTGTATATTTTTCTTGACAACTATATGAATACGTTCACATGTATCTGGGTGTATGCCTAGATCCACCACTGATTGGCTACGAGTAACTTCCAACATATTTGGAAAGGAAAACTTATATAGTTTATAATCGTCATTTGTATATTTGTGAAGTCTTAGGAAAATATTACCATCTGCCTAATAAACCACCCCAGAAGTAATCTGGTGATTCAAAAAATTAAGTCAACTAGCTGTATAAGAGGATTTCTGGTAATTCTGCTGTTGTAATCTGGTGATTCAAAAAAGTAAGTCAACTGGCTGTATAAGAGGATTTCTGGTAATTCTGCTGTTGTATCCTGAATTGGGTAGTGCTGAGAAACATATCAACACTCTGGTGTAACTCCCTAGTGAGAAGACCATATGGAGTCAATAATATTGCATTTGATAAAGATAAAAGAATTACGGGAAAGTGTCTAAATTTTACAAAAAGCTTCTGGCCCTACTTATGTCAGCGAGAAAATTTGAGGACTTTTCTCTTGGCTTGTTAGCTTGTGGCATGAATTGGACTTTTGTCATCCATTGAGCACATACATGGCCACACTACAAAGTCAACAACAATAATATAATTAATGTAGTTCCTATCCTGGTTTCTATATAGCTCTGTCGGTGTATCCAGTCAGATTCTTACATTTTACCTTTAACCAGAGCTTTATGATGTCTATCAACACTTTCTATAACTTCCCTTTGTTTACCGCCTTTTAATTTCTGTAGAAGCCTCTGCTCTTGCCATCTCATCCCATTATCGTCGATGTGGTTCTTGCAGTTGTGCCTCTGTAGAAGTTAACTGAGGACAAGGACAAACTGCTAAATGGTTCTCATCACTTTACTTCCGATGCTGCAACAATCATGTGAGAACAATGATAATTCACTCTCATGTTCCCAATTAATTGTGTACCTCATTAACATAATCCCTTGTCATTCTTCACAATAAATTCCAATATGGGTTCTCTATCCACAAAGTCATCTTTTCTCTCTACCTCCTTGGGTTTTCGAGAGCATATGCTTGAGCTACCAAATGTATTTTTTTAGCTTATCTATTATCCCAGGAGGGGTATGAGTGCCTAAATCCTGTGAACAATGGAGTCTATTAAGTGCAACTGTGGTATTTTGAGAATCTTTGTATTTTCCTAAGGCCGGTAATGTAAATCTACTGAACTAAAAGAATTGTGCTAAATGACTGAAGGGAATAATTCTCATTCATCAACTGTGTTTAAACAAAGACGCCATAGAACATTTATATAGGCTTCTAAAAGAAAGATTAAACGGGCTGTAGCCAATGTGGGACTTAACCACGTGACTTTACAAAAAGCCCAAAATAAGAAAAATGTGTAACAAAATAATGTAGGCTAGCAAAAGCCTAACTAGCGACACGACGATGTTTGTGCTTGTAAGTGCATAGAGGCGGCACCTGTCCTACATCAACTCCCCTCGGCCGTAAAAGACTCTAACTCTTTCGAGTCGGTAGTGAGGTAGAGCTCAAGAAGATCTGTATCACTATGGTGGAAGTCATCCTCAATGATCCATGTGGCATCTGCAGAAGAATGGTTAAGCCAACCAACTAGGAAACCGCGTATGGTCCCCTGGCTGGTGAGCACGGTCTGGTCGTCAAGGACGATGTCGATGCGCTTGGGCGGCTGTTGAGGAAGTCGAGGCATAGGAGGTAGAGCAACTGAAGGTGGTGAGGCCGATCTGAAGAAGCTAAAGCCGGTGGTGGAGGGGGCTCAAATGTACCATGGCAAAGAGAAAGATCCTCCACATTGAATACACCACTAATGCCCCAATCTGCTGCCAGATCTAGTACGTAAGCATTGGGTCCCTGTCGACTAAGTATATGGAAAGGTCCTGACACGCTCTGGCATGAATTTTCTAAGAGAATATTTGGGGCAGCGTTCAGGTGGCACACGTACATGTAATCTCCCACAATAAATTCTTGAAACCTACAGTTTGCATCTGCAAAAAGCTTATAGTTTTCATAAGACAAAGTAAGTTTTTGGCGAATCTCGACATACAAATCATGAATGTACTGGGAAAATGTCTTTGCAGTGTGGGAAGGACGGTCATCAATGAGCATAGGTATGAGATCTATAGATTGGCGGGGTTTGTAACCATGAACAACTTAAAAGGGCTCTTTCATGTGGATTGACTAACGGAACTGTTGTAAGAAAATTCAGTAGTAGGTAGGAGTAAGCTTCAATTGCCCAAGCGTTCACCCACAAGATATCACATAAGGTTACCCAAGCTCCTATTAACCACCTGAGTTTGGCCATCCGTTTTACGGTGAAAGGTAGAAGAGAATTTGAGGGGGGTACCTAAGATTTTCCATAGTCTTCCAAAGTAGCTAACAAACTCCACATCACAGTCAAACACTATGGTGGCAGGAAGTCCATGCAGCTTGACTACCACATTAAAGAAAAAGCGGGTGATACGAGAGACGTCAGAAGTCTTACTACAGAAAATGAAGTGGCCATCTTAGAAAAAGATCAATAACTAGGAACACAGAGTCGTGGCTCCATGAAGTGTGGGAAGTTCTAGAAGGAAACCCATACTCAGGTCCTTCTGTGGCTCATGAGGAATAGGAAGAGGGGTGTAGCGTCTTGTATTTTGTCTTTTGGTTTTGGCCATTTGAAAAGTACGATGTCGAGACACGATGCAAGCAACATCAAGACATAGGCAAGGCCAATAAAATTTGTCAATGACTAGAGCGGTGGTCTTATCCCTACCAAAATGACCAACTAGGCCACCATCATTTAATTCCCAAGTGAGAGAATCTCAAACTAAAGTGGAGGGAATACATAATTGTGTGCCACAAAAGAGAAATCCATCACGTAGAATAAAATCAGAAGGCCGACCGGGTGTGCTACAAAGTCAGGACATACGGGGAATTGTTTAAACGGTTGAAGCCCACGACTTCAACGCTCATGGATGGCATGATGGTCAAACAACAACTGAGAGCGTCAATGGCCTTGTTCTCAACGCCAGAGTGATGTTTGAGAAAAAAAGTGTACTCTTAGAGAAATTCACACCACATGGCGTGACATGCACTTCAATTTTTTTGGGAATTCAAGAAGCGAAGGGCCGAATGGTTAGACCAGAGGATGAACTCCTGATGTAGAAGATAGTGCCACCAATGACGCAAATTTGCACAACAACATAGACTTTTTATCATAAGTGGAGTATTTACGCTATGTGTCATTGAGTTTCTCACTGAAAAAGCAACAAGGTGGCCTTCTTGGCTCAGGACACCACCAATGCCAACAGTGGAAGCATCCAATGATACCTTAAACGAAAGAAAAAAATTAGGAAGGCAAAGGACAGGCTCGTGTGGCCGATGGTGTCCACTCTAATTTACCATGTTTCATCAACTCAGTGAGTGGATCCATAATGGTGTTGAAACCTCGAACAAAGCAATGGAAAAATGTGGCCAACCCGTGAAAGCTACGTAGCTTAAAGATTGTAGTGGGCGTGGGCCAATCTGTGATGGCTTTTACTTTAGTTGCGTCAGCCTCAATGCCAATAACGGATACGAACTAGACAAGGAAAAGGACTCTATCTTGGAAGAAAGAACACTTCTTTAGATTAACATACAATTTCTCAGCGCAAAGTGTATCCAAAACAAGTCGAAGATGAGTCAGCTGCTCTTGCTTGGTTTTATTGAAAATCAAAATATCGCCAAATAGACCAGCAATTTTTTACCAATGAATGGCCACAACACATGGTGCATGACTCTCATGAAGGTGTTGGGTGCATTGGACATACCAATGGGCATGACCAACCATTCATATGATCCGTCCGAGACAAGGAATTAAATGTCCGATTTCGATGTCGTGTCTGACGACCCGGAAACATTTGTTTTTTGAAATTTTGGCCGAAATTTCGATATACGGCCCTAACAATTTTGACGACCAAATAAGCAAATTAAGTCATGAAAATTTACCAGGATAGTAGAAACACCAAGATCTACTCAAATATGCAATCATATTTCATATTGGATATGTGGGGGGGTGTCCCACATTTGTAAGTGAAGGAAGCTGAACACTTTCAGCAAAATTTTGATGGCAAAGTGAAGGAATTAACTTGATAAATTTTTGCAAGCACAATGTTTACAATGTTTATATATAAAATGCTAGACTATATAATACATTTATATGTTTAGAGGTCAGGGCGGGATACATGTCTTGATGAGTGAGTCCACAATTGAACAAAAATGTCAAGTCTGCTAGACAGTTAGACTGTTAAAAGCTTCAAGTTACGACTTAGAATTTAAAACTTACAGTTACAAGTTCCAAACTTACCAACTACAACTTGTATAAGTCTAGTGCTAGCATTTAACTAGGTTACATAGGACATCTATACATAGATCCAAGAAAGAACTTTGTTATTTTCGGAGTATTCTCCATATCTCTATAAAGAATGTAGAAATTGATGTAGGTAATGTATAAATGGTCTAGGGATAGGGGAAATATACCTTAGAATTAAGAAAGATAGCCTTTAGAAGCAAGGGATTAAATTTTTTTTCCAAAATACCCAAGATGTAGTATTATCAGCCTTAGGAACAAATTTCTCGAAATGTAATTGTGTTTTTGTACCATTTTGTGAAATTATTGCCCAAACTGGGCTTTTTGCTGCGAATTTTCACCATTTTTGTCAAAATTTCGCACATGGGGTCAAATTTTTTGCAAAATGACGTCCCAGTCCCTACATTTGTGTGTTTTGCATGTCCGATTGTAGGTTTAGATGTCTGATTGCAAAAAAAAATGAAATTTTGAGCAAAATTTTGCAATTTCGATCAAAATTTTGTTCCTTGGTCTAGGGTTTTGAAGGAAATCTTCCATTCATGAGACTCCTGACTCAAATCTGGTGGTAACTGCTACGGAGGTCAATCTTGGAGAAATAGCGGAGTCCTGTCAATAGATCAATCATGTCGTCAAGGTGTGGAATGGGAAATCAATATTTGACAGTGATCTTATTGATGGGTCAAATTCTTAAAATAACTTCTATAAGATTGATGGATTATTTCTACAATAATGATGTATACTTGATAATTATATATGGCTAATAGTAGTAGGAAGGGGAAGAGACATATTGGTGGTGTGCTAGAGGAAAAGGAAAGAGAGAGGAGACATGCTGTTTACATATCCTTTATATATGGAACTGGTTTAAGCCTACTATCCCAACAATGTGTCAATGTCGTGTCCACAATGTTCCCATTCCTAAAAAAAGTGGACATGCTTGAGCCGTGTCCGCTGCGTGTCTGTGTCCGATACATGTCTATGACAACCACGATGGTCCGGGAGAAGTGTTTGTGCTTCCTAGGCGAACCTATACTATTATTAGCAGTGGTACGTCTGAATTCTTTTTTCTTAGGAAAGGAACTCGGTCTTGTGCTTCCCATCCGATTTCACAATACTAATACATAGACTAGGCTCAATTATTTAATTTCTTCTCGTTCCCCTAACTACTACTCTGCATTACCTGTTATGTGCCTTCTTCACAATGCAACATAAGCTCTTTCTCATCCCGTTGGACTTGGAGCAGGGTAGTGTAAGGAGGAATGTAGGCTTTGTTTGATACACAAGCATGAAACTTGAATTATCCTCTTGATTATGTGCCAATGTGATGTCAGTGGGTTTTATTATTAAATATTGCCTTGATGGAACTATCGTAGTGTTGGAATGCACGCTTGATTGCTGAAGGATACACACAAACTCTAGGCCTTTACAATAATTGCTAACCTGCCACTGTTCGTCTTGGAAACAATAGTGCATATTGATGTGTCTCGCCATCCTTTGGCTCAATTTAATCGGTAATATGCACAATATGGTCACTGAGACTCGAATCAATTGCCAATCCAATTTCCTACAGGGGCAATTGACAAATAGATCCACGATTTTTTACTTTTAGTCTTTCCCCTTCTTATATTGCCATAGAAAGGCTTTTAATAGGTTTGATGGGATTTCATGAAAAAGTAGGCTTCACATGATTCACGTGTTCTTTTTATCTATAGGAAGGTTGTTGTTGCTTGTGGTCATGCCATCTTAAGCTAGTTTTCCAAGTTATTCCTACCCTAGTTTAACTCATTATGGGCTTTGTCCTTTCTCTTGATGTTAACCACTGTATTAAAAACGGCCCAGGCGGCCATTTAAGCGTTGACAGGTGATGGGCGTCTAATCCAGGCCTTAGGCATCCGATTGGTGCTTGGGCCATTAAGCACCTGCTTTTGGACCGCTCAGCCCGCCTAAGCGCCCACTTCAACAATTTTGGGCGGCCGCCTCGACCCGGCTAAGTAAAAATAGGCTCCCATAGGCCCTGATATCGGGTTACTTTCACGATTTCCTTGTTGCTTTGTATACTTGTATTGATATTATTCTATTATACTTCTAGTAGATTAGTTTTACTGATTTCCTTGCTGCTTTCACTGATTACTGATTAGTAATACTTTTTTGGTGCAATACCGAATACTGATTACTTCATTAGTATTACTGATTAGTAGTAAAGCATTAAATAATTAATTCATAGTTGATTATCTATAATTACTGATTTGCTTGCTGATTTTAGTGATTAGAAATATTGATTAGTCGTAAGTATTAATAAGTGTTTAGTTAATTATTGATTTACTGATGTGCTTGCTTATTTTACTGATTAGTAGTAAAGAATTAAATATTTAATTCATAGTTGGTTATTTACAATTACTGATTTGCTTGCTGACTTTTGTGATTAGAAATATTGATTAATACTTAGTTAATTGTGGATTTGCTGATTGAATATGTATAAAAGTTTCTTAGAAATATATTTTTATATACAAATATGTGTAATTTTATATTATATAAGATTTAGATACCTACTTTTTCAAAAAGACACCCGCTTAAGTGCCCACTTGGCGCTTAGCAGTTAGAAGGTGATGTCTGCCTGCTTCCCGCTTTTTAAAACATTTATGTCAACTAATCGAGCTCAGTTGATTTACTTTGATTCTAAATGAAGCCTACTTAACTTTTTTTAAGAAGACAATCGTCCCACCTGAAATTTAATTTCCATGATGTCCCCCTTAATAAGCCTGCAAAATTTCAAGCAGTTTCTTTTTCCTTTCCGTTTCAGGACTTGATATATTTCACACCTCTCCAACAGATGTGACTGTCCCACCACATTTGTTCTCTGCTTTTATCTTCTTTTCCTTAGGGGTGGTCGTCCTTTACACCATGTAAGGGGGGAGTTTTACCTTACCATTCTCTTAATTTCATGTCAAGTCTACGGGGGAGATGTCATGTGAGAAAGAGAGAAATGAGAGAAAGAGGAGAGGTAAAGGAGAGAGAAAGGAAGAGGTGCAAGTTTGGTGTGGTCTGCATATATTATGTGGTTGTAATCTTCAAGATCACCACTAACCTTCGCCTGTGTGTGCTAGCTAATTCATGAATTAATCTTCTGATGTGATCCATTGTTATCTGAATGTGCTCATTGGTCATCATATGCATGTCTCTTGCATGTTCTCAACAATTTATAGTGTTCCCGATGTTATAATCCATTGAGGCTTGTTTACTGTCATTCATGAACCATTAGTTAGTAGATTGCATTCAACTAGTTAATATGGATTTTGCATACCCTCAAATTTACTAGATTGAAATCTAGTTTCCATCTCTTATTATATCACATTAGATCCACTCGCTGGTCGATAGACAATATTGCACTATAGGGTTGGTCCTAAGGAATAAGATTTTAAGAAATTAATTGGGAACTTGATTGCGTCTAGGAAAAAGTACTTGGATTGAAGTTTGTAGAATTGAATTAATGAAAACTATCAAGACGAGTGATCAAGCCAAGTTGAGATTTGATGTAATGCAATTTATTTAGACAAGGGTATAGGTTCTACCGTCACACCCTGTAATCTCTCAAACCTTCAACACCCAATATGGAACATCCATACTTGAGGCTGATAGTAAACCCTAACTTCTTTCGAATTATAGGGTTACACTGACGAGTAAACTACTATCACACATGGATATTCAAGTGATCACTTATTGATCACCGCACACATTCTCCATCTGTTGTTGCAGCAAGCACACACAAAAATCCTAATGTAAGCATATATAGGTTTAAACTTGAAATTTGTAATTAGACAATTTGTTCCATAGACAATAATCAAATGAGAGAAAAATATCAATAAGTAGTGGGATAGTCACCATTCTCCGCTAAGGGGACAACTCACTGTTTATTGTCATGATACAACATAATAGAGGGAGAGATCATAAGTGCGATGAAGAAATACAAAGACGGTGATCTGAGGATGTACGAGTCCCGACTCTGAGAAATAGCTTCAGATTTTAAACTCTTAACCCTAGAGCACCTTTAGGAGGAGATGAATCATGTTCTTGCATGAACTCTCTAAAAGGCGGTCGTCGGAAAGGATGTGTTAGGCATCCTTCTAAGTTGACCTAAGTTTCAGTTGGACAAGTGATGTGGTACACATCTTGAAGAAGAAGAAAGAAGAAGATAAACAACAATTCTCAAAATTCAATTCATATTCAACTGCCTGGAGAAAGGCCCCAAGGCTGGCTTTTATAACAACTACATGACTTGACCCTCAAGTAATGGAAATAAAATCCTGTTTAACAAAATTTGGAATTAAATAAAACCTAAAATAAAGAAAAGCATAAAGCATTTACGACTAACACATAAACTAGATAATTTGCGCCAAGGTCTCTAAATATTAAAATAAAGCAAAAAAGTAGAATAAAGCCTAATATGTCGTACATCAACAAGTCACCACCCCCGCTTGGAGATGGCTGCAAAACATCAATTTTGCATAAACTGATACTCGGACGGTTAGATTATTGCTTCAATTAATCAAGACTGTTGGAAACCTCCAAATGGGCCCGTCATTGGTCATTTTGCTACTGATTCATTGATCTTCTCTAATTTTTGGGATAATCTAGTTGATCGACTGGCATGGGTAGCCGACCAACGGACTTGAGTCTGCGAATTTATGATGCTTGAGAATAATGTAGTCAACCATCTGAACAGTCTATGCGACCGACTAGGGTTTCAACTTGCCTAATTTCTTCATCTGTCTTTTCATTGTGTATCCCTACTCCCGGACATGAATATGGTGGAGTGTGGCACTTCTAGGGTTTTCGAATCGACTTGATGCATCTAAATCACTCTTGACATTCACCTTTCAACTCCTGCAATTTAAATGTGGAAATAAACTAGAATTTATCAAAAACAAGAAGCAAATGTAGCTAAAACCTAACTGAAGTTCATAATAGCGTGTGAATCTTAATGATAATGTGATCTAAACTAAGGTGAACAATCATTTATTACTAGCCATTTTCCAATACCAATACATGTAATGTCAGTTGGTTTGAAGTCACATCTAGCAGGTTCCTAACAATATGAAGGACTAGGACAACTTTATTAATAAATTGCTATAGGGGTCTCTGTTGATAATAAGATTATATTGAACGCAATGGGATGAATACAAGACTGGACACCCTCTCCTTTATATAGGAGAGGGGAGACGCCCTAAGACTTAGGACACAAGTAGTCTAAACGGGTTGAGATACAAAAGCCCATTAACTAATTAACATATTAACTAAATAGGCTAATATAGACTCTCTAACACTCCCCCTCAAGCTGGAGCATGGGTGAAACACATGTCCAAAGCTTGGATGTTACAAGACTCGATAAAATGATAAAAGAAATGCTAAATGAAAGATAAAAGATAAATATCACTCCCCATACAAAAATTGATATTCCCCTTAATTAATACTCCCCTTGAACCATGTGGTGACAATGCCTCTCTTCTTTGAAATTGTATTCTACAGGCTGGAGATCCTCGAGCTTTGATGAAGGTCTTTGGAGTACATCTGGAATGAAGAGCATCTGAAGAATGGAACCTGATACTACATCAGTAATTCGCCACTTGGAGCAGACGATCCTCAACACCATCACTACATCATCTTCATTGGATTACGTACTTAACGCGACACGAACGCGGATGCCCAATGTCGATGTACAGTAGCAGAATCTTCGAATTATCTGAGAAGACGTGCATAAAACGGACGGTATGCTGGTGATACAATGCAGGTACCATAACTGACGCATGAACCTTGGGGGCTTGACGGGAAAGGAGATCATCCATCAAGGAAAGTTCCAAGTAGATCAGCGAAAGGCGATGCCGTAAGAACAGATGCAGCTCGGAGAAGACGTGATGAAGCAGCTCGGTGAAGATATCTCTGGATGAACTATCAACCTTGCAGATGTAGACTTGGCAGGCTTGCTGAGCTTCTGAAATCTGAAGAAGCACTCATCTATCTCATGTAAATGCAGCTGAAGAAGTACACCAACATCTGACGTACATAACACGGATAGCTTGGTGTCGACGCTGAATGAAGATCCTTCATTGCTGTTTGGAGTAGAGAACGGATGTGCTAAACAATGCGAAGCTCCATGAAGATAATAGCCTGGAACATATATAGCATGTATACATATATCATCTTCTTCTCATATTCTCTCTCATACATACTCCTGCATGCTCTCTCTCTTCTCATCTCTTCCTCTCATCTTTACCCCCCCCCCCACACACACACCAAATACGATGAGAGTGAGTGTTTGGTGTCGCACTGTGGAAAGGGATACACACATGATATGGGTGGGAAAGGAATTTGTGGATTTAAAAGAAATTTGTGATATGGAGATGTCTAATATGTGGAAAATGAAATCGATAACCAGAGAGAATATGCTAAATGGATCAATGTAAGATCCAGGTAGAAAATTAAATGGATTTAATCCCGACCCGAAAAGGGGAGCCCCCGCGAAAAATCTGATTAGGCTTAAAACTGGATCTGATTAGCTAAGGACAGATCCGATTAAGGATCTGAATATCAACAGACATCTGTTATATGGGGGCAGTAATAGGGCTGTTTGGTAGCGGTAGAGAGTGATGGGTGACCGTGCTTCAGCCTAGGATAGGCGAAAGCGTTGGAGCAGCAACTACGAGATGGACTGGAGACGCGGCGTACTGATGACGGAGATGGCGATTGGCGGCTGTTGTCGCTAGTAGATGGCAATACTTTGTTGTTGTTGCTGGCGGCGGCACTGATTGCGCGGGATAGAGGCGTGGTGGCGGCTCTGTCTGTTGCTGGTGGTGGCGTTTGCACGAGAAGGATGATGGTGTCGGCGCACGGAAAGAAAACTAGATCGTTTGAGAAAGAGAAAGATATGCCATGAAGACCGGGAGATGCCTGGCGAGCAGCCGACCTAAGCCATGGCAACGACGGCGGTCGCCCGCAGGTGGGGGTTCTTCCTCTCGGTTGCTCTCTGGAAAAGACGAGCGGCGGCGGTTAGGGCTGCGTGCGCGCCGGAAAGGAGAGGGAGGGGCGGCGACTAGGTTTCCCTCAGGAGCGAACGCGCGCTGATACCATGTTGAGAATAAGATTATATTGAACGCAATGGGATGAATACAAGACTGGACGCCCTCTCCTTTATATAGGAGAGGGGAGACGCCCTAAGACTTAGGACGTAAGTAATCTAAACGGGCTGAGATACAAAAGCCCATTAACTAATTAACCTATTAACTAAATAGGCTAATATAGACTCTCTAATAGTCTCCTTGCATTGTCATTTATGGGTCTCCAGATGGCCCTTAATTGTCGTGCCATGTATTGCACATCTTCTAGTGATTGCTTCATTGATTGCATATGTATGTAATAATCAATTGGCATACTATCATGGGGTGAAAGACCTCCCTATATATGTACTTCATATAGGTATTTGGGATTTTGTGCTCGTTTGCATTGACATTGTCATATTTAAATAGAAGGCTTAAGATATATTTGATAAGAGAAACCTTGCTCCTATATATAGGAGACAGTGGGAAGCGTACAGACTCGGACATAACCGTAATGGGCCAAAACACACTTAGGCCCATATACATGTAGGCACAACAACTTATCTACTAAATAATTAAGACTCTCTAACACTCCCCCTCAAGTTGGAGCTTGGGAGACAAATAAATTTGCAAACAGACAAACAAAATGAAAACAAAGAAACGAAATAAAAAGATAAACCAAGCAATATAAGAATTGTGCTTCCCCTCACTATTAAAATAATACACTCACTCATACTCCCCCTTAACTAAATAATCTGAAGCAGGCTGTGAGCAGGTCGAATCTGAAGCAAGTCGTAGATAGGTAGCAAAAGCTTCTCGATCGAAAGGATGTGGCATATGAAGAAGTAAACAACAGTGGCTAGGTGTTAGGGTCTTTATCGCAGTCGCTAGTGTCACAATCCAGAGAGTGTTGGATCACAGTCCCCAGAGAGTGCTAGGTCACAACAACAATATTCAATGCATGTAAAAAGCACGGATAGGTCAACGTGCAAATAGAACACAGACTTAGCAGAGAGTGTTGGAATGCAGTACTAGAAAGTCGATGCGCGCAAGGCAGGGACAATGTCCTTGCAAATAAAGCATGAATAGAAAGTAGAAAGTAGAGACGACATAGCTGGATAGAAGACCATCAACATAAATAGGAGGCAACATATATGAAACTCCATATACTAAGCTCTCCAAAAGGCACATATCGAAGCGGTGAAGTCCATAAATATATAGAATAGCAGAAATAAAATCTTCCTCTCTTCATCTTCTCTACATCTCATCTCTCATATATTCATCTTCCTTTATTGTCCCCCTCACACCAACCACAAAAAGAACTAGAAGTTGTTGGGGTGGAAAGTCGAAAACAATGGCAGAGGAAATGAATATGTAGGCAAATATGTGGAGGGGGGTAATTGATAACTCGAGGCAAAGAGCAACATGACCCGATTAACTTACATGGGTAGGAAAATAAATGGATTTTGCATGACCCGAAAAGGCACATTTGCCCGTCCTTTAGGCTGAAAAATATAGGGGGTGCAGGGGACGAAGCCCCCTGGTGTATGGATTAAATCAAAAATTAGATCCGAATAGCAAGAGGTAAAAGTGTATATGCTTGGGGGGGCAAAAATATTGAAGAAATTAAGGTTACATGTATATAGGACTGGATTAAACAAAAGGATAAAAAAGGAAAAGGGCAGACAACGAGAAGTCGAGATGTTACTTTTGTCGATAGACACAACTTCTATATGTATCGTTTGTGAAGTGGCTTCTGCAAATCATGTAGGGAGATCAACTTCAAACTGTTGCTGCCAGCGTAGTGCGTGCCTCTAGAGATTGTTGCCAAGATACTCTTCTACCCGCCTGTAACCTCCCCTCGCCCACAATTATGATCTGTTTGTCGTGATTGGTGTCGTCTCATTACGAGCGATCCAATTTCAAGAATCTGCACTTTGAACATTCCAAGGCTCAATGTGAGATTGGAATGTACATCTGCTTTTACCCACGTGAGTGAATTCCTCCCTCAGGATGTTGTATTATGCACTACAAACCGTTCATGGCTCCTTCCAAAGGCCACCACCACCACCATTTCCAAGGTAAGAAGGGTTGTGGCTCATAAACCAGGGTTTCTTTGAGTAATAGTCATCAACCCCGCGACAAGAGAGATGGTAACCCTCCCTAGCCATCTGTCGGGACGATCTAGAGAATGCGCCTGAGACTTCGGTCTTGGTTGTACAGGTGGTGGGGTGGTGAAAGTCATAACCGCTATGTACCCTGATAGAGCAGTATTTGATTTAATTCCTTCACGTCTGGCAACAACGCCCTATGGAGAGAGGTGACATGCCTTCCCAGTTCCTGGAACATGATGAAGTTCATAGGGTATGAGTCTCCACGAATTGTTGTGAACAGGACAATCTACTAACCTGTTGTTGAGTGGTAACAATCAAATCATACTAACGAGGGTCGACTTGGAATAGGAGCAAGTTGATTCTCCTATACCAATCCCCTCCTTCACGTGTTCGAGAGAAATCTAGTTGTTGGACTTAGAGGGACATGAGTCACCAACGATGTAACTTGGGAAGACAAGCAATGCGGGTGGGCAGGAAAAAAGACGGCAGGTTATAGGGAGGATCAAAAGGCTGGTTTGCGGGTAGGAGAGGTAATAGGAAGACGTATCAACAGTAGGTGAAGGAGGGGTAGCGACACATAAAAGGGGGGCAATAGGAAACGACAAATAAGAGAAGCATGGACGGTTGTAGCAACTACAGGTAGCAACGTCGGCACAACGAGTAGCAGTGGTGGGTGGGTAGGGGCAGCAACAACGGCGGAAAAAATGTGGATAATGACGGTCAGAAGGAAGAGAGAGAAGAGGTGTTGCGTAAGGCAGGAACAAACATAGGTTATCCCTACGGGCAGCCAAGCACAACCAAGGGCGTCGCCCGCCTGCAAGGGGCACTATTCCTTTTCACTCTCTCACGTAGGGCGGTGCAGGACAACCTACTCTGATACCATGTCAGATTGTAAATAGAAGGCTAAATGATATATATGTAAGAGAAACCCTACTCCTATATATAGGAGTGGGAAGCGTTCAGACTCAAGACACAACCCTAATGGGCCAAGACACACTTGGGCCCATATACAAATAGGCCCAACAACTAATCAACTAAATAATAAGATTCTTTAACAGACATCCACAAGATCAACAAATATGCCAACTTTGCAAATATATAGATTTTTGGTAAGAAGTGTGAAGTACTTTGGGATTTGTTTTTTGATACTAAGGCCTAGAGTCTCATTTGGCATGCATGGTCAAAGAGGTTTATAGAGAGAGATGTAGGGAGAATTGTATATGCTTGGTGATTAGTGTTACCTCTTGATGCGTTGGTAGTTTTTTCCCATTGCTCTAACATTCCTTGATTGTAGTGGGTAAACCATACAACAAGTGTTGCATGAGGGTTTCTGAAAGCTTTGTGATATCACGATTGACAAACCAATCAGCTCCAAGGTGATGAAATTAGATTAGAGAGATTAGAATTTTGGTATTTATGCGAGTAATGTCCAAAAAACTATTATGGAGGATCTAGGTTGAAGAGGGGGTGGTCACTTGAGCTTTTTGAAAACTCAAAACAAAATTTGTTAGACCTTCAAATTATATCACAATACGAGTAAAGAAGCAAGGACGAGAGAATGAACATGCCACAATTGAACCTAAGTGTTTATAATGATTGATATGTCGTAGCTCTATTATCTAGAGTGGTCACCCCTAGGATTTTTTAACCACGTGAGTGCCACCTTGTGTTATCTTGCCAAGAGAAAAGACCATCATTTCAGTTCAAGAGTAACTAGCTTTATTTTTCGGACAAGGAGTGAACAATCTATCTAAGTGACTACCTACACTTACCTAGGGCTACTTGCCCTACACTTTCCTTAGCTAGGTAAGAGCTTCAATCAACTTTTGAGAGAGAGATAAGAGCCTCAAAAATAACATTTAGGTCTGGATTTTCATAATGTATCATGTTTACTCTAATAGAAGTAAGCAAGTAATGAAGCTCAAGGGAGTGAATAGGGACTCTTTGAGGCAAAATCTCACAACTATAGTTAAGGGCTATCTGCCACTTGGTAACTTTCGGAAGCCCTAAGTAGTTGACGGTTCCTACTAGCCAATCGACTTGAGTGGGGCTAATTTTAACCTATTAGGAGTGTGTGAGATTCCAATAAACATATTTTTTTACTTTTTAGCCAAATATCTAATGACTAATAAACATTAACAAAAAGCTATAACAAGAGTTTAGTCGACTGATTTTTCTCAGGAAATTCGTAGCCGACAAGTAGATAGTTGAATGATGCTTCAAACTGATAATTTAGGCAATGATAATTCCTCACTCAAGCTTATTAGTGGACGGCTGAATCTATGAGATGGAAATTCATTCGATGCATGTACATGGGGAAATCCCCGCACAGTGCAGTTGGCTGAATTTTCTCAGGAAAATTCAGCTGACACGATGGTCTGTCTAGGATTTTTTCACATACCCTAAAGTGTGTCGTAATATGTTCTAATTAATCTATTACACATTTTGAGCTTAATTATAAGTCATATTTAATCAAAGTACTTTACATCAAATATCTACAAGAAAATCTATCTACTTCTTCAAGCTTTGATCATTGTGTCTGACTTGTCATGAATCTCCAATTCTTGGATTTTTAAAATTGGGACAATTTAAGAGTGTCAGATAATCTGATTTAATCTCAACTGAAGCATTAGACACATGAAAACAATGGTGATGTCATTATTAAAATATGGACAATGTAACCTTTGGGGTCAACATATTTCACGCTCTAACTAATCAATATTGCAGTCTCTTGTAAGCTTTATTTAGTCAAGTACACAGAGTCTTGATTAACGAGTTGCAACATGCAGCAATATCTTAGACATCAAAGAACTGACTTACTCTGAGACGTGACTGGTTTTTCCTTGCAGATGATAGTCTCCAATTATCTAGAAGATCTGGATTTGAGCTTTACCTAGAGTTGCCATTTTGTCCTCGACTCACCATGTCTATAAATGGACTGTCTTGCTTTGGTGAAAAGTGCTCCATGTTTTGACTTTCTTCATTTTGATATCTACATAGGTCAAAAAATATTTGACAAGCGTGTGTAAAGCTATATATTTTCATTATTCATGGTGATTTTTGATACAAAAGTATATAAATGTATAGAAGTTCATTTCTTGAGTTTATTTAAGCCTTCTTGAGTTTCTTTGATAGAGAGTGAATTTACGTTTGTTTATGTGCATGAGGTAAGGTAGACCATTTGATTTACATGAGTGGATATGTTCTATATCAATTGTTTTTATCTGCTTGACTTCTGTTTTATGGTATGAACTTCTTTTCCTGGAACTGGCAGGCAAAAGAGAATTTATTTATTTGAAATTAAATCAAAGTAGAGTTGCATACTAGCGAGTTGTTTGGTGGTACTGGTAATCTTTTTTACATTATCCACTATACGGTAGGGTCACTGACATTAGACAAGTTCGTGAAGGGGAGAACTCCATTCTTCTATCCTTCTAATGAAGGTGTCTGCATTGATTATTTTGGGAGCCGAGACAGAGTTGTGGTTTAATTTGGTGACTAGAGTCTTATAAGGTACTTCTTTTATAGAATTGATTTTGTAAAGGGCCGGTTTGAAGACAGTGATGATGTTCCATTCTCACGATATTTTTATTTGGACAAAGTATGCTTTGCAAATGTAACAGTACATACAGATACAAGCTATACAACCATCATGTACGGGTATTAATATGAACTACCCGTTCCAAATCCTTCACAATAACTAAATAGAGACCTCTAATTTTTTAGTTTTATACAAGCTGATGAGTACTGTTTCACGTTCAATGCTTCCTTGGAACATTTGGCATTTCTCAAATAATATCAGTGTGTGTTCATCTTTATATCGCAAGCCTATAGATGATTTATTGAAGGATAAAAGTTCACCATATGGTATCAGAATTCTCACTGCTTCGCACTCCTTGCTCCAGGTTCTCATGTATACCTTGTCATCTTATTCCAAATTATGGAGTGAGGATAGAAGCATTCGGTAAGCACAGCCCGATCCCTGACATCTTGTATCTACGAGGGTCCAAAACCTAATTGGACGAGACATGGAGCTCCACGGCAGCTGTGGATCCTAACAAGCACAGCCATGCTACAGTTTCACAGATTTATATGCTTGAACTGTGATCTATAATTACATATTGTTCTGTGTTGTATATTTGAGGAGAACCATTTTCTTCTTCCCTTATTGTATTACTCAGTATTTGAAAACACCTTTACAGTGAAAATTTCAGTAAGGGGATAGTTAGCCGTCTTTTAGGAAGTCTTAATTTATTGGTTAGAGAAACATATCATGACCAACGAGGACCAGAGATATCACCTTTGTTGCTTGTATAAGTAAGGTTTCTGGCTCAACTACGATATAAAATAGCACGGAGCGGGAGAAACATGAGGTATGAGCAACTCAAGCAGGGATGGCAAAGTGTGGTTCTCTGCATCAACCAACCGCCACCCATACCAAAACCACTTCTTCCCATCCATTGGACGACCAAACTAAATGTTAACCGTGTGGAGTTGATGTAATCATTTGGTCATCCACAGTTTCACACGTTCTAGCAGCACACGATGCTACATCTACCAACTTTTTAAGTGCGGTAGATACTGTACATCATTATCTTTCAGGCGTCTAGTTTTCGCTACTGTTTTGGTGGAAACAAAGGACCCATCCGTGCTTTGTTTCGGCTAACTGCCAGTAACCGCCGGCCTGGAATTCCTGGCCGTGTGAGGCACGATGGCCACGAGAGCTTGCAGTGTGTACAAGGAGCAGTATACTGGCAGTGTCGGAGTAACGGAATATGCTAGGCAATGGGTAGTTTAGGGGCAATGGTTTCACTACTCAGAAAAGATTGGTAGCCTAATTGATTGCCGGCTCTGCGAAGATATATATGTAAGTATTGTTAAATGATTGAATAATAAACCTTTTTCTTGTTTAGGGGCATAGGGTGCCGGTGGAGATTACATCTGCCCCACCCGCAAATGAGTATTCATATAACCATGAGGCACTCTTAAGGGTTACTTCATCCTCAAACCGGATTCCGTCCTTCAAGATCTTGTTCCAATGTGTGTATGTATTAAATGTGACGAAAGACAATTGGGATGTGGGCGATATGGAAAGATAAAAGATAACTTTTTCTCAAAATTAAGTCTTATTTTAATAACGGGTATACAATTTCTTTATTTGAACATTACTCCATGGATTATTAAGCACATTAACACAGTACTAAGTGAGAGAGTATCATGAAAGTCACTTTAAACTAGATCCCATTCTGTAAGATCTTATTCCAATGTATTAAATGTGGCAAAAAAAGCAAAACTGAAATATGGACAGTATGGAAACATATATCAAAAGATAACTATTCTAAAGACAAAACCTTATTTGAATGTAACTCCATGGATATAGAATAATGCACATTAACACAACCAACTGAGAGAGTATCATGTGAAGAAAAACAATCGAAATACGGACAATATGGCAACATATACTTACAAGATAGCAGTTTTTCAAAATCAAATTTGATTCTAATATTACTCCGTGGATTACGTCGTAATGCACACTAGCACGGTACCAGATAAGATAGCCAAATCATATTCAATATCTTATTATAAATATGTATGCATTAAATGTGACAAAAACAACTGAAATATGGATAATATAGCAACACATACCAAAAGATAGCTTGTTCTCAAAATCAGTCCTTATTGTGATGAAACTCCGTCGATTACAAAGTAATGCACATTAACGTTGTACCAACTGGGATGGTATAATGAAAGTTACTTTAAATCATTTTTAGACGTCTTATTCCAAAGTGTGTGCGCATTAGATGTGATGAAAAACAATTGAATTTTGGACAATATGGTAACACATACTCATAAGACAGCTAAATCAAGCGTTATTTTAATGTTACTCCGTGGATTATAGAGTACCACGCATTAATGTGGTACTAACTGAAGAGTATTATGGAAGTCACTTCAAACCAAATCCCATCCTTCAAGATCTTATTGCAAATTGTGTGTGCATCAAAAGTGTGACAAAACCAACTCAAAAGATGGCTTATTCTCAAAATGAAACCTTATTTTAGTGGAAAATATCCATCAACCCGCATATACTTGATTCTATAACCTATTCCCACTCCCAAATAGCTGGAGTCAATGAGGATGAAGTGGACTGTAGTTTTATCAATGAAAAGAAGATAAGAAAGAGAAAAAGAAAAGAGAAGTAATTGCTATAAATATAACTGTCAAATCTCAATGAATTTTCTGACTAAATAAAAATTATCAGCCTTAAAAAGGTACATCCAACATGACTAATATCGACATATTTTTTAAGAAAAATAATACATAATATAAAAATGAGTATTGTATATTGATGATAATACTCATTTTTTTAATAACACACTGACTCAAAGGAGTATGCCATCTCGTTCTTTTGACATAGTACACATTTTTTATGTCATTGTATTTTAAAATAGGTATTAGAATGAGTATCGTAACATATTTTTGATATAATATTTATTTTCCAAGTTGCATACTAACTGAAAAATGAGTATTGTATGTCATTTCTCTTGGTATATATATATATATATATATATATATATATATATATATATATATATATATATGTGTGTGTGTGTGTGTGTGTGTGTGTGTGTGTGTGTGTGTGTGTGTGTATGTGTGTGTGTTATCTCACAAAATAAGTGTTGACTCCAAAAGAACAACATGCAATGCTTATTTTTTGAGTTAGTGCTACTACAAAAATGAGTAAGATCTCCAAAAATGTATTACGATACTCATTTCAATACTTATTTTAAAATATAAAGACAAAAAAATGAGCATTACGTCAAAAGAACGACATGCAATACTTTTTTTTGAATCTTTATGCTACTCAGATAATGAGTACCAATCTCGATACAAAAATCATTTTTATATTTCATATTTTTTAATATGTCCACATTGATCTTTTGGATTGTATTTTTTTTATAATCGGGAATCCCTCCTCATAGTTGGCCACTTTGTGGTATGTCCTAGCAAGGTAAACACGCCCCCCCCCACCCACATGCAAGATGGGGGACCCAGTTCAATTGCATCATTGGTCGGCCGACACGACGACACTAAACCGTTTCTGATGGGGCTTTTCCAAGAGTCAAACACGGGACCCTTCGTAGGGAATTGTCGAGTCGCACTACTTGAGCTATCCCTTGCCAACAATTGTGTTTTTTATAATCTAATGACTTTATATTGTAAAAAATTTCATTTCCATTTGAAGTTATAAGAAAAATAACTATTTTCTCTCTCCTATTTTTCAATTTTTTTGGGCCTTTTTCTACCTCTCTTTTTCTTTCTCTTTCCATCCATATGGTGTTTTCTACAACTGTAGCATACCAAAACCTAGGTTGTTATCATATTCCATGATTAGAAGGCTAGTAGTCTTGGTTCTTTGTTTCCCTAGCCATGGTTGTAGCTTCAGTGTGAGATATGTGCACCTCGAGACCTTGTGTCTAGGTCCACTGGTACCGTCTTGGTCTTGCTAATTCCATTGTTGAAGTTTCCTAGTTTCCTTGCAACAAGGATTGGGGATTGATATCCATGGATAGAGCTCTAGAAATGTTGCTCATAGTTGTTCATCTGAGAAGAATCCTACTAACCCTATGACTCTCCTACCCATAGGAATGTCCATGAATTGTCATGCCTCAAAAGGGTATTTTAGTCTTTTTGACCGCCTACCTCTATTATATATATGTGCTATGGATAGTATGGTCCAAGAGCCTGATCTATTTCTATTGGTCCACTTTGGCAAGGTGTGTCAGACTTCAAATGTAATTGTCAATGTGGCTTATTTGGATTTATTGATTGGCCAAGAACTATAAAATTCCAAGTAAATTATTTGTAGTTCATAAAAATAAAATAAAATAGGTTTTAAAATCAAGAAATTATTTCTCATCTAATGATATCATTTTTGTCACCTAATTTTAATCCAAGTGATATATGCATTTTTTTGGATCTTCCTAATTGGTTAGAATTTATAAAAACCATAAATAATAATCTAAAATTCGAAAAAATGAAGTAAAATATGTTATGAACTCAAAAAAAATATAATTTACAAGATAGTGTGATTTTGATAACCTAATTCACTAATAATAAAGATGACTTTAGTGTGGCAAACCCGCCACGCTAGATGAGATTACTCAAAACCAAAACATGACCAATCACTAGTTAATCATTTTACTAAAAAGTTGCATAATTATATCCGATATAAACATTTCAAACATGAACAAAAAAATTTACATATAGGTCCAACATCCTGCATAAAAGCACATACCATACCAGGCATCTATACAATCGTTCAGTGGCCTCAACCACATCTTGTATACAAAAGACATTGTCCACATATCACACAAAAACAACACAAACATACTGCCAAAAACTCAAGTCAATATACATTAACTACAAAACTTCCCCACTCAGACCTGGGAGTACAAGGACAAATCTAGGACACACTAACAACTAGCCAACCTGCCACTTCTACCGATCTCCAAATTGCTCCTAGCTACCATGGGTCCGACAATGCTGTTGACGACCACCTAAAAAGATGTTGTGACCCACGAGATGAGACCCATGTCCTAGTGAGAGATATAACTCTCAACAACGTTTATTGCTAGCAAAAGATAATGTAATTAAACAGATAAAGCAGATAATATTATAGAATTGAGAGATTAACATAGTATTCGGAGGAGCAAGTAAAGCCGACACCATTTAAACAATTGATTTCTCTTACAACATTATACATTATCTAAACATTTAAAAGAAACAAGACAAGGGTTAGCAACCAATGTGAATCGACAAGTAACCATAGTAGATAGGCTACATGTACATAGGAGTTATATATTTTATTTAGACCTAGGGAGTTTGAGGCATACCAATCAAACTTCCAACTGACCACTAAGAAGTTGCAGCCAGTTCCGTACAAGATCTAGGAGAGTTGGAATCCTAAGAACTCTTCCCCTCAATCAGTATGAGTCCACTGCAGCAACATATCAGTCAAGTTGCAATCAGCCTAGTCCTCCCCTGGTAGACATGCTACGACACTAGACACCATGATATTTAGCCCTATCATCCAAGGTACGACCGCAGTCGTCCTCAATATCATCACATATACATATTCATTCATCTGAGATACAACCTCAAACGTTCTCTATAACCTTGGGATCAGGATGACAAGTATATACCCTCCTTGCACTCGCATATACTCAACAATATACGACTTCAAGTTTCCTTTTTAGAATACTCACTTTACTATCCAGCAAGCCTTGACAATTGGAATAATTCTACGGCACTGTTCACTACATGATTAGGGTTTCACTTGATTAATTAAACCAATTGGGTGATTTTAGACTGCATCAAACAAGTTACATACAAACCCTAAAAGGTTTCTACAAAAAACATTGGTATATAACAAATCTAGAAGATATAAAATGTATGAAACACATTCCTTACCACAACATCATAGGGTACTAGTCCCTTGTCAAATCATAAAAAGGATCACAACTCCACTAGGGCTTAAGTCATGCCCAAAGGTCATTTAGACCATTCATAATACCTCCTGTAAGAACATCATCATCTTTCAATACTTTAGTCTACAAGTTATCAATACACTTGTTGTACACATATTTAGCATAAGATTTCATCAAACATAAGAGCTATGATGTTCTCAAAGTGACATAGTATAGTTACCACTAACATTATGAGAGTATCCCTTCATCATTACAACATTAGAGGAAGGTAGATATATTAAACCATAACCACTTAGTTATCTCAAATAAGATTCATCAAGGTGGATTGGATTGGTATCACAAATCATCACCCATAAGTAATCCATCAGTTCACATACACACTTAGGCAAAAACATAAACTCTTATACCTTGCATCCCCATCGGATCATGGATGCACTTAGCCAAAAACAAAACCATCGAATCATGGTTACTAGCAAGACCATTGGTTCCTATACTTAGCATAACCATCGATCCCTTTGGTAAACTTGAAAAATCATCAAATCATGGGTTTCAACAAAACCATCGATTTCCATATTAAGAAAAATTATCGAATCATGTGCCATCATTTTCTTAGTTTAGTCGGTTATTCATATCACAGAGTAGTAAAGACATCGGTTGCAAACAATAGACAAACAGTCATTTGTAAACAATAGACAAGCCATCGGTTGTGAGCATTAGGCAAACTATCAGTTGTCAATACTAGGTGGAATTAGTTCTTATACACTAAGTACAAACCATCATTTCAAGTGCTAATGAAAATGATGATTCATATACTTGATGAGAGCATCAACTTAGGTATCAAAATGACCATCAATTCATGAATGAAGTGTAATCATCATTTCTCAAGCTAAGCAAAACCACTGTTTCACTTAGTAGTGATACAATAGATTGGCATGCACAAGTAAAACCATCAAATCAACAACTAAGCATAAACCATCATTTCCCATGAGGAGTCAAACCATTGATTCATGATTCAAGTGAGAAATCAGTTCATTATACTTAAGAAGAAGCTATCATTTCTAAACTCAAAGAAACCATCAGTTCATAAACTTGCAAGGTTTAGGTAGCTTGCTTCCAAAGAAGAACATGCACAAGATCTAGGTGTAGTTTACCTACACAAATGCTACTACATATGCTCAAAACCTACCCAAAGGATCATCTTTGTACATACTACCACATTTTTAGGGCAAGATATAGATATAGCAAGTTAAAAGAAAGCAAGAAACGAGATGAAAGTTATATAACTCACCTCAAGGAGGGTGATGATCATCCAAACAACAAGGTAGCTTGAAATATAAAAGAGAAATCTTATCTTTACCACTCCAAACATTTCGAGAGAGATCCTTTCTTCAATAACAAGGAAGATCTAGAGAAAAAGAGAAGAGAGGAGATATTCTTCAACCACATGATTAAGTTCTACCAAGAACACCACAGATTCGAAAGAAGAGGAGAGAAGAAGAAGGGCAGTAAGAAAAATGAAGATAAAGAAGATGATCTCACTTGTTTAGGGAAAGAAGATACGTTAGGAAGCTCTAAAAGATCCTAGAGAGGGTAGATCATGTTGGATCCTAGATGGGTGATTAGATGCTCTAGAGGGGGGGTGAATAGAGCTGAATGCACTTAAACAAAATTCATTAGACCTTCAAAATATATCATAAGATAAGGTGGCTAAATAGGTAATTTGAGTGCAACTAAAACATGCATAGCAAGGGGGAGAGAGATTGAACATACACCAAGAGACAAGCTATTTAGAGTGGTTCCACACTTCAAACTAGAAGTGAGTTAGTCCACTACCTAGAGAGGTCAACCTCTAGGATTTCTTAACCTTGCACCTTCATTATATTCATTATAAGAGATACAATACATGACCACCAAATGACTTACCTATCCAATACAAAGAGTCTTCAACCTTACCAAAGACTTACCCACTTTGCAAGGAGTCTTCCGCCTTCTTCCAAGGACTTACCTACTCTTGCACAAGTCTTCAACCTTGCAGGGATTACCCACTCTTCTTGGATCTTCCGCCTTTGACTTCACCTTCACTCAGAGAAGCTTCCACCAAGGACTTACCCAATTGAGCAAGGAGTCTTCTGCCTTCACCAAGGGCTTACCCACTCTAGCTCCAAGTCTTCAGCCTTGATCTTCACCAAGGGACACCTTCCCTTGTTCTTCTTCACCTCTCTTAGCCAAGAGAGAGAACCTTCATCTTCATGGCTGAAAAGAGAGATAGGGAGGTGGTGGAAGTGAGAGCCTCACAAGATATACATGTAGGACTAGCTCTCTTACAGACTTCCTACTCACTCTAACAAATGTAGCAAGTGATTAAGCTTAGAGAGAGAGGAGGCTATAGGAAGCACTCAACTATAGAATAGGAACCTCACATAGAGTTTTGCATTGAATGCTCAACCTTAGATGGGGATGCCTCTTAGCCTTTGGGAACACTTGAGAATGAAAACTAGCCATTTTGTGGCTTGCAACAGATATACTTTCACTTGTTGCAACTCCACAACGGCTAGAAGCACTTTTTTGCACTTTTCCGTACAGTGCAATCGGTCGAGTTTGAGTTTGTCCTGGGGAAACTCGACCGACCAATGAAAATTGAATTGGTCAGGTACTCCATCAGTCGAGTTCTGTGAAGTGTAAACTCAACCGATCAAAAGTCATTTTCACGATCCAATCAGGATCGGTCGAGTTTGCAACTCACAGAACTCGACTGATGAACAACCTGATGTGAATTTTGGAAAATGGCTTTTAGGTGCTTAAACATTCGATCTAAGTGCTCCTGATTTTTTCTAAGCTTAATTACAAGTCATACAATCATTACAAGTGATTTACAACATGATTCTAATGGATTTACATCATATTACAAAAATGTGCACTTGTATTGACTTGACTTGACTTTTCTCCAATTTAATATGTGCAAGTTAGGGCATTTGGAGTGTGTCTATACCTAATCTGAAATCACTCAAGTAGAGACATTAGACACCAATATGTGGAATGGTTAGTCATCATCAAAACATGGGTTTAGTCAATTTAGACGTGAGTCAACATTGACCTAATTGACCTTGAGTCAATAGATCCAAACTCTAGAGCAACATGCAACCAAGATTGACCATGCTTCATCCTCAAGAACTCTTATTCTTTCACCAAGTAAGAGGTTAAACCTCTCAAGCAACAAGAAGGAGATGAGTGAGTGCAAAGAGTTTGTTTGGGAGAGATGAGAGGAGTATATAAGGCTAGGATGAAAGAGAAATGTGGGTTGAGGGTTGAAATCATGCATACCATGTGTCCAAAGGTTGAAAACTCCCATCTATGCAAAACAGATCTGCCATCGGTTGTCAACCTAGGAGAGCCATCAGATCATGCTCACACTTAGCCACCTATGCAAATATACTCCACCATCAAAAACCACCGTTCTAGTGCCTCTAGAGAAAACTATCAAATCCCATACCACAAGGGAACACCATTGGATCCTTCACTCTCATAGTGAAACCATCGGATCCCAACTTACAAAGAACAACTGTCTATCTAGGTACATGGGTGAGAAAACCTATGTCCTCAACCCCAAAGTAGAAACACCACACATCTAATGGTGCAACTTAGGTATTCAAAGGTGCAACTATATCAAACATGTTAAGGGCATTTATAAGGCACATCATACATGTGAAAAATTACAAATGGAACCCTAGATATGGGAAATTGCATGAAGGTCCATATAAACACATAAATTGCAAAACTCAATCAAACAATGTCCAAACTAGACCAAATTTGAAACATAGATTTGACACATGATATCAATGCATAAGTTAGGGTTTTATTAAGGAATTAACCACCCAATTAGATTAAGCAAGCATGTTTAACCATAAATTTGGGTCAGGGTCTTACAACCATAAACCCCTAACATGGATTTCGCCCCCAAAATCCTACGCAAACAAAGATGGGTACTTCCTATGCATATCATCCTCCAACTCCCATGTGGCTTCCTCCACCCCATGGTGATGTCTCAACACCTTCACTAAGGTTATGTCCTTCTTCCTTAGATTTTGCACACACTTGTCTAGGATTAACACATGACCCTCCACATAAGAAACATATTCATCTAACTCAACCTCCAATGGTTGTATCTCCTGCTCTGTATCGGAGTGACACTTCCTCATCATGGAAACATGAAAATCATTGTGCAACATGTGCAACTCTGGTAGTAACTCCAGCTTGTATGCCACCTTTCTGAATTGTTCCAAGATAGGGCAAGGTCCCATAAACTTTGGAGCCAACCTACCCTTTCTAATAAACTTTGGAACTCTAGCGGCCTATGATGACTATCATCATACGACTTTCGTCTGTATTAAGTTGCTTTGAACTGTTGTTGGATAACTTTTGTCTTCTCTATAGTCTGTTGAACTAATTCAGGATCCAAAAGATGATACTCACATGTCTCATACCAACAAACAGGTGATCGGAAACACCTTCCATACAAAGCTTCATATGGTTCCATATCTATGCTCTTAAAAGATCTTCTAACATCTTAATGGTCCTTTCTGATTGAGCATATGTTTGTGGGTGAAAAGCTTTGCTAAACCTCAACTGTGTCCCCATAGTTGTATGCAGATGTTTCTAAAATATGCTCATAAACTAAGGACCTTTGTTAGATACTATGGTAACCAGTATACATGCAGATGGACTATCTCGTCAATGTAAATTTGTGCCAACTTCTCTATTGTATAAATTTTCTTGATCGACAAAAACTGAGATGACTTAGTCAACTAGTCAACTATCACCCAAATAGAATCATGACCTTTAGATGTCCTTAGAAGATCTACCATAAAGTCCATGGTTATAAGATCCCATTTCTACTATGGTATTGTCAAAGGTTGCAATGTCCCTGCAGACTTCTGATGCTCTGCCTTGACTTGCTGGTAAATTGGACACTTCACAACAAACTATACAACATCACGCTTTAGAACTGGACACTAGTACAAATCATTCATATTATGATACATTTTTGTACAATCGGGATGCATTGTGTACATTGCGGAATGAGCTTCTTCAAGTACCATCTCCCTCAGACCATCAACATCTAGAACTACTATTACGTTGTGAAAGCACACTATACCATCATCTAACTCATGAAAGTCATCATGCTTCCTACTGCCAAACTCTGATCTGATGTCCTGTGTCACGATATAATTCTTCTATGGGTCTTTGGTCTGTTGTATCGACATTGACTTAACTTTGCAAATGTGCCAACAATCCTACCAATAAGGAAATCTCCAACTGTACAATCATCTGCCAAAGCGATACTAACATGTCTCGCTTGTGGCACACCATGGAGTGTAATTGTGCTTTATGTATAGATGATGATCAAGATGACTTCCTGCTCAGTGCATAAGTCACCACATTCGCCTTCCCTGGATGATAGTCTATCATGTAGTCACAGTCTTTGATCAATTCCATCCACCTTGATTGCCTCATGTTCAAATCCTGCTTTGAGAAAATATACTAGAGATTCATGTGATTTGTGAAGATATGACACTTCTCCTTGTACAAATAGTGTCTCCAAATCTTTAGGGAAAAATTACCGCAGCTAAATCCAGGTCATGAGTTGGATAGTTCTCCTTGTGTTTTTTAACTATTGCATAGCAAAAGAAATCACATTCTTGTCCTACATCAGCACACATCCCGATCCATTCTTTAAATCATCATAGAAAATGATGTAGCCTTTCCCTCTCTTTGGAAGCACTAGCACTGTATCACTCTTCTACTTTTCTTTCAGCAACTAAAACGAACATTGACAATTGTCATCCCAATCAAAAGGAACACTCTTCTTAGTCAACTTGGTCAAAGGTAACACTACTGCACTGAAATTATTAATGAATATCTTATAGTAACATGCCAGGCCTAGGAAGCTTTAGACCTCAATCAATGTCTTGTCCTGCTCCCACTACAATACTAACTCCACTTTCTTCAGGTCTACACAAACACTCTTTGTAGATATGACATTACCAAGGAAAGATACCTCAGTCAACCAACCACACTTGCTAAACTTGGCATACAGTCGGTGCCGCCTCAACAACTCTAACGCTTGATGAAGATGTTGTTCACGTTGGCGACTGTCTCTGGAATATATCAAGATATCATCTATGAACACAACTACAAACTAGTTAAGTTATGGTTTGAACACTCTATTCATCAAGTCCATAAATGATGTTGGTGCATTGGTTAGTTCAAATGGAATAACCACGAACTCATAATGACCATACCTAGTCCTAAAAGCAGTCTAAAGTATGTCATCCACCTTGATCCTCAGTTGGTGATATCCTGACCTTAGTCTATCTTGGAAAACACTATAGCACCTCTTAACTGATCAAACAAATAATCAATCCTTGGCAACGGGTACTTATTCTTCATTGTGACCTTGTTCAATTGTTGATAATCTATGAAAAGCCTCATAGAACCATCCTTCTTCTTCACAAACAGCACTGGAGCACCTCAATGAGAAGTGCTCGATCGTATAAAAACCTTCTCCAGTAGTCCCAACAACTGTTTCTTCAACTCCATCTTAGCAGGTTCAACCCAATAAGGTTCTTGAGCTATGGGTTGTGTTCTAGGAATTAAATTGATCTCAAAAGCAAACTCTCTAGGAGGTGGAACACTAGAAAACTCATCTGGAAAGATGTCCTCAAACTCACACAACATTGGTACCTCCTGGATACTAGGACTTCTCACCTTGGTATCTAAAACATGTGCCAAGAAGGCCTCACACCCTTGTCTCATCTACTTCTCTGCTATCATAGCTGACATAAGATAGGTAGGAAGAATCTTCCTATCTCCTTGGAAGGTATAAGAGACATCCTCATCACTGAAAGTATCAACCATGAAACTACAGTCCAAAACAACCGTGTACTTCTCTAAGGTATCCATCCCTAGGATTACATCAAACGCATGCATGTCAAGTGGCATGAGATCCAGTTGAATGTTGCATCCCGAGAAAGAAAGAACGCAAGATGGACAGACCTCCTACAATACAGCGGAACTGACTAAAGGCATTTCTAGCACGAGGCTATGAAATCTACTACAAATAGACAGATTACAACTATTTATCACCTCTTTGGTGATAAATGAGTGTGTCTCACCTGGCTCAACTAAAATAGATATGAAGGAAGAAGAAGATAAGTCAGAATGAAAATGTTCCATATGATCTATCACGACCCATGAGTTGACCACTCCATCTGGATGACTCATAGCATAGAATCTAGATGTCATCTGTTATCATCCTTGAACCCCTGCTAGATAGTCATGATTACCCTGCTTGTGCTATTTGTCCACGTCCTCTACCATCACCACTAATGTACTACTGATGTGAACCCCACTGACTCTGTCTCGGCTAATGTGTCACCTCCTCATCCTTCACAGGGCATGACCATCTTACATACCTAACTTGTACACACTTGAAACATATACTTGAATCGTATTGCAGCTTGGATGGCCATATCACTGACACTGAAGCTGAACTATTTGCCACTGTTGGTGGCATTTTGTGAAATCTCCCTTTACTAGGGGTCCACTAAGATTGTACTCGTGATCTTGGCTCAAAAAAATTGATCTTTGATGTGACTTCTAGTACTGCAATGAAGAGAACATCTGCTTCTTGAAACTACTAGATCATTGCACCAAGAACTGGGCTAACCTCTTCCTAGCATTAGCTTCTCACTTCTACATAACAAACTTCTCTATCCTTCTCACAGACTCCACAAAGTTAGAGAATTTTTCCCTATTCTCCAAAGTCGATGTTGTTATGGAGAACTCAGAGTTCATACCCTTCTCAAACCTCCAAATTCTCTCCTTCTATGTGGTTTCCATGTGAGGACATTGTAGGGAAATATGGCATCAGGTAGGCAACAAAAACAAAAATTTTGCTGACATATTTCCCATTAACCAACAGATCGCGTCAATAACTATACAATGGGAAGGATGGTTTCACAAAGATATACATAGTCCTGGAGAAAGTCCAGCGACAATCCTTGTCGATGTAGATGCACACTCTATCTTGGATGGTGGTTGTGCTCCTAGTCGCACTCATACTTGTCTGACTGTTCCTCCACAGACATCAGACTCAGACAACTGCTACAGCGGCTCCTCATATCTCACCACAGACTACGAGTTGACATTTCTCTCCTAGCAACAGCCAACAGACTCCTACCTCTAGAGTAGTCAACACAGACCAACTAGAACTCGTTTCGTCCTGTAGGAACAGACAGGAAGGAGTTTTCTCTCCTGTTGGTGTACTAGTCAATAACATGCTCTCCCACAATAATGATCCTCAGTTGTTGCTTTCCCATGGCTATCCCTCCCTAGTTGGGTAGGACTTGCCTAGGCTCTCGTGGATACCACAACCAAAGAGGACAATACTTGTTAGAGCAATTGATTCTCAATTTTCTGTGTAGTAGTTGTGCTATGGGAAGCCCCCAGTACCCCTCTATATAGGAGGGGTTAGGGTCAGGGTTCCTAATCCCTAGCCAATGCAGGACTAAAGTGGGAGTGGAAAGGAAAAGTAGATCTTGAATTTTCACAACTTTTCTTAAAGTTTCACAACATACGTGTGAAAAAACGGTCGTCTCACCCAGCGAGACGGTCATCTCACACACGATACGGTCGTTTCACTAAGAAAAACAACCATTTCACACATTCTAGTTCTACACATATGTTAGCAATCCAATTCCAATTAGTACTCAACTTGAGTACCCCCGAAATGGAAGTTTAGTGCAACTGAGACATGCATCTCACACCAAACCAAATGGTCATTTGGTGCAACTGATATGGGCATCTCGCATCAATCCAAACGGCCATTTCACACAAACGAGATGGGTGTCTCACAGCCCAAGTCAGGAAGAATTCCAACCAAGGTACTACAATCATCCTAACACTCCAAATAGTAGTCTCAACACTTGAACTGGTCATTTGGCAGTCTAGTCAGTGGATTTGTTGCGTGAATTGAAATACCTAAACACTTTAGTAATCAATTCAATTATCATTCAAGATCAAACTCCTCTTCTATATGATTTTCTATGTGTGTCACCCTATAGGTCCCATATCACATTGACAATGAATGTCCATAACTAGCTTATGACATCACAAGCAAAGAGTGGTGCCTAGTCGCACATCATTCATACCCAAGTGAATGGAAAGTTGGGGAGCAACTTCAACCTACAATTTGTGTATGGTGCTACAGTGTTTGTATAGTTCCTTTGTCACTGATATCTAGATTTAACTAGAGGCATGGAGCAGTCATCCTCATTATTAATCAATCTTGTTTCTTGAACCAGAGAAGACTGCATGAGATATATATGATCTTAATATCACATATTGACTCACATGCGTATGGCCATACTTTTCTCAGTATCGCTAATCAAGAGGCCTTGGATATCATACTCCTATCAGAGGGACAAATCCCATATCTATCACTCACAGTCAGTCCCCATGTGTCAAAGTCACCCAATCATCACCATTATAACAACCATGTTTTAGGACCGCGTTTGATGATGTCAAATTGTACCCAACGACATGTGATGAGTGTAGTGATTTCAAGTCTAAGAACCACAACCACCACCATCACTATGAGAGCTGATTATGACTTCCATGATGATGGCTTCCATGTGTCAGTCTCACGGTGGGTCTTTCTGATACACTGTTCTCTAACATGTATCTATGTGCTTGGTTTGATATTGCCATATCATGACTAATGAGATTTAGCCATCAACCAACTCACACTCTGATCTTATGTGTTATTGTTGTCTATCAACCTTCCACAATAACAACCGATCAAGGACATAATGAGAATATGTATATGTACATGTACTCTTAACATCTATATGATCTCATCTACAAGGATAGTAACTTGACAACATACGTCATTGAGTAATATAATTCTCTAGACATTCACTATGTATCCTCAATATCTCATAACTGAGTGAAATAGATGAATTGGAAGCTTGCCTTTATTATTAACTTATCAAATCATGTATCTAATGCCATATCCTAATCATCATATGATTGGCTCTTTGGGTATACATACCAACAAACTTCCACTTGCACTTAGAGCCAATCACCCACATATCTCATCCTAAGTGACCTAACATGACCTTCATTCTTCTATTGCACAAGTGATTTTATAGCAGGTTTAGCAACGTTTGCCTTAAGTCAGTATTTTGTAATTTTTACATCTCTTCATTGTATGAATACTCATATGAGATGGAAGCGGTGTAGTATGCTATCTGATATTCCCAACCTAACTATTAGCTCCATTGTTGTCATCAACATTTCTACTGTGTCATCAATGGTTTGGAACCTCATACAAGTTCACTCATATGAACTTCTTGATCCATATAGTATCCTCAATTGTTTTCATAACAAAAATATACTCGACTTCTTTTATAGATTAGAATATTGTCATTAGCTCAGAACACTTTCTAGCTTACAGTTCTCATTTAATATCAAACACTATTGCGATCACTTTGTCAGTTTGGAAGCTTGCATGGGTGTAACCCTTTACATCCAACTCTTCCTTATTATAATAACCAAGGAACCAATCCTTTAAGTGCTTTACAAGCATCTAAGGATGCTCACTATGGTAGTTCAGTGACTCTCACTGGTATCTGATAGATACCCTCTCATCATGTCCAATACATATGAGATTACTAGGTAGGTATATATACATCCTCTCATCATGTCAATACATATGAGATGACTGGATATCCTCTTGTCATGTCAAATACATACGAGATTACTAGATATCTTCTCATCATGTCCAATACATACGAGATAATGAGATAAGTACATTACATTGCATTCAAGATAGATCCAATTGTGAATGCATATGGCATCTATCCATGTGTTCCTATTCTTCATAAGAATTGAAACACTAGGCTCCTGAGACACTAACTTCATGGAACAAAGACAAATTTTCTCTCATTGAGTCTTACATGTTGAACCCTTCAACATCTTACCAATGTATGTGCTTTTAGGTCAAGAAGCTTTCCAGATTTATCTCTATAGACCTCGATCCCTATCACATAAGATGTTTTGCTTAAACCCTTCATATATATACGGTATTTTTCCTTGCCTGGTTTTAACATTTATAGGATAAGGATATTATTCGTTTCGCTTCCCAAACCTACCTACAATTGACTTTCCTTATTCTTTTCTAATTAATGCAAATATTAATTCTTGTCCCAATCGAATTGAACAAGTGAAATGAAAAACTTTTCTCACAAATTGAGAAAACCCAACAATGCTCGTTTGGTCCAAGTGAAGCGGTTGTGTCACTGACCATGAGCCGATCGGTTCACCCAGTGAACTGATCGGTTGGTGGTCCAGATTATGCATAAGACATTCAATTCAGTTCTCAATCAATCTGACACTCTAATAAGTTGGTTCAACACTTGAACTTGATGATTCTTCTGAGTCAAGTCTATTGATTGAATGTTTGATTGAGTACCTAAACACTTTAGTAATCAATCCAAACATCATTCATGGATAAACTCCTCTTGCAGGTTAATCCTTTGTGTGTGACCCTATAGGTCGCATTTCACGTTGGCAGTGAATGTCCATAACTAGCTTATGACATCACAAGCAAATAGCGGTACCTAGTCGCACATCAGTGCTACCCAAGTGAAAAGGAAAGTTGGAAAATGACTTTCAATCCTACAATTTTTTATCGGTGTTCTAGTGAATGTATAATTCCTTTATCTCTGATATCCTGAATGAACTCAAGGCATGGAGTTGTCATTCTTTCAACGTTAGTTCATGTTTCTTGAACTAGAGTGGACTGTCTGAGATATGTGTGACATCAATATCATATATTGATTCACATGTGCATGTGCATGCCTTTCTCAGTCTCGCTTATCAAGTGGCCTGGACATCATACTCCCTTAGGAGGGACAAATATCATATCTATCACTCACAGTCTATCTCATGTGTCAAAGTCACCCAATCATCAACTTTATAACAACTGATGTTTTAGGGATATGTTTGATGATGTCAAAGTGTACCCAATCACATTCGATGAGTGCAGTGATTTCATGTCTAAGAAACACAATCACTACCATCACTATGAGACATGATTCTAACTACCATGTCATGGTTCCATGTGTCACTCTCATGGTGGGTATGTTCGATACATTGTTCTCGAACATGTATTTGTGTTCTTGGTTTGATATCATATATCATGACTAATGAGACATTGTCATCAACCGATACACACTCTAGTCTTGATGTTTCATTGTTGTCTATCAACCTTCCACAATGACATCTGACTAGGGACATAACAAGAATGTACATACTCTTAGCTTTTGTATGATCTCATTGTTCAGGTCCTTTACCTGAAGACATACATCATTGAGTATTGTCATTCTTTAGACATTCATTCTGCTCCATCATATATCTCATAATTGATTGAGCTAGAATAAATTGTAAGATTGCCTTTGATATTTATCAAATCAATCAGAACATATGCCAATCCAATCATCATATGATTGGCTCTCTGGGCATACATACCAGCAGACTCCCACTTGCACTTAGAGACAACCACCTTCGAATCACATTCTTAGTGATCTCTAAACATTTCCCACATGTTTCTATTGCGCTAGTGCTAATCCAGTGAGTTAACAACATTTTGCTTTAGTCGGTATATTGCATGTTTCACATCTCCTTGTTGTACGACATTTCGTATGAGATGGAGTTGTCGTAATATGCAATATGATATTCCTTGCCTAACAATTAGCTCCATAGTTTGACTCAGTATTTCTACTTTGTCATCAATGGTTGGAATATCTATAAGTTCATCTGTATGAACTTCTAGATCCATATAGTATCATTTGGCGTTCATAACACAAGGATACTCAGTATTCCTTTTAGAATTAAATGGATTTTAATTTTACTCGGAACATTTTCATTTATCAACACATAGTCACTTTTATATTTTGCGATCATTTTTCTGTCATTTTGGAAGCTTGCATCAATGTAACTAATTTACACTCAACTCCTCCTTTTATTACCATAGAACTAATCCTTTAATACTTCACAAGTACTTAAATGAGTTCTTTATGGTATTCCAGTGACTCTCACTGGAAGTAGACAGACATCCACTCATCATGTCCATTACATATGAGATAACTGGATGAGTATATCATATTGTCATGTCCAATACATACAAGATGATGAATGCATATATATTTTCTTGTCATGTCCGATACATACAAGATAATGGGATGATTACATACATGATAGATTCTATTGTGAATGCATAAGGCATCTATCTATGTGTTCCTATTATTCATAAGAATTTGGGACACTAGGCATCTGAGAGAATAACTCCATGTAAAATGGACAAGTTTTCTCCCACTAAATCTTTGCACCCTTCAGCACAGACTTCCAATGTATGCTCTCTCTTTATCAGGTCAAGATACTTTTGAGAATTATCTCTATAGGTCTCTATTCCTATCACATAGGACATTTCTCTTTATTCCCTTAAAGAAGGTATTTCCACACCAGTTTCATTTTATTCCTCATCATCATGTGGAATATGCTCCCACTAATTCTTTGTAATCATAGATCCTTTCTTTATTTTGATATATCAGTCAAATCTTTTGACAATATAATCAAACTAAAGACTCCAGTTCTAAAGTTCTTGTATTTAATCAATCATATTGATTAATCTCTTGTAACTTATAGACTGCATTTGCATTATCAGAATTATAAAACCTTTCAAGTTGTGTCACATACACAGCCTCATGTTATTCCTACTAGGAATGTGGTTTTAATATCCATATGCCAAATTGCATAGTCTTTAAGTTCCAATAGAAAGCATGATCCTTTATGGCCTATAACCACTACAATTGGTTAAATAAATTCATCAGGTTCAACACCTTGAACTCACTTGAATTCATCTCAACCAATCAACTCTTCAAATGTCATCCATGTCAGTCTTAACTCTTAAGACCCAATTGCGCTTATGGGTTTTATCCCTATAAGTGATACCATTAAGTTCATACCTTATTTGGTTCACATGTAAGTCATTTTGGATCTTATGACTTCAAGCCATAACTCAAAATCTGGTTCCTCAACATCATCTAAATGAATTATTGGCTCATCATCATATGACCAATTGATCACCTTTGAGTTTGTAGGATATCATTATCCATCAAGATCAAAGTATTTTCTATTAGATATATGAGGTGTATTTGTTACATAAGGAATTTGAGATTTCACAACATTTGTGACTCTTAATCTCCTTTTGTACATTTATTTAGTGTAAAGCATGTTCTTTAGAACAATTTTAGAAGATTAGTTATTTGTTTGATGATCATACTATTACTATTTAGAGTATGATTCCTTCTTTGATTTAGACATCATTATGCCTTAATCATGAGTTATCTATGATACACTAGCATAGTTACTCACAAGGTCCTCAAACATTTGATTTAAGTATCTCATTCATTGATCATATCAAAGAGTTAATACTTTTACCAAGTTTGTTCTTCATTTATGATATTCTTGAACATTTCAAGATATTCATATTGGTATTTCATTAAATACCATATTTGAAGTATTAGAATTTATTCCAATAGGTATGTATATACATCAATATGTATTATACCTAATAGAATAGTCATTCTCCCACTACATCTAGTGAATATTGACTTGTTATCATGCCCAATAAACAAGACGTTAATATCTCTTAATGGTTCATTAACCAAGAGAGTCTAGTTTATCCATCAACATGGAACCTAGAGATGAATTTCTCATTCATTTGTTTAGATGATAATGCTAATTTATTGTTTGAGTCATCAATAACTTTTAGGTATTATTATTTTATCGGATGCATACCAAGTACCACAAGATAAACAAGGCATTACCATAAAAGATCATATCTTTGAAACTGAAACATGAATTTTATTGATAGACATCCTTATCATTACAAGATGGAGAAATAAAATATTTCTATATATTGGAAAAATGAAATAGCAGTTCATAACTCTATTACATGCCCTTTGGGCTGAAATAAACTAAAAGGTACTTCTATCTATGGCAGCAACACTTGCTCCAATGTTTATGAGTGTTCCTTCTTGGTCCTTTCATAAAGGCCATCACTTCTTTTTAGATCATGCACATCATATATGTCAGATCTATATCTTGGTATCATATACCTAAGACAAAGAAGCATTTTAAGTTTATTTCATGATACATGAGGTGGAGACTTCCATCCCCTCCTTCTTCTTTAGTTCATCTATGTAAATAGGGAAATTTCTCTTCCAATGTTCTGGATCATGACAATGGTGACATTTGCCTCCCTTATTCATCCCTCCCTTGGCTTTGAGAGTTGAAGATGACATGGGCTGCTGGATAGCATCAGAACCTTTCTTTGCTTGACCCTTGCCCTTGCCTTTAGACTTTCCCTTCTTTCTACTGATCATCATCATAGATTTGGGTTTGTCTTTCTTCATTTGTGCATCAGCTGTCCTCAACATGCCCAACAACTCTGTTAGTGACTTGTCAAAGTTGTTCATGTTGTAGTTCATCACAAACTGATTGTGGGATTCTGGCAACAATTGCAGTATCACATCAGTAGCCAACTCTTGGCTCAGAGGGAATTCCAGTCGAGTTAGGTTCTCCACATACCCAATCATCTTGAGTGTGTGAGGTCCTACTGGATCTCCTTTTGTCAACGCACTTGAACAATTCCTTGGAGACATCATATCTCTCTTGTTGTGCTTGGTCTCTCTCTTGTTGTGCTTGGTCTTGATACATGATTTTGAGATGTTGAACCATCTCAGTGACGTCCATGTTCTCATATTGTCTCTATAAATCATAGTTCATTGAGCACAACATCAAGCACTTCACATCAATGGCATCCTCAATACGCTTCTTGTAATCATCCCTTTCAACCTTTGGTGCGTTGGGAGCGGGTTCTTCTGGCTCTGGTGTATCTAGGACATAGAGATTTTTCTCTTGAGTGAGAATAATTCTCAACGTCCTAAACCAGTCATGGAAGTTGTTCCCATTTAGCTTGTCCTTCTCAAGGACCGATCGCAACAAAAAGTGATTGTTGTTGGTAGCCATTTTTCTACAATAGGAAATTTGCAATTTTAGTCCAAAACTCTTTTGATTTGATTTGATTTGACAATTGACAATATTAATTAGGTCTTTAATTAATTATCGCTCCCATTATTTTGATCAAACTAATAGCCCTCACCATCAATTCAGAAGATTGCAGCGTACAACCTTGTAGTGACTCAAGATCCAAAACAATTGAGTTATTATTCGGCCAATGCCAACGTCCATAATCAATTATTAAGGTAGGTAAAATTTACCAATTGCATCATATGCAATTCTTGGATAGATGATATGCACAACTCTTTGCCATAGTCATTTGCATGCCTCTAAGTGCTTAATCTCATTAAGACCACTTAGTTAAGCCTGACCCAGAAGCCAACACGATAGGAGTGCACCCCGCTTGGCGGGCCCACACAACTACCATCACACTTCCACAAGATAGACAGTGCACCACCCTTGGGATGCCCACGCTTGTCGGTCAAGCTTTTCATGTGTGCTGCTTATGGAAAGCATCTAAGACTTAATATTATATTGAGGGATTTTAATATGCTTATACATGCATATATGTATTCAATCACCACATATATAGTATGCATCATATACATGCTATATCCCACAAATGAAAACATGTAATAATGATAAAGTGATGATTATGTCCATCCTATTGTAGTTCCTTAGAGCCAAAAGGAACTACAGTCATCTAAGGTCTACATCACATGCAACTTGTTATTGATGAAGATATGTACTTGCTAATCTGAGTTGACTGGTTCAACCTTTGAACCGGTCAAATTGCCTCTTGGTCGGTCAGTTGGTCTCCTCCAATCGGTTGTCTGGCTCCTCCAGATGGTCAGCTCGTCTGGTTGTCTGGGCTTCTCATTGGTCCACCAATTTCTCCTCAGTTGGTCGTCTCAGTCCATCAAGCGGTCATCTTCAGTCTTCATCATAACAAGAAATAAAGTGAATCATATTTTACATAATCTTTGTGAAACCTCGATTTACATTCGAGGGGAGAAAAGGTAGAAGAGAATCTCGAGTTATCTTGAGTTACATTCAGAATAGAAGAAGAGGGCTCGAAGTGCAGACCGAGATGCAAACAATCATAACCAACCACACACATGCACATAGGGTTTATAGGCTATAATCATGCTACACATCCACCATCAAAACCATTTTAGGGCGAAGCGTATCGATTGCATATATATACCATATCATATATGTATATATTAGTTTAGGATCATGTGGTATTAATAGGATATTCACATTAGTCGTTTAAATATTTGCATCGTATGCAATAAATAAAAGACAGTAAAACCAAAATCCAATTATATCGATTATCCCAAAACATAGAGTATTGACGTGATCTGATACCACTATTGGGTTTTATGTGGTCAGAGTAGGCAGCAGAAACAAAAAATGTACTTGACCATAAACCCATAACCAGCAGATTGCATCAATATCTATGTAATGGGAAGGATGGTTTTAGAGATATATACCTGGTCTTGAGACTTGCTCAGCGACAAAACCTCATAGCTAGTGAGGTATTCAACCACCTGTCTTCGATGACGTCTGTGCAGCTCCTAGTCTTGACCCAGACTGCAGTTGATTGTCGTCCTCCTGAGCGGCAGAAGTCTCCTGCCTCTATAGATAGTCCACACTGACTACTAGGAATTCTAGTCTTCCTAAAGAATGAAATAGAAGGAGTTGTCCCCTTATATCGACGTACTAGTCACTAACACACTCTCCCACCACCAGTTGCTTCTCTGCAGTAGTCTTTCCCTCATTGTTCCTCCCTGGACGGGTAGAACTTGCTTGGGCTCTCTCAGTTACCACAACTAGAGAGGACAAGAACTTTGCAGAGCAATTGATGTTCTAAGTTGTGTGTCTAGAGAAGCCCCCTATACCCCTCTATTTATAGTAGAGGGCAGGGTCAGGGTTCCCAGTCCATGCAGGAGTAGAAGGGTCTGGAATTTCCATGAACAATTTACACCGCGGCAGGCAAACCAGTCATTTTATAACTAAATCGGTCGTTTGGGATTGTGAGTCGATCAGTTCATTAGTGAATCGGTCGGTTGGGAGTGTGAGCCAGTGAATCGGTCATTTCACTTCCCAGACCAACCTACAATTGACTTTCCTTGTTCGTTTCTAATTAACACAAATATTAATTCTTGTCCCAATCAAATTGAACAAGTGAAATGAAAAACTTTTCTCACAAATCGGGAAAACCCAACACTGCTCATTTGGTCCAAGTGAACCGATTGGCTCACTAGAGTGAACCGGTCATCTCACTGACCATGAGCCCATCGGTTCACCCCGTGAACCGGTCAGTTGGTGGTCCAGATTGTGCAGAACACAGTCAATTCAGTTCTCAATAAATCTAACACTCTAATTAGTTGGTTCAACATTTGAACTTGATGATTCTGAGTCAAGTCTATTGATTGAATGTTTGATTGAGTACCTAAACACTTTATTAATCAATCCAAACATCATTCATGGATAAACTCCTCTTCCAGGTTAATCCTTTGTGTGTGACCCTATAGGTCCCATTTCACGTTGGCAGTGAATGTCCATAACTAGCATATGACATCACAAGAAAAGAGTGGTACCTAGTCACACATCAGTGCTAACCAAGTGAAAAGGAAAGTTAGAGAACAACTTTCAATCCTACAGTCTATGATTGGTGTTCCAGTGAATGTATAATTCCTTTGTCTCTGATATCTTGAATGAACTTAAGGCATGGAGTTGTCATCCTTTCAACGTTCATTCATGTTTCTTGAATTAGAGCATACTGTCTGAGATATGCGTGACATCAATATCATATATTGATTCACATGTGCATGCACATGCCTTTCTCAGTCTCACTTATCAAGTGTCCTGGACATCATACTCCCTTAGGAGGGACAAATCTCATATCTATCACTCACAGTCTATCTCTTGCCTCAAAGCCACCCAATCATCACCTTTATAACAACCCATATTTTAGGATTGCATTTGATGACGTCAAAGTGTACCCAATCACATTTGACGAGTGCAGTGATTTTAGGTCTAAGAATCACAATCACCATCATCACTATGAGAGATGATTCTGACTACCATGTCATGGTTCCATGTGTCACTCTCATGGTGGGTCTGTTCGATACACTATTCTCTAACATGTATCTGTGTGCTTGGTTTGATATCATATATCATGACTATTGAGACATTGTCATCAACCAATACACACTCTAGTCTTGATGTGTCATTGTTGTCTATCAACATTCCACAATGACATCTGACTAGGGACATAACAAGAATGTACATACTCATAGCATCTGTATGATCTCATTTTTCAGGTCCTTAACCTGAAGACATACGTCATTGAGTATTTTCATTCTTTAGACATTCATTCTGTTCCATCATATATCTCATAATTGATTGAGCTAGAATAAATTGTAAGCTTGCCTTTGATATTTATCAAATCAATCAGAACATATGCTAATTCAATCATCATATGATTAGCTCTCTGGGCATACATACCAACACCTTCTTCTCAAACAACAGCAGCTTGATGCATGCCACTCTGACCACCTCGGCCCGATCGCGAGCCCGGTAAGCATCACTGACACATGGTGGTCATTTTCTTATGGTTAATTGGACCTGGTTTTCCGTGTCCTATAGATCCCAATAGAGGTGCTTGTTGGCATTTTCCATCTCAATATCACAGTGCTTCTTCGAACCTAGTCTCTCTTTGCACGTGTTCGCTAGAACCCAACATTGCGATATATGGCTTTTCTCGTGACTATTGTTCACAATTTCCTCGCAGTTGGCTATGAGAAATTATGTACCCTATTTCTTCTTCTTTTAATTAAGCTTCTCAATCCCCTATGCTCTTTGGTACATGAACCTGTGCTCTTTGATACCCAAGCTTGGGCTCTTCAGGACTGTAGTCGCCTCACAAACTCAATAGGAAAGTTTTCTTTCCCTAAGGAACAACGAGCAGGGTCCTAGATCAAGACCATGGGTCTCCAGGCTTCTCGTTTGAGCGTCATGGCCTGCAGTAGAAGAAACCCGGTCAAAGAATGACCTCGGTGCCCATGTTGATCAAATCATCAAATTTTACATGCAAGGGCAATATTGGTATTTAACATGCATTTTATCTATTTCACGCATGACTTTGATTTCATGTTAGTTGTCACTTTTGACCCCATGATTACAATGATTGGGTCATGTGTACCTATGGTTTTCCGGTAGTTCATCCTTTTGTTTACATTGCATTTATATTTGGTTTAATCGATGTCATGTCTATAGTTTCCTGCCCTCTGATTGGTCAAAATTGCAAAATCCATAACTTTTGCATACAATCTCCAAAAATTATAAATAAATAGTCTTTAGAAATGATTTTTCACGACAAATCCAATTTTAGGGTTTTTAATTTATTTTTTGCCTCCCTATTCTGATGTATATTAGAAACACTAATTTAGTTATATAAAAAGCCCTAAAGTTTGTAATTAACTCATATTAACTCCAAATCAAGAAATCAAATATGTTTTCTTGATTAGAAAAATCTAATTGATCGAATGGTCTAAGTTTTGAGTCCAAAATCAAAGATTTTCCTAGAATGTCCAAAATTAGGATTTTCTTACACTTTATGTTGTATAAAACCCTAATACATGTGCTAAAATGTGTAATTAGGTTAAAGTAGGCTTGGAAACAACTAAGTTGGTGAAAGTGACTATTAGGACTCTACATTGAGGTATGTATGTATGTATGTATGTATGTGTATGTGAATTCTCACCCTTTAGTTGGGCATTTTATAATCCAAACATAATATTCCTAATGAGGCATATGCTTAGCCTTTGATCTTTTTCATTGCCTTTTGGGCATAAGTACTTCAATTAATTTTTGGGTCTTGAACCCCTCTGCAATATTTCATTTATTTAATTTGCCATATGATTCTTCTTCTAGTATGATGAATTATTGATTATATAGCTAATGTAGCGTACATATGTACAATCACCCTTAGTTGGGCATGTGTTATTTTTCCTAGGGGAATGTGTTTACTCTCCCCACTTATATATATATATATAAGGTTTTTTGGATGTGTTACTCTCCCTCACCTATTGGTTGAGGTTAGGTAGGTGCCTTGTCCCTACTTTAGTTAATGTAGTCATAATTTTAATCATTCATGCAACTTTAATATTATTTGTCATGGCAGAATGCTTATTTGTTACATGCCTCATACTTTTGACATTTCTTAACATAGTTGAATCATTATCCCTTATTTAATTTTGTTATTTATACTTTGTCCTTGTTGCCCATTTGACACATACTTTGTTTCTCCTCTTGATGGATGACCCCAACCATCTAGGTCTAGGATTAGAGTGCGCAACAGGGGCATGGAGATCCAGCCTAGCTTTAAGATGAGACATACATGGCTTCCATCATGAACCTAACTTATGAAGATGTTGTTTGGAGATAAATTTTATATAGTTTAGTTTCCCTCTATCTTAGATCCTTTTGTCATAATTCCATGCATATCCTTATGGGTGAATAAGATGTACATTTTTGTAATTGAATATAGTCATTTATTTTATTCTGTTGTTATTCATTGGTCTTTTGCATACTATTTCAGTATGTTTGGGAAGGATGTTTTATTTTTCAAATTTTTAGTAAAGGGGTGATATTTGCTTCTTTACAATGACACAAAAGAATTGTTGTTCTGTCCAACATGATTTCCTTGATTATCAAACTCAACAATCAGATTATGTCTATTACCACTTTGCTCCAGTAACTTGTTCATCATGGTGATGCCTTGTATTATTGCACACTTACGATGTTGCACATCAAGCTCAGCAAGACCCTCAGGGCGCACATCCTCATGCTAAAATTGACACAAAGCACACATAAGTCATAAAAAGATATAACATATAAATGTGATAAACAATACAACAAGATAGACATTGTAAAATGCACATCTATGTAATAAAACAATACAACTTACAGCAATGACAGGGTGCTCATCCTCACAGTGCACATTCTTAGGGTGATCATCCTCACGGTAATCATCGCCACAATAATCAAACTCATGGTTAGATTCCATCTGAAATAATGTCATATAAAAAATAGTCAAACAATGATATATAAGTGATGAATTAAGAATGTAAAATTCTTATCTGACATTAAATAAAATCAAGCCTCTAATATTTGGATCGTGTATCAATTAAATTCTCTTGATGTGATCTCTACAAATACACAAGTCAGTGTCAGATCCTTGATTGATACTAGTCTATAGATATTGGAAGAGTATCCAAGTGGTACCTTAACATTAAGCAAACACTCGCAAAAAGTTTTCTTTTCCTTTCTAGACAATGTATAACAAGCAGGAGGTAAATATGTTTTTCAATCACTACTAACTTCTTTTTTTAATTCTTTCCTTCCATTTTGGATTTGATGTCATCTTTATTCTTACCTGGTATATTCAATGGAGTACCAATGACACTATCACAAACATTTTTCTCAACATGCATGACATCGATACAATGCCTAACTGCCAAAGAACTCCAATAAAGAAGTTTCTAGAATATTGACCTCTTCTTGTATAAAGATTTGTCACTCTGTATGGGAATCGTACACTATGATCTCTTACCAAAAGCATTGACAAAGTCTTTTACTCTTTCATAAACAACCTCCCCTGATATAGGTTTAGGGGCACTCCATTCCTCATTTGATCCATTGAACGCTTTGTGCAACCTTCGGTAAGGATGAACATTTGGAAGAAACCTCTGATGACCAAGATATCCAGTCTTGCCATCATGTTTCATTCGTATTTAATCAGTGTTCTCTTCACATATAGGACATGCTTTGGATCCTTTTACACTATATCCAAACAAGTTTCCATAAGTTGGAAAGTAATTCATAGTGCAAAACAACATAGCATACAAACAAAATGTCTCTCTACACGAAGCATCATAGGTCATCACACCTTCTCCCCATAGTTTCTTTAAGTCATCAATCAGAGGTTTGAGATAAACATCAATATCGTTGCCAGGTTGTTTAGGGCCCTATATCAACAACAACAACATAATGTACTTATTTTTCATACACAACCACATAGAAAGATTGTATATAACAATCATAACATGCCAAGTTCTATGCTGGCTGCTCAATGTGCCGTATGGATTCATCCATCAGTATAAATCCTAAGTCTTAGATTACTGACTTCTTCACCAATTTAGGGTACAATAAATCAATCTTCTTCCACTATGGGGAATCAGACGCATGTTGTAGGATCTCGTCATTATTTTCTTTACCTCTGTATGCCACCTTAAATTATCTGCATCCATGGTATTGTCAAACAATCGTTGAAACCATGGTATCATAGGTAGATACCACATCACCTTGGTAGGAGAGCTAGTTTTGGGCTTCCCTGGTGTTGTCATTTTATACCTTGACACCCCATATTTTGGACAATCTTTCACATCGATATAGTCCTTTTAAAATAACACACAATCATTTGAGTATGCATGTAGCTTCTTAGCCTTCATTTCCATTAGGCATAACATTTTCTTTAATTCTTATGTTGAGATTAGAAGGTCGTTACCTTCAGGAAAAATTTCTTTCAACAAAAACAACAATGACATGAAGCTTTTACCGCTCCATCTATTATTAGCCTTCAAAGTATACAATCTCAACACAACGTTCATATTTGTAAACTTAGTACAACCTATGTATAACAGTCTCTCAGCATCATGCACAATGTTTCTAAATAAGGAAGGTGGATATGTGTGCTCTACCCCACAACTATATATCATCGCATCAACCATGTATATCGAAATCAGTTCATTGACATCTACATCATCGATGGTAATTTCTTCTTCAACACAAATACTACTATAGACATATACTAATATCATGGTTGGAATATATCCATGCCAGTACCATTCTGTATAGCCATGTACAATCCTATTGCACATGACATGACTTTTGATTTTGTTAACAATGTCGACATTCAAGTTGTTACTGCAATGCCTACATGGACAATAGAACTTATCTCCAGGTCATTTCCTATGTTCCTCCACAAATCTTATGAACTGATCAAGACCAGTAATAAACTCTACGGTACAGCAATTTGGAACGGACATCCACGATCTATCCATTCTATGATCAAAGATAAAATGAGTAGTAGGGTTTAGGGATTACATATTAGGTTTAGGATTTACAAATTAGGGTTTATTATTTAGGATTTAGGGATAAGGGTTTATAGATTAGGGTTTATGGTTTATAGATTAGGGTTTAGGGTTTATGGTTCAGTAATGAATGTGTATACCACCTATCCCATTCTTGAACACCTAATCTCACTAGTAAATGTATAGCATGTATTTGGAAAATTTTGGCAGCATTTCCCCACAGTTCTCCAAGTACACCTATGTAGATGAGCAAATATCCACCAACATATGTACATAGAGGACAAATGGGGAAGTGTTGATGAAACATCTTGAAAACCAAATATACATTATACACTTACATCCTAAGTGAGATTGAGTGCTCACGAATAGTCCCAAACTAAAGACTATCCAAGATTTACTCCTAATGAGTAAATGTAAGACGGGCTTCTAGTCCAATAGAATATGTCCAAAATTAACGTTTACGATGTTGGTATATATGCCCAGAGAGCCAATCATATGATGATTGTAATGGCATAATATGTAAATGATTTTATTATTATTAAAAGGCAAGCTTTCAGTTTATTATGTTTTATTTAGTAATGAGATAATGATGTAACATAATAAATGTATAGAGAATGATATTACTCAATGAAGTATGTTTTCAAGTATGTGACTTCAACAATGAGATCATACATATGTTAAGAGTGTATACATTCTCATTATGTCACTAGTCGGATGTTATTGCGGAAGGCAGATAGACATCAATAACACATAAGACTAGAGTGTGTGTTGGTTGATGATAGAATATCATTAGTCATGATATGTGATATTAAACCAAGCACACAGATACATGTTAGAGAATAGTGTATCGGGCAGACCCACCATGAGACTGACACTTGGAAGACATTACAATGGTAGTCATAATCAACTCTCATGGTGTTGGTGGTGATTGTGGTTCTTAGACTTGAAGTCACTACACCCATCACATGTGTCATCAAATGTAATCTTGAATAAGGGAAGCCAAAGGTGATGGTTGGGTGACTGTGACACATGGGGGAGTGACTATGAGTGATGTAGATGGGACTTGTACCTCCTATAGGAGTATAATATCCTAGGCCTCTTGATTAGAGAGATTGAGAAATGCATGGCCATGCACATGTGATTCAATATGTGATATTGAGCTTACATATATCTCAGACAATCTAGTCTGGTTTAAGGAACAAGATTGAATGTTGAAGAGGATGACTACTCCATGCCTTGAGTTCAATCTGGATATCAATGACAAAGGAACTATACAAACAATTTAACACCATACACAGATTGTAGGTTGAAGTTGTTCTCCAACTTTCCATTTACTTGGGTGACAATGATGTGCAACTAGGCATCACTCTTTGCTTGTGATGTCATAATTAGTTATGGACATTCACTGCCAATGTAATATGGGACCTATAGGGTCACACACATAGTAACTGAGCTAGAAGAGGAGTTTTGATCTTGAATGATAATTGGATTGATTACTAAAGTTTTAGGTAATTCAATTCAAGTAACAAATCAACTGAATAGACTCCTAATTGATTGGTTAATGTGAAGAAGTGACCGGTTGGAGTGTCAAGTTGATTGGATATTGAATTGACTGAGTTCTTCCTAAACTGGGGAGTGAACCAACCAGCTCACTTAGTGTAACGATCAGCTCGGCTCACCAACTAACTGGTTGGGGTCGTGAGATGACCAGCTCGCATGGAGAGATATCCAGTTCATGGAGAAATTTGATTGCATCAAGGATTAGTGTTGCCAAATCATGTTGTGCATTAATTTGATTTAAATCTGCTAACTCATATGCAATTGGGAAATATGGTGAAATGGTCAGTTTGCTGAGCGAACTGATTGACTCGCATGTGAACCAACTAGTTTGGCACTCGTAGGTTGTGAAAAGTCATGATCTTCTGGTCCCTACCACTCCCACAGAGATTGGGAACCCATACCCTAACCCCTTCCATAATTAGAGGGGTATTGGGGGCACTTAGACACATGATTTCCTCTAACGATTATTTGTCATCTCTGGTTGTGGTAATCAAGAGAACTCAAGAAAGTCATGCCTGGTAAAGGGAGGGATAGCAAGGGAGAACAATTGTGGGAGAGCAAGTTGGTGACTAGTACACTAATGGGAGGGACAACTCCTTTGTGTCCGTTCAAGTAGGACAACGGGATTTCTAGGCGATCTGTGTGGACTTCCATAGAGGAGTGGAGGTCGTTCTCTGTCACTAGGAGGACAACATCAACCTATTATCTGTAATGAGACCAGGAGGTGCAATAGACAAGTCCCTATGCAACTAGAAGATAGTTGTGCATCTATAATGATGAGGAGATGTCGTTGAACTTGCTCCAAGACCGAGTATATCCTCGAAACCATCCTTTCCATTATATAATTATTGACGTGATTTGCTATTTTATGGGGAATATGATAGTAAAAAATTTTGTTTTTGATGCCTATTTTGTAGCCATATTTCCCTACAGTGGTATCAGAGTTACGTCAATCTACTATATTTTGGGATAATTGATATGATCGGATTTTTTATTTATCATTTATTTATTGCATGCGATGTGAATAAATTATGTCTAATAAAATACCACACATTATCTCAAACTACTATATATATATATATATATATATATATATATATATATATATATATATATATATATATGCAATTTGCATGCGTCGTCCTAAAAATGAAGTTTGATGATGGATGTGTAGGTTGGTTATGTCCAATAACCCTAATTGTATGTCCATGGTTGTGTGATTAGTTAATCCTATTTTATCTCAGTTTGCATATAGAGCCTATATCTTATCTTCCAATTGTAAAAGTTTAATTCTCCCCTACCTCAAGTTCATTACATTAAAAAATATGGGAAAGAATGCCTATAAATTGAATAATTGAGCATGAGAGCCAAATGAATTGAAAGATTGCTTCCCTCAAATGTAACTTGAGGTTTCTCTATAATCACGTAATAGTAGGATAGTTTACTTTCTTGTTACGACGAAGAAGTAAATGCTCATACCAAGCCAACTGACTATATCGAAGGCGAGCCGACTGGCTAGAGGACCGATGAGGATGAGAAGAACCAATTGAGTAGAGAAACCAACTGATCAGCTGGAGGGCCCAGCAGATGGTGAACCACAGACCAGACGACCAGTGAGATGGTCAAATGACAGGGAAGGAGGCAAGTTGATCAGTTCAAGGGTTGAACTGATCAATCCGAATTGTCAAGCATGTATCTTCATCAACAAAAAATTTCTACATGTGATGTAGAGCCTAGGATGTGGTAGTTCCTTATGGCTCTAAGGATTTACATTAGGACAGATATAATTGTCGCTTTTTTGTATTGCATGTTTTCATTGTTGGATATAGCATGTATATGATACGTACTATATATGTGATGATTGGATAAAGTATATGTATTTATTAATACAAACTCCCTCAATTAAATATTAAGTCTTAGATGATTTCCAGAAGCAGCACATGAAAATCTTGTTTCACTAAGTGTAGGTTACGCCCAAGCATGGTGCGTCTTCCATCTCGTGGAAGTGTGATGGTAGATATGTAGGTTCTGCCCAAGCAAGGTGCATATCTATCATCTTGGCTTTTGGGTTAGGCTTAACTATGTACTTAATGGGATGAAGCACTAGAAGCATGCAGATGATTATGGAAAGGATTTGTGTATATCATCTATTCAAGAGTTTCATATAATGCAATTGGTAAAAGTTGCATACCTTAATAGTTGGCTATGGATGTTGGCGTTGTTCGGGTAATAGTTGAATTATTTTGGATCTTGCCCCACTAGAAGATCGTACATTGTAATCTTCCAAATTGATATGTGAGGGTTATAAATATGAATAAAATAGTGGGAGTGATAATTAATTAAAGACCTAATTAATATCATCAATTTTTTAAATCAAATCAAATCAAAAAGGTTTTTTTTTTATAAAATGCAAATTTTCTCTTATAGAATCAAATGACGAACAAATCCATATTGGAATCAGTCCTTAGGAAGGACAAACTTGACAGGACAAATTTCCACAACTGGTTTTGGACTGAGAAGGGTTCACAATGAAGAATCTAAGCTCTATGCCCTTGATAAACCAGAGCCAGAAATACCTACTCTTGATGTGCCTAGGGTTGAGGTGGATACTTATTAGAAGCATGCCAATGATGCCTTGGACATAAAGTAGCTTATGCTAAGTTGCATGAACTATGAGTTGCATAAGCAATGTGAGGATATGGGGATTCTTGAGATGGTAACACATCTTAGGAAAGTGAACCATGATCTCACGAAGCAAGAAAGGAACAATGTTAGACAGGCACTCTTATAGTGTAAATTGACAGAAGGAAACTCAGTAGAAGATCATTTGCTCATTATGATTGGACATGTGTATCATCTTGAAGAACTGGGATTCTCTTTGAGCCAAGAGTTGGTCACAGATATGATTCTGAAATCATTGCCAGAATCTTATAGCCACTTTATTGCATGTTATCATGTGAATAAAATGGATAGATTGATGTCATATTTTCTTAATATGTTGATACATGCTGAAACAAAAATGAAGAATGACAAATCTGTGGCAGTGATCAACGGAGTTGAGTCCAAGGATGAAAGCAATTCCGTAAAGAGTTATGAGGCCAAGCCCAAATCCATATCTTAAACACTCAAGATGAGGAGAAAGAAAAGTACAAGAAGAACCCATCCTTTGTACTTGATGATATTTAGGAAGAAGAAGATGGGGATACAAATCTCCACTTTAGTTATATATGTTATTTAGCTAAACCTATCTACTTCTTCATATTGGGTACTAGATATCATTTGGATCTCACATATGCTCGAATATGTAGAATCTAAAAAGAAGTAGGCCTTTGGGAAAGGATGAGGTTGAACTGTGAGTCGCAAATGGAGTAAGAGTTGTTGCCACTACAGTTATAACCTATAGTTTATATCTGTCCACACGGCTTGTAGTAGAGTTAGTTAACTACTATTATGTACCTGCCATAAGTAGAAATATCATTTATGTATCTTGTATGGAAAAGGATGCATATGAATTTCATATTAAGAATGATCCATGTTCTATTTTAAAAGATGGGATCTTTTATGGCAGTGCCCCAATGTCTTATGATTATTATTTGCTAGATTTGAATATATATGTTTATAATGTAAATACCAAAATACTAAAACTCAACACCTCAAAAAAAACATACCATTGGCATTGTTGTCTAGGGAACATAAATGAGAATCACATATTTAGACTCCATAAAGATGGTTATATGTACTCTTATGATTTCAAATTAATAGATACATGTGAATCTTGTTTGTTGGGCAAGATGACTAAGATCCCTTTCACTGGTAACAATGAGAGGGCTAGTGATCTATTAAGACTCGTACATATTGATGTGTGTGGACCTTTTAGAACAACTGCTAGATGTGGGTATCGGTACTTCATTACCTTCATTGATGACTTTAGTAGCGGTTATGTTTACCTGATGAAACATAAATCAAAAACTCTTGACAGGTTCAAGGAGCTTATAAATGAAGTACAAAACCAATTTGGGAAAAGTATTAAGGCACTTCGTTCTAATTGAGGTGGAGAATACTTAAGCCAAGAGTTGAGGATCTTCTACGAGTCTATGGTAATGTATCACAATGTACTCTGCCTGGAACACCACAACATAATGGTGTATTAGAGAGAAGAAATCGCACATTGATGGATATGGTGTGATCAATGGTGATTTTAGTTGAACTTCCATCTACCTTATGGGGTTATTCTCTAGAAACCACCATGTTTACACTAAAATGAGTACCATAATTGGTTCAAAATACACCATATGAGATATGGATGGGTAAGTGTCTCAAAGTGTCTTTTATGAAGATTTGGGGATGTGAAGCTTACATGAGGAAAATGTTTCCTGAAAAGTTTGGTCCTAATTACGATAAATGTTATTTTGTTGGATATCCTAAAGAGACAAGAGGATATTACTTTTATTCCCTGTCTAACAACAAAGTCTTTGTTTCCAGAGATGTTGCATTCCTAGAGATGGATTTTATTTCCAAAGGAATTAATGGGAGGAAAGTGGAACTTGAAGAGGTCTGAGACCAATAAGAAAACATTGGACCGATAGATGTACAAGAGGAACAAAGAGAATCACAAAGTGTTGTGGAATCTCAAATTCCTCAAGTAACATAGGTACCTCATAGATCTAATAGGGAACACCTTGAACCTGAGTGATTTGGATATCTTGTGACTCAGGAAGGTGGTGAATTGGTCATAGATGATGAGCCAACAACCTATCTAGAAGCTACTGAGGGACTTGAGTCTAAGAAATGGTTTGAGGCCATGAGATCTGAGATGGAATCCATATATACCAACAAGGTATGGACCTTGGTGGATCCACATGAAGGGGTAAAACCCATAGGGTGCAAATGGGTCTTCAAGAAGAAGACTGACATGGATGGTAAAGTGCAAACCTCTAAGGGCAGATTGGTTGCAAAGGGTTTCAGACAAGTTCAAGGTGTTGGCTATGATGAAACCTTTTCTCTAGTGGCCATAGTTGAATTCATCAGGATCATGCTTGCTATTATAGCTTATCATGACTATGAGATTTGGCAGATGAATGTTAAAAGTTGCAATCCTTTACGGGAATCTCCAAGAGGATGTGTATATGACATAGCCTGAGGGTTTTATAAATCCAAAGGATGCAAATAAATTTTGTAAGCTACAAGGGTCGATCTATGAATTGAAGCAAGCATCTTGAAGCTGGAATGTTCATTTTGATGAGACAGTCAAAGAGTTTGTCTTTATTCAAAATGAAGATGAACCTTGTTTGTACAAGAAGGTTAGGAATAGGGTTCCCCTCTTTATCAAGATCGTTTGAAGGTCAATGACCTCAAGACCGTTTGAAGGTCAAGTAACCTCAAGACCATTTGAGAGTTCAATTAGTCTAAACTATTTGAAGGTCCAATTGATTCTAATCATGTAAGTACTAATAACCCCATAAGTGGTTAAAGAGTATCTCAAGGATGATTTTAATGGAGGTACTTCTAAAGAACTTATGTGATTAGTATAATTAGAGTGATTATCACTTGGTGCCTATGAAAGTAATGAATTCAATACACTAAAATCTTCTGTTCATCTTTTTTTTTTTGGTTTTTCTGCACCATATTTGGAGCTTCTCCTTCTTCGATCTGGAATTCCCAGTAAATCTTTGACCCCCCGAATACAATGGGATTGATAAGCATAGGTGTATGTACTTAGTGAAAGGTTAAGTCAACAGAATAAGGTATGATAATGTTGTGTGTTCCTAGTACATGGAACAATGATAAGTATGTTTTAATACTTATATAATGCTAGTACATGGAACAATGATAAGTTGTGTGTTCCTAGTACATGGAACAATGATAAGTATGTTTTAATACTTATATAATTCTATGTGCTCCAAGATATGTGGAAGCACTGTCTTAGGGTTTGGATTAATGAGACAATCATAAAACCATAACCAATTGATAAAGATAAGAAACCCTAATATAGGGTGATGTTATGTGAAACCCTAATATAGGGTGAAGTTATGTGAAACCCTAATATAGGGTGATGTTATGTGAAACCCTAATACAGGGTGATGTTATGTGAAAACCTAAAATAAGGTGATGTTATGAAAAACCCTAATTGATAAAGAGGGGAACCCTATTCATAACAATGGAATGGTGAATAATATTTTGGTAGGTGAAACACCTAAAGTGGTTGATAATGGATAACCTTATATCAATAATGACTTAACCCGATATGAGACCATATTATTGATAATGGTTGAATAATTCAAATGAGTGACTTATGTCCAATATATTACATGATAAATGTGATAAAATGGTGCATAAAGTATTAGGATGGGAAATACCCTAATACAAGATAAGTTGATGAACTTAAGTAAGTTACAAGTGATGAGGGAAGTGATACATCAAGACATGATAGATATCACATTCAGCACCTCAAGGTTGATACACCTTGATGTACCCTAAATCCAATATACTTGGATGAGTAACACATGAAGTGTGTCATGACAATTATTACATTGAGATGTAATGCACTTTGATAAGTGTAAGCTAACATACCTTGAGAAAGGGTTAAGCCAAGATAACAAAGTATGATGTAATCAATATCCTAGAGAAAATGAGAGAGAAACTCACACTTTGTGTTGATTATCATTTAATGATAAAAGATGAGAATAAATAAGTATAATTGAATACTTATGATATCAATATATGCTCTTAGATGTGTGGAGCAATAAATTAGGGTTTGAATTAATAATATGAACTTGAGACCCTATTCAGCTATAGAGGGAAACCCTAACCCTAATAGTTGTTGCCTAGTGAGAGGTGACAAGATGTTTAATGGGCCTTGTGAGCCATGTGAATAGTTGTTGCCTAGTGAAAGGTGACAAGATGTTTAATGGGCCTTATGAGCCATGAGAATAGTTGTTGCCTAGTAAGAGGTAACAAGATGTTTATAAAAGTTTCATGTAAGCAATGATAATGTTCAAATAAACTAGGAAATGGAAACTTAGTAACATAATAATAATAATAATAAATGGATACAATAATAATAATGAAATCTTAATCATGCATGCTTTATGCTTATAGCCAAATAAGAGCTATAGTGTTTTGAATAAGCTTAAAGGAGATAAGAGGAATACTTGAATTACATAAAGGATGTGAATAAGTATGATGGCTTGGCCAAGGTTTAATACCTAGTAAAGGTGATGTGGTATTCAGTGATAATGTCACAAGATTGGTCATAACCCAATACCTGGAATAATTGCACAGGATTGGTAATAACCCAATACTTGGAATAATGTCACAGGATTGGTCATAACCCAATACCTGGAATAATGTCACAGGATTGGTCATAACCCAATACCTGGAATAATGTCACAGAATTGGTAAAAACCCAATACCTGGAATAATTGCACAGGATTGGTAATAACCCAATACCTGGAATAATGTCACAGGATTGGTCATAACCCAATACCTGGAATAATGTCACAGGATTGGTCATAACCCAATGTCTGGAATAATGTCACAGGATTGGTCATAACCCAATACATGGAATGGTTGCACAGGATTGGCATAGTCTAATGCCTGGAATGGTTACACATATTGGCATAGTCCAATACCTGGAATGGTTGCACAGGATTGGCATAGTCCAATGCTTGGAATGTTTGCATAGAATTGGCATAGTCCAATGCTTGGACAGAATATGATAATGTATACTCACATGACTGGTACAATTCAATATCTGGCTAACAGATTGGCTAAGGTCAACAGACAGAAATGAGAATGATTCATGGATGACATACCATGATAATGAGTATCTCAGGATAAGCTTGAGATGTTGATATAGTAAGATGGATAAATGATATACACGTTCTTCATATTCCTTATAAAGTGAATAAATGATTTACTGCTCTATCATAGATAGTTGCAATGCTTTAAAAGAAGAGAATGTTCTGAACTGCTTATCCTCTACTAAGTTTTATAATGTTTATCTGCAATAATAATGTTTCTGGCGGAGAGTTATATCTCTCACTGGGACAATTTCAATTGTCTCACCCCCGTGGGATCCAACATTTTTAGGTGGACGCAGACGAGGAGGTAGAAATCATACAACAGGGAAAGAATAGCAGCATCAGGGATAGCATTAACATCTCAGGTGGAGATAATGGATGTCGTGTCTTATAGATATGAGTCGTATGTGTCGTCTCTGTACTCTCAGGTCCTAGGAATCAGTACTTAGTGTTTTTATAATCGATCTGAGACTTTAGCTTGAATGCCTCGAGGCTTTGTGTTGCTCGTGTGTAGACTTAGCAAAGCAATTGATGTATATAATCCTCGAGAAGAGATGGTACATGGTATGTACTTATGGACCAGATTGTACATGTAATACTTTGGTTCTTGTTGTTAAGAGTTTCCCGGAATTGGATCTCTTTGCAAAAGGTTTTAATTTTTAGTGATTTTTGTTAATCCACTATTAATGATCACTTTCGCTTAGTTAATGATGTTTTGTTCGAATGGTGTATCTCAATTAGTGGTATCAGAGCTTAAAGTTCACTGAGTCTACAGAGACATAGGACTAAGGTGTTGAGTCTGTTCTAGTGTCTACCAGTATATCTTATAGTGACTTCTGCTTATGCAGAAGAAGGGAGATAGCTTAAAGATGTCTGGAGAACACAAGGATCACGTCGCTGAAAGCAATGTTGTTGCACCAGTAGGAGGTGCAAGGGATCAGGCAAGAGAGGAATCAGTGCCTGAGAATCCCCATTTTGATGAAGCTATGATAGAAAACCCAACCGTTCATGCTCTATTTAGGGAATTCATGACCACAATGAGGCATATGGTAGACCAGATGCCCGCACCAACACCTAGGGCACCAACTCCCAATGTGGGACATGGGTCTGGTAAGACTTTTGAACGACTACGTCGTGTAGGAGCTATAGAATATGCTGGGACAACTGACCCAGCAGATGTTGATCTATGGCTCACTGAGTTAGAAAAGGCTTTTAAGATCCTTAGTATTCCAGATGTTGACAAAGTCAAACATGTTGTATACCTTTTGAAGGGTAGTGTTGTCCATTGGTGGGCCATAGAAGAAGTAAAAAGGAATGATGAAGAGGTTAGTTGGGAGGAATTTCGTCAAGAATTCGTCAATAAGTATTTTCCAAGAATATACTTAGATGAAAAGATCTCACAGTTTGAGAAGGTTCGGCAGGGAACCATGTCAATAAATGAATATGAGGCTAGGTTTATGGAACTTTTACGGTTTTGTCCTCAAATGGCTGCTACTGAGCAGGAGAAGATTCGACGTTTTGAGAAAGGACTGAATGTTGAGGTGTCTATCTCGGCAGCTGCATTAGAAAGTAGAGAGAAATTTGCCACATTTGTGGAGTCAATTCAGAGAATAGAAAGGTGTGTGACAAAGAAACATGAGGCAAACCTCAAAAGGAGGTCTACACAGTCACAGGAACAGTGGATTGGTGGTACTAAACAACTAAAGTTTTCGGTAACACCAGTTCAACCACAATATAGTACACCAATGCAGTGGCGTCAAGTGAGGGCCGAACTTGCCATAAATGTGGACAGAAAGGACATTTTAGGCAGTAGTATCCAAGAAGAAATAATGTGGTGACCCAACAGTCAAGGCATAATCTGCAAAACCCACAAGGACCCCAGTCTACTGAAGCAGAAGGTCGAGGAAAAAGACAAGTGTCACAGTTTAGTCCATTTACCTCTGGTAGTAGAGGACAAAGGCAATAGCAGATGATAACTGACTCCATGTATTGAGTCAGATAAAACACTAGATAACTCGTAAGAGGTAACATGTCAAGATAGAACTTTTCATTCTGAATCATCTTTCTTTTTTTTCCTACTCTCTGCCTACTAATTATAAGAAAGGTAGTTGTTTTTTAGCTTCCTTTAATTAATCTTATGAGGACATGAGGAAGAGCTAAGAAGGATGAGAACTTATATTCAGCCCAATATTCTCTTGTATGTTTTGAAATTTCTCTCTTCATATAGAAAAGGAAAGAGATATAGAAGAAACACCCAGAGAAAATTTAAGATACTAAGTACTAAAACTTAAAGAGATGAAACATAATATAAAAACCAATACATACTACCTAATTTTAGTTCTTGAATACCCTGGCCAGGTATTCATCTATTGAATATAAGGTAAGTATGCCACTCTTAGATTGCTATCTTTCTGATTACTCTGATCAAGTAGTCATTTTGAGTCAATCTAAAGAGCATAATGAGGTAGAAGATGTGGCATGGATATTTCTACCACATCCTAGTTGATATACGAAGGGATCTGAGTTAATCATGAATTAATTTATAAATAAAAGAAGATGAATAGTATAATGTATACCTTGGTCTGAGGACCTAGAGGTAACAGTTACCTGATGAGAGGTAACAATGTTCAATAATGGACTGAGGGTTTGAATACCCAAATCTAGTAATCATGATGATGATGATGTGATGTGTTTTTGGTACATATAATGGATACCAAGGTAAAGAATCCTAGTGTCCAAGAACTTTCAATGATATGAGAAAATGGGAACATGACTCCTCATAAGAAGTAATGTTTGGTTACCTAGAAGGGCCAACTTTGAAATTTATCCAGTTACATAATGTAGTATGGATACCATATGTTAGGGGTTTATGCCCCGCATAAACATGACATCACCAAATATGTATGAGTCAAAGGAACAATTGTAAAAATTGTTTTGGGAAAAGTTGATCAAGCTAAAAATAATTTCTTAGAATATCTCTATCTAGATTTGTTAAGGCAGCTTATACATAACATCTAGAGATATCTCTAGATAAATTCTTAATTGATAAGTAATTTTTCCTTATGACAAGAGAATGTGCAACTGATGAGATAATTGGTACAAATAGTAAGAAAGTTTAGTGTTGTGTCAGCAGATTAGATGACACCACAGTTGTATGATAATACTTGTAGTCCCAAGTGGGTGACAAAATGTAATTCTGGTCTTTCCTTGAAAGTAAAATGCTAAACTAAATGAGGGGTATGGGAAACTCCCCATAATCAAGAACCATGTCACATAAAGTTGTAAGTTGAGAAAGGTGACAAATTAATGAGGTTTGACACCTGAATTAAATAAGGTATGTATAATGTTTCTCTGACTAAGAAAAGTGTTATTTGATACAGAATTGACTCTACAGTCAATAATGAAAAAGATAGTGGAGTATGTGTCATGTATGACAGATTCTATGATAACCCTGTATGGAAGGACTTTGTATTGATCAAAGTTCTATGGCATCTCCATGACATTAAGATGCTAGGTGGAGGCTCGATGATATGATGAATAAATAATATTTGTCTTCTTTTACCTGGGATTTCGAGGACGAAATCCTTGTTAGGGGTTTATAATTGTAACAACCCTGACCTGAGTTATGCTTTAACTCTAGATGTTTTGTTTAAAAAATATAATTATATACTTTCTCTTATCTTTTGAAAAGTAATTAAGGCTCAAGAGGAACTTATGTTTCAATTTTAGTCCTTTTTGAATAATGTTGAAAACAATGTTTTGCCTATTTTGGACTAAAGTGCAAATTACCCAAGTTGAGGGGTTAATTTGCAAATGTTACATGATAAAATGTTCCTCAAGTGTTGAAGAATCATAAGAATGAAAATGATGCAGAGGTATGGCTTGTGGAATCCTGAGCACCAAGAAAGAGCTTATTAAGCAATGTTTGTGCATCAAAACCTAGTTTTGGTGTAATGTGCAATTTATCCAAAACCTAGGGTTCAATATGAAAAATACCACTTCTAGAGAGTCCCTAATGTTTATTGGTATTAATTAGAGACAAGAAAATCAGAGGGGAGTCTCATTTGAATCTCTTTTGAGGAGAGCTAATCTTGATAATAAAATAATCAAGATTTAAGCATAATTGAAACCCTAATTTAATTTGTAGCAAAATAAATATATTAATTGAAGTACCCATTAATTAAAAAGGCTGTAGTTGAAATCCTATAATGAAAGGACGTCCAAATTCCTTGAGTCACACCAAAATATCCTAAGTAGGTGAAGAAATCCAACTTGCATTTGTTAATTAAAAAGAATTGTCCACTAAAAATGGATAATAATATTATAATGATTAAGGTGCTTAAAGTGATTGCTTTTAATTCAAGGATAAACGAGAGATTTTTTAAGGCAAGGAAGATGGCTTCAAAGACAAGGAAGTGGAGGGGGGCATGTGGCAAGAAAATGGATGGATTTTCTTCTACTTTCTCTCTCCTAGAAAATCAATCACATATATTCAATTATATCCTTATTTGAAAGGCCATTTTGCAAACCACTTTCTTTCTTTGCTTGGGCCGAAGACTAAGGAGCTTAGGAGCAAGAGGAGAACGTGCCCCAACCTGTAGGTAAGCTCCATAGTCATCTTCAACCTTGAATTCATGGTGGAAATTGAATTTCAACACTCATTCTCTTCTTTTCTCCATTCAATGTTCAACCTTGATCATCCTTTGCATCTAAAGAGTTGAGAACGAAACTTGGAAAGTTGAGTAAGCTTCATTCACCATTAAAGACTTGAAGCTTGAAGCTTGAATTCATCTTTGAAGGCGGGTTATATAACTTGAACCCTTAAATGTTATTATTGAATTCAACTCTTCATTTCATGTTGATCATTTCTTTCTTCTTGAAATTCCTTTTGGATAATTGATGAAATAACCATATGAATGGCAGTAGATTTCGAAGGTCTGAAGCTTGATGATGATGACCTCATCTTAGCACACACCTCAATAAAAATTATGGGAAAACGGTTTCACCTTTTTGGTGACCAAACGGTCTCAAGACCGTTTGAGGTCAAACGGTCTCAAGACTGATTGAGACCAAACGGTCTCAAGACCGTTTGGGGTCAAGTGGTGTCATGGTTGGATGGAGATCCAATGCTTACAATTGATCTAGTCCCAAAGGTTTCAGCATTTGATGGTTCCTTGATTTCAAACCCTAGATCGATTGATGAGCAAAACCCTAATTTAGGGTTAAATGGTTTCAAGCTGATTTGACCAGGACCATTCAGTTTTAGACCATTTGAGGGCCATTCGGTCTCAAACCGATTGGGGTTAATTATATTTTAAGTTCAAACGGTCTCAAACCGTTTAGAGTTGATCAATCTCCAAGACCGTTTAAGGTCTAACGATCTTCATACGATTGGAGGATTGGGTTCAAGACTGTTTAAGGGTCTAATGGTCTTCAAAACCGTTTGGTGAGTAAAAAGGGCTCAAGACCGTTTGATGGTCTAACGGTCTCAAACCGTTTGAAGAATTTGGACAAGACTGTTTAAGGTCTAACGGTCTTCAAGACCGTTTAGAGGTACAAAAGGTTCAAGACCGTTTGGAGATTCAATTGAACCAACACCATTTGAAGGTCAATGACTTCAAGACCATTTGAAGGTCAATGACCTCAAGACCGTTTGAAGGTCAAATAACCTCAAGACCGTTTGAGGGTTCAATTAGTCTAAACAATTTGAAGGTCCAATTGATTCTAATCATGTAAGTACTAATAACCCCATAAGTGGTTAAAGAGTATCTCAAGGATGATTTTAATGGAGGTACTTATAAAGCACTTAGGTGATTAGTATAATTAGAGTGATTATCACTTGGTGCCTATGAAAGTAATAAATTCAATACACTATGATAAGCATAGGTGTATGTACTTAGTGAAAGGTTAAGTCAACAGAATAAGGTATGATAGTGTTGTGTGTTCCTAGTACATGGAACAATGATAAGTATGTTTTAATACTTAAATAATGTTATATGCTCCAAGATATGTGGAAGCAATGTCTTAGGGTTTGGATTAATGAGACAATCATAAAACCCTAACCAATTGATAAAGATAAGAAACCCTAATATAGGGTGATGTTATGTGAAACCCTAATACAGGGTGAAGTTATGTGAAACCCTAATATAGGGTGATGTTATGTGAAACCCTAATACAGGGTGATGTTATGTGAAAACTGAAAATAGGGTGATGTTATGAAAAACCCTAATTGATAAAGAGGGGAACCCTATTCCTAACAATGGAATGGGGAATAATATTTTGGTAGGTGAAACACCTAAAGTGGTTGATAATGGATAACCTTATATCAATAATGCCTTAACCCGAGATGAGACCATATTATTGGTAATGGTTGAATAATTCAAATGAGTGACTTATATCCAATATATTACATGATAAATGTGATAAACTGGTGCATAAATTATTAGGATGGGAAATATCCTAATACAAGATAATTTGATGAACTTAAGTAAGTTACAAGTGATGAGGGAAGTGATACATCAAGACATGATAGATATCACATTCAGCACCTCAAGGTTGATACACCTTGATGTACCCTAAATCCAATATACTTAAATGAGTAACACATGAAGTGTGTCATGACAATTATTACATTGAGATGTAATGCACTTTGATAAGTGTAGGCTAACATACCTTGAGAAAGGGTTAAGCCAAGATAACAAAGTATGATGTAATCAATATCCTAGAGAAGATGAGAGAGAAACTCATACTTTGTGTTGATTATCATTTAATGATAAAAGATGAGAATAAATCAGTATAATTGAATACTTATGGTATCAATATATGCTCCTAGATGTGTGGAGCAATGAATTAGGGTTTGAATTAATAATATGAACTTGAGACCATATTCGACTATAGAGGGAAACCCTAACCCTAATAGTTGTTGCCTAGTGAGAGGTGAAAAGATGTTTAATAGGCCTTGTGAGCCATGTGAATAGTTGTTGCCTAGTAAAAGGTGACAAGATGTTTAATGGGCCTTGTGAGCCATGTGAATAGTTGTTGCCTAGTAAGAGGTAACAAGATGTTTATAAAAGTTTCATGTAAGCAATTATAATGTTCAAATAAACTAGGAAATTGAAACTTAGTAACATAATAATAATAATAAATGGATACAATAATAATAATGAAATCTTAATCATGCATGCTTTATGCTTATAGACAAATAAGGGATATAGTGTTTTGAATAAGCTTAAAGGAGATAAGAGGAATACTTGAATTACATAAAGGATGTGAATAAGTATGATGGCTTGGCCAAGGTTTAATACCTAGTAAAGGTGATGTGGTATTCAGTGATAATGTCACAGGATTGGTCATAACCCAATACCTGGAATAATTGCACAGGATTGGTCATAACTCAATATCTGGAATAATGTCACAGGATTGGTCATAACCCAATACCTGGAATAATTGCATAGGATTGGTAATAACCCAATGTCTGGAATAATGTCACAGGATTGGTCATTACCCAATGCCTGGAATAATGTCACAGGATTGGTCATAACCCAATACCTGGAATGGTTGCACAGGATTGGCATAGTCCAATGCCTGGAATGGTTGCACATATTGGCATAGTCCAATGCCTAGACTGTTTGCATAGAATTGGCATAGTCCAATGCATGGACAGAATATGATGATGTATACTCACATGACTGGTACAATTGAATATCTGGCTAACAGATTGGCTAAGGTCAACAGACAGAAATGAGAATGATTCATGGATGACATACCATGATAATGAGTATCTCAGGATAAGGTTGAGATGTTGATATAGTAAGATGGATAAATGATATGCATGTTCTTCATATTCCTTATAAAGTGAATAGATGATTTACTGCTCTATCATAGATAGTTGCAATGCTTTAAAAGAAGAGAATGCTCTGAACGGCTTATCCTCTGCTCAGTTTTATAATGTTTATCTGCAATAATAATGTTTCTGGCGGAGAGTTATATCTCTCGCTAAGACAATTTCAATTGTCTCACCCCCGTGGGATCCAATATTTTTAGGTGGACGCAGACGAGGAGGTAGAAGTCATACAGCAGGGAAAGAACAGCAGCATCAGGGATAGCATTAACATCTCAGGTGGAGATATTGGATGTCGTGTCTTATAGATATGAGTCATATGTGTCGTCTCTGTACTCTCAGGTCCTAGGAATTAGTACTTAGTGTTTTTATAATCGATCTGAGACTTTGGCTTGAATGCCTCGAGGCTTTGTGTTGCTCATGTGTAGACTTAGCAAAGCAATTGATGTATATAATCCTCGAGAAGAGATGGTACATGGTATGTACTTATGGACCAGATTGTACATGTAATACTTTGGTTCTTGTTGTTAAGAGTTTCCTGGAATTAGATCTCTTTGCAAAAGGTTTTAATTTTTAGTGATTTTTGTTAATCTGTTGTTAATGATCGCTTCTGCTTAGTTAATGACGTTTTGTTCGAATGGTGTCTGTGTGTGTGTGTGTGTGTGTGTGTGTGTATATATATATATATATATATATATATATATATATATATATTGTGCATTTTATTCCATGCGGAAATCCTAATTTGAGTATGTGATACCCTAACCTTCTTATTGTGGACTTTTATGATGTATTAATGTACCTTATTTGTGGCAATATTGGGTATTTGTCAATGGGTCCTCTGATTCCACACGATAATTGTTGGATGTTCTCATCCTCTTATTTGAAGTTTGATTGAACTAGTTTATGCCTTTACATCATGTGTGGCTTAAATTAATTTTATTTATAGTACCTCTCTGCAATCATACTTTTAGACGTACATATTCTGTCCCAAGTGTGTGTATTCCACTCGCATATATATAAAGAGTGTGTGTATTCTGCCCAGAGTGTGCATCTTCACCCAATACTTTTAGATTGAGATCTTATGGTGCCACATCCCTGCTTGAAACAACCTTAGTCTAATGTTTTTAATATACACTGGTTGTATTTGTGACATTGTTGATGGATATTAAGGCAAGACTCTGAATGCTTATCTTCTTCAAATGTCTTTATTTTTATATCCACTTGGATAGTAGCTCTCTCTTCTATGGGAAGCCTTGTTATATTTAGTTTATTTTTTCCTAATGTTGCTCTATCCCAATTACTATGCTCATATCGACATTTATGTTGTCAACTTCCATTTTATCTTTTTTCTGTCGGTCTTCCATTTTATCTTCTATTATGGGGGTATGCTTCCAACCCCTAGGTGAAGGACCTAGAAGACATGACATGCATACGTGGACCTAGATTAAGGAGATGACTCTTGAGAGATAGACTTGAGATATTTAGATATTCTTCTACTTAGATCTCGAAGTTATACTTTTATGTAAGTCCCTTAATGGGAGATTCTTGTGTAGAACTTTTAAAATCGAATATAGTCATGATTTATTATTTCTCTGCTATAATTTACTCATCTTGTATACCATTATTTGAGAAATGAAAAAATAAACCTATTCCAACATACTTTTTAGTATGTTTGGATTAGATGGTTTATTCCTTAAATTATGTGAGGATCCCCTTTTTTTTATCTCACTCCTTACAACAATAGTTCTTTAGATCTCATAAAACTGATATATTTGGGATGATAAACTGATATATTTGGGATGATGGAAGAGGGTGTATCACTATCCTATTTTAGTGTTATTTCATGGATTGTAGAGTAACACACATTAACGCGTGACACGACACCAACTGTGAGAGAGTATCCTGAAAGTCACTTCAAAACAGATCCTACCCTTTTAAATCTTATTCCAAAGTATGTGTGCATGAAATTTGACAAAATAACGAATAAATAATGAACAAAATGACAACATATATTAAAAAATCTGAAGTAGCTTGGATGAAATTCAAACAGTACAGCTGGCTTTAGGCGATGGATACCTGACCCAATGTTTTCTATATCCAGATCATGAAAAAGGAAGTTAGTTTCCCCGACAGTGGTCCACCAAACCATGCGAAGAGGCAACTCTGATTGTAACCGGAGGAATAACAAAAGATGGCAAGGAAACGGGTTACTAAACTTCTCCATGTGACTTTCGTCTATTAAGAGTTGAGACATTGGAAAGCTATTTTCGACTAATATACTGTGATTGTAATGCTGACATGATAGGATCGTATGATGAGAGTGCCCCAAGGAACTGATTCGTTGGCGGTCTTTTAACTCAAACGGTGAAGAACCTAAGCAACCCATGCTTGAAGGATTTTTCACCTCACAAATAAGGCTTATAAACATCATCCAAATATAGCCTGTACTCTTGCTGAGCGCCACTACTCCAATCAATTTTCTTCAGAAAACATGTTTTGCACTGCTGACGAATAAAATACTAACTACGTACGTACGTATGCTTTTTCTCTACAAAATGTTGTTTTCCCAACTTAAAGCCCCCAAAATCTCCCATGCTACCCACACCACCAGCAGTCGAAAGCCCCCATTCCCAATTTCAATGCACGTCCTTGTCATCAAAGATTTATTTCATCGGCCATTAAGCACCTTGTAGGTGATGGATATTGATGAGCCCAACAAGAAACAAAAAAAACAGTTTCATCATCACTGCGGGCATTCGTTCTTTCTACATCAGCGGCCCAGTTGGGGGTTTCCTTTCCGGCAGCTCATTCGCGAACTGTCCCGCCGGACCAAGGCCAAGACCGCCGCCCGCGATGGAAGTGAACAGCGCCGTAAACCCTCCTCCTCCAGCTGCCCCGGCTCCCGCGCCAGCCATCCCAAGCCCGAGGAAGTCCAGCGTTGCCGACGGTCGGGACCCGCAGAGGGACGACGACTGCCCTCCCGCGCCGCCCATGACTAGCTCCGCGAACCCAACACCAGCGCAGCTGTCATAAGGGAGGAGTCCGAGACCAAGACCCGCTGGATCGGGAGCTAAAGAGGAGCTGGGCGCAGAGGAGGAAGGGGCAAATCCAAAGCCGCGGAGCAAGGAGGAGTTGGAGGCGGCAGCGCCCATCTGGGCGGCTTTCTGAAGGAGCGCCGTGGCGGACATGTGCGGAGACGGCGAGTGTTGAGGCGGCCGCGGCGAGGCGAGGAGGTTCAGCCCCGCGGCAGCGGAGAGGCCGAGGAAAGGCGGGTCAGCGGGCGTGAGATCTGCGAACGTCTGGGATGTAAGATTCTGATCAGCAATGGGCTGGGCGGAGAAGATGCCGGAGAACATGCCGCCGCCTGCGCCGGTGACCGTCTCGTTGCTGCTACTGCTGCTGCCGTTGCTCTGGCGATGGTTCAGGTTGTCGATGGAGCTCCTCACCACCACTTCCACGGGCTGCACCGCTGGTGGTGGAATTGAAGCCGTGTTCTCGGCGGCATCCAGTCCTGAAAAGTGAAAACATTTCGAGAAACAATTAGACAATTGTGATCATAGAGGCGCGTAAGAAAGATTTAAAAGCAGAGAAGCTTTTCTAGCCCTGCAACCAGTTCCACCCCCAACCCTTCTGTGTTCTACACGAGGAAGATGGAAAAGACGGGTATGATACCCTCCTTTTACATGCACCCCTTACCACAACTTGGTTCGAAAGCAAAAGGGGGCGACGGATTTCAGTTCAGACAGCGTCTCCAATGTGGTGATCAAAGGAGGCATCCGTCCACTTGACTGTATCCCCTCCTCGATAAACAACAACCAAATCAGAGCAGTACTGATTCCACCAAAACTCCATCCCAGAGCTTCTGTTGTTTGAATAAAGAAGATCATTTACAGAATTACAGGACAAGAACTCGGCGACAGACACGCCCAAGCAAAAAGAGCAGTCATTCACAGCCACCGGTTCCACCACCAGCCATGCCTTGTTACCTCCGCGTGTCCATCTCCTTCCCTTCCTCTTCAACTAAAACAAAAAAGCTAAAACCCAGATCCGACAAAAGGATACGGAAATGCTAGTAAACTCGTCCACACCCCCACCAACTCCACCTTCCAGTCTGGGAGAGTCGAGCCAAGACGGAATATGCGATCGGGAAACGACAAGGAAAAGCTGCGATCTTTCTACCTAAAAAAGGAAAGGATAGAAAACCTCTCACCTTTCTCCTCCGGAACCGCCTGTGTCGGTTGCGTCGGGTCATCGGACGGGGATCGCAAGGGGGAAGCAAGCATCGGCGGAGAAGCAGCCGCAGCGGCAAACGAAAGAGGGGCAGGAGCCATCGGGTCGACCTCCTCCGTCGTCGCCGAATCCGCGGCTGCTGGCGGCGGAGGCTTAGCGAACTCCCCCGCTAGCACGTCGCAGAAGGCCCTGTGAGTAATGAAGCTGTCCCTCCTGCGAGGATACATAATGATAAGCAAATAAGAATGACCGATCGACCGTCCGGTTGCCCAACCATTAAAACCAGCAAAATTGAAGTAACAAAGTCGGCGATCCCGCGCCGGGGCCGTCCCCTATCCTGTCGTTGTACCTCGAGAACACCGTCCCACAGTCGCAGCTGTACTCCCTCAACCCGCACGTCTTGCAGTGCGCCTTCCAGTCGGACATCACCGCGTACTTCTTCGCGCACCTGTCGCACCTCCACTTCTTCTCCCCATGCTTCCGGCAGTAGTGCTTCTTCACACCCGTGAGGTCACCAAGCGCCCTGGACGGGTGGTGGTGGACGCAGCTCTCTTCCGGGCACACGTACACGCGCTTCCGCCTCGCCTGCTGTCCGGGCCCATCTCCCCCCGTTCGCCTCAGCTTCCACGGCAGGTTGTGGCCACGACGGTGGAGCTGAAGGTTCTGATCCCTCTGGAAACCTTTACCACACACCTCGCACAAGAACCGGTTCGTCGCCATCAGCGTCCGCGGGGATAGGGCGACTACCTCGGCGTCTGGATCTAATACAAAAGAACGCCGCCAAATCAGGATAGGGGAAAGTGGAAAGAGGCGAATGGAAAAGTTGTATTATTATAAATCGGAGCGAGCGACACGGACATCTGATTCAGCGGAAGTGGAGGAGGAAAAGGGGACATGTCCAGGAACGAGGGTTTACCAGGCGTTCCGGGGAGATTCCGCTTCTTCTTCGCAGTGGCAGGAGGCGTCGGCGTCGACTTCTGCTCATGCTCCTCTTCCTGCTCCTGATGCTTTTCCTCCTCACGAGGCCGCTTCTGGCCGGAGAACGAGACCGTCGCATCGTCGGACGCGGTGGAATTCGATGCGGCCGTCATGATCGAGGAGGAGGCGTCGACATCGGCCGGCATCGAGCAGAAATCGGGCGTCAGTCGCTCCGGCCGCGTAAGTGGGTGTTGCCCGCCACGCCGCTCCCCGACAAACCCGACCTGGGATGCCTTAACTCGACTGTGCCAGTGAAAGGGCCCACTTTTTCTCTCTCTCGGTGACAAGCCGGCTTCGTTCGGAGCTTGGACGCTTCTGAGGGCGGTGCGGCTGCCGCAAAAGTGGTGGCTACGGTGGCCGCGCGCATGGGATAAACGAGAGGCGGCGGCGTGGGGAGGAAGACACCAACAAGTGGTGGAGATACAGACAAGGGGTGAGTCCAGTGGGAAAGAAGACTGGAGGGAGAAGAGGATTGATAGACTGATAGAGAGAGGAGGTAGTAGAGATAGATGAGAGAGAACCATTTAATGTTACACAGCACCCTACCACAGGCTGCCTTCGACTTAACCGTGGTTAAATTACAAGGGCCGATCTCGACCGTCAATGTGCAGAGAGGAGTGGACTGGCGCAGGCGGTGACTGCATCTAGTCCGTTGGTTTCCGCTCCTTGTCGCTTTGTGCGGCCTCGTGGTGCCATGCGATGATGATGCGCTGCGACTCCCCCTCTGCGAGGTCCTGTTCCTGCTATGGCTAAGGAGTAGGAGGCGGGCCCAATGCCCCAGAAACGGGATTTTTTTTTTTTTCAAAGGGAGGATTCTTCATTCACCCTGGCTCCCTTCCGGGCTCTAGGAAACACAAAGCAAAAGGATCACGATTACATCTAATTCCCTGTAAACTCCCATACACACTTAGGGAAAACGACAATCGAGCCCTGTGTGAGTCATCTATTTTTTACACGTATGGTGTTAGATATCCCTTGTCTATCTCTATGGTATTGTTCTCTAAGGGGGCATGAGTTGGTCCGAACTGAAACGGGATATTTGGCTTCCCGGGTAAAAGAGTTGAGTCGGTCTGGTAATTTTGTACAAGGGGGTGTTTGTCGTATGCATCCCAACCGGGTTCAAATGCAGGGAATGGGAGTGCGTCACGTGCGTGTGATGTACGTGCTCGCCTAACTTGTGCGTATATGAATGTATTTGACTCATTTTAGAGCTACAAGCAGGGTGCACCTGCTGAGGACGTGAAGGCTTAAAACACTTTCATACTGTATGTTAAAAAGAACTTAATCTGTACTATATAGGAAAGTCTATGGAGGGGGCTGGATACAATTTTCTTCATTATTTTTTGAAATTATATATTAGTCCATGTGTGTACACTATATTTTTATCTTTAATTTTATAAATCATATATTATATTACGAGACACATATATACTATATAGGAAAGTCCGTGGAGGGGGTTGGATGCAATTTTATATATTATTTTTGAAATTACATATTGGTCCCTTTGTGTGTACACCCACACTTTTATTTTTAATTTTTAAATCATATATCATATTAGGAGACACATCTATACTGTATAGGTAAGCGTGTGGAGGAGGCTAGATGTAATTTTCTCCATTATTTTTTGGAATTCCATGTTGGTCCATGTGTGTACACCACACTATATTGAGAGATACATCTATACTATATAGGAAAGCCCATGGTGGGGGCTGGATGTAATTTTCTCCATTATTTTTTAGAATTCTAAATCGGTCCATGTGCGTGTACACCACACTTTTGTCTTTAACTTTTAAAATCATATATTATATTAGGAGACACATCTATACTGTATAGAAAAGTTCATTGAGGGGGCAGGATGCAATTTTCTCTATTGTTTTTTGAAATTACATATTGGTCTTTGTGTACGTGGACCACCTTTTTGTTTTAAATTTTAAATCATATATTACAAAACATCTATATAGAAAATCCCGTAGAGAGAATTGGATACAATTTTTCTAATATTTTTTACATATTGGCCCATGTGTGTACAAGAAATCCTATTAATATATGTATTGTACATTTTTTATGTTAAATCTATAAATTATTTATTATAGTCTACTAAGGTACCCATGCATAGTACGGATTTATGCCTAATTTAAAAAAGAAAGTCGAGGCAACACAAAAGTAAGAACAACATTACAGTAAAGATGCGGAAAATGTTGGTAGTGGCGGTCAAGTACCTCGTTGTAACTATTGACGATAAGATTACTGGTTGCGTTTCGTCATCACTAGTCATGTCGTAAATAAAATTTGATTAATTTCATCCCAACATTATTAAAGTATTTCGTCTTTATTAGTTATCTAGACAAAATAAATTGTCAATCTTTGGTAGTAGTAATGACTAGACGATTCTATCACATATACCAATAATGATAACATAAACTGCCACTATATATAAATGGTGGCAGTTTGGATATATGGTGGCAATTTTCCAAACTGATGGGATATATAATAGAGATAAATTTTACGGTCGCAAATAGTTATGGCAAAAATAAAATATTATTTTAAGGAATATTCAGTTTTTAGTTATAGGCATATTTGACTTTGGAAATTGACAGAAATTTCTGTAAAAAGAAATAATTTTATTAATAAATAAGTGAATTACATGAAAATGCATTACATTACGAGGAGATTTTATATTGTCTATTTTTTAAGAGTGTACATAATCTCAGGAAAAGAAATCATCCATATGCCACATGCAACAATCGCATGATTTTACACTTTTTTTTCACCATGTCTTTTTGTAGTTGCTCGTTCTACACATAACCGATACACCTAAAAGGTGGTATCATGCATTTCTTTCATCTTCCCTCCCTACGACAATGTGATCAGTTCAAATATATTAGACTTTCAAACAGACATTTACGTGGTTTCTACGATACTGATATTGAGTTTGATGATGAATTTGTCATCAACTCATTATAAAGAGAACGGAGCCCAAGGCCTTATTTGGATGGTTACAAGTTTTAAATATTAAGAGACGCAACATTAGGTTCAGATGATAATGAAGTATTGAAATGTCCTCTCATTTGTTATTTTTATATGCACCAATGACGGTTTCTATGAAAACAAAATGTACATCAACAATATTAAAAAATAATATGTTTTCTTACTAGCAAATAGTTTCAATTTTAGAGAGATAGGAGGAAGAGAAGGTGAATAGAAGCAAGAGAAGGTGAATAGAAGCCCATCATCGATGTTGTCGTGTTCATAGATGCATGTCTACAGTCAACATGAATATTATGAGTGCATGAAAAGAAGTCAAAACATAATAACATGATGTTTGAAGTATTCTTTGATGTTGTGTACTATATGGACTGCAAATTTGCAAATCAAGACTAGTCAGTAACAATAATATGCATGCAAAATATAAAGACTAGGCAAAATAATAATATATATAATAAAAAAGCAAGCCTTGTGTGGGGGGTGTTCATCGAAAATAGCAGATATTGCACCCTAGCTTGCCCAAACACTGAATATCCTTCATATTTGGAGATAAGAAAAACATTTGAGAGATGTGACAGTGGAGGATTAATAGGCATTCAAAATCATATAAACACAGCCATACTACCTCTACTTCCTTGTCTTTATCCTCCCTTACCTTTGATTCCTTGGCATTACCCTCCCATAATCTATACAGTTTGATGAGAGAAAGGATAGAAGGATAAAGATTGCACCCAAAAATTAACAATTGGGATTGCATGAAATATCATGACAGTGTACTGTTGATTGCCAAAGGCAAGTGAGTTTTAGTTACTTTTCTCAACTCGTCAATACCCTATAAGTATACGAGATCAATTGTAGTCAAGGTCGAACCACAGAGAGCTAGGCTCGCTAGGCACAAATTGCTAATTTTCAACAATCTAAGTCGGATTGTAATGGTTGAGTTTTGATTATGATCAGCTAACTAGCAAATGCAAAGATAAGAGTTAAACTAAGAGGATTTAGATCAGATTATAGGAGGTCCTCATCATGGGATTTCACTTCCATACTATTACTCATATGCAACAATAAATTAACATGTCAATTATCTTGTAAAGGAGATTGTCGTCATCATACACCTCCCGGTGATATGAGATGGTTTAGATTTGACATAGCACTCTTGTGACTACATTAAAATTCGAACTGTAGCCTTGAATCCTCAATGTACCCAAGCCACTCCAGTGGTCAAGAGTTCATTGTCAAGAGATCTACTCCCTACTTCCCTACACGTTCTCCTGAATCGCATATGAAGCATAAAATAAGTAAGTTTGATGGCCAAGTGAGTGGCCTAAATCGCACGTCCGAAATAGAGCGGATCTATAGCGGTCAGACTCTTATATTTATAATCCAACTCTCAAGGCCCCATGACTATTATACAGGGTCTGATGTAGTAGATCGGGGTCGAACCACAAGGACAATATTGGTAAGTGTTACGAACATAGAACCTTTGACTCGAATACACCAAATGAAGGGATAGATTAAAATGGTGTTACTTATGGAACAATGTTACTCCAAAAAAAGCAAGAAAATCAAAGGTAAGAAAAGAAAATAAGATAATAAGATCAAACAAGAAAGATGTAACCAAAGTATGGACGGGAACCTGGGTTGGGTTTCACCTACTAAGATCTCTCACCAACATAAAATACTCACACCCTTTTGTACATATCTAGTAAGATTATAAGAAATCCTCATGTATGTCTATTCCCTCCTCTCTCGAGCTTAGGATAGATCTATAGTATAAGATTGTCTCTCTCTCAAGATGGAAAACAAACAATCACAAAGCAAACCATATGATCATTAGCTTTAGCATTTCAACATTTTCATGCATTCATGCAACTCCATAACACTTAGATAAGATTGATACTATTCTTTCAAGGCATTAACAATCATACATCACAAGATGATAACTAATCATGCAAGTGAAGCATTAAGAATAAGAGTATGGAAATAATCTTTGCTAGGAGAATATATATTTAAATTGATACAAGTATATACATGTAGGGAGAACCTTAGTGCGACTCCCAACCCAAGGTATGAGTTTAGGTACTCAATATTATGAGCATCATTTTGGATTTACAAATGGATGGAGACATGGAGTGATGTGGGAAGAGAGAGATCTGGGGTCAGGAGAAAAGGAATGTGGAAGTAGGGGACTAGGGGATACACTGATGGCGACTAGACGATGGCCACAACTGGTGGCCTGGTTTTGTTGCTCGTAGATGAAGGCAGTCGTGTTGGCGGTCTCGTCTCCTTCTTCTTCCTCCTTTAGTCAAAGGAGGGACTCTGGAAGTGGGCTAGGGTGAGCGAGTAGAGGTCTTGAAGTAGGGTTGGTGGACTCTCGTCTGCCGTTCCTACCACCCGATGGTGACAAAGATCAGTTGATGGTGAATGCTTCCTCCGACGACTCCATGTTTGGTTTGTAACGTGAGCACGAAGACAATGTGCGACCTTTGTTACATAGTTGGCCATCTCGTATTTATAGGTGTCGGCTTGGGGTCCTTTACTTGCACCCCAAGCCTCCCAGGTACCATCCTCGAGACATGTGTTCAACGGTATCGAGTATAATGCTTGTCAGAGCCACCATCGAGAGGTGGTCATTGGATGATGAACATTCACAGGTCATCGGATGGTGGGCACAGGTGGACCTCTGGGTGTTGGTTGCATATGCATCACCAGTTGATGCTCGCAGGATCTCCATCAGATAATGGTAGCAGGAGCGCCATCGAATGATGGCAGTATATGGGACAACCGGTGATGGTAGTAGGAGTTGCATCGGATGATGGCAACAGACGAGCCACCGGGTGATGGTCATCCAAAGACATCGGTTGTCGTCTGATGGTGTTCCTTTTACCGGGACACAGGGCAGCGCCTGCAGGTGATCCACCGGGTAGCACTTAGTGGTGATGGACCAATGGCAGCCATCGAATGTCGTCCGATGGAGGTATTGTGTTCCTTTGGCAATGTGCTTCTTGTCATTGTTAAACACATGTATGAGACATCATTTCCATCCTAAAAATAGGGTAAAAAGTATATACAAAGTATGAGGGAAGTGAATATAAATTTGCTTAATAGGAGGGAAATAAGGATAAAAATAAGGCATATAATATCCACAAAATTAGATGTTATAAACTCCTCCAAACTTAAAGTCTAGCATGTCCTCGGGCTAACAATTAGAATCAAAGCATCAAATGACTTCAACAGGCTTTATTGGTTATTGTTTTAGTGAGTGCAAAAATGTGATAATGTCATCCTAAGTCGAGATTTATGCGTAGGGTCAAGAGGTTGTTGTCACTCAAAATTCTCTCTCTTAGTTTGGAGTTGCAATACTCGTATTGCTTGCTATGACTTTCTTCATTAGAATGTTTCCCCCTCATGATGCACCGATGATCATATTCCAGGTTGTACTTGCGCAAAGTTCTGACATAGGTAGCTTTCACACCAACCTTTTATTTTTTTGGGTCTCCTAGCTATTGTGCTTGGGTAGGCTAAGGTTGTAGTGTTTCATACATTCCTCAAGTTTGCTCAACCATTTAAGTTGCCTTAGAGACAGTGTTGCTCGAATGGACCCTAATGTAATGTCAGGTGGTTGTGTGAGGTCCCCTTTGGAATGTAGGTGTGTAAAAGTTGGCTCCTAGACTCCACTACCGTGCACGACATATATGCATTGATGAGTGCAGCAATACGCCAGCCCGACAGAGTCCTTCAACATCTTCCCAGGCACAATTATCATGATTTATTCCTCTCAATTATATTCATGCTCATAGGCTTCAAGATGATAGGATTTTGGGGAAAGTTGGGTTGTCGTGCCTCTTTTGATCCCAAAGTGGGGATTTTAAAACTAGAAGGGGTAGTTGTTTCCTCTTTTGTCAGGGTTATGTGCTTTCCTACCTGTACTTGGGATCATGGTGTCAATCAGGAGCATCATAGGATCAACCCTCCTTTCTTTAAGATCTCCTCTTGGTTGACTAACATACTTGGGCCCTCTATATTATCTCGAGATTAGACTGACATTAAGACTTTATCGCACTCAAAATGTTTTAGTAGATTAAGAAGCCTAGATCTGTCATTCTTGAAATAATTATTCTAAGAGCTACCCTGAAGACAAAAGTCTAAGAGTCGGGGTAGTGACACAATCCTGGATAATTGGATTCAAAATTTGCCCTTTTAGGATACTTGTGCATGAAGATTTCAGCAAGAATATTGATATACATATACCAAATCAAGACAAAATTTGACAATTAGGCCAAGCAAAATTTGTCAAAATATGTTAAGCGGGACATAATTCAAGTATTTTTAATGCAAAGGCATACCATGTTTGTATGTTCAGACCCTCCCCTAAACTTGTCTTCCACCCTGAACCTAGGGTGTCAAAGGAAGAGGATGATCTAGAATAGGCAGATTATAGGTCATTATGTGCGATTGACCATTCTGAAGCTAGGATCTTCATAGCATATTGTCCTCAGAGATGGTGTAGTAGTCGTCTTGATATTGTTCAATCTTTTAATCTGACGTAGCTAGCATCTACATCCATTAGAGTACGTAAAATCCGCATTCATTTGATAGAGGTTGTTGTTGTGGACATCTATGACATAACTATGATTTTTCAAATTTGATATCAGCTAGAACGTAACGGCCATATATTCTGATCAACTCAGTAATCATGTTGGCTACCTGGGCAGCTTTTTCTTCAATGACATTGTTAGTTGTTTTATGATATTTTGTGCACTTGTTATAGAACATTGTGTCTAAACTATTATAGAAAATGGATGTTTTGTTGACCGTGTCAATTGAAAGTAGTGTCCAATGTCCATCATGCAATATTGGCACAAATATTCATTGAGGAACATTGTACCTTAAGTGCTCGATCAATCGTTGTAGCTTTCCCGATCCCTTTTTGGATATGATATCCCCCACTACGTCGTAAAATGCCATATATACGTTGGATTTATCATCAGCCAGAAGTAACTGGCAAGCTGACATGGCGTTCACAGTCATGTAACCTCCTGTTGTCAGTATGTCGCGGAGGTTAGGGAGGAGGATTTGGATGTTTTCTCATTCAAAAATGATGACTACGTTGTCCTCCCTTGGTTTTAGTGCATCCAAAAGGAATTGGACTTCTTCTACAGATAAGCCATATCATGCTAGCTCATTAAAGTTCTCACAACCATTCATGTCTTCTATTGATTCTGACTTGAAGTTTGTATTCACCTCCACATTTTGAAACTTCATTGCCGACCACGGGCGGCTTCTTAATAGAAGACATGAATTCTTTGTGTTAGATCGTCATAAGAAATCTTGTTAGTGAAATATATTTTGTATATCCCTAGTTGTTCAAAGCCTTATTTCACCCTATGGTATATCCCCAGTTGTTCCAAGGTGTTGACGTCACCATATCTGGTCACCTTGTATTTCTTCATGGTAAATATGCCACACCATATTTCATGGTGCTCTTCATCTCTGGGTACCAGTTGATTGTCAGGTTGTTCTCTTATGCTGGTCTGTGCTGGTTGGCTTGGGATGTTAGAGGATGCAAATGGCTTGAGAGCGGTGGCCTTGACTATTGCCCCTTTCTCAGATGTCTTGGATGCCTTCCTGGGTTTGTCATCATCAACCTCTGACACATGCCTCTTCTTTGGGTTCTGCACCTCCTCAGACGGTGTATATTCGGAGGTTTCTGTTCCTAATTTTCTTTCCTCCTCTTCTGACTCCTCTGGGATTGGCTCGGCTAGGTTCTTTGCTCTATCATCTTTCAGCATAGTCCTGATGCTTTCTGGAGTGGGTTCCCCATGTTGTTCAATGTATCTCGCATGTTCAGCTTTCAGTTTCTCCACTCTCTCTATTTCGTCTGTTGTCATTCATTCTCTCACCTTCTTGGTGTACTCGGACTCATGCACTTCAATCTTGTCATGCTTCACTGTCATCTTATGCTTGTAGATACACTAAGTATCTCTAGCTAGATTAATTAAATGGGTAAAAAGATATGGAAATTTGTTAGGTTATGGATTGGTAGTTTCTAGGTAACAACTTTCTGGTAAAGCAATCAAAGGTAACAACCACTTGTCAAAGTAGAAAAACAACAGCTTATAGAACCAATCAATGGCCTCAACTGATGGTAGAACATGTGATAGAAAGGAAGCATATTGTGGGAGGAATAGTCGGTGGTTCCACTCAACCAATGGTGGATTTAAGGTCGAAGGTTGCTTCTACGTTGAATAGCCAGTGGTCAGAACCGATGGCTGCTCTGATCACGCAAAGGCGACCAACATGCAAAGGTGGAGGGGGAGCAATGGTGAAGAGAGTGGAACAAGTGATAGTTTAGGTGAAGGCATGACAAGAGAAGCAACAATTGATGGATACTTTAGTTAGGTCGAACGATCTGGTGTTGCAGCAAGTGATGGTACCCTTAGACAACGACATGAATAGATGTAGGTGAAGGGACAACCAATGGTTATAGAGGGACAACAACCAATGTCCTGCAAAGACATAGCCTCGGTCGACAGTTAGCGGTCTTCATCGGTGATAAGTCTCGGTCAGAAAGGAAGGGAGGCGCAGAATACAAAGACGACAATGCAAGGTAGGAAAACTTAGGGTCTAGTGTTACCTTATCGTCGGTGTTGGAGTTGCTTTCACTAGATGTCAGCTTCACGGCGGTTCCGGAAGCATCTTTTGGTGCTTGAAGGCATTTGCAGATGGCCTCGCATTGTTCATCAGGGAAAATCACTCTCGGTCGCTCTAGCATCCTTCGCTCTTGCTATTGTGTGATGCTAGGATTAATCTCGGCTTTGGTTTCTTGGTAAATGGAGAAAGTGATTATTCAGTCTCCTTTTATAGGTTTTTGTCATTTGGTCTACCATTGGGTGTTAAGGCACAGTTGTTCGACTTCTTTGACCAACAGTCGATGGCTCAACCGACGGTGGTAGGTGCCTTGAGCATCTGATGGCTCGTCTGCGTCTGACATCTGATGGCTCGCCTACTTCGGTCATCAAATGGCTTAGCAAATGGTGCAAGTGCCTTAAACATCTGATGGCTTGCCGACAGGATCCATAAACCGATGGTGCCCCCACGTTCATCAGTCAATGACCCCACTGCTCTATTGGCTAGTTCCTCTGTGGATGACGCCTAATGGTGGTTTTGTTCAATCATTTGGTGGCGCCACCGCCTTGCCCAACCGATGGTGAGGCAGAGTTGTATCAGTCGGTTGGTCTTCTAGGTGCTAATCGATGGTTGAGATCAACTAATGTCCTTACAAATGTGACTCCTACAATGAAAGACAAGTGCACAGACTTCATTAATTTTATTATATGCAAACTAAACCCTAATAAACAAGTTTGAAACCTTTTTATGGATAAATCTTTTTTTGGTAAAAGTATATTACTCACTAAAGACAAAAGGTACTAGAGTCTTAACCTAACACCTATAAAATACTAATAGTTTATTAAATGAAAAAGTGGATATGAAAGATATAGAGAAAATAGGAAATCCTTTGGTTGCCTCCCAAGAAGCACTAATTTGAAATCTTTAGCTTGACTCTCATTTCTAGCTTCTCATTGTTCTTTATCTAGAGTAGGTCTGGCTCTTTTAAGTCCAGTTCTGATCTTCTTATGAAAGCTTTATCTTCATAATATATTTTGAATATGTGCCCATTCACCTTAAAAGTACCAGTCTTTTCACTAGTTATCTCCATCATCCCAGATGGATAGATCTTGACAACAGGGAATGAGCCAGACCATCTAGACCTGATTTTTCTTGAGAATAATCTAATCCTCAAGATAAATAGCAGGACCTTGTCCCCTTCTGACACATCTTTGTTCTATATGTGGGCATCATGCTACACCTTTGTTCTCTGCTTGTAGATATGAGCATTCTCATAGGAGAGTAACCTCATGTCCTCAAGCTCATGTAGTTGTAGGTACCGCTTCTTCCCTTCCTTGTCAAGATCCATATTCAAAAACTTGATGACCCATAGGCTCTATTCTCTAGTTCCATTGGCAAATGACATGACTTACTTTATATGAGCCTATAGGGAGTAGTCCTTGTTGGTGTCCTGTATGAAATCATGTAGGCCCATAATGTGTCGTCAAGTTTCATAGACCAGTCCTTGCGGGTCTTATCAACATTTTTTTCTAAAATCTCTTTAATTTGCCGATTGGATACTTCAACTTGGTCTGACGTCTGTGGGTGGTAAGGTGTTGCAACCTTATGTTTGAATCCATACTTCTTCAACAGTGCTTCAAACTATCTTTCCCCAAAATGGGATCCCCCTTGCTAATGAAGGTGCGTTGGACTCCAAATCTAGGACAAATAGTCTTCTCAAATAGTCTAATGCAGCCTTAGCATCGCAAGTGGGGGTTGCCACAACTTCCACACACTTGGAAACATAATCAACATGTACTAGTATGTATTGGTTTCCCTTTGAGGAAGGGAATGACCCCATGTAGTCTACTCCCCAGAAATAAAAAAAATCTCCACTTCTACCCAATTAAACATCGATATCTCATTCCTTTTAGTGATGTTTCCGACAAGCTGGCATTCTTTGTAGCATTTGACAAAAGCCATAGCATCTTTAAAAAGGGTTGGCCAATAAAAGCATGACTACAAGACTTTATCTACAATCCTTTCTCCTCTATGGTGTCCATTGTAGGGTGAAGAATGATACTCTATCAAAATTTGAGGCACTTCTTCTTTCGGCACGCACCGGCGATACAAGTTGTCTGAACATCTCTTGAATAGAAGTGGATCATCCCAGTAGTAGTTCTTCAAATCAGAGAACAACTTCTTATTTTGGTAATATGTTATATCAGGAGGAAGTTGTTGGCAGGCGAAATAGTTACAAATATCAACGAACCAAGGTAGGTTAGGTTTGACAGACCTTGCCAACATGAGGGCTTCATCAGCATAATTTTCATTGACTGGTATCTGATTTTCCTTCGTGACCACTATTCTTGAGAGATGGTAGGCAACCACATTCTCTGTTCTTTCTTATCGATAATCTCATGGGTCGAACTCTTACAACAAAAGGACCCAGTATAATGACCTCGACTTCGTATCTTTCTTTTGCATTAGGTAATTTTTTGCCCCATGATCTGTATAGACCTTCACTTTTGAATCTATCAAATAAGATCTGAATTTGTCAAAAGCAAACATGATAGCCAACACTTTTTTTTCTGTGGTTGTGTAGTTGACTTGAGCCTCGTTGAGAGTTCGACTGGTGTAATAGATCGTGTGATGATTATTATCTTTTCTTTGTCCAAAGACAACTCCAATGGCATAGCCATTGGCATCACACATGATATCAAAGGGGAGCTCCCAATCAGGTGCTTGCATGATCAGGGTAGTAGTCAAAGCATTCTTTAGGACATTAAATGCTTCAAGACCCTTATCAGAAAAATTGAACTTTGCATCCTTTACCAACAGGTTAGACAAGGGCTTGGCTATTTTAGAGAAGTCCTTAATGAATCTTCCGTAATACCATTCATGTCCTAGGAAACCTCTCACCCTCGTTAGTGATTATGGAGGTGGGAGTTTGGATATAGCCTAAATTTTTCTTAGATCGGCCTCTATTCCTTTCTTGGAGATTTTATGCCCCAACACTATACCATTTTGTACCATGAAATGACATTTCTCCCAATTCAAAACCAAGTGTTTCTCTGTACAGCATTGCAGAACCAGGGAGAGATTCTTAAGGCATACCTTGAAATATGTTCCATATACAGAAAAGTCGTCAATGAAAACTTTCATTATGTCTTCTAAGAAATCAAAGAACATGGAAATCATACATCTTTGGAAAGTTGTGGGTGCATTACATAACCCAAACGACATCCTACGAAAGGTATATGTGTCGTAAATACAGGTGAACGTAGTCTTTTCCTGATCATTAGGGTGAATTGATACCTGATAAAATCCCGAAAATCTATCCAAAAAATAGTAATATGCATGATATGACAATCTTTCTAGGACTTGATCAATGAAGGATAGAGGGAAATGGTCCTTTCTTGTAGTAGCATTCAAATTTTGATAATCGATGCACATATGCCAACCTGTTATGATTTGTGTTGCTACTTCGTCTCTACTCACTAGTACAGATACCACTTTTAATGTCGATTTTCAAGCAACACCCAAGTGGGTGTCACTAAAGGTAGAATCATACAACATCAGTTCTAGAACCGACGACATAGATCTGACCCCGATTGCAACCAAAAAAAGAAACGACACCATTAGGACCATAGGTGTCGGTTATGTATTAGAAAACCGACGCCTATCACCATAGCGTGAAAAAAAAATTGGGTATAGTCATTGATTTTACATTATGTAACCGACGCTTATCTCCATGTTCAAACAAAAAAGTGGCCCCAGGTTAGAGCATACATGTCGATTTCCTATACTTAACTAACGCAGTTGACATTGGGTGACGTTTTTTTAAATAACTGACGACTATGTATTGGTTTTTTTATTATTAGTTTGCAAGCTTGCTATCTGGCTGGTCAGCAAGATGCAGATGCAAAACCTGCAGTTCAGTTCTGAACTACAGGTTTACATCATCCTTTGATTTCAGCTAAATAATAGGACACAAACATGCAATAATACAAGATGATCAAGATTATATACATCATGTGATTCACACACATGTATAAACACAATTAATTCATTCACGTGATTCACACACATGTAGAAACACACAGTACCATTCATTCAACTATTTTCACATTCACACACATGTAGAAACCTACAGTTGCATTCATTCAACCATTTTCACGTTCACATACATGCACAAATATATAGTTCCATTCATTCAACTATTTTCACATTCACACACATGTAGTAGCACATTCATTCATTCATCTTCACATTCACACACATGTATATAGATCAAATTTCAATATGACAATTCAAAAAAGTCATTCACACATGTACATATAAGCTTGTCTTTCAAAGTTTAGCAATGTCATCAAATACTTAAATAATCATGACATCAAAGTTTAGAAATGCCATTATTTGTCATCATCACTACCCCAATAAAAAATTGCCTCCCTTTCAAAGGCTTTTGCCCATTGTTCTCTTATGTCATCTAATTGTTCAATCATATAGGGATCACATACATCTAATAACTTTTCTCCTGTAGTGAAGTCACTAGTTTTAAACACCTGCAAAGAGAGTGACGTATATATACATATATAATTGATAAGTTTGATTTTCATATTATCTAATGAGACTATACTATATATGATGATCAAGAATATATAATACATGTTGTATGTTTTTTATTTCTTTTATAGCATATCTGACAATTAGGTCCATATACTGCATCACGTAGTATGCACATGCCCAGTCGTTGTCTTGTACTGCATACTATAAATTTCATCATACAAAATGTTAATAAATAAAAATAAGCATAGTTCACATAAATAATATATGAATTGGAGTCATGAAACTACTTTCACATTCTCCCAGACTAACGATTTCTTTTGCTTGTCCATGTCTCTTCTAGCTATTTTGAAATCTTTTAAATCCCTACACATTAATGTAACACATTAAATTACATTACTAAATAGTAATGTTATAATATATTTTAACGGATATAAATATAAAAAAAATTCTCACGTGAATAATGGCCTTTTCATTGTGTGTCCCGAACTGTCTAATTCCTTCCCCTTAGGGTCTAGATAATAAACAGTCAACATCTTGGGGACAACAACTAGTAACTCCCAATTCTTACCACTAGAGATAATAAATTTAAAAATATATAACTCAAAATCCACAATAAAATGTAATTTTCTTAAGTCCAAATATAAGAAAAGTAAACTTACTCAACATTGAATGGAGCTATTATCACACTCTTCTTTGCTTTACCAAAATATTTAAAAGTGATAGAGCAATATAAGGTAACTGATGAAGGGTCTTTATGTACACGACTGATCAAGGATTGAATTAGAAATCCCACATGGGTAAATGAAAAATCTATACAGACTCTATGTAAGTGGTTGCAAAACATAAATTATGTATGCATTAATATATAAGAAAATAGACCACAATATATAAAACAAGGTATATAGATATATAACTAAGATCTCACCATATCCATAGTTCTACCATAGATGTATTCAGTCAAGCATAAGTAAAGAACTCCAAAATATCTTGTATAAATACATTATTATCATATGCTTGGCCTGCAGCCTCCTCCTTGATAGAAACAATCATAGGACAATTTTTGGGATGCTCGCATATCCATATTTCCATACCCCTGCAGTAAGGACCTAACGAGTTGTATAGATCCTTTGCAAGCCAACCGGGTGATTCACGAAGAGGTGGAGGTGGAGGAGGACGAGCTATAGTGGGTTTCTTCCCTTTGTCATGTATATATAATTTTATATAAATTGTCATGTATATACATATATACTTTCTTAATGCAATGTAAATTTACCATACATGATCGGTATAGATGACATCCATTTCGGGCCACAAGATCACTCCACCTTCTGCTTCATCAAGTGTGTCAGCATCTGGGTGGGCATATGGAAATAGATGCTACCTCCAAGTAGCTAACACAAGCCTCGAGTTCACACGAACCGCACCATCGGGTATTGGAGTGCCATGAATCATGTGCCCTGGAAAGCGTGGGTAGGCCTCACCCTCTACAATGACAAATTCTTTCTATTTTAGATGGCATGGCTTCAAACCCTACAAATTTACATAGAGTATGTTATATACATAAATAAACCTATCATTTTGAAAAGACTAGCTACTATGTCACTAAAATACTTATAACAGATGTGCTAGGTGGTGGGTCTATAGGATTACTCCCAACCACCTCTACAGGATCACTCCCAACCACCTCTATCATAGGGGAAGAGCGGCATGCCACATGTACTATCAGAGTGGCAGACTGAGATGCCTACTACTTGCTCAATGCTTCCTGGACTCTCTTATCAAGTAACTCGTCTACTCTTTTATCAACTAACTAATCTACTTATACATGGCCAAAAGAAATGTTTTTTTATTCATGAATTCCCTTTCCAATAACATTCTAGAAAAGAATAGGTTACCTCAGCTTTTGAAATTCCCCTTTTTGGACATGTTTGCATTCTGATGGCCCAAAGAACACTCTTAGGCCCACTCCAGCCCTTGTAGCCCTAACACATCCAGGATGCTTTGGGTTACTGAGAGAAATTGTCAATTCATCCCTTATGCCCTCAGGGATGAATGAGCCTTTCTTCCTCTACTCGTGAAGCTCTCACTAATCATCATCAATAGAAATTGGTAAGTCAACATACCCGCTAATCATCATCAATAGAAATTGGTAAGTCAACATAATAATCATCAATACTAATTGCTTTGAGAATTGAATTTTACCATTTTTGCAGCCACCTTAACATTTGCAGGGTTGGCTATATCTCCTTTTTTGTTTTGCCTCCCAGCTATCCACATATCATGGTGATGCAGAGGTGCGGGAGTAATAGTAGAGGACTCACCAGTCTTAGTATTAGGAGCAGTAGGCTGCTGAATGGAAGACATCTGTAGTTTTTGGTGAAGAGCTGCATAGCCACTTGGACCCATCGTGTGGTCATGCACATTCAGTGCATGCCTTGCTCTTTGAGCATTGCTCAAAACCTTGTTAGTAATCACATTGAATTGGTTAGTAACAATCAAGGTCAATTGTGAATATGTGAATTCATAAGAATGTATATTAATTAAATTGGGAGTGATGCTTAATACCTTGAATTCATCAGTATTTCTCTTGGAAACAAAAGCATTCCACTCAGTCGAGTCTAGGTAGTTCCATTGCTCAAGGGTTGGCTTCTTCCTCTTATCAGCATCTCTTATGTATTGTCGATTGAGAGTTGTCCTATAGTTCCTTAGGACCCTCCCATAGCATTGCATCGGTTTTTTATGATGTAGGCTTTCATCCAGTTCAAATATACTCTACACATTTTAATATATTTAATAGAGTATTCTAAAAAATAGAATTGTAAATAACTTTAAAAATAGAATTAGAAATGATAATATCTCAAACATAGTTCTTTCCATACTAAGCCTTTCTCCGCTTTATAAATTGTTATCAATTAACATTCCTCTAATATTGAGATCTTTTATCAATTAAAAAATAAAAACATGCCTCTTATATTGAGATCTTTTATCAATTAGCATTCCTTCAGTGTGATCTCCAAGCACATTTTGGTGTTGGCAACCCAACTAAGAATGGACTCGAGTCATCATACTTATTATAGTAGTCTTCTTCATCTATAGGATCTTCAATGAATTGTCTTTTATCATGAGGAACAACTGAGCATTTTTCATTTACAAGATCATCGATATAAAATACTTGTTTTTCCTGTGATGCTAATATGAATGGTTCACCCTTCTCACCAATCTTTTTAAAATTCACTAATGTGAAACCCAATTCATCCACTATAACTCCTTTGGTGTTATCAACCCAATTACACTTAAAGAGCAGAATTCTTAAATCTACATAATCAAACTCCCATATGTCTTCAATGACACTGTAATATGACATTTTAGCTTCACGTGGGCTCTTATCTTTCAGACTAGAAAAAAACAATGAAGATGCTTGAAGGGTGACCCCACTATTTTGGATGACACTCTTATCATCTTGATACTTTATGTAATATGAGAACCCATTTATGTCAAACCCTTCATAATACATAACATTCCTTTTTTTTATTTAAAGGTGAGTCATTTGATATTTTTAGCAATACTATTTGGTGTTTGAGATAGTTGGTGTAAGACTTTATCTTCAAACCACTTAATAAATATCTTGTTATGCTTTCTAGCAAGTCACATTGAATTGGCCTGAGGATATTGTTTCTTGATGAAATTGGCATGTTTAGTGATATAAACACTCACTTCGTCGATGTTGTGTAAAATATACAAGTGAGCTTGTTCCAACAGCTCATGACTGATTACTTTCATCTGTGATCCTAAAATCCCTTTTCCAGAATACTCGTCAATATTTTTATCATTTACAAGATCGTCATTATCACTTAGAAAGTCATTGCAAAAATCTATAACCTCTCTCACCACATAACCCTCAATAATACTCCCTTTCAGACGATAACGATTTCGAACATCACCTTTTAAAATGCTCATGCATTGTTCAAAAGGATACATCCAATGTAAGAAAATTGGTCCCAATATTTTCACTGCCCTGGTCAAGTGGACAACAAGATGTACCATGATATTAAAGAATGAAGGAGGAAAATACATCTCAAGCTGACATATGGTAACACCCACTATTCTTTGCAACTTATCGAGATTCTCAGGATCAATAACTTTACTGCATAGACTATTGAAGAAGAAACAAAGTCTAGTGATTTCAAACCTTACATGCTTTGACAGTATAGATCGAATGGCCATGGGCAATATTTGTTGCATTAGAGTGTGACAATCATGAGATTTAAGACCTATCATCTTCATATCTTTCATTGATATCAATCTATGAATGTTGGAAGAGTAACCCTGTGGTACCTTAACATTAACCAAGCACTCACAAAAAGCTTTCTTCTCCTTTCTAAACAACGTGTAATAAGTAGGAGGTAAATATGTTCTCTGATCAGTACTAACTACTTCTGTTAAATTTGTCCTTGTTCCCATTTCACGTAGGTCCATTCTGGATTTGATCCCATCTTTAGTCTTACCTGGTATATTCAATAGAGTACCAATGACGCTATCACATACATTTTTTTCTCAACATACATGACATTGATACAATCCCTAACTGCCAAAGAACTCCAATAAGGAAGATCCCAAAATATTAACTTCTTCTTGAATAAAGATTTGTCACTTTGTGTGGGCATGGTACATTGTGATCTCTTACCAAATTCATTGACAAAGTCTTTTACTCTATCATAAACCACCTCCCCTGGTATAGGTTTAGGCACACTCTGTTCCTCATTCCATCCATTGAACGCTTTGCGCAACCGTCGGTACAGATGGAATTTTGGAAGAAACCTTCAATGACCAAGATATACAGTCTTACCACCATGTTTTAGTCATATTGAATCAGTGTTCTCTTCACATATAGGACACACTTTAGATCCTTTTACACTGTATCCAGACAAATTCTCATATGCTGGAAAGTCATTAAAAGTGCAAAACAACATAGCATGCAAACGAAATGTTTCTCTACGTGAAGCATCATAGGTCATCACACCTTCACCCCAGAGTTTCTTTAAGTCATCAATCATAGGTTCAAGATAAACGTCGATGTCATTTCCAGGTTGTTTAAGGCCTGATATCAACAACGACAACAGAACATACTTATTTTTCATACACAATCAGGGAGGAAGATTGTATATAACAAGCATAACAGGCCAAGTGCTACATTGACTGCTCAATGTCCCGTATGGATTCATCCCATCGGTACAAAGCCCAAGTCTTAGATTCCTGACTTCTTCACCAAATTTAGGGTACAATAAATCAATCTTCTTCCACTGTGGGGAACCAGACGCATGTCATGGGATCCCATCATTATTTTTCTTAACCTCTACATGCCACCTCAAATTCTTCGCATCCATCGGATTGGCAAACAAGCACTAAAACCATGGTATTATAGATAGATACCACATCACCTTGGCAGAAGAACCTATTTTAGACTTCCCCGAAGTCGTCATTTTATACCTTGACGCCCCACATTTTGGACAATCTTTTAAATCCACATAGTCCTTTTAAAATAATACACAATCATTCAGGCATGTGTGTATCTTCTTAGCCTCCATTCCCATTGGACACAATAATTTCTTTAACTCCTATGTTGAGATTTCAAGTTTGTTTCCTTCAGGAATAATTTCTTTCAACAAAGACAACAATGACGTGAAGCTTTTGTCGCTCCATCTATTGTTAGCCTTCAACTTATACAATCTCAACACAACGCTAAGCTTCATAAACTTAGTACAACCTGTGTATAATGGTTTCTCAGCTTCATGCACAATGTTCCTAACCATGGGAGGTGGATCGGTGTGCTCTACCCCATAACTATCTATCATCTCATCAATGATGTCTATTGGAACCGATTCGTTCATATCTACGTCATCAGAGGCAATTTCTTCTTCCACGCAAGCACTGCTATCGACATCTATTGATTTCAAGTTTGAAATCTCTCCATGCCAGTACCATTCTGTATAGCCTTGTACAATCATGTTGCACATGACATGAATTTTGATTTCATCACCAGTGTTGACTTTCAAGTTGTTATTGCAATGCCTACATGGACATTAGAATCTATCTTCAGGTTGTTTCCTATGATCCTCTACAAATCTAATAAACTAATCAAGACCAATAATAAACTCTGGGGGTGCAACAATTTGTAATGGACATCCATGATCTATCCATTCTATGATCAAAGAGAAAACAAGTATATATTAGGGTTTAGGGATTACATATTAAGTTAAGGATTTATAGATAGAATATTATTAGAGTTTTATTGTTTTAGATTTAGGGATAAATATTTAAAGATTAGGTTTTAGCGTTAAAATATTAGGGTTTAGGGTTAAAAGATTAGATTTTAGGGTCTTATATATATAATAAATGTGTACCCCCTATCCCATTCTTGAACACCTAATCTCACTAGTAAGTGTATAATGTGTATTGGGTTTTCAAGAAAATTTCGACAGCATTTCCCCGCTATTATCCAAGTACACCGATGTGCATGGGAAAATGCACACCAACATATGTACTTAGAGAACAAACGGGGAAGTGCTGAGGAAACATTATGAAAACCAAATATACATTATACACTTACATCCTAAGTGAGATTAAGTGTTCAAGAACAGTCTGAAACCGGTGACTATCCACGATTTACTCCTAATGAGTAAATCTCAGATGGGTTTCTAGGCCAACGGATAATAGGGAAAATAAGGTTAAGGTTTATCAAGACATGTTAGATCTTAGAAACATCACATATTTATTGATATCCAACATAATTAAACACGCCAAGTATTTATCAATAAAACATTCAATTTTATCAATGCCCCCAAACATACAAACACTTATTATCCAAATTGAACAATGCACCCAAGTAGTTTCTTCAATTCAAAATTAAAACCCTAGTTACATTTCATCATTCAATTTTAGAAGTATTTTGACCTCATATAATTAAGAAGCATTTTGAATCAATGTATCATTAAGAACTAACTAATTTATCATTAGGCATATTTATCGTCAATCAAATGTGAATAATATATTGCAAATATCATTGATAGAGAGAGGGAAGACAATCACCTTGAATAGTAGAGCAATAGGACTGAGAAGAGAGCTCCTCTTTTGGGGGAGGGTGGAGTCAGTATTGGTCTTGGGCGGAGGCTGGCGAACTCAGTAGCTGGAGGGGGTTAACAGAGTTGCAGTGGAGGAGGCAAAGTGGTGGCCAACTCAGCAGCTGGAGGGGGTTAACAGAGTTGCAGTGGAGGAGGCAAGGTGGCGGTCAACTCAGTAGCTAGAGGAAGTCGATAGAGTGGTGGCAACCAACTGAGCAGCTAGAGCTAGGCAGACAGCAATGATGGTGGTTCCGACGTCTTCCCAAGCTCTGATGTCCTCTCAAGCGAGCAAAGGGGAGCAATGACAGTGGCAATGGCTAGAGGAAGAGCAGCGGCCGACGAGCAACGAAGAAGCAGTGGTGGAGGGGAAAATCACTAGAGAGACCTAGCTCAATCGCAATGAAATAGAGAAGATGAAGAGTCTGTTTCGCACGAGTGGTATTAAGTTCACTTTGGTCATTGGTTATTTGAAAAAACTAATGCCTAATACCAATACGTGTCGATCACACGTGAAAAAACAACAACTAAGTGTAATTTTAAACAAAAAAAATTGTACCCGGTTAGGGTTTTAATCGTCAATTTCTAGGTACACAACTGACATCTATTAACAAATCACAACAAAAATTTTTGTTACCATAGTTGTCGGTTGCCTAACCAAAACTAATGCCGAAGAAGTATATTGGGGGGATATTTTCGTGGGGACAACGCGTGAAAACACCTAGTCATTGATTCATTGAGAAAAACCGACGACTAATAAGGGAATAAATTTTGTTTCACAAAGGGTGATTAGTCATCGGTTGCTAACGAAGAACCGAAGATTAATAAGGGATATAAAAATTTGCGGGACCATGACGTGAAACATTTGTCATCGGTTTCTGCACAACTGACGCCATATTAAATTTTTTGGAGGCAAATTTTTTCCTTAGAAAATTGTATTTTGTGGGTAATTTTAGTCGTCGATTTTTTTGGCAAACAAACCGAAATTACACTAAAAACTCTACATGTGTCTTTTGTAAATCGGACATACTTCACATATTGGTGACGGTTGTAGTATTTCACCGACGTCGTTGATTTATGGCATCAGTTGTTTATGTGTAACCGACACCATCAAATGTGACGTTATATATCATTTCTATACTAGTGATTCTCACCCCTTAAGACTGTCATTCCACCTTTCTTTGGTACTACATGAATTAGGCGTACCTAATTGTTGTCACTTATAGGGTATATGATTAGGACATCTCTCAACTTGATTACTTCCTTCTTGACCACCTCCTTGAGCATCTGATTCACCTTTCTTAGTGGTTGAGCTAGAGGTTTGGCAGTATCTTCCAGACTTATGTGGTGCATGCATAGGGCTGGGCTCAGACCCTTAATATCTTCCACAGAGTATCCTATAGCTTTCCTTCAAAGTTTGATTTCCTATAAGAGATTATCCATTTATTCATCTGTCAAGTCTGAGTTGACTATTACTAGATTTCTTTCTTCATCATAAAGGAATCCGTACTTCAAGCCTTCAGGGAGTGGCTTCAATTTCATCTTAGGTTTAGGTGCTTCATCCTCTTCAGGAGTTTTCTCTAGTGATTCATACTTTACTGTATCAAAAGTTATCTCCTCTTCGTCACTAAATTCATTCTCTGGTGGATTTAGATAGTCTAGGATTTCCACCACCTCAGGATCTTCTAAAGTGGGGTTTGGATTGTTCAAGGCCCGTATGAGTGGATCGACAATAGCCTTGTCCTCTTGCACTTCTTCACAGTACTAGTTATAACTATCCATGAAATTGACTGACTCAAATAGAGAGGGTCCTCTCATAGCGTCTTGGGCATGAAAATCTATGTGGTCATTCCCAACATGAAGAGTGATGATCTCTTCTTCCACATCAATCAGTACTCTATCTGTGGCAAGGAAAGGCCTTCCAAATATCATGGGGCATGTCGGGTCCTCAACCGTGTCTATTACCACTATATCACATGATATAAAGAATTGCTAATGAAAATTGGGACATTTTCCACTATCCACGCTAGTTTGGTGAACGTGTGATCAACTAACTCAATCCTCATTCTAGTCTTACCATACCTAGTAGTCTGAGCCTTTGAGATAAGGAAAGAGGCATTAGACTTATGCTTGCTCCCAAGTTGGCTAACCCTTTTCTCTTCACAGTGTCCTCGACACATAAGGGAATATTGAATGCTCCTGGATCCTTCTTCTTTGTAGGTAACTCGGCTTGGATAAAGGCACTTGACATCTTGGCCAGTTGCATTGTCTCGATGTTGTCTGCTCTCCTTTTTGTGATAAGATCTTTGAAGAATTTATCATATGTAGGAATCTCTTCGATTGCATTTAGAAACGGAATATCCATGTGTAATTTCTTTATTGCCTCCATAAACTTCTCATATCTTTTCTTCAAATGATCCTTAATCAGTTTTTAGGGAAATGGAACTCTTGGGGCATAGGGATTTCTTTGTATAAAGACATCTTCGATAGGATCTGGTTTCTTAATCTCTGCATTGTTCTTTTCCTGATCCTTTCCCTTACCCCTATCCTTCTTCATGGGTTCTCCTTCTCAGACTCTTCTTATACAATTACTATTTCAGGTTGTGGCTCATTATCATTTCTTTCCTCTGTGGTGTCTTTGGTACCAAAACCTTCTACTGTCCTCCCAGATCGATGGGTAGCCATCTTTGCTTGCTCAATGTTGGATAGTATCTTCCCTTATGGATTCATCATGAGCTCAGAAAGTTGTGTGAGCTGCTGGTCAATCAATATCTGATGAGTCTACATGTCTAGCATGTGGGTCTGCACAGTACTCAAGACACCATTGTTTGTTATGGCACTTTGAATAGATTGTTCATTAACAGTTGCATGTATTTTTGTGAATTAGAAGAGCTCTGGCACCATGTCGGGTTTACTGTTATTTTTTCTCTTACCTTGACCTTGTTTTTGGTTCTGCCTGTTTGTATTCTTGTTTTGATATTGGCCTTAACTTTCTCCTTGGCCTTGATAATTTTCCATATTCGGTTAGTAAGTTGCAGTTTTAGTGTATTGAGTTTGTCCACCTATTTTTTTGAATCCTGCTGGTGTCTTAGACAAACAGCCCATTTGATGAGAACTCTCGACAGAATCCTTGTTTCCATAATTAAAGATAGGGTGATATGGTCTTTTAAAATTTGCATTGGAGACATTCTTTGTCTCTTCTTCTTCGTCGCTTTCTTCACTATCTTTGGGCCGTGTGTAAATGCATTTATCGACTTTGTGACCTACTTCACCGCATGTGACACATTTCATTACCTTCTCAATGGATTTCTTACCTTTGCCTCCAGAGTCCTTCAATTGTTTGACATCTTTAGCAATCTTTGGATCTCGGCAGTTATGTTATCTAGAGCCTTGGCCTCTCTAGAGGGTCCGTCAGAGTTAGCCTTCTTGGCTGAGCCCCTATCACCTCTTTAATATTCCATGCCTTCTTCCAATGTAGCCATGTTATCAATGATTATCATGGTCTTCTTCAGCTTCTTTCCAAGAAAATCACTCCCAGCGATGACATTTAGCAAAGTTCGCTCTATGGGAGTTAGCCCATTATAGAATGTCGTCACAAGAAAACCTTTGTCATAGTTGTGATGGGGACAATCCCTTTGATACTCTTAGAATCACTCCCATGCTTCATGAAGATTCTCTCTAGGTTTTCGCAAGAATTCAGTGATCTTTTACCTATTTCAGATAGTCTTCTCAGTGGGATAGAACTTGGTGACAAAAGCATTTACTAGAGGCCTCCATCCATTTATAGATCGATGAGGTAGGATGAGATACCAGGATAGACCTTTGTCCTCTAGAGAGAAGATGAGTCCCTTACAGTATATAACTTCTTACAACACTCCCCTCATCTTGATGGTGTTGCAGATATTGTTGAAGGCATCAAGATGATGATAAGGACTCTCATTCTTTGAGTTACCTCTGAAAGGCTTATTTTGGATCATTGAGATGACTGCATACTTCAACTCAAAATCAGAAATATCAAATTGTGGGATAATGACTGGACATCTTGAATCATTATTTCTTGTTGCAACCACTCTCTAAGTGACTTATCTTCTTCATCATCCTCTTTGTCACTGTTATGGTTGTTATGTTCACGATCACGATGAGTCCATCAATGTTTTCTATTACGGTGGTGGCGGTGTTCATGATGATTCTGATCCTGTTCATCTCATTCCATGCAATCATCTTCACGCCACTCTTAACAATCTTTGTCCTCATGATGATGACCATCCGAGTGACGTTCCTCACATTCTTCTTCAGTTTCTAGAGGTACTCTTGCATTCTCATCTTCTCTAGAATGCCCTCCTTCTCTATGAGGTGGCATGTTGATGCAGGAGGAAAGAAAGTTGATGGTCACAATATGTCTCTCTTCAAGCTACCTAAATAGTTTGCACAGTCAAGTTAGAAAACTGAACATGTATAACAAAATATTCTAAGCAATCAAGATACTACATGTTTAGAATTTTGTGTAGTCAAGCTTATTGCTAAGCTTGAGGCATGGGTGTATGGTGAGTAGACTCATGTTCTTAACTGTATCATTTTGCTTATCCAAAAAGTTGACCAGCCTAAATTGCACGTCCAAAATGGAGCAAATCTAGAGTAATCAGACTCTTATATTAATAACCTGACTCTCAGGCCCTCACAACTATTATACAGGGTCGAATATAGTAGATCAAGGTCAAACCATAGGGACAAGGTTGGTATGTGTTAAGAATGTAGAACCTTAGACTCGAATGCACCAAACTAAGGGGTAGATTAAAATGGTGTTCGATATGGAACGATGTTACTCCAAATAAAGTAAGAAAAGCAAAGGTAAGAAAATAAAATAAGAGAATAAGATCAAACAAGAAAGATGTAACCAAAGTATGGATGGGAACCTAGGTTGGGTTTCACCTACTAAGATCTCTCACCAACATGCAATACTCACACCCCTTTTTCCATCCCTAGCAAGATTATAAGCAATCGTCATGTATGTCTATTCCCTCCTCTCTCAAGCTTAGGATAGATCTAGATTATAAGGTAGTCTCTCTCTCGAGATGGCAAACAAAAAATCACAAAGAAAAGCATATGATCATTAGATTTAGTCCAACATTTTCATGCATTCATGCAACTCCATAACACTTAGATAGGACTAATACTACTCTTTCGAGGCATTAACAATCATACATCACAAGATGGTAGCTAATCATCCAAGTGTAGCATTAAGAATAAGAGTATGGAGATAATCTTTGCTAGGAGAATATATATTCAAATGGATGCAAGTATATACATGTTGGGAGAACCATAGTGGCTACTCCCAACCCGTGCTATGAGTTTATCCACTCATTAGTATGAGCAACATTTTAGATTTACAAATGAAAGGAGACATGGAGTGTTGTGGGAAGAGAGAGATCTAGAGTAAGGAGAAAAGGAATGTCAAAGCAGGGGACCGGAGGATACCCCGATGGTGACCAGACAATGGCCACAACCAATGGCCTTGTTATATTTCTTACAGACAAAGGCAGTAGTGCAGGTGGTCTTATCTCCTTCTTCTTCCTCCTTTCATTGAAAGAGGGACTCAGAAGCAGGTTGGGGTGAGCAAGCAGAGGTCCTGGAGAAGGGTCAGTGGACTCTCATCCGGCGACTCCACATCTAGTCTATAGCACGAGGATGAAGACAATGTGCAACCTTCATACGTAGCTAGGCATCATCTTGGGGTCCTTTACTTGGCCCCATGCCTTCCAGGTACCATCCTCGGGGCACGTGCTTAACAATCCCAAGTATAGTGCTTGTGAGAGCCGCCATGGGGAGGTGGTCATTGGGTGAAGAACATTCACAGGTCACTGAATGGTGGGGATAGGTGGACCTTTAGATGTTGGTTGCAGATGCTTTACCAGATGATGCCCATAGGATCACCATCAGATGATGGTAGCAGGAGCACCATCAGATGATGGCAACAGACAGGCCACCGAGTGATGGTAGTAGGAGTGACATTGGATGATGGCAGTAGACGGGCCACTGGGTTATGGTCATCTAGAGACCATCATTTGTCATCTAATTGCATTCCTATTATCATGCCACCAGGAAGTGCCCATAGGTGAGCCACCGGGTGGCACTTGGTGGTGATGGACCAATGGCAACAACCATCAGATGTCGTCTGGTGGAGGTCTTGTATTCCTTTAGCAATTCACTTCTTGTCATTGTTAAACAAATGTATGTGACATCATTGCCATACTCAAAATAGGGTAAACAAAGTATACTTAAGTATGAGGGAAGTGAATATAAAATTGCCTAATAGAAGGGAAATAAAGATAAAAATAAGGCATATAATATCCGCAAAATTGGATATTATCACCAAGCAAACATATAAGCAATATAGGACTGTAGAAACTCTTGGAAAAGCAAGATTAACTAACATTAGATGAAAATCTAGAGTTCACATGAGTAATAGCATGAAATCTAGTCTCCCATGCCCAAGAAAGAGAGTTTTACTCACACATTATGTAGAAACACAAGCAAAAGTCACAATTTTTAGTATTTCCCATGATTATAGAGAAGAAAAGCTAAGAGAAACCAAAGAGTAAAGTGGAAGGAGTAAAACTCCAACTTTAAGGAAAACATTCCACCATTGCAGTTGCTCCAACTTAGAATTTCTTCCCTTTCGAGAAGCTTGGTCAGAGTAGAGAAGCTCCGCTGCACCCTTGGAGAAGAAAAGAGAAGAAAATGATGAAGAATGAAGGTTCTTTACCAAGAAACCTCTTCTTATTCCCCAAAATCACCTCTCTCTTGCTCTGCAACTTCCTATGGTTATCAAGTGTTTCAAAATTATGAGAGATAACTGCCCCATCCCAGTGTTTTCCTATTTGAAATGAGAGACAATTGCTTTTTAAATTTGCAGAAACTTAACGTAACATGTCGTGTTTGAGACTCAACATGTCATGTTGTTGTGTATAATTGTGGATCAGTTGCCATACTGAGAGGGGCCATGTTGTGTCTGCCAAGACACATGTCGTGTCACTGTAACTTGAAGAAATCTTGAGTGGAGGCTGATTGGGTTGGACATGACGTGTGGTACTTAACACACGACATATAAGATGAAAAAACTTGGAAATGTAGCTTTTGATGGCACAGACACAGTGTGTTTGAATAGCAACACAGTGTGTCTACACTTTTTAGTTATAGCTGCAACTATCTAGAAACTTGTATGCCATGTGGTAACTAACACATGTCGTGCACTCTTCAAAGTCTTCAATATCATCTCTATTAAGCATGAAAACTCCTTAGGGATCCAACTGAGGTCAGATTTGGGTTGGATTAGGTCCCATTCATCATCTTAATTGTGTTCCTACGATCTCAAACATGCAATGAGTAAAACAACTAAAAATATGGCAAGTAAAGTATGATTAGAGGCTAAATGGATAGAAAAATGGACTGAATTTGTGTGTGAAAATGAGAAAAAGCATGTATAAAATGTGCACAACAAATCCCCCCTAAGCTTGAACTATTGCTTGTCCCCAAGCAAAAAGAGCATAGAAGCACAAATGAAGGAATTGTCAAGTTCATACATGAATCAAATGAAATGAAAGATGTGTATAAGACCAAACCAACCATGATCAACATGTTTATACTCATAGCCATCAATTCAAATTAAACACTCAAGAAAGATACTTTTAGTTCATTAGGGGTGGTCACAATTTGATGAACCAATCAACTAAATAACATTCAGTAGAATTTGGATGACCAATCCAAACAGTTAGTGAATGTGCAACTCAAGATCTCATCTATTAAGAATACAAAAGATGAAATCTTAGTTAAAATTAACAATTTTAGATGTACTCTCCTTCTTCCCCAAAAAAGATATGACAATGGATTATGGGTTCTGATACTCGGCTGCTAATGTAGGCTTATGCACACGTGGAGTGCCAGTTGGGGTATTTTACCCTCTTTTGAAGCATACCACTTAACCATCATGTCCATATTAGACTTACACTAAGCTAGCATGATGTGTGGGCAGTTTATCTATATTATTTGGGGTATGAGGATGAAATAAGCCAAAAGAAATTTTAAAAAAATTCCACAACATAGGAGAGTCAACTAAATTGCAACATTAGCTAGATTTCATTCATTTGTTTTGATTTTTTTATTGAAAGAATGGTAGAAAATGAACTAAGACCTTGGAAAGGACATCCCCTATTCTAAATGATGCTATAAAGTTCATTTACCCATAAAATTGAAACCATTACATGTTTTAAACAATCAAGGATGTCAAAGATTAATGTTTAGTCTGGAAGCATAAACCAAATTTAAGCATATGTTGATGGCTAAAAGGTTTCATTTGATTAATGCATGTCTTTCACAATTTCTCCAAATGATAAAAGAGGACGGTCAATTAAGCATGGGAGTTCAATCCACATACAAAAGATAAGCCTCATATTATACTGTATTTGCCATAAGAAGCAGAAAGGAAAACAACAACTAAGAAAATGATGATAAAAGGGAAATAAAACTAAGCTATACTACACTACCACCTGGTTGCTCCCCCCTAAGCTTGAAATCTATAGTGTCCTCACTGCATCAATTAGACTTAAGATGGTGGCAACCGAGTGCCTGCCATGGTGAATCAAAATGAAGGGGCGGGGCTCTCATCTCCAATTAGAATATGCTGGTGAAGATAGTCAACATCGAGGATATCCATAGGAGGCTGCTCAATATGAGGTGGTGGAGGAAGTGGAGGCATGCTATAGTGGCTCTGAGAGATGTGCCACACATCCATCCTCTGGATCATGTTGTGCATCTCAGAGTATTATTGGTTGATCATGTTGAAGTGGGCATCTTGCCGATCAAATTAGTATTGAACATACCCATAAAGGTGTTGGATGTTAGGCATACTCCATCTATACTATATATGTGTCCCATTCGAGGGGGGTAGAGGTGGTGCTGCTCCATTAGTATAAGGGCCGGCTTGGTCACCGGATTGAGGCTCATCATCAAAATTAAATTTACAATTTTCTTTATTCTTCAATGTGATGGCCTCAAGATCAGGAAACTTGATATACCAATGATGATCTGCAAAATATTGTCTGAATTTGTTTAATCTTTGGGATCTCTAGCAATTGGACTAGATGAAATAAGTAACTTGAGATCAATCAAATTCCTTAATGGGGCAACTTCTAAACCTGTCATCTTGACGCTGACTTTGCAAGCTATGTGGGTAATCAATCCCCCAATCATAATATCACCTGATTTGGATCGTCTAAGCTAGAAGAAATGATAGAGGATATAATACTCAACATTGATTTTGAAATTATGCAGTGTAGACCACAAGAAGAAAAGATCATGTAACCCGCATACTCCTTGTGTTTCTTTCCTAGTAAACACACAGGTGCTAAGGGTCCTGTGAATATAGCGAAAGATAGGGTTGTGAATGTGGGTTGCCCTAGCTGTGGTAGACTCATGCATATGATCATCAATGATCTCACTCCAAAATACATCACTATTAAATGTCATAGCACATGATGTTGCTCCACCATAATGACATTCGAGGAACTCACAGAATTGTTTGAAAGTAATCTTATAATTTCGTCCAAGAAGCTAGAATGTGATAATAGCAAAAACCTCATGTGGTTTTTTAAGATCATCCTCAACATGTAGTGTAGTGAGAAATTCATAAGTGAGCCTGGCATATGTTTTTCTTACTGTGCAGATGATGTACTTGAGTCCCAGTTCTCCAAGTAGTTCCAAGACTTCTTCCTTGAAGCCAAGCACATCTGTGGTTTCTTCACAGACAAACTAAGTTGGCAAGACCCTTCTTGTGATCATTGTTTGGTAGGTCTTGTCCTCCTCCTTAGCGATGTTAAACACATTAGAAGAGACAAATGCGGTGGCAGAAGAGGATCTCTCCCATTGTTCGTATTTGACTGCTTACTTAATGGGTGTCATTGATCTTTGGATTGAGCTTCAACACATAGGGACACATCATACTTGATGTGATACACATCATGTCACCTGGTGTTAGAGAAGGTGGCTGAACTAAGAAAATGAATGTGGAGACACACCGTGTGCTATCTGATGCATGTTGTATTCACCACAATTTGGGCATTTCCAAGGTTGACGATGATGGTTGATCTTTTTGTCATGTCACACCCCAGTTACGTTGTGTCTCTTGCGATTCGTCACGGCTGCTCGTGGTACTTGGAGGCAAAGAAGGAGAGGAATAACCTCACTACTAGTGGTGAGGTCTATAGTTCAGAGAAGAGTGGGGAGTGGCGGTGCTGCTGCTTATCAGGCTCAGAGAAGAGGCATGAGGTGCCTCCGGCTGGTCTTGCTTGTAGAGATAGAGAGGATGAGAGACATGGAAGGCAGACATGATGGCATTAATTTGAAGCAGATGCATGGTGTAGAGGTCACACGACGAGGGGGTGAATGGCAGCAAGAGGCTCTCTCGCTCAAACAACTAATTTGGGTGGAGAGGATGAGTTCAAATTCAGGGTTAAACCCTAGTTCAAACTTATCTAAACACGCCGTGTTCATAACACAACATGCCGTATCAACACGTTCATTTCATTTATTTTTGCCTAGCTTCAGGTTGATTGTGACACACCGTGTGCACACCCTACAACTTTCCAAAAACTATTTTATGCCTTCGATAAGAATGAGAACACATTGTGTGCTATTTAGCGTATGGGGTGCAAGTTTCTAGAAAAATGAGGGCAATAAATGCAAACATTGGTACATCGTGTTTGACCGAGTGCATTTCGTGTTTGATTTCAAATGAGTGGGTGAGTTGATTCTAGATCTATACACGGTGTGTGTTCAAGAGAGCATGTTGTGTTTTACACATCTTTTCTCAAAATTATTTTGACTGGTGTAACACAACGTGTGTCATGAAGGACATGCCATGTTCAACTGAATTTCTCCCAAAAGCAAGTTCTTTTCTTGATCTATCTATATCATCTACAAATGATGACAATGTATATGTAATGAGGGTCTAGATTATTACATCCATCCATGGAAAAATTATTTAAAAGAGAAAGTTCTTGAGCTAATGACCTAAATGAAATCTATCCTAAATGTGTGGTCAACTCCCACAAGGTCATCCATTTAGAGTTCGGAGTGAGACTCTTCAACTTCTAAAAATCATGCATATAAGAGGGAGCAAGAGGCTCCCTGGTTAATCTTCTCTCTGTCAGTGTATAGCTTGCATCGTTGTCCATTAACTTTGAAAGTGGACCATCCAGACCGCATGGATCTAAGCTTCCCTGGGAAGAGTTTCAATCTTAAGTTGAAAAAAGCACATGATCTCCTTCAACAAAATCTCTCCTCCTTATATTCTTATCATGCCATGCCTTTATCCGCTCTTTATAGATCTTTGCATTATCATATGCGTCTAGTTTGAGCTCCTCAAGCTCTTGAAGTTGCATCAACTGTTTCTCACCTATTTTTTCATGTCAAAATTTAGGAATTTGATCACCCATAGGCTTTATGCTCCATCTCCAAGGGAAGATGGCAAGACTTTACATAAATAAGTCAGAATGGTGCAGTCCTGATGGCAGTCTTGTAGGTTGTACGAAATGCCCAAAGAGCATCATCTATATTAAGTGTCCAATCCTTCCTTGAGCTTGAAACCATATTCTCTAGAATGTTCTTTGGGTGTCTATTTGACACCAACCTATCCAATTGTTTGGGGCTTATGGGGGTAGAAATTTTATGTGTCACCCCATACTTGGAGAGAAGACTATTGCATTGTTTTTCATTAAAATGTGTCCCTCTATCTGATATAACAACCTGTGGAACTCCAAAGCGGGGAAAGATAATCTTCTTGAACACCTTGAGTACAAACTTTACATCTGGGGCTTGGGTAGGAATAGCTACCCATTTTGAGACATAATCATAGGCAACTAATATGTGCTTGTAACTGTAGGAGGATGGGAAGGGAGTCATGTAATTAACACCCCATGTTACACCCCGATCTCACAATTACCACTAATCATGAGATTAGGGTATAAATTGAGGATTTAACGTAATACAAAGATCACCCTTAAATTTTTCTTCTTTTTCAAACTCTTTTTTTCTCGCATTGAACCACATAAACTAACTTTACAAGAGAATTAAACTTTTATTTCTCTAATGTAATCTCAACATTAATGATACACATCCATACATTCATTATGTTTCTTACACTTTCATGTACATATGACATGACAATCATTTGCATTCTCTCTTATTAAGGAAACAAACATACAAATCATCATTTACAACTCTCTCACATCTACATAAGGACCTAGAGTGATAGGGACTGACTAAACTTAACTATACTCAGACTTAACTCTTGTGGCAGATCTACTCTGATGCAATGATATCTTCTTCAAGTCCATGTGATTTCCCTAAAATTTTTGAGTAGAAGGGTGAGCCTACTCGCTCAATGAATGAGTACTTCAAATAAACAGTCTAAAGCACTGATATAATTACAGATATACTTTTGAGAAATGGATATCAATTATAATAGAAGAAAGCTTTAGAGAGTCTAATAATTGACAATCATAAATATGGCAGGATACTCTAGATATCCTAAGAGAAGATAGGTTACCCAACATGAACCAGAGATTCCGGTGGTAACCCAGAGGTACCCACAGAGCATACCAAGATGAGGCCCACAGAGCATCTCAGACCCTCTGCCTGTGTACTCAGCCTAGAAGGAGAGGTCCAGTTAAAGGCCAGCTATTTAGCCGCCCTAGTCAAACGTGATGGTTCGAGTCAAGCATACCCAGATTTAGTTTTAGGCTTAGCTTCCCAGGTTTTAAGCTAAGTCTTATACAATGAGATCGTAGTGCACTATGAGTCTTCATATGTAGAGTACACTGCATATGATCAGGGCATAACAAAATGAATGAGAGGTCAAACAATTGTGTATAGTTATTCAATTATTCTTTATATGTTTCTGAATTATTAGTTCTCTTTATGATGAATCAAACATTTCATATATTGATTCACTCTTATAGAATATACCTTTATATTCATGATTCATGATGGCTTCCGCTACCCCGGTTCCGCGAGAAGTGGCGATTTTGAAGGCGACAGAGGAGACGGCGGTGGGGATCGGCCGAGTACCCAATGTCATCTCAGCTCGTGGTCTCGGAAGCAATGCTGGAGGTGATACTACTGATTCAGTTCTACAACCAGCGGTCGCATCTGAGAAATGGGAGAAGCTCAAGCCTACTCATAGCGGAGAGCCAGGAGAACTGAAGGCGAGGGAAATTGAGATCCGTTATGGTAAACTGGTGTACCCTAGAAAGGAAGCTCTGGAGAATGCGGAAAAATGGAGCAGGTGTTTAATGGGCTACGTTGTGGATTTCCGACCTTACATCCCAAGGCTGGCGGAACACTTTGAGAATATATGGGATATCAATGGTGAGTTTGAACTGTTTGACAGAGGGGAAGGATTCTTTCTTATTAAGTTCTCTGAAATAGAAGATCTGGAACGAGTTCTGAGAAGTGACTGGTATGTTATGAACAGACCTGTTGTTCTGAAGAAATGGCGCTTGGGTGAAAAACAGCAGAAGACTATTCTGGAAGATGTCCCGATTTGGGTTAATATATGGAATCTACCTATTGAACTCTGGGATGCTAAATCTTTTGAGCGGATTGGATCCTTTTTGGGTGTCCCAGTAAAAATGGATGAAGGAACATTCTCTATGAGATGCGTGGAAGCTGCTCGCATATTGGTCATTATGAATAGGAATGCGAAATTTCCAAAATCTGTCACTCTGATGAGCGATGAGGGTGACGAGCATCTGGTTTCATTGTCTTATGACTGGATTCCCCACAAGTGTAGAGTTTGTGGTTTTCTGGGACATGGAGATTGCAGAGAAGTTACTACCCCCCTGAAAAGAAACGCAAAAGGGTTCAGAACTCAGAGGAAGGTTTGGGAAGTTAAGGTAAATCATATTACAGTTCGTGAAGATGAAGAACAGAGAAACAGTACCGAAGAGGACGCCTTTTTTGTTGTTGAGGAAATCACTGATGATAATGAGAAGTTGCAGAAGAAAGAGAGATTATCCAAGAGTGTTCCAGCTATAGAAGATTTGAAGCTATCAGAGGAAGTTAATAAAGATGAAGGAATGACAGTCGTTGATAATGGAAACCAGGGTTCAGGTCCTTCTACTCCAAATCCGACCCATGTTTCTGCAATGAAATCGCCAGATAGTGAATCTAGTTCCCAGGCTTCATCAAGTGCTGCAATTAATTTCCAAAAGGCTCCGCCTAGATGTCAGGGGAAGTTGAACACTGGTATTATTGTTGAATCTTCTTCAAAATATTCTCCTGTCAATAGAGAGTTATCTATGACTTCAAAAAGTACTGAGGCTGCCAGTCCAACAGCCGAGTTTATTAAATGACTCATTTAGCGATATCCTCCTGGAATGTTAGGGGAATTAGCAACAAACTCCTAAGTGTCCAGGAGGAGGTCAGGAGGGCAAAATGTGATATTTTTGTCCTTGTTGAAACTAAATTAAGAAGTAATAAGATAGAGAAAGTGATGAATAAGTTTTTTGCTGATTTCAAGTGGATGTCGAATAGCAGATCTCATGCTCTAGGCAGAGTTGTTGTTCTGTGGAGAGAGGAGTCTTGCAGTGTTTCTAAAATAAGTGAAGGGGATCAGGTCGTGCACTTTAATGTTGAAAAGGATGACATTTCTTTAAATGTTTCTGCTGTTTACGGGCATAATGGTGATTATGATAGAGCCACTCTTTGGAGGAATCTTGAAGTCAGTAATCTGAATTCTTCTGGCCCTTGGGTGATCATTGGAGATTTTAATGCGGTTAGGAAGAATGAAGAGAGAATCAGTACTCAACCTCCTACCAAGAAGTCCATGGACGACTTTAATGATTTTGTTTTAGATAATTGCGTTATGGAGATGGAGTTAAATGGGCCGTTTTTCACCTGGGATAATCGGCAAGAAGGGGACAAGTTTATTGCCTCGAAGATTGACAAAGTTCTTTATAATGAAGAGTTTCTGAGGAGATTTACTAGATTCCATGGTGAGTCTATTTCTAATACGATCAGCGATCATAGAAGGATCATGTTATCTATTGGAGAATCGAGGAAGTTTAGAACGCCGTTTAGATTTATTAACAGTTGGGGAAAGCATAGTGATTTTCAAGACATTCTGAAAGAAAGTTGGGGGCTGGAGATTGAAGGGTATGCTATGTTCAAGCTCTACAGAAAGCTGGATAATTTAAAGAATAATCTCAAGGTGTGGAACAGGAATATTTTCGGTAATGTGCATGATAATGCTATGGCTGCAAATATGGCTGCTTTGGACGCCCAAAATCTGTCGGATATGAACCCTACTGATGATATCTTGAGAGCAAAAGCTAATGCTCTTAGAAAGGAGGCCAGGAAGGCGTTGGACAAGGAGGAAGCTCTGTACATGCAAAAGTCTAGAGTTCAGTGGCTTAAAGAAGGGGACTCCAATTCTAAGTTTTTTTATTCCTCTCTTAAAACGAGAAGGGTAAGAAATACTATCAATTGCCTTAGTATTGGGGATGATATCTCTAAAGATAATGATGTGATTAGAGATTACATTGCTGGTTTTTATGAAGATCTTTTCTGCAAGGTTGACCAAGGGCATGTTTGGGTTGGTGATTGGAGTGGGCCTCGGTTATCTAATGAGCAGAACAATATGTTAACTAGGATGGTCACGAGAAAAGAGCTTGATGATGTTGTTCATGAGTTAAATGATGATAAAAGCCCTGGTCCTGACGGTTTTAATGGGTTTTTCTTTAAGAGTGCCTGGAAGACTATTGGGGATGATGTGTTTAATGCGGTTAGCGAGTTTTTCTTGAATGGGAGCATGCTTAAGGAAGCTAATAGGACATTTTTGACTCTTCTGCCTAAAGGCTCTGATTCCAATCTTATTACTAACTGGAGGCCTATTGCCTTGTGCAATGTCTTCTATAAACTCATTTCCAAGATTCTGACGAATAGGCTGCGGATTTGTCTTCCTACTATTATTGATATGAATCAGTGTGCTTTTGTGAAGGGAAGAAGTATTAAAGATGCTATCTTACTCACTAATGAGATCATCAGTGATATTAAAAAACAGAATGCTAGGTGTATGTGTATCCAGGCTGATATCTCCAAAGCGTATGATTCTGTGAGCTGGAAATATCTTTTCTCTATTATGTTCAAAATGGGTTTCTCTCCTAAATGGATTCGTTGGATTGAAGTGATTTTTAGAACTTCTTCTTACCAGGTGCTTGTTAATGGTGAAGCTACAAGAACTATTTTTCCCTCTAATGGTGTTAGGCAGGGTGATCCTATAGCACCTTACCTGTTCACAATAGCTATGCAAGGGTTCTCTGAGTTGATGAAGAGAGATCTTGTGATTTCCCCTGCTCAGATTTCTAAGAATCTGAAATGTTCGCATCTTATTTTTGCTGATGATCTGATGATTTTTACCAGGGCTGATGTTACTAATGCGGAAGGTATTAGGATGCTTCTTGACAGTTTTGGCTCTATGTCTGGTCTCCACGTCAGTAGTAACAAGAGCATGATCATCATGGGTGTGAAGGATGATGGTGATGAGATTTCTAATATCCTTGGCATAAAGATGGGCAATATGGATGATACTAAATACCTGGGGCTACCTCTTTTCTATGGTAAGTTGAGCAAGAAACATTGTGAGAAGCTGGTGGACAGGCTTAAGAAACGCATGGAAGGATGGAAGGCTAAGTTGTTGTCTCTAGCTGGGAGGGTTGAATTGGTTAAGTCTACCTTATCCTCTATGTATCTTTATTGGGCCATGGCGTTTCCTATTCCGTGTTCTACTCTTGATGAGATTGACAAGATCTGCAGGAATTTTATCTGGGGCTATTCTGATAATAAAGCCAACATGCACCTTATTAAGTGGGATGATGTCACTCTACCTAAGAAGGAAGGTGGTCTGGGTGTAAGGAAAAGTAAGGAAGTTGTGAATGCTTATCTTGCTATGAATGCTTGGGATATTGCTAGGAAAAAAGATTCGTTATGGGTCAAATGGATTAATGAAAAGTATCTCAAGAGAGAGTCTTTTTGGAGAGTACAGAATTCTCCCAACTTTTCCTGGTTGTTCAATAATATTATTCGGAGCAGGGGTTGTCTTCTTAAGTTGGTTGAGTTTAAGGTGGGAAATGGAAAGAGTATTGACACTTGGGGTGATCCTTGGATGAAAGGCAAGTTTCTGAGAGATTTTCTGGACGAAAGTATTTCTATTACTGCTGGTATCTTGAAGAATACTCGTTTGAGTATGTTTATCACCAATGGTGAGTGGAAAGTTAAAGAATCTAGGTACTCTCATAGGCTGCGTGAGATTTTGAAAACTGTCCCTATTTGCAATGATAATGAAGATGAGATCTTGCTGAAGGGTGTCAAGAATCCTAATTTCAAATTCTTTTGGGATTGTATTAGGATCAAGAAGAATGAAGAGAGGATCTTTAAGTGGATTTGGCAAAGCAAAAGTAACATGAGTTCTAAGTTTCATATGTGGAAGGCTACCCACAATAAGCTTCCTACTTCTGATTACATTAGAAGGAGAGGGATTCCTGTTACTTCTATCTGCTTTCTTTGTATGAATGCTTATGAAGATACTGACCATATTAGCTTTAATTGCAGCTATTCCATTAGATTGTGGGAGATGGCTAAGACTAAGGGGTTGGTTAGTGATATCCCCAGGAGTTGGGATGCTATTGCGGATTTGAAGAGTTTGAAAGATGGCATTGCTATACCTATCATTTTGCTTCATTGTTGGCGGGAAAGAAATAGTAGAGTGCATGATAATAGGTACAAGAACCCTGATGTCCTTTGGAAAGAGATTGAGAATGATGTCAAGATGATATCTATGTGATTTGGTGTTGTTGTCTCTGTGGGAGGTTTTAGGTTTGTGTTTTTGATGAGTTCTGTCCTGTGGCTGCTTGTTCCTCCTGGTTGGCTGTTTGGTATGCTTTGGAGGTTGCCGTTCCTGTTGTGGATAGTTAGATCGGTTGCTGGAGGAGTTTGCTGGTTGTTGTCTTCTTTGGCGGATCTGCTGGTTTTGTTTGACCTTATTGGTCGGTTTTTTAGATGGGGGAGCTGTTGTTCTGCTGGTTCTGCTTAGTCTTCTTGGACGATTCTGTTCTGAATGGAGAAGGGATTGCTCTGTAGGTGTCTTTGCTTGCTGCAGAAGGGGGCGTATGCGGTTGCATTTTCCTTGTGTTGAGGTGGTTTTTTTGCTTGATCCTTTTGGTTGTGTTGTTGATGAGGCTTCTTGCTGGTCAGTTCCTATATATGGTGGTTGAGAGGGTCGAGTCCCCATCCTGTGTGGATGTCGACGCTCCCCTCTCAACCTAGCTGGATGTTCTGTCCGGGGATTTATGGTCATGTGGTTGAGCTTTGCTATGGAAGGAGTATTGGTTCTTCGGTTTGACAGTTTCCCTGTGGCGTGCATGCGTGCTTGATGTGGTTTGCAGATATTGTTCTTGCTGATGTTTATGCCTCATGGAGCTTTCCGAGCCCTGAAGCTTATCTTTTGCTGGCTGTTCTTAGTATGCTCTGGAGGTTCTGTAGTTTCTTTTTGTGCGAAGCTGGGACTTTGGATTTTCTCGCTCTTTTTTTTCTGGGTTTCCCTTTGCTCCAGTCCTGTGGTCTATTGTTTATCTATAAGAGTGAATCAATATATGAAAAGTTTGATTGATCATAAAGAGAACTAATAATTCAGAAACATATAAAGAATAATTGAATAACTATACACAATTGTTTGACCTCTCATTCATTTTGTTATGCCCTGATCATATGCAGTGTACTCTACATATGAAGACTCATAGTGCACTACGATCTCATTGTATAAGACTTAGCTTAAAACCTGGGAAGCTAAGCCTAAAACTAAATCTGGGTATGCTTGACTCGAACCATCACGTTTGACTAGGGCGGCTAAATAGCTGGCCTTTAACTGGACCTCTCCTTCTAGGCTGAGTACACAGGCAGAGGGTCTGAGATGCTCTGTGGGCCTCATCTTGGTATGCTCTGTGGGTACCTCTGGGTTACCACCGGAATCTCTGGTTCATGTTGGGTAACCTATCTTCTCTTAGGATACTTCCTCAAGGGCTTCGTCTCCTCACACGCTCTGTGGGTGCGATCCGATCCCCGTATACTGGTCGCTGCCAGGGTGGATCGTTTCCTCCCTACACTACAGACATCCATTGGGAATCTACGGTGTTTAGGGCACCTATGTCTATTATTTTATTATTCTTGGAAAGCTCTTACTATATTGTATCTTTTCCTTTACTTATACTTGACTCTGGTATCTCTATGGTACTGTGCCTATTTATTTGAAGTCTTTAACACAACATGTATATCATCCTTAACTTGGCAGAGCAGTATATTCAAACACTGTAATATACTGAGAAATCAACATACTATACATGCAGGCAGATTGAAATACTTAAATAAACATAATGCATGTCCATTTGGCACTTATACACTAGAATCATGCAATTGAACATCTTAATATACTAATAAGAGGTAATTACTTGGCATATGAGTAATCATCATTTGCACCCATAAATTATTTGTACTTTCTTAGAAAATGTGCACATCGCCCCAAATCTTGGGTTATGCATCTCATACTGAGAACATGGTAATCAAAATGCTTAATTCATTGAACACCCTATCCTTAGGGTTTCATTTACCTCATTCACTTATCACATGGCTCTCATAAGGATTTAATATGTCATAAACATCCACTAAATACAGATTGCTTTGAACAAGTCATATACAATCAACATATGTATGAAATCCTCAAATTGAGCTAAATTAGGGTTTTCCATGCCATTCATTAAGATATTATGAATCAAGAATAACATTGCATAAATAAAGTCTATGATGCCAGGAAAAACACTTCAAATGGATTTCACCATATTTATTCACAAATTTTCAACTTTCCACTCATATAGGGCTTCACCATCTTTACGAAGATATCAAGCAAACACTATTCACATCACATGAAATCCAAAATAGTATCTGACATATATGTACTACACATTCAGATAAATAATCATTCATAACCAAGGGAATCCAGATAAACAAATTTCTCTATTTAATTATACATCAATTTCAGTCATAGACAAATTCTCTATATTTCAATTTACTATTATAACCTCTGTGAATACTTAGGGAATTCTCATTAGGATGTATTGTATACATTTCTAATATGATTGTATCATATGAAATTCATCCAAACAGAGGAAGAATTCATTTCACATAATTTTGCAACAACTTAGATCAAACACGCAATTCAGGGTTTGTAGTCGCATACTAAGCAATTAAAGTTCATGGATGATTTAACCAATTTTCATGCAATATACTGCTTAATGGAAGTTCCCACTCACCCTAAGGTGTGACAACACCTTAAAAACGCAGCTCATCCCTGAAAATCTCAATCTCATATCAAATCCCTAGCAATTCACCCGATCCTTCTTCCTTTCAATTCAGAAACCCTAAAAATGAGGGATTATGAAGAAAGAGTAAGAAAAGGGGAATTTTGATACCATTTCAGATCAAATCAGAGGAGGGACGGAATTTTGACATGTGAGAGAAGATTCACCATGAAATTATATCCAAAGAAGTTAAACTTACATGATTTCATCATTCCTTAGACCGCAAAACCCTAGGTCAGCATCTCCATCACCTTCTCCTCTCAAACCCTAACTCTCCCTCTCTCTCTCTAGGATTTCGTCAATTGCACATTGACCCCTCACTATACTTTCTCTTATTTCAGTAGATTTTTCTGTCATAAAAAGGTTTCTTTAATTCGTGTATTTCAGAGATCAAAACTTCTCCAAAAATTATGATAGTTTAACATGTTATTTATAATTGAGTTACTAAGCTTAAATTAAAATTTGAGATCATTCCAATCTCCCATTAAATAATTAAAAATCGAATAGTATAGTGCTATCCAGAATTATGTAGAAATGTCAGTTACTATAATTTGTCTACTGATAAGGTCTAAATGCATCAAAAAATTATGAAAATTTTACATGTTGTTTATGATTGAGTTTTAGATCTTTAGTTAAATTTCAGATCATTTAGAGTTATCAATAAATAATTAAAAGTCAAACAATATACTGCTAAACAACATTCTGTCAGCATGGTCGATTGAAGTATATCTCGACCGAGAATGGCTTTCAAAGAAAATCCAAAAATTTTGAAAATTTTCACTGAAATGGAAGATTGAGTTATACATATTATATCAAAATTTCAATTAAATTCAAATTACATAGAAAATATGATAAATTATTTACCATACTACTATCTTGATCAAATTCCATACTCATGTATCATCAAAACCCTAATTTCAGCCAACTAGGATTTATATTTCTCAAACCCTAATTTCCCAAATAATTGAACACTTAACATTCTTATTAGGTTTAAAACATCATAATTGAATTATCATCATTAATTAGATTTAAGAAATGATCAATCCAATTAAGTATATAATCATCCAGGTAAACCCTAGTTTACCAATTAAGCTCAGATACGGGTCATAACCCCCCATACATCAAACACTTCAATCTCCAAGATGGAGTTAAGAGGCATCTCATCTCGCTTTGATATCCCACCCGTCCTTTGACATTTTTCACATGCTTTGATATAAGCATGAACATCTCGAAACAGTGTAGGCCAATAGAATCCATCTTGAAGGATCTTGGTAACTATCTTCTCTCCCCCAAAGTGTCCTCCGTAGGAAGAAGAATGGCGGCCATAAATGATGCTTGGTATCTCCTTTTTGGCTACACACTGACGAATAATTCTATAAGTTCCTTATTTAAATAAAATTGGATCATCCCAATAGTAGAATTTGACGTCATGCATAAATTTCTTCTTTTACCAGTAGACATGATTAGGTAGAAGGTATCTTGTGGAAAGAAATTTGCTATGTTGGAAAACTAGGGTTCTTGCTTTGCATCAATGACATAGAGTCATTCAATGACATGTAATCATCAATTGGCATTGTGTCCTTTGCATGTTTGGTCACTCTAGATAGATGATCAATGACATTGTTCTCAATTCCTTTCTTGTCCTTTATCTCAAGATTGAATTCTTAGAGTAGCAATATCCAACGAATTAGACATGGGTTGACATCATTCTTATTTGACAAGTACTTGATGGCTACATGGTTAGTGTATACTACAATTTTGGAGCCTACTAAATATTGACAAAATTTGTTGAAGGCATATACTATGGCTAGCATCTCCTTCTCGGTTGTGGCATAGTTCACTTGGGCCTCCATCAAGTGTCTTGTTGGTACAGTGGATAGCATGCAACTTGTTTTCCTTTCTTTGGCCTAGGACTGCGCCTATGACATAGTCACTCACATCACACATCAGTTCAAATGGTCCATCCCAATCTGGTGGTTGAATTATGGGAGATGATATTAGTGCATCCTTGAGTTTTCTAAAAGAGGGTTGACATTCTTCATCAAAAACAAATTCAATATCTTAGGAAAGCAATGAAAATATAGGTTTTTCTATTGTGGAAAAGTCTTTGATGAACCATATGTAGAAACCTGCATGGTTAAGAAAACTTATGAGATCCTTGACATTAGACTGAGTTGACTTCTTCTCAATTGCTTCCGCTCTTGCCATGTCAACTTCAATACCTTCATTAGAAATCACATGGCCTAGTACTACTCCAGATTGTACTATAAAATGGCACTTCTCCCAGTTTAGTACTAGGATAACCTTTTTACAGTGCTCAAGGACTTTAGATAAATTATATAGACAATCATCAAAAGAATTCTCATAGACACTAAAATTATCCATAACAACTTCCATTGTTTGTTCAACAAAATATGAGAAGATAGCCATCATGTAATGATGAAAAGTAGTTGGTGCATTGCAAAGACCGAAAGGCATGCGTCTATAGGTGTATGTACCATAAGTGCATGTAAAAATTGTCTAATCCGGATTCGGAAGATGAATCGATATTTGTAAAAATCCTAAATAGCTATAAAGATAACAGAAATAATAATGATTGGCTAGTCTCTCAAGCATTAAATCAATGAAAGGCAATGGAAAGTGGTCTTTACGGGTTGGTTTGTTCAATCTCCTATTGTCTATACACATGTGCCATCCTATGACAACACAAGTCTGAATCAGTTCATCACTGTCTCCTTTCATGATGGTTGCACCCCCTTTTTGGGTGCTACATTAATAGAACTCACCCAGGAGCCATCACTAATAGGATATATGATCTCTGCATCTCTTAACTTGAAGATTTCCATTTTAACAACCTCAAGCATGTTATGATTAAACATCTAGAAGGTTCTATATAAGGTTTGTCATCTTCCACTAAATTAATTTTTGTGCATGCAAATGGAGGGACTGATGCCTTTCAAATCATTGATTGAATAACTAATTACTTCCAAATAGAATAGGATTGAATGGAACCTCATTCATATCAATCACAAAAGAATCACAAGGGACGAAGAACTTTCCTACTTGAAGACATCTTCAACAATTTCTCTTGGATATTTTATGGTATGATTTTCCAATTGAATGGCCATTTTGGTTGGCTTCAAGTCTCCAATATCAAGTTTCTCCCACAATGTAAATGGAATAAGGCTTTACTGGCTCTAAGGTCAACTAAACCCTTATCAAACTTTGTGTCACCAATCTTGCATGGTAATGTGAAGTCACCTTGATCATCAAGTTTCTCCAGTAATCTATTTTGAATGATGGAACTCTTCCTTTCAGATAGCATGAAAGCTTCCACTTTATCTATCCTCCTCTTGGTTAAGAGGTCTTTTAGGAACTTTTCATAGGTAAGCATTTCAACAATAACTTCTACTAATGGAAGGTTGACATACAATTTATCGAGAATGTCCATGAACCTATGAAATTGTCCTTCTTCTTTCTGTCATGCAAACCTTTGAGGAAAATGGGCAGTAGGCTTGTAAGACATTTGTTCTTCAGTTGTACCTTTCTTCTTTTGACTTTTCTCAACATCAACTTCTTTATCATCTTCAACTATCTTTTCATCTACCAATGAGGGTCTTTCAACTATGTTTGCACTCCTTAGGGTGATGGACTTACATTCACCAGGGTTCATCTCTGATTGACTTGGCAATGCACATGAAGAGGCTCTTTGATTTGCTAAAGCTTGCTGGTCAATCTGATTTTCTAGCATCTTAGCGTGAGTAACAATTCTGTCTACCTTGTAGGATAGTTGAGTGGTAGCATCCTTCAAGAGTAACCCATGTGCACAGATGTGAGAACCCATTACAGTAAATGAGATTACTCAAAACATATAGCACAATCGATCACTAATTAATCACATGCCCAGAAATATGGGTAAATTAAAATCAATTTCAACGTCAGCACATGCTCAGAAACATTTACATAAGATCCCAACATCTTTCTTTTATCCATACTATGCCAAGAATTTGATACAAATTGTTCTATCGCCTTAGACACAACATATATGCACATGAGAACAATATTCATATATGCCACATAAACAAGCATTAATATGCTAACAAAAGTGATTCGTTTGAAACACCATATACAAACTTTTCCTGCTTGGACCTGAGAGTACAGGGACGACTCTAGGACACACTAGACATCTAATCAACTTTCTTAAAGATTCGTTACTATATCTCCTCTTTGCTTCCACATGTTTGTTTTTGTCACTTCCAATTACCTTAAAAAAATGTGGCGAACCACAAGGGCGAGACCCAGTCCGAACAAGAGATATAACCTCCAACAACGCTTATTGATTACAACATTTTAAATAGTAGATAACTAAGTAGTTGGAGTATTTAATAATCAATTGAACAGATTGAATAGTTCAAGTATAATGAATGGATTAAGCAAATCATCTTAGCAACAAGTATGCTATCACTTGGAAATGGGGCAGCAAATATTCGGTTAAAAAAGAATACACCTACCTTTCCTACAGAGGTCTTTCCCCATCTACATCAAAAATATGGAAACAGAAATGGCCACAAAAATACAAAAATTTCCTTTGGCTTCTACTTCATAACAAACTTCTCACAGGTGAAAATATTACAAAAAAATGTTTTATTGGCCCTTTCAGATGCTCACTTTGCGAAACAACAGCGATTTGGTTGATCACATCTTCTTCAAGTGTATCTTCTCGCAAAATATCTTCTCACATTTTACACGATATTGCCTTCCTAACCTCAAGGAAGCTACTTTTCCCTTACAAACAACACCATATAGACTTTACAAAAATTACAAAAGCAGTGATATTTTCACCACTATCAGCTGGAATCTTTGGAAAGAAAGAAACAACAGAATTTTCAACAACAAAAAGAATCTGGCACAAAATATTATATCATAAATAGATGCAGATCTTTACATTCTAACAAAATGCAGGTAACCTAGCAAATGGTGGATAGGACGAATCGGAGGAAGGAGAATCTGAAGCAGCCTTTCTGTGTGATCTCAAAGCCATGGTAGATGATGAAACCGGTGTCAGTTTAGTGCAGCAACAACTGTGATTCCTTGCTCAGGCGGATATCTTTTTACAAACTAGGGTTTATCATCTTGAGGCTTGTTATGGGGTACCTCCCCCACATTATCAAAACAACGCTTCATCTCATTAGGCTTGCATGCTTTTAGTTTTTTTTCTGAACATTTTTAACATCTATGTAAGGTTCTCACATAAGCAGGTTTTGCTTGCTTGATGTGCTTTCAATATATGACTAAACTTTTCCTCAAAAAAAAAACAAGTATGATCATCAATGCATATATAGATAACAAATAAATCCATTTCTTTGGATAGATATCTACTCAACTATCATCAAATTGCATCTAATAACAATCATTATCATTAATCTGACTATCATCATATTCCTTTCTAACAACACAAGCAATCTAGTAGCATAAGCATCCCTGACGTCATGAATATGTCTAGTAACACAACATGGCTATCAATATTGGCATTTCAAATAAAGGGAACATATCTATATCATAAATAGACCTATCATCATAGCACAATTAACTGCATAGGCATGATTAGTAGTTTAAGCATTTCTAATTACATAGTCATGGCTAGCAATATTAAGCATAGCTAGCAACATCATCATAACCATCATTGTCAGTATATTTGACAACATAAGCATGTTTACAACATGAGCATAACTACAACATAAGCATATCTATTATCTCTTATTGTACTATACATGATCTCAGTGAAAAGAAAGCAAATAATGGTTATCATCCAATATGAAGCGTTGTGTATAACCCTAAATAGATGTGCTAGATGGCTGTATTACATCTTTTATTATGCCTTGGGGAATTTGAATCATACCATTCAAATTCCAACTGACCCCTACGAAGGGCTATTCGATTTCATACAAGATCTAGGAGTGCCAATATCCTAAGATCTCTTCCCCTCAGTCAGTATGAGTAAAAAGGCAGTGACATCTCAGTAAAAACTGCCACCATAATGACATATAGTCAAGCTACTAACCACGAGTCCACCCTTGGTATAGGTCACAACACCAGAAACCAGGGTATACAAAACCCTTTAATCCGAGGTGTAACTATAGTTGTCCTCAATCACATCATGTTATAATCACCGAGACACGACCGCAACCATTCTCAATCACATCAGATGTATGAGGCATGACCATAGCCAACCTCCACAATTTGCATTGTGGATGATAAGGATATATCCTCAACCTACCACCCTCACATACTCAATAGTATGTGCTCTGAGTTTCCCTTAAGAATACTCGTTTCACCATCCAGCAAGTTCTGACACTGAAGATGGCTCTATGGCACATGGCACTACATGATTAGAGTTGCACTTGATTAGATATGCCAATTGGGTGAATTAAGGATGCATCAAACAAGTGGACATACAAACCCTAATTCACTTCTAACAAGCATATAAATATCACAACTTTGAAAAGATATAAAATGTGTGAAACATAATTTCTCATCTCATCATCACATGGTACTATACACTTGCCATTCATGAGACCACACTAGTCATAATACTATCACAAGATATAAATCATTTTCACAATATTACAGGGTATCAAACCTTATCAACACAATAGGATTACACCTCATTCGGGGCTCAACCATGCCCAAAGGTCATTAAGACCATCATACTATTCCCTGCAAGATCATCATTATCTTTCCATGCCTTATAACAAGGTTCAACAACATCACTTACATATAATACACCATATCATCACAATATTGCATTAATGAGCTAGGATATATTCATAAACAATCATAGCAAGGTTATATTAACATTAATAACATTCCTTTATTACATCAACATGCAAGGAACCTAGATATGATTAACACTCATCATATTCATAATGCACATGTTTAGCATAAGAAAGTATCAACCATGTGGCTATGATAACCACAAATTAACACATTAAGGTTATGTTCATGTTAAGGAGGTTATTCCACCATCATTCCATCATATAAGAATGTTAAGCATGAATATTCATCTTTATCTATTTGCATTAGAGATAGGTTCAACAAGATAAATTATATTAATGTTACTAATCAACACTTATACCCAAACCCTAACTCACGACATCCCCATTGGATCATGGATGCATAAGGTGAACCATCACCATCACATTCCATACTATTCTCAAGTATGAACCCACACATAAATCAAGGTGTAATCATCGGGCTATAGCATACTAGGGTTTCAACAAAAGTAACATAGTACTCCATGATTGTATTAGTCATTCAAGGACTATTCTTACCCAATTACTGTAAGGACCCTGACCTTCATTTTGGGCTTACCCTATTTGTTTTGCCTAAACTCTTGTGCTTAGTTGCTTGCTAATCACCTTTAGTGATGATTAGGGTTTGCATGTGTTTTATTGAGAGTTTGAGGTGCTACTTGCAAAATAACCTGAGTTAGGGTTGAAGAGCAAGTTTGTCACCTAGAGAGATGTCTTTCTCTCTTTGCTTCCTATAGAGTTGAGAGGAAGGTTTGGGCTCGTGCCTTGAGTTGTCTTGGGCTTTGTTGAAGCTCTATTGGGCTTGGTTGAGCCTTGCCTTGCTTTGAGGAGCCCTGTATCGGGCAGGGATGCCTTGTATCGGCCTAGGGGAGTAGTGTGTCGGCCATAAATGGAGTGTGTCGACCTTTGACCTTGGTTGACCCTCTTGCTTTGGTTGTGTCACTCTAGCTTGGACATGTGGTCGATCCTTGGTTGAGTGGTGGCATGGTATGTGCATGTGTTTTGCAAGGTGGAAAACGTGTGGACATGTGTCCCTTAGTAGGGCGACACCTTGCCTTGGTTCCCCTTTAATCCCCATCTATATATGCCTTGCCTTTCTCTTCCTTGGGAACCCTTTATCTCTTTTGTTGCTCTTCCTTGCTTGTGTGCACGACACACCTTACTTGGAGAGCTTGGTGGCCGATCCTTTCCCCTTGGTGGAGATCTCTTCTTCTTCCTTTAGCTTGTTGGTCGAACCCTAGGTGGGTCTTGTTCTTTGGTGGCTGAAAGTGGTGTGCTGGGAGCTAGGAGCTTGAAGCTTGAAGCTTGGAGCTTTGGAGCTTGAGGAGTCTACTTAAGGCGAGTTACATAACTTATAACCCTAGCTATACTACCCTCTTTATGTTGCATGATTCATATATGTGGATGATCGGCCATTGGATGTTATGTTTCTTACTCTGGTACATGTTGTTGATCTTATGGATATAGTAAGTGTGATGTTGTTAATGTTGTTGATGGTTTATATGCCTTTGGATCTAGTTGGTCGAACCATAGTTTGGGGTTTTTCTTGTTGAGCAATACCCCTTCCTCTCCTTGGTTTTTGAGGAGTGAGTTTGAGCTCTAGTGATGTGGGTAATACCCCTCTCTCATTTAAGTTGAGAGGTGAGTCTACATTCTAGTTCCTTGGGAAACACCCTCCTCTCACCATGGATTTGAGAGGTGAGCTCTTGGTTATGTGATGACCTAAGTTGAGGTTGATCCATCATGTTGCCCGATGGGTGATGGAGGTTGTGCAAAACCCCTCTCTCTTGGTTGTTGAGAGGTGAGTTGATTCTCTTGCTCTTTTAGGGTTTTGATGATGGTAGGCTTGAGGTTGAAGATGACCTTGTCGGGTGGGGCTTGATGCCTTGCACGATACACCCTTGATGAGTTGTTTCCCGACACCTCTTTGTCTTGGCTGATATGGTATTTTGAGTGTTGTTGGATTGATCCCCGTTATAGCCCTCTTGACCTTGATGATGACCTTGGGCGATATGCCTTGACCTAGAGGATCCTTTGACCTTATAGATGTTGCTCCTTGGCTGATAGAGTGCCTAAGTGGTTATCCCTAGTTGAGAGCCTTGGGCGATACAGGATAGGATGGTCTCTTGAATGGTATGGGTTGAGTGATGCACCTTAGTGAGTATCTTAGTGGTGACCGATGTGATGTGTTTGATCTTGTTGGACGATGGGCCTTCTCGGGGTGCCTTGGTATCAGTTGTTGTCATGAGCATGGTGGGCGTGACAAGGCTGAGCTTGGGCGCCATGCTGCTGGCTGATACCAGTGTTGAATGTTAGGGAAGTTGCTGCCCGTTACAAACCCTAATTCTAGTTGAACGATAGGCTTTCTTGTATTGTATTAGTGGCCATCTTGCCCATGGACGACGCGATGCTTTGGCTGACATGAGGGTCCTCTGGACGACATGGTTTGGTAGTTGGGCGATAGGCTCCTTGGGCGTCATGGCCTTGATCATTATGACCTTGAGCATTATGAGGTTGGTGGTTGCCCAACATGAAACCCTAACCCTATGGGCGATAGGGTCTTGGACGATAAGAGGTGCCCATGTGCTGACCGATACCACCTTGTAGTTGCATGCTCGATGAACCTTGCCCGACACCATGTGAGCTGGTGGGTTCTTGTTGCACGATAGGTGAAGTGATGGGGTTGGCTGATATGGCGGTGAGCTTGCTTAGGGTTGGGAAACCTTAGTCGATACATCTTTTAGTGAAGGTTGGCGCTGCCCGCCATACCTATAGTAAGGGTTACAGGAGTTTTGATAAGGGTTCTGATAACTCGGAATGTATATGGCTAATAATGATAACACAAGTGATATGATGTAATCACCTTGAATCCTATAAATATGATAAAGAGTTAAGTTGATAAGTTGTGAACCAGGAAGCTTGGAAGGTTATGATGTTGCTACACATGTTAATGTGATACGTGTGTGTGGTCACAAGTATGGGCATGATGTATGCTCATGATTGATAATAATACTATGAAGGATAAAGCTTATGTGTGATATAATCATGGATGTTGCTCTATACTTGATAGTATAATAATCCTGTTAATCCATGATGGCTTAAGTTATCTCTCTGAATGTGTATACTAACCATGCAGGTATACTATGTGGACTCATATCCTGGTAAGAGCTATGAGATATATGTTCTTTGACTAGCACAATGTGATGATAATCCTTGTTAATGAGATAACAGGTTGATAGGTATGAGGACCAGATAAAGGCTGAGTGCCCCGTTGAGGTGTTATCCTCTGATGATGAGATAATGGATGCGTTCCCACAATGCTGATGCATGAATATGATGCCTTAAGAGGCAATGGTTGATATAATGAGGGATTGAGGTCCCAGGATAGTATGATGATGGCAACAATGATGTAATTCTATAAGGCTATGTTTATACTTTGGTTGCCTCAACAATTGGCTTAAAATATATAGATGAACATATCATATAGTTTGCCCTGGCCATAGATCCATCATCGTTAGTATCATGGTGATGGTGAAACGGGTTATCCTGCAGGATTTTCCTGAAGCACATATTGTTGAATATGCGAGGTTTTCCCCTAACCTAAAATAGGAGGAATCTGAGTACCACTGTGAATATATGGAGCATGGTGAACAGACCCATGGCTCAGGATATGTGATGATGAGCATGATGCGTTCATGGATCATATGTATGTACTAGCACCTGTGTCAAGGTGATCTAGAGATATGGGTAGCTTGCGGAGCTGACCCTGAGGTTGAGGCCATATAAGCATGAGAATGCGGTCCTGCTTTGGTTTTCGTGTACTAACCATGAGAAGGTGAGGTCATGGAGTCCGAATCTCCTTAGACCTTGTATGGCACCGGATTGGGCTTCACAGCCAATGGTTGGATTTGAGCAGGGAAGGCTCACTTCCTCATGGCATAATAAAACATAATCCAACCAAATAGTATATCTTGCTTAGAGCAAAACATGGAACATTGATTGAGGCCTTACTTATATAGCTAATCTAGTTATACCTTGCAGTTATGCATATGATCCCTATCTTTAGTTATAAGTTCTTATAAGGCTTATCTTGTCAATCATGTTCCATACATAAATACTTGGGTATATGCCTCCTGGATGTCTTGGTAAGAATGATGAGAATAATGGTCTTGCTCAAGTATATTGTACTTGTTACATGCTTTATCAATTATCTGCTTTTATTGTTTTATCCTTCTAAGGTTTTATAGTTTCGGCAGGGAGTTATGTTTCTCGCTGGGACTGTATGTCTCACCCCACTGGTTTACACCCTTTTTAGGTGAGCGCTCTAGACGTGGTGGTGGTCGTGAGGTTGTGGTCGAGCAGTAAGAGGAGCAGTAGACGACAAGACGTGGATGCTACTTTTTTGGTCTTTTGTAGAGTCCTAGATGTCATCCCTGTACTCTCAGGTCCTCGGAGGTGTTTGACGATGTTTTGTGACAACTTTTAGTTGTATATCTTGTATCCTGTTGATTGGCCTGAGATGGCTTGTAAAGCATGTATAAACAGGTGATGAACCAATATGTGTTGTTGTGACAGTTGGTGGCTTTAAGATGTGAATATATCATGCATGTGATCTTGAATATATATATATATATATATATATATATATATATATATATATATATATATATATATATATATATATATAAAACATGGTTTTCTTGCAGGGCCTGATTGCAAATGTTATGTACGTATGTTTCCGCAATCGGTTTTAATTAACTCGTGTTTTTGGTAAGATGTGGTTTCGCATGTTTTTGCGTGTCATCTCATTGTCGGCGTGATGGCAGGGTGTCACAGTTGGTTTGGTATCAGAGCTCTAGGTTTGTTGAGTCTACAGGGATCTAGGGGCTAGGTTTGTGTCTGTTCTTGTGAGTTTCCCATATTTTCTTACAATCATCTTCTGCCTCAGCAGAAGAAAAAGCTTAAAGATGTTTGGAAACCATGAAGAACATGTTGCCGAGAGCAGTGAGGCTACATCAGTTGATGGAGCTAGAGTGCAGGAACATGAAGATCGGGTGCCTGAGGTCCCCCAACTTGACCTAGCCATTCTTGAAAACCCTGCCTACCAACATATTATGGGGCAGTTGGTGGCTACGATGAATCACATGGTAGAAAGAGTGTTAGTACCTCCGCCAAGAGCACATGCTCCCCATGGTGAATCAGCAGGCATTGGGAAGACCTTTGAGCAGTTTCACCGAGTCGGAGCTTTGGATTAAGCTGGAACGGCTGATCCAGCGGATGTAGATCTGTGGCTGACAGGTCTCGAGAAGGCCTTCTGGATCCTCGACATCTCTGAAGTAGACAAAGTCAAGCATGCTGTCTACCTTCTGAAGGGTAGTGCTGGCCACTGGTGGGCCATCGAGGAGGAGAAGCGACCCGATGAGGTGATCTGTAGGGAGGTTTTCCGACGAGAGTTCATCAGCAGATACTTTTTGAAGATGTATCTGGATGAGAAGATCAACTAGTTTGAGTGTCTTCGCCAAGGATCGATTAGCATCACCGAATATGAAGCCAAGTTCATGGACTTTCTGAGGTTTTGTCCTCACATGGCGGCGACAGATGATGAGTGGATCAGGCAGTTTGAGAAAGGTTTCAGTGTTGAGATATTGACACCTACTGCTGCTTTGGAGAATAGGGAATGGTTTTCCACGTTTGTGGAGTCCGTCCGTAGGATTGAACGGTCTGTCAGGGAGAAAAGGGAGTCCATGACCAAGAAAAGACATGCTCAGTTCCTGGTGGCTTCAAAAGCCAAGGTTTTCGACACCTTCCGTAATGCAAAGTTCATGTACACCATCTCAGTGGTCTCCAAGTATGGGTAGAGGGTGTGGATATTTGCCATCCAAAGCACACAGTACCGCTTCAGTGACAGTGACAGGGCCGTCTAGACCGCAGATAGAAGGAAGGTCATGTTATCACTGTGGACAGACTGGACACTTGAGGTCAAATTGCCCAAAGAGAGATGTCAAAGTAACACAGCAGCTAAGGTAGAATCAACAAGGGTCAGACAGACAACAGCCCAGTGGTAGCAGAGCACGAGGACGCGGTCAAGCGTCATAAGAGGGATCATCTTCTCAAGCAAGCAGAGGATGTGGACAACAAGCAATGGCTCGATTCTATGTTATGAGTCAGTTGGAGGTGATAGTCAACCCGCGAGTGGTGACAGGTCAGATGGAGTTATTTCATTCTGATTTGTCTTCTTCTTGGTTTATATATGTTCTGGTTGACCCAAATACTACACACTCTTTTATTGCACATAGTCTGCTAGATATCTGTCCTTTACCTGTTAGTTGTAAGAAAGACATCCTGTTGTTAGAAACCCCTCTCGATGGTTCCTCGATGCTTCGAGAGGAGTGTCCGTCTTGTATTCTATCTTTCTCGGGACATAGTATACAAGTGGATCTTATACCACTTGATATGCATGGATTCGATGTGATCCTTAGGATGGATACCTTAGAGAAGTATAAGGTTGTGTTGGATTGTGGTTCCAAGAAGGCAGTGTTTGATGATGGTGGAGAAAAGTGGATCTTCCAAGAAGATAGGAAGATTCTCCCGATGTGTTTAGTATCAGTGATGGTGGTAGAGAAGTTGCTGCGGCAAGGTTGTAAGGCATTCTTAGCTCACGTTGTGGATACCAAGGCGAAAGGTCCTAGCCTTGAGGAGGTGACGGTTGTCCGAGAGTTTGCAGATGTGTTTCTTGATGAGTTCCCCGGTGTTCCCCCACCCCGAGAGATTGATTTTGAGATCAATCTGGTACCAGGAATACAACCAATTGCACAGACGCCATATAGGATGGCTCCGGCTGAGATGACAGAACTCAAGAAATAGTTATAGGAGTTGTTGGACAAAGGTTTCATTAGACCAAGCACGTCGCCTTGGGGTGCTCCAGTCTTGTTCGTTAAGAAGAAGGATAGGTCGATGCAGTTGTGTATGGATTACCGACAGTTGAACAAGGTCACGATCAAGAATAAGTACCCATTGCCGAGGATAGATGATCTGTTTGATCAGTTGCATGGCACTATAGTGTTCTCAAAGATCGATCTACGGTTTGGATATCATATGTTGAGGATTAAGGCAGATGACATACCAAAGTCAACGTTTAGGATGAGGTATGGTCACTTTGAGTTTGTGGTTATGCCGTTTGGGCTAACCAATGCACCTGCTTCTTTCATGGATCTGATGAATAGGGTGTTCCATCTGTTTCTAGATCAGTTTTTTGTAGTTTTCATAGATGACATCTTGATCTATAGTCGGGACAGTTAAGAGCATGAACAACATCTTCGACAAGCTTTGACTCTTCTTCATCAACACGAGTTATATGCCAAGTTCAATATATGCGAGTTCTGGTTGAAGGAAGTGACTTTCTTGGGTCATGTGATATCTAGAGAAGGAGTCAGAGTGGACCCTAAGAAGATGGAGTCAGTTGCAGATTGGGAGCAACCAAAGACGCCAACAGAAGTTCATAGCTTTCTGGGTTTGGCAGGATACTATCGGAGGTTTATCAAGGACTTCAGTGCGATCGCGTTGCCAATGAAAAAGTTGACCAGGAAGGATGCATCTATTGTCTGGGATGATCGTTGTCAGCAAGCTTTCCAAAGCTTAAAGGAGAAGCTGACTAGTGCTCCAGTGTTAGTGCTGCCAGAGCCTGGGAAAGGCTATGTTGTTTTCTGCGATGCTTCCAAGAAGGGCCTAGGGTGTATGCTGATGTAGGAAGATTATGTGGTTTCTTTTGCTTCACAACAACTTAAGAAACATGAGGAGAACTATCCGACACATGATTTGGAGTTGGCAGTGGTGGTCCACGTGTTAAAGATTTGGAGGCACTATCTTTATGGGGAAGTGTGTCAGATCTTTACAGATCATAAGAACTTGAAGTGTATCTTCTCACATAGTGAGCTGAACATGTGCCATCATCGCTGGATGGAGCTGATCAATGATTATGACTGCACCATTGAGTATCATCCTAGTAAGGTGAACATTGTAATTGATGCGCTTAGCAGAAAGTCTTCTTCTCTCTCCACGAAGAAGGCACAGTTGAGTTCCTTAATATGCAATAGGCGAGATATGTTTGTCTCCTTGTGGCAGATGAATGTGTAGTTGGAAGTTTCCTTATTGGCAGGACTGTTGGCACATATGCAAGTCAAGCCTACGCTGAGACAGTAGATCAAAGATGCACAACAGGCAGATGATATAGTGTAGTTGACCAGGTCAAAGCTCAGCAGCGAAAAGTGTGATGGGTTCCATGAGTCTGAAGATGGACTAGTTTGCTATCATAGTAGGGTGGTCCCCGATGATGATAGTCTAAGAAAGCTGGTGCTCGAGGAAGCACACATGTCAATGTATGCTATGCATCAAGGAGTCACCAAGATGTATCATAATCTGAAGGATTTGTATTGGTGGCCAGTCCTGAAGAAGGATGTATCAGAGTTTGTAGCTAGGTGTGCGGTATGCCAACAAGTTAAGGTTGAGCATCAGAAGCTGGCAGGAACATTGCAACCCATGCCAATACCACAATGGAAATGGGATCATATAACCATGGACTTCGTAGTTGGTCTACCAAAGACAGCTAGGAATCATGATTCCATTTGGGTGATAGTGGACAAATTGATGAAATATGCTCATTTCATACCGGTAAAGATGACATATACAACAGAGAAGCTTGCTCAAGTGTATGTAGATGAGATAGTGTGTTTGCACGGTGTACCACCAACGATAATCTCCGACACAGGTCCTTAGTTTATGAGTCATTTCTGGGGACAACTGCACAAGGTTTTGGGAATGCAGTTGAGGTTCAGTACCGCTTTCCACTCGCAGATGGATGGACAGTATGAAAGGACTATTCAGACTTTGGAGGATCTTCTCCGAGCATGTGTTTTGTAGTTCCTAGGCAGTTGGGATGTGCATCTCAGTTTGATAGAGTTCGCTTACAATAACAGTTACCAACATAGCATTGACATGGCTCCTTATGAGGCTCTATATGGAAGGAAGTGTAGATCCCCTTTATGCTGGTATGAGTCTGGTGAGTATCAACTTTTGAGTCCTAAGTTAGTGCAGCAAACAACAGAAAAGATCAAAGTGATACAACAACAGTTGAAAGCGGCACAGGACAGACAAAAGTCTTATGTAGACAATTGCTGATGACCTTTAGAGTTCCAGGTGGGAGACAAAGTGTATCTCAAGGTCTCACCTTAGAAAGGCGTGCCGAGGTTTGGACGGAAAGGCAAACTGGCACCCAGGTATATGGGACCATACCCGGTAATAGCACATGTTGGCAAGGTAGCTTACAAGTTAGAACTGCCGCCAGAGTTGCACAGGATGCATCCAGTGTTCTATGTCAATATGCTGAAGAAAAGTCATCCAGACACAAGGACAGTGATATAGCCAGTTGAGGTTGAGCTTGATGAAAATGTGACCTATGAGGAAGGACTGGTGGCGATCCTTGACAGAAGAGTAAAGAAGCTAAAGAGGAAGTACCTGGTTCTTGTGAAGGTTCTTTGGCATCATCGTGGTGTTGAGGAAGCCACGTGGGATATTGAGGAAGAGATGAGGAGGAAGTATCCCTAACTTTTCTCTTCAGATTTCGGGGATGAAATCCCTTTGTAGAGGTTTATGGCTTGTAAGGACCATGACCTTCATTTTGGTCTTACCTTGTTTGTTTTTCCTAAACCCTTATGCTTAGTTGCTTGCTAATCACCTTTAGTGTTGATTAGGGTTTGCATGTGTTTTGTTGAGAGTTGGAGGTGCTACTTGCAAAATAACCTGAGTTAGGGTTGAAGGGAAAGTTTTTCACCTAGAGAGATGTCTTTCTCTCTTTGCTTCCTCTAGAGTTGAGAGGAAGGTTTGGGCTCGTGGCTTGAGTTGTCTTGGGCTTTATTGAAGCTCTGTTGGGCTTGGTTGAGCCTTGTTGGGCCTTGCCTTGCTTTGAGGAGCCATGTATTGGGCAGGGATGCCTTGTATCGGCCTAGGGGAGTAGTGTGTCAGCCATGGATGGAGTGTGTCGGCCTTTGACCTTGGTTGACCCTCTTGCTTTGGTTGTGTCACCCTAGCTTGGACATGTGGCCGATCCTTGATTGAGTGGTGGCATGGCATGTGCACGTGTTTTACAAGGTGGCAAACATGTGTACATGCGTCCCTTAGTAGGGCGACACCTTGCCTTGGTTCTCCTTTAATCCCCATCTATATATGCCTTGTCTTTCTCTTCCTTGGGAACCCTTTAGCTCTTTTGTTGCTCTTCCCTCCTTGTGTGCACGACACACCTTCCTTGGAGAGCTTGGTGGCCGATCCTTTCCCCTTGGTGGAGATCTCTTCTTCTTCCTTTAGCTTGTCGGTCGAACCCTAGGTGGGTCTTATTCTTTGGTGGCCGAAAGTGGTGTGCTGGGAGCTAGGAGCTTGAAGCTTGGAGCTTTGGAGCTTGAGGAGTCTGCTTAAGGTAGGTTACATAACTTCTAACCCTAGCTATACTACCCTCTTTATGTTTCATGATTCATATATGTGGATGATGGGCCATTGCATGTTATGTTTCTTGCTCTAGTACATGTTGTTGATCTTATGGATATAGTAAGCATGATGTTGTTAATGTTGTTGATGGTTTATATGCCTTTGGATCTAGTTGGCCGAACCATAGTTTGGGGTTTTATTGTTGAGAAATACCCCTTCCTCTCCTTGGTTTTTGAGGAGTGAGTTTGAGCTCTAGTGATGTGGGCAATACCCCTCTCTCGTTTAAGTTGAGAGGTGAGTCTACATTCTAGTTTCTTGGGAAACACCCTCCTCTCACCATGGATTTGAGAGGTGAGCTCTTGGTTATGTGATGACCTAAGTTGAGGTTGATCCATCATGTTGCCCGATGGGTGATGAAGGTTGTGTAAAACCCCTCTCTCTTGGTTGTTGAGAGGTGAGTTGATTCTCTTGATCTTTTAGGGTTTTGATGATGGTAGTCTTGAGATTGAAGATGACCTTGTCGGGTGGGGCTTGATGCCTTGCATGATACACCCTTGATGAGTTTCTGCCCGACACCTCTTTGTCTTGGCTGATATGGCATTTTGAGTATTGTTGGCTTGATGCCCGTTATGGCCCTCTTGACCTTGATGATGACCTTGGGCGATATGCCTTGACCTAGAGGATCCTTTGACCTTATAGATGTTTCTCCTTGGCCAATAGAGCACCTAAGTGGTTATCCCTAGTTGAGAGCCTTGGGCGATACATGATAGGATGGTCTCTTGAACGGTATGCGTTGAGTGGTGCACCTTAGTGAGTATCTTAGTGGTGACCGATGTGATGTATTTGATCTTGTTGGATGATGGGCCTTCTCCGGGTGTCTTGGTATCAGTTGTTGTCATGAGTATGGTGGGTGCTACAAGGCTGAGCTTAGGCACCATGCTGCTGGCTGATACCAGCGTTGAACATTAGGGAAGTTGTTGCCCGTTACAAACCCTAACTCTAGTTGAACGATAGGCTTTCTTGTAATGTCTTAGTGGCCATCTTGCCCATGGACGACATGATGCTTTGGATGACATGAGGGTCCTATGGATGACATGGTTTGGTAGTTGGGCGATAGGCTCCTTGGGCATCATGACCTTGATCATTATGACCTTGAGCGTTATGAGGTTGGTGGTTGCCCAACATGAAACCCTAACCCTATGGGCGATAGGGTCTTGGACGATAAGAGGTGCCCATGTGCTAACTGATACCACCTTGTAGTTGCATGCTCGATGAACCTTGCCCGCCACATGTGAGCTGGTGGGTTCTTGTTGCACCATAGGTGAAGTGATGGAGTTGGCCGATATGGTGGTGATCTTGCTTAGGGTTGGGAAACCCTAGCCGATACATCTTTTAGTGAAGGTTGGCACTGCCTGCCATACCTATAGTAAGGGTTACATGAGTTTTGGTAAGGGTTCTGACAACTCAGAATGTATATGGCTAATAATGATAACACAAGTGATATGATGTAATCACCTTGAATCCTACAAATATGATAAATAGTTAAGATGATAGGTTGTGAACCAGGAAGCTTGGAAGGTTATTGTAACACCCCAATTTTCATAACACATGAGCGTAAGCTATATTTTTTTTCCTGGGAGTGTCACAAACATGATAATCATTGCAATAAAAGTAAATGAAACACTTTGCATTTAAGAAAAACTGATCCATACATAGTTTTGACAAAGGAAGCAAGTCATCTAATGTACTGTGATTACAAGACCATGCATAAAAGAAGAGGTCTAAACTCTGGATCATCTCGGTAGATGGCACCCCACTAGGCAAGCTTGAAAACCTGCTACACCTTTTCTTATTCTTTAAATCTTCCGCTGCTCCAAACCCTATGGACATCGCGTCCCCAGCCATGCATTGGGAAAAACAGTCGTTAGAGTAAGTGGCATGAGTATTCTAAAATGTACATTACTGAAGAGCTAACAATGTTACAAAATATTCTTAGACATTATAAAACTGATAGCAAAAGCTGATTAAAATCTGAAAACATAATATCTCTCGACTTCTTTAACTCTTATCTTTCTACTCTATCTTTTCTGGAGACCTATATCATGGGTCTCATGACCTACGCCAAAGTGTCTAGGTCATACTTATCTCATCTGAATTCCTCTCATCACACTCATGGATGAGATTACATACATGCTCTAATCTAAAGTATCTTTTACTTACGATTTTTATCTATTTGTGGCCACCATTATACAATAAGTCCTCCTCTGTGACACCGAAGTGTCCTCTATGGTGCAACGCACCCTCTGTTGGCACAACATGCCCTCTGTTGACACCGAAGTGTCCTCTATGGTGCAATGCACCCTATGTTGGCATAATATGCCCTCTGTGACACCCGCAGTGTCTGGCGCAACACGCCCTCTGAATCGTCCCGGGACTCTCTGGTGAGGACTTATTATATAATGCATTATGTGAATGTTTCAAATTAATTATCTTACGTCTATCTTTACTAAATACTGAATCTGAACTTATCTGAAATTGAGTACTAAACATGTACTGAATTCTGAATCTGAAATCTGAATCTGAATCTCTGCTCTTTAAAAATCTGAACATAATCTATTATAGAATTTGGATATGTATCTCAAATTACAACATATTTGAGATTGGGTCTATAACGCATATCATGTACTTTTTATTCAAAATATGGCTACTCACACAGTGAGTAGTCTAAGTCTGAATCTAAATCTCTTATTCTTGAGTTCTAAACTGAATCTGTTATTGGATTTAATCATGTATCTCATTATCTAGGTAAACTTTATTTTAAAACTCTGATTTGGTAAGATTACTTCATTGTACCAATTATATCACACATGAGTCTAATGTCTTATGAGACGAGATCTGAAATGAGTATAGAAATACTAAATATACAAAAGTAACTTAAGTAATGTGTATAACTAAAGTATGATATCTGATTCTTGGCAAGATAATTCATTCTCTGTTAAAACCTCATCCAAAGCTGATCTTAATGGACTTAAGTCTTAAATCATAAACCATAGAATAGAAACCTTAGAAAATCTTAACTTGCATCTTAATCATACTCAACTTATATAAAATCTCCTTAAGTCTGATCTCAATACATTTTAATGAACTTAAATCTTAAACCTTAAGGTAGAAATCATATAGATTTTCATCGTGTAACTCAATCATGACTTAATATCTCATAATTTGATAATATCATTACAAACTCATGTTGCAATATCTTTAATGCCACTAGTACATTTATCCTAGAAATTGGGCCATGGTCTACCATGTGCAACACCCATATTCTCACATAATACTTAACTTTTAAACATCAACCTTATTAAAGAATCTATTTCACTTCTTAATTTCTTAGATCGCTACATATATAAGAAACCTTGATGACATGTTCCTATTTGAAATCTCAATACATGGTTACATATATATTTAAGAGATATGATATAACTATATTTTCTTATCCTTCTTATGAACTTAACTTCATGAGCTAGAATCATTCCATGGCACATCACTACTTAAGGTATTGAGCATATGCACTTCTACAATCATAAGCACATAAAATATTTCTTACATATTTAACTCAGAATGTAGGACATGAAGGTCTTATCTAAGAAGCATGTAAATGTACTTGATTTGATAAACGTAAATACTCATGGGCATGAACCACTTACCTCTTGTGATGATGATGTCCTTAACTTAGTCTTGATTTCTTGTTCCAAATCTTAATCACCTGGATATAATCAAAGTTTTATAAGTCCAAGTACATGTTCCCTCTTTCTATTTCTAAATCTCAAAACCCCATCCTCCTAATTATATATACCAACTTAGGGTTCTTATTTAGACTAAACATAACTTTAATCTGAAATCACCATAAAATATTGGTGTTGAAATAAAATAAACTCTTATTATGTAGTTACTATAATATTTATACTCAACATAAATTGTCTTATGCACTAATATGAACATATACTTCATATAGTGAGAATACTTACCAAACATAGTCACATATTAGAAAACTTACTGACTTGGTTAGGAAATCAAAATATAATACCAGCATGCTAATAATATTAGACCTAATTAGCCATACATATACCACTCATTGTCAAGATAATCATCCATTACCCTCACATAATGGTCACTCAGGTCCAGATCTTAATACAAATATGATAACACAAGAAAATCCATCAAATCTCTAGAAGAGTAATCACACAGTGTAGTAAGATCATGTATAAAATATTAGGTCATCTAAAAAAAATCATATCATGGGTGAAATACCCAAAATACCCTTATTAGGGTTTACATTAAAAACCTCATTAAAACTTAATATATGAAAGATCGGGATCTGGATTAATGTTAAACATATCAAAATACACATTCATTAAATTTTGTATAAATTTCTAAAGGCGTTTACTATTTTTAATTGGCAAAACATCAAAATCATATAGTTTTGACTACCCAGAATATAATAAATAGAAGACATCAAAATCATACTCTGAAACTATTTTTATAGGATAGTACATCATATAGCTTTCCATAGGTATCTTGTTTGTCCCAAACCGAGATCTATAGCTCAAGATATGAATTTTAGAAATTACCTATGTTGGGATCAATATCGGCCGTCGATTTAAAATCCAAAGGGAGTAGGTGGTGGCGCCCCTTCTCTTTTGTTCCTTAGTTGGTCGCGGATCCAACTGGATCCGGCTTCTTCTTCACCCACAGACCCGAATGAGGGGGGGGGGAGATCCCCTGTTCTACATGTGCAGGCCGCCGCCACTGCCTATTTGCCTTCGGTGACCCCGATCTCGACGCTCAGGCTGTCAAAGCTTGCGGCCAGGCATCAACTACCTCTGCGTGACCTCCCCATGGATTTGGGCTACGCCGTCGACGAGCATGAGCAGGCCTAGATTAGAGCTTCTTTCCTCTGGCCTACCTCCGCCGCCAAGGCTTCCGTCCATGTTCTCTCTTCCTCTCGCTCTCGGTTTCGAGCGAAACCCTAGGATCGAAGCTGTTAGCCCCGGGTAGACCGGAATATGAGGCTTTTATAGCCTCCCATGCTTGCGATCATAGGCGAGGGCCCCATTTTATGGGTGCTCTGTTCGCACCCAGCAAACAGGGGTCGCGGCCTCCAGTCCGTGCAGACTGGGGTCGCCCCCTTTTTTATTTTCTTTTTCTTCTTCTTTTTGATAAAAGTCCAAATATAAGAAATATTTATACAACCCATTCTATAGCTCAGTTTGACTTCAAATTTTGGGGTAATTACTATATTATCATCAACTTCACATGAGCAAGATTTGAAGTAAAAACTAGCTATACAAACACTCCAAACATGTCTTTTCAATAAAAAAATATTATAATTACTAATTTAATTACCTAGGCCACTATATACATCAAAATCATCTGAAATTTCTCCCAGCATCTTATACTCTAATTATTATTCTACTAAAAATATTTTGAGCATTTATTATGACCATAAATACTTAATTCTCAATTTGTACCCCAAGGACCTATTTGTAGAACTTAATTAGTCCAATAAGGTTGGAATTGGGCTCTAGGGCACATGGCTCAACCCTTAGTATTTCAAAAGGGTCCATGAGCTTGATTGTATTCCAAATCATGAAAAATAAGTCTTCAACCAATATAATTTCTCAATTGAAGCTCATGTATGACATATGTGATCAATATTTCTTTAGTTTCATAATATGAAAACCTAAGTTAGGTCTAAGGCTCAAGCCATGAAGTGGACTCGTCAGATTATATATTTATCACATTATTGTTCGTAGGAATAATTCATTTATATTCATCTACATCTGACTGCAATCATATACATTTAAGCCATTATGTGAGTATTAGTTGACCGGATGACTTGTGTTACAAATTTTGTGAACTTAATTACCTACCTAGCCATGGTTAGGTTTATTAGGTCCCTTGACATGCCTTTACTAAAAACCCCACATGATAAACTTACTTTAGCTATGAAATTGAGGATGTTACAATTCTACCCACCTTAAAATAAATTTCGTCCTCAAAATTTCTCTAGGCTACTACCCACCTTAGGGTTCTTCTTACTCCTTCATTGATTGACAATTAACATATTAAGGTACACATGCTCAAAATTTTACATGAAAAGAGATATGTAATGTATTTTCATAAAATATTTATGTGAGCATTATTTATTACCTTAGTCTATTGCTCAACTAATATATAGGGTTTATGAAACTAAACTTGGATCTATAATTAGGGCATCTAGCTCAACCTTGTCATGAATTTCTAACATTATATGCACATGACTGTCTAATCTAAGGTCCTTTAGGTAACTCCTACATTCCTAGATATGTGGTGATCAGGCACATACCTAGAAATGTGGGATCCTGAGATGCTATCTCTCACTCACCCACTGATACATGTGTCCCATACCACATGGACCAGTAATAAATGAGAGATGCATAAAAGGTCTACTGCTTAAGACATCCCTCTTTAATCCTCAATTGGCTGGCCATAACCATTGAGGATGAAGATGTTATCTCATTATCTAGGTTTAGGTTGCTACTTTAGATCTAAACTAGGTTGACTTATGCCTCTAAGATATCTATCTATTCTGAGTTTAAGTCTCTTAATCACTCTAGGTTATGGTATGCTTCTTTTGGAATCTATCCCTAAACCTTAATCTTACCTCTCCACTCTAGGGTGACTATGAGAATCATGTTTGCCTAGTGGCCATTTACCAAATTGCTCTGATACCATATTGTAACACCCCAATTTTCATAACACATGAGCGGAAGCTATATTTTTTTTCCTGGGAGTGTTACAAACATGATAATCATTGCAATAAAAGTAAATGAAACACTTTGCATTTAAGAAAAACTGATCCAAACATAGTTTTGACAAAGGAAGCAAGTCATCTAATGTACTGTGATTACAAGACCATGCATAAAAGAAGAGGTCTAAACTCTGGATCATCTCGGTAGATGGCACCCCACTAGGCAAGCTTGAAAACCTGCTACACCTTTTCTTATTCTTTAAATCTTCCGCTGCTCCAAACCCTGCGGACATCGCGTCCCCAGCCATGCATTGGGAAAAACAGTCGTTAGAGTAAGTGGCATGAGTATTCTAAAATGTACATTACCGAAGAGCTAACAATGTTACAAAATATTCTTAGACATTATAAAACTGATAGCAAAAGCTGATTAAAATCTGAAAACATAATATCTCTCGACTTCTTTAACTCTTATCTTTCTACTCTATCTTTTTTGGAGACCTATATCATGGGTCTCATGACCTACGCCAAAGTGTCTAGGTCATACTTATCTCATCTGAATTCCTCTCATCACACTCATGGATGAGATTACATACATGCTCTAATCTAAAGTATCTTTTACTTACGATTTTTATCTATTTGTGGCCACCATTATACAATAAGTCCTCCTATGTGACACCGAAGTGTCCTCTATGGTGCAACGCACCCTCTGTTGGCACAATGTGCCCTCTGTTGACACCGAAGTTGTGACGACCGTCTCGCGAAAACAAGATTAACTAATGCGGAAGCATTCATCAAGCAGCGGATTAGCGAAAATCACTTAAAAATTAAAACTTTTTGCAAAGGGATCCATTCATAGGAAAACTCTTTCATTCAGAACCAAAGTAAAACTTTACATCCTGGTTCATATATATACATCTCATGTACTTTTGCTTCTCGAGGAATACAAACATTAACTACTCTGTCTTAACTGTACACAGGTAGTATAAAACCCTCGAGGCATTAAGCCAAAATCTCGAAATCACTAACTACTACTCCAAGGACCTGAGAGTACAGAGACGACACATAGGACTTCTATATACATCTGAACATGACATGACAGTCAATGTCTCCACCTAAGACTTTACTGTTGTCCCTGCTACTGCTGATGTCCTTCACCTCCTGAAGGATTCCTGTCTCCTCGTCCGCGTCCACCTAAAAATGTGGTTCCCACGGGGGTGAGACAATTATAAAAATTGCCCCAGCGAGAGATATAACTCTCCGCCAGAAACATTGTTATTGTAACTTAAGAAGATAAATATGAACAGAGAAATCATATTTAATTGACAGTAGGTAAATGTCTAACAGTTTAGAACATCATTCTATGTCAGAAGCATTACAGTTAAAATAGGATCAACATATCATTTATCCTTTAAGGAATAGGAAGAATATGTATAACATCTATTCAAACAACAGAATCATTACCACTGCATTAACTTTCTTCAAGCTTAGATCATATATCTAAAGCCTGGCATTTTCAATGTGGAGTCATGGCCCGTAGCCATACTCTTTTCATAAGTGTTGGGATCTTAATCCCTCACTTCATCACTGGGTTTTTCTCATCCTTTCACAATTTCAATACCATAACCATGAAATCCTGGGTATTCAAACCCTTTATTCTTCACTTGAGCACTGTTACCTCTTTCTCAGGTAACTAACACCTTTAGGTCATTTGACCAAGGTAAGTATGATACTTGCTACACAAGCATCCATCATGGCACTTGATGCACATTAACTCTCTTGCCACCTCTTACCAGGCACAAGGTATATTATGGAACACAAGGCCCAATTAACAATTCAAACTAATAATACATCATAGCTCATACCTGGCTATGCTCATCATCTCATAATACCTGCATGGTTAGCACATATAATAGTAGTACATCAATTATCTATCAATACCATGCAAAACAATGTATTAATAATTCAAGGGTATTACCCTTAATCCTTTACCAGGATTTGGATTTCCATCACACATAGCTCATCAGAACACTGTACATCTTGTCACCTTTCACTAGGCAACAACTTTATTCACATGGCTCACAAAACCATTCACATCTTGTCACCTCTCACTAGGCAACAACTTTATTCACATGGCGCACAAGGCCATTCACATCTTGTCACCTCTCCCTAGGAAACAACTTTATTCACATGGCGCACAAGGCCATTCACATCTTGTCACCTCTCACTAGGCAACAACTTAATCACATGGCGCACAAGGCCATTCACATCTTGTCACCTCTCACTAGGTAACAACTTAAAATAAAGTCTTACAAGCCCAACTCATCTTGTTACTTCTTTCTAAGTAACAAAAACATAATGGCACATATGGCCAATCAATTCTTATCAAATAAACATCATAGCTCATACCTGGCTATGATCATCAACTCATGAGACCTGCATGATTGTCACACATGATAATAGACTTATCAAGTTTACAACACATCATGCAATACAGGGTAACACCACTATTCCCTTACCAGGGTTAGGGTTTACCATCAATTAGGGCTTTCTCTCACATATCATTACCCTTCATTAAGAATAGGGTTTTCCATTATTAACCATTTAGGTTTTCAAGATCATATTATCAATGATCAAACCCTAGTTCATTGCTCCCCACATCTAGGAGCCAACATTTATACCATAAGTATTCAATCATACTTATTTATTCTCATCAATTATCATTAAATGATTATCATCACAAGGTATGAGTATCTCTCTCATCCTTAAGTTGAGAATTAACAAAACGACCATGTTAGGTCACTTTCAATTCAGATCTAAGTCAAGCATAGGCCACCACGGCCGTGCTACCTTGCACGGTCGTGCAAAGTGAAGCTACCACGGTCGTGCTACCCTGCACGGTCGTGCTGAGTAAAGTCGCCATGGCCGTGCTGCCTTGCACGGTCGTGCTACATAGGATCATCACATGAATCATATATATATATATATATATATATATATATATATATATATATATATATATATATATATATATATATATATATGAATTCTATTATTTGATCCTTTCAACTTGATTAGGTCACATCAACCCTTCAATCATATGCATACAACTATGATTAACATAGGGTACCAAGTCATTGGTCCTATAAGCAATTAGGGATGCATTCCCAATTAGGGTTTCTCATGAAATCACCCATAATTAGGGTTCCACATGGATGCACCCTCAATTAGGGTTTCACTTGGAATCACCCTCAACTAGGGTTCCACATGGATGCACCCTCAGCTACGGTTTACTATTCATCCTAATTAGTGATTTCACATGTAGTCAACCTCTTATTAGGGTTATACATGGAATCAGCCTCAATTAGGGTTTACATCATGTATTGGATCCATGCATTTGTTATGCATTAATCACTAGTACCATTAAAGGTATCTACCACCTAATCACATTAGGTTTTCAAAAAGGTTTGATCCATTGGACCTTCAATAACATGAGGTATCCAATTGAATTTGGGTTTCCAATGTTGATTCCTTCAATCATTGAATTCATGGAACCTATCATCAATTGGACCTATACTCATACTTCAATTGAGTTTAATAGGTCAACCTACAACTGATTTGACCCTCAATTGACCCTCAATTGATCATCAATTAGGGTTTGATTCAATTGAATTAGGGCTTGGAATCGATGATCCTTCAACACTAATCAATGCAGAACTAGTTGCATTGAAACCATTGAACCATCATCCAAATTGGGTATGACCTGACCCCAAACGGTCTTGAGGTCGTTTGGATGTCCTCCAAACGGTCTTGAGACCGTTTGTCCATCATATCACTCAAATCCAAGCCATCCAATTAAGGTTTGGATCATTGGATTGATCACCAAATCAACATTGCATTGTATAACAACTTGGTACCTTTAGACCTTCAAACACCTAACCATACTCAACCCTAGACCTCCAAACGGTCTTGGGTGACCACCAAACGGTCTTGAGGTCGTTTGGATGACCTCCAAACGGTCTTGAGACCGTTTTCCCATCATATCACTCAAATCCAAGCCATCCAATTAAGGTTTGGATCATTGAAGTGCTCACCAAATCAGCAATCTATTGCAGATCAACTTGATATCTTTAGACCTTCAACCACTGAACTATACTCAACCCTAGACCTCCAAATGGTCTTGGGTGACCACCAAACGGTCTTGAGGTCGTTTGGATGACCTACAAACGGTCTTAAGACCGTTTTCCCATCATATCACTCAAATCCAAGCCATCCAATTAAGGTTTGGATCATTGAAGTGCTCACCAAATCAGCAATCTATTGCAGATCAACTTGATATCTTTAGACCTTCAACCACTGAACTATACTCAACCCTAGACCTCCAAACGGTCTTGGGTGACCACAAAACGGTCTTGAGGTCGTTTGGATGACCTCCAAATGGTCTTGACACCGTTTTCCCATCCAACCTTTGGACTCTAGTGAAAATTCATCATGGATTGGTCTATCGAGTTGATCAACAAATCAGCATTTAGTTGCAGTATGATTTGGTACCTTTGGACCTTCAATTGGTCAACTATACTTGACCCCAGACCTCCAAACGGTCTTGAGGTGACCCCAAACGGTCTTGAGACCGTTTGGATGATCCCCCAAACGGTCTTGAGACCGTTTGGGCTAATCAACCCAAAATCTCAAATTAGCTCATTGTGATTTCAGCACTGATTTCAATTAGGGTTAGCCCAATTGATTAGCCTTCAACTCATGACTCGTTTGGAATTAATCCATCAAATTTGGTGAGTCATTAGATCACATCATAAGGAACAGTAATCCCAAACGGTCAACGCTTGGTCAACGCACTCAAACGGTCTTGAGACCGTTTGCCCAAAAATTTCAATTAAATCAGATTGAAAATCAGCACTTAATCCAATTAGGTTTCCCTAATTTATTAGGCTTCAACTCACGATTCCTTTGGAGTTAATCCCTAAAATTTGGAGGGTTATTAATAAACATAATTATTAACAGGAATCCCAAACGGTCAACGCTTGGTCAACCATCTCAAATGGTCTTGAAACCGTTTTCTCAACCAGGTCAAGTTAATCAGGTTGAAAATCAGCACATAATTAAATTCGATTGCCTAATTGATTGGCCTTCAACTCTCGATTCCTTTAGATTTAATCCCTCAAATTTGGAGGGTTATCAGCCTACATAATTAGGAACAAAATTCCCAAACGGTCAACGCTTTGTCAACCATCTCAAACGGTCTTGAGACCGTTTGCTCCCAAACGGTCTCAAACCGTTTGCCCTTAAACGGTTTGCTGAAACTGCATAGCCAATCAAATTAAAACGATTTGGAGTAGCTATCAAAACGGTTTTGCTTGGTAATTTTATTTGGATAAGCATCTAGGATGATGTCATCATCCCCTTTCTTCTAACAACCAAGAACAGCAACCGTTCTTGATGGAAATTGCAGCAAAGAAACAAGAGTGTATCAAATTGAAGAAATCAATCAACAAAGCATAGAGAATTGATGCAATAGCAATGTTTAAGGGTTTGAGTTATAAAACCCGCCTCCAATTGATCTCCAAAGCTCCAAGCTCACGCCATTAATGGTGGATGAAGCTCTAGCAACTCCCCCTAGGCTCGTCCTCAAGCTTTTGATTGCAAAAGTTGGCTAGGGTTGAAGAGGAGATCGAAATAAGAAGGAATCCATAATTTATTTTCGATTTCCACCATGAAATCAAAGAGAACGAAGGTCAAGGGCTCACCCACAGGTTGGGGACGTGCTCCCTGCTCCTCCCTAGCTCCTTGGTCGGTTTTGCAAGCAAGGGGAAGAAGAAAATCCGAAATAGCCTTTCATTTGGCTTGAAAAAGGCACTTTTATAAGGAAATTGATGAGAGAGAAAATGCATTATTAAAATGCATTAAATTCCAAAAATATGGCCGCCTCTCCCCCCTAAAATCCCTTAAGGACGAGGCACCTTCCTTTGACTTTAATTCTCCTTCATTATCCTTGATTTAAAGAAAATCAAATTAAGCACCTTAATGCTTATTATATTAATATCCATATGTGAGTGGGTTTTCTTTTTCTTATAATAAGGTGAGTGGAATTTCACCTACTTAGGATATTTTCGTTCCTTATCTTGGAAAAGGAACGTTCATCCTTATTAAAAATCAACCCAAAACATTTTGGTTGAAAGCCCTTCAATTATTTTTATTCATTTTTACCCTAAATCAAATTAGGGTTTCAATTAGGCATTAATCTTGATTATTTTAATACCAAGATTCTCTCTCCTCCAACTTGATTCAAATGAGGCACCCATCTCATTTTATTTGCTCTACATGTTTCCAAGAAACATTAGGGACCTTATTGAAGTGGTAATTTGCATATTGAACCCTAGGTCTTGGGTAAATTGCACTTTTCACCAAAACTAGGTTTTAATGCACAACACTGCTTTACAAGCTTAATCTTGGTGCCCGAGCTTGTGAAAGACATACCACTACATCATATTCATTCTTATGATGTCTCAACATCAGAGGAACATCTTACCATGCAACATTTGCAATTTAACCCCTCAACTTGGGTAATTTGCACTTTGGTCCAAAATAAGCAAACATTGCTTCAACATTGTTCAAACAGGACCAAAATTGAAACATAAGTTTCTCATGAGCCCTAATTACTTTTCACAAGATAAGATTAAGAATCTTCTTAACGTTTTTAAGCAAAACAATCTAGGGTTAATTCATAACCCAGGTCAGGGATGTTACAGAAGTGTCCTCTATGGTGCAATGCACCCTCTGTTGGCATAATATGCCCTCTGTGACACCCGCAGTGTCTGGCACAACACGCCCTCTGAATCGTCCCGGGACTCTCTGGTGAGGACTTATTATATAATGCATTATGTGAATGTTTCAAATTAATTATCTTACATCTATCTTTACTAAATACTGAATCTGAACTTATCTGAAACTGAGTACTAAACATGTACTGGATTCTGAATCTGAAATCTGAATCTGAATCTCTGCTCTTTAAAAATCTGAACATAATCTATTATAGAATTTGGATATGTATCTCAAATTACAACATATTTGAGATTGGGTCTATAACGCATATCATGTACTTTTTATTCAAAATATGGCTACTCACACAGTGAGTAGTCTAAGTCTGAATCTAAATCTCTTATTCTTGAGTTCTAAACTGAATCTGTTATTGGATTTAATCATGTATCTCATTATCTAGGTAAACTTTATTTTAAAACTCTGATTTGGTAAGATTACTTCATTGTACCAATTATATCACACATGAGTCTAATGTCTTATGAGACGAGATCTGAAATGAGTATAGAAATACTAAATATACAAAAGTAACTTAAGTAATGTGTATAACTAAAGTATGATATCTGATTCTTGGCAAGATAATTCATTCTCTGTTAAAACCTCATCCAAAGCTGATCTTAATGGACTTAAGTCTTAAATCATAAACCATAGAATAGAAACCTTAGAAAATCTTAACTTGCATCTTAATCATACTCAACTTATATAAAATCTCCTTAAGTCTGATCTCAATACATTTTAATGAACTTAAATCTTAAACCTTAAGGTAGAAATCATATAGATTTTCATCGTGTAACTCAATCATGACTTAATATCTCATAATTTGATAATATCATCACAAACTCATGTTGCAATATCTTTAATGCCACTAGTACATTTATCCTAGAAATTGGGCCATGGTATACCATGTGCAACACCCATATTCTCACATAATACTTAACTTTTAAACATCAACCTTATTAAAGAATCTATTTCACTTCTTAATTTCTTAGATCGCTACATATATAAGAAACCTTGATGACATGTTCCTATTTGAAATCTCAATACATGGTTACATCTATATTTAAGAGATATGATAGAACTATATTTTCTTATCCTTCTTATGAACTTAACTTCATGAGCTAGAATCATTCCATGGCACATCACTACTTAAGGTATTGAGCATATGCACTTCTACAATCATAAGCACATAAAATATTTCTTACATATTTAACTCAGAATGTAGGACATGAAGGTCTTATCTAAGAAGCATGTAAATGTACTTGATTTGATAAACGTAAATACTCATGGGCATGAACCACTTACCTCTTGTGATGATGATGTCCTTAACTTAGTCTTGATTTCTTGTTCCAAATCTTAATCACCTGGATATAATCAAAGTTTTATAAGTCCAAGTACATGTTCCCTCTTTCTATTTCTAAATCTCAAAACCCCATCCTCCTAATTATATATACCAGCTTAGGGTTCTTATTTAGACTAAACATAACTTTAATCTGAAATCACCATAAAATATTGGTGTTGAAATAAAATAAACTCTTATTATGTAGTTACTATAATATTTATACTCAACATAAATTGTCTTATGCACTAATATGAACATATACTTCATATAGTGAGAATACTTACCAAACATAGTCACATATTAGAAAACTTACTGACTTGGTTAGGAAATCAAAATATAATACCAGCATGCTAATAATATTAGACCTAATTAGCCATACATATACCACTCATTGTCAAGATAATCATCCATTACCCTCACATAATGGTCACTCAGGTCCAGATCTTAATACAAATATGATAACACAAGAAAATCCATCAAATATCTAGAAGAGTAATCACACAGTGTAGTAAGATCATGTATAAAATATTAGGTCATCTAAAAAAATCATATCATGGGTGAAATACCCAAAATACCCTTATTAGGGTTTACATTAAAAACCTCATTAAAACTTCATATATGAAAGATCGGGATCTGGATTAATGTTAAACATATCAAAATACACATTCATTAAATTTTGTATAAATTTCTAAAGGCGTTTACTATTTTTAATTGGCAAAACATCAAAATCATATAGTTTTGACTACCCAGAATATAATAAATAGAAGACATCAAAATCATACTCTGAAACTATTTTTATAGGATAGTACACTCGTATAGCTTTCCATAGGTATCTTGTTTGTCCCAAACCGAGATCTATAGCTCAAGATATGAGTTTTAGAAATTACCTATGTTGGGATCAATATCGGCCGTCGATTTGAAATCCAAAGGGAGTAGGTGGTGGCGCCCCTTCTCTTTTGTTCCTTAGTTGGTCGCGGATCCAACTGGATCCGGCTTCTTCTTCACCCACAGACCCGAATGAGGGGGGGGGGAGATCCCCTGTTCTACATGTGCAGGCCGCCGCCACTGCCTATTTGCCTTCGGTGACCCCGATCTCGACGCTCAGGCTATCAAAGCTTGCGGCCAGGCATCAACTACCTCTGCGTGACCTCCCCATGGATTTGGGCTACGCCGTCGACGAGCATGAGCAGGCCTAGATTAGAGCTTCTTGCCTCTGGCCTACCTCCGCCGCCAAGGCTTCCGTCCATGTTCTCTCTTCCTCTCGCTCTCGGTTTCGAGCGAAACCCTAGGATCGAAGCTGTTAGCCCCGGGTAGACCGGAATATGAGGCTTTTATAGCCTCCCATGCTTGCGATCATAGGCGAGGGCCCCCTTTTATGGGTGCTCTGTTCGCACCCAGCAAACAGGGTCGCGGCCTCCAGTCCGTGCGGACTGGGGTCGCCCCCTTTTTTTATTTTCTTTTTCTTCTTCTTTTTGATAAAAGTCCAAATAAAAGAAATATTTATACAACCCATTCTATAGCTCAGTTTGACTTAAAATTTTGGGATAATTACTATATTATCATCAACTTCACATGAGCAAGATTTGAAGTAAAAACTATCTATACAAACACTCCAAACATGTCTTTTCAATAAAAAATATTATAATTACTAATTTAATTACCTAGGCCACTATATACATCAAAATCATATGAAATTTCTCCCATCATCTTATACTCTAATTATTATTCTACTAAAAATATTTTGAGCATTTATTATGACCATAAATACTTAATTCTCAATTTGTACCCCAAGGACCTATTTGTAGAACTTAATTAGTCCAATAAGGTTGGAATTGGGCTCTAGGGCACATGGCCCAACCCTTAGTATTTCAAAGGGTCCATGAGCTTGATTGTATTCCAAATCATGAAAAATAAGTCTTCAACCAATATAATTTCTCAATTGAAGATCATGTATGACATATGTGATCAATATTTCTTTAGTTTCATAATATGAAAACCTAAGTTTGGTCTAAGGCTCAAGCCATGAAGTGGACTCGTCAGATTATATATTTATCACATTATTGTTCGTAGGAATAATTCATTTATATTCATCTACATCTGACTGCAATCATATACATTTAAGCCATTATGTGAGTATTAGTTGACCGGATGACTTGTGTTACAAATTTTGTGAACTTAATTACCTACCTAGTCATGGTTAGGTTTATTAGGTCCCTTGACATGCCTTTACTAAAAACCCCACATGATAAACTTACTTTAGCTATGAAATTTAGGATGTTACAGTTATGATGTTGCTACACATGTTAATGTGACACGTGTATATGGTCACAAGTATGGGGCATTATGTAGGCTCATGATTGATAATAATACTATGAAGGATAAAGCTTATGTGTGATATAATCATGGATGTTTCTCTATACTTGATAGTATAATAATCCTGTTAATCCATGATGGCTTAAGTTATCTCTCTGAATGTGTATACTAACCATGCAGGTATACTATGTGGACTCATAACCTGGTAAGAAATATGAGATATATGTGCTTTGACTAGCACAATGTGATGATAATCCTTATTAATGAGATAACAGGTTGATAGGTCTGAGGACCTGATAAAGACTGAGTGCCCCGTTGAGGTGTTATCCTCTGATGATGAGATAAGGGATGCGTTCCCAGAATGCTGATGCATGAATATGATGCCTTGAGAGGCAGTGGTTGATATAATGAGGGATTGAGGTCCCATGACAGTATGATGATGGCAATAATGATGTAATTCTATAAGGCTATGTTTATACTTTGGTTGCCTCAACAATTGGCTTAAAATATATATATGAACATATCATGTAGTTTGCCCTGGCCATAGATCCATCATCGTCAGTATCATGGTGATGGTGAAACGGGTTATCCTGCGGGATTTGCCTGGAGCACATATTGTTGAATATGTGAGGTTTTCCCCTAGCCTAAAATAGGATGAATCTAAGTACCACTGTGAATATATGGAGTATGGTGAACATACCCATGGCTCAAGATATGTGATGATGATCATGATGCGTTCATGGCTCAGATGTATGTACTAGCAACTGTGTCAAGGTGAGCTAGAGATATGGGTAGCTTGCGGAGCTGACCCTGAGACTGAGGCCATATAATCATGAGACTGCGGTCCTACTTTGGTTTTTGTGTACTGACCACGAGAAGGTGAGGTCCTAGAGTTCAGATCTCCTTAGACCTTGTATGGCACCGAATTGGGCTTCGCAGCCAATGGTTGGATTCGAGTAGGGAAGGCTCACTTCCTCAGGGCATAATAAAACATAATCTAGCTGAATAGTATATCTTGCTTAGAGCAAAACACGGAACATTGATTGAGGCCTTGCTTATATAGCCAATCTAGTTATACCTTGCAGTTATGTATACGATCCCTATCTTTAGTGATAAGTTCTTATAAGGCTTATCTTGTCAATCATGTTCCATAAAGAAATACTTGGGTATATGCCTCCTGGATGTCTTGGTAAGATTGATGGGAATAATGGTCTTGCTCAAGTATACTATACTTGTTATACACTTTATCAATTATCTGCTTTTATTGCTTTAGCCTTCTAAGGTTTTATAGTTTTGGCGGGGAGTTATGTTTCTTGTTGGGACTGTGTGTCTCACCCCACTGGTTTACACCCTTTTTAGGTGAGCGCTCTAGACGTGGTGGTGGTCATGAGGTTGCGACCGAGCAGCAAGAGGAGCAGTAGATTGCAAGAGGTGGATGCTGCTGTTTTGGTTTTTTGTAGAGTCCTAGATGTCATCCCTGTACTCTCAGGTCCTCAGAGGTGTTTGACGATGTTTTGCGACGAATTTCAGTTGTATATCTCTTATCCTATTTATTGGTCTGAGATGGCTTGTAAAGCATGTATAAACAGGTGATGAACCAATATGTGTTGTTGCGACAGTCAGTGGCTTTAAGATGTGAACATATCATGAAGGTGATCTTGAATATATATATATATATATATATATATATATATATATATATATATATATATATATATATATAACATGGTTTTCTTGCAGGGCATGATTGCAAATGTTCTGTACGTATGTTTCCGCAATCAGTTTTAATTAACTCGTGTTTTTGGTAAGATGTGGTTCCACATGTTTTTGTGTGTCATCTCGCTGTCGGCGTGATGGTGGGGTGTCACAATTACCATCATTTAGTTATATTAAAGCTAGGTACAACAAGCTATACCTCATTAGGGTTACATATCAACACAATATGATTATCAGCCCTTCTATTCATATGAGTGAAAAGGTATTACTACCTTATTAAGGCTAACCCTCTATTTTTTTCATCATCATTCAACCCATATCACCATACCACAATGTCACCCAGAACCATTGGATGTTTAAAAGGTAAGATCATTGGTTGTTTACATAAGTAAACACCTTGTATAAACCACCTATGAAGTCCTTGATTTTTGCTCTAGAAAGAGTCACCATTTAACCCTAGACATCCCTTGATTAAAAACACAAAAAGTTCCATTGAGAGTAGGGTAAAACCCACAATCGACTGTTCATTTAAAACAAGCCATCCATTGTCAACAAGTAAGCTCCTTAGGTTGATCATATACCGGAAACCATCTAAATCACATTCTTAGGACCAACATATTACATTAGCCATCATTCCACTTTATTGGAGGAATAAACATTAGATCTTGACCATTGGGTCAAGTTCATATGTTAAAACCATCAATTACAGTATAGGTCTGACCATTGCATCAAGTGACCCAAGAAACCATTGGTCTAAGGCTTAATTGATGTTACAAATATATGATTAACTCACCATAGGTTTTGGAGACCTTATACACCATCATTAGTGACCATTAAGTCACCATAGGTTGTTAGATCAACAGTATATTCTTTAATCACCATCAAATATTAGACTAATATCACCATTGATTGATATCATCATTAGGGTACTTAGTTGTTAATCACTAAGCTTCTAATTAGGCCAAAACATGACCTAAGGGGGTGAACGTTAGTTGACACCCTTGGTCACCACCATCAATTGTCATGAAGAAAATACTATAGGGTTGTTGCAATTGTACCATCATCGGGTCATGTTTTTATAGAAGAAATTAGCTTAAAACCCTAAAATTGGTCATTGGTTGATAGGTGTTTAGCACCGTAGGTTGTCAAACCAACCTGATCCAAGTCATATTATACCTTATGAATAACGTACAAATGATCGCAGGTTCATTTAGAACTGAAATCAGAACAGGGAATATTATAAAAATTGAAATTCAAGTCAAGCATAGCTTTTTAGTGCATGGATCATCATTTTCAAGCAAGAACATGATCTAGCAAGCTTATGGTAAGAAATAAACGTGGAGAAAGTTATAAAACTTGCCTCTAATGATAATATGAAATCCCATACATAATAAAACACGAGCAGGTAGGGTAGAAAATCCAATCATAAGTTGTGAACTCCTCCATCTAGCACATGTCTTCATCAAATGAGCAAACCCTAAGCATAAGGAGCAAGAAAGGTAGGGTTTTAGAGCTTTAGAGCAATTTCTACCATGGAACAGCAAGGTTAAAACCTAGATAAAGGTAGGAGGAAGGATAAAAAAGAAATAAATGGAGGAAAAAAGGAAATTCTTACTCTTTTAGGTCAAGATCACTAGAAGGAAGCTTTTTAAACCCAAAAAGGAAGTCAATTGCAACCCTATATCCTTTTTCCAAGAAGGTCCCCACTTTCTTCTTCCTTGGATAGGAAAATTCACAGAAGCACATAGGTAGAACGAGGTTGGGAGAAGGAGGAAAGTGGTGGAGAGAAAATGGCTCGTTTTGGTGCTTGGGGATAAGTATATGAAACTTTAAGAAAAAGAAAAAGTTGAAGTTCTAGTATCTATCCAAGTGTCCATGGACTTAATTTATTAAGAATATACAAGCACACACACAAGAATATCCCTCACCATATGTATAGACCTGCTTAGTTTTCCTTTTTCGAATTTCCCATCCAATCAAATATTTCATTAGTTGATAGCTACTAAAGGTAGCTCATCCATGAAGGGGTAAACCCTAAAATATCCTTGGAGAAATCACCTTCAAACCAAGGTTTAAATAGGTTCCCCATGTCTCAACAATCTCAATAATGATGATATAGTATCCAAGTAACATAATGCAAGTGATAAATTTCAAATAAAACCTCTCAATTGGGTAAATTGTAGAAAAGTCCAAAATGTGCATAAAATTGCATAACTTGCTCAAACAGTGTCCAAATTGGACCAAATTTGAAACTTAAGCTTGCTTATGATTTCAAAGCACATCACAAGGTTATATCAGGGTTATAATAATTCAATTATAATAACTAAGCTTATTCAATTCATTAAGTAAGTTTAGGGGCCTTACAACTATAAACCCCTAACATGGATTTCGCCCCCAAAATTCAAGGTAAACAAAGATGGGTACTTCCTCTGCACCTCATCCTATTATCTTTACATGGTCACTTACATATCATGGTGTTGTCACATCGTTCATACATATCTCATCTTGGGACAACACAAAAAACCCCACATAAGAAGACATTTACAAATATGGAACATACAAACTTGTTGTGCCACCTGTACAAATCTAATAGTAACATTCAACTTTGGGACTTGATTGTCATCTTGAACTATTCTATATGTTGTATCATGCATCACTCAAAGGCTACACTCACTGGATCTTACCAAACATTGAACATCAAGTATCTATTATCACATGCAACTTTACAAGATTTTGTCTCTATGCTCATTTAATGGTTGTTGTAATAAAAAACTCAATCAACCATGTAGCACCCCCTAGTTTTCAAGAACTTATGAGGAATATGTTTTTATAGGATTCTCTAATCATCTCAATTGTATATAACTGTTAGTTGAAGAGTCATACACTTGTATATAACTGTTAACAAATATAACTTCCTGATTGACCTTGTTAGGGGTGGAGCAACGACATTGTCTTCATCTTATCAGGATTCACATAACATACTTAAAAGAGGTATCATAACTCCTAGAGGATACTCTAGTCAACCCCAACTCACTCCTGTTCAACTTGTCTCATAATTATTGCTTCTTCGGGAACCCTAAGGTTTTTGAAGAAATATTGATCATATTTTTTACCATATTCGAAATACTTGGACATGTCATCATATAAAGCTTGATACATTACTTAAACACTTTGTTCCTCCTATTCATAAATTCTATTGGTACATTGGTTAGTCTAAAGGACATAACTCTAAACTCATCATGGTCATGTGAATTATGTCATCCAATCTAACTCTTATGCATTGATATTTGATCATATGTTTATCTTAAAGGAACACAGTATCACATATCCATTGACCAACTAACCATCTATCCTTGATAGTGGTCTTGCCTAGCTATCACTGAACCATACACAACATTATAGAATCACTTCTTTTTTTCAAACAACATTTAGAGGGTCATCATCAACTCTCTCTCTCTCTCTAAGGGAGTGGAATACTTGGAATGTTCATTTAATAAACATCTCCAACCTTCACATACTTCCCATACTATTGACGCATCTTGGATACTAGGATTCATTTCCTTGGTATCCACCTCATGTGCTATAAGGAACTCACATCCTTATGTGGTCTACTTTTACCAACATAACAAATCTCAATACATATAAGAGGAGTCTTCTTAATTATTAGAAGGCTCAAAAGCAAACTCATCACAAACTTTATGATCTTGGAACCACAGTCCAAGCAACCTTATGCTATAATAAGCTATCCACCCTCATGTTTGCAATGAATCCACATGTACCAAGTGGCAATGATCCACTTCAAAGTTGTGCCCTAGAAAGGAAAGACACAAAGGGAAACACACTTCCCATATCATAGAAACATTTTTCAAGGGTCACTAGCAAAAGGTAACCAATTCTATTTTCATTATGCGAGTTACAACTTCTTATGTATCATTTTACCCCTTTTCATTTTGGGTTTCTTGCCATTAGCATAGGAATCATCATGATTAACATATCTCATTACTCCTTCCTTGATGACTGTTTATCACACTTGGGTATGTTCTCTATTTTATTATGTTTTTCAACCACTTATCAACAGGTAAATCATCATATTCCACATTTTTTTCATTAAACATGGATCATCTGCCTTAATTTGTTTCACATGCCATGATTATTTGACATTAATACTTTCTTACACACCTAGGTTGGTCTGAGATTAATTCAGGTTCCGCCTTATTCCTTTGCCATTGTTCTCATTTATCTTCTCATTTTATACTTGTTATAGGAGCTCTCTCTATCTTATGTGGATTTCATACCTTGATTCACATTATAAGCATAGACTTATCTGTCTTTTACTTTATTATCTTCTTGAATCACATCTTCAAGAACTCCTCTTTTCCTTATTTGTATTCAGATTTAGATTTCATGGTGTTATATCTTTCTCTTATATTTACCAGACATTCAAGTTTTGATAGATAATGATGCAATTCTCATCTTCTTTAAGGTAGGATTGAGATATTCATATCATGATTTCTTATTCATTTTGCTCTTTAGATTGTCTCAAAATGACTACTTGATCAGAGTAATTAGAAAGATAACAATCGAAGAGTTCCATACCTTTTCTTCAATAATTGAATACCTGGCCAGGGCACCCAAATACTGAGATTAGGCAGTATGCACCATATTTTTATGCCATATTCCTAATTTTGACATCATCCTAGTCCTAAGTCCTAGTGTATCTATAGACTCAATGAACCTAAAGCTATGATACCAAATTGTGAGAACATGTTACAATAAATAAGATTACTCAAAACATAAAGCACAATCGATCACTAATTAATCACATACCAAAAAATATGGGTAAATTAAAATCAATTTCAACATCAGCGCCTGCTCAAAAACATTTGCATAAGAGCCCAACATCTTTCTTTTATCCATACTATGCTACAAATTGTTCGACTACCTTAGCCACAACATATATGCACATGAGAATAATATTTGTATATGCCACACAAATAAGCATTAATATGCTAAAAAAAGTTCAATTCGTATGAAACACCATATACAAACTTTTCCTGCCCGAACCTGAGAGTACATGGATGACTCTAGGACCCACTAGACATCTAATCAACTTTCTCAAATATTCATTACTATAGATCCTCTTTGCTTCCACATGTTTGTTTTCATCACTTCCGATTACCTAAAAAATGTGATGAACCACAAGGGTGAGACCCAGTCCCTACAAGAGATATAACCTCCAACAACACTTATTGATTACAACATTTTAAATAGTAGATAACTAAGTAGTTGGAGTATTTAATAATCAATTAAATAGATTCAACAGTTCAAGTATACTAAATAGATTAAGCAAATCATCTTAGCAACAAGTATGATCATCAATGCATATATAGAAAACAAATAAATCCATTTCTTTGGATAGATATCTACTCAAATATCATCAAATTGCATCTAATAACAATCATTATCATTAATCTGACTATCATCATATTCCTTGCTAACAACACAAGCAATCTAGTAGCATAAGCATCCCTGACGTCATGAATATGTCTAGTAACACAACATGGCTATCAATATTGGCATTTCAAATAAAGGGAACAAATCTATATCATAAGTAGAACTAACATCATAGAACAATTAACTGCATAGGCATGATTAGTAGTTTAAGCATTTCTAATTACATAGTCATGGCTAGCAATATTAAACATAGCTAGCAACATCATCTTAACCATCATTATCTGTATATTTGACAATATAAGTATGTTTACAACATGAGCATAACTACAACATAAGCATATCTATTATCTCGTATTGTACTATACATGATCTCCGTGAAATAAAAGCAAACAATGGTTATCATCCAATATGAAGCTGTGGCATCCAACTCAATAAAACACGATTAACTAATGCAGAAGCGTATCGTTAGCAGCGGATTACTGAAAATCACTAAAAATTAAAAACTTTTACAAAGAGATCCATTCAAGGGAAAAATCTTTCATAAAAGACCAAAGTACTTCAATTACATACTGGTTCACATGTACATGTCTTGTACCATGTCATTTCAAAATTTCATTAACAGTTGCTTTGTCAAACTATACACAAGCAACATAAAAACTTTAAGGAATTATGCCAAAATCTCAGATCATTTCTTTAAACTGACTACTGACTCCGAGGACCTGAGAATACAGAGACGCCACATAGGAATCTATTTACATATATACAAAACTTCACAGCCAGTGTCTCCACCTGAAGGATTACTACTGTCCCTATGGTTGCTGTTGCTGCTCTTCCCCTGCTATAGAGTTTCTGCCTCTTTGTCTGCGTCTACCTAAAAATGTTGGATCCCACAGGGGTGAGACAATTTGTAAAATTTCCCCAGTGAGAGATATAACTCTCCGCCGAAAACATTATTATTGTAGTTCAATAGAAATAAACTGAGCAGTGGGATAATATATTATAATGGCAGATAAATCAATATCTATGCAGATTAGAGCAACATTCATATTCAAGTATTTTAGCTATAACTTGATAAGGCAGAATGTCTCTTATTCAATACTAAATTAAAGAACATAAGTAATATTTATGTGTCAAGGACATGCTAAGCAATATAACATCAGCCAGTGGTTCTCATATTACAATCTTCTGCAAATACGCTACACGGATGATTACATTTTACACACATACTTAAGCTCTGAGGAGATGAGGTATACCGCTCATACTCCAACCGACCATTACGAAGTCGAAATCGGTACCATACAAAGTCAATGGAAGAGCCGACTTCCATGAATTCCCACATCTCGGTCAGTACGAGATTACATGCAGGACATCTTGTGTCTATGCTACATAGCTTGCCAGGGTATAGTGGCATCTTTTCTATAGAGCTACAATGGCGGTTGTACCCTCTTCGCAATCGAGAGATTTCATGTTTACCTCCATCAATTCAACATTAACATCATCAGGAGATTAGTGATACATCCATCCCAGAACATATAATGAAGGATTGAGAGGTTTAATGTTTACCTTCCATCAATTCCCCCATTAGGACGTACAAATATTTTCACCCATTAACCCCCACATATTAAAAAATATGCGAACTCCAGGAGATCCCATAGGAAAATCTATTTCACCATCACCAACTACTGACGATGATGGATCTATGGTCAGAGCACTACATGAATAGCTTTCACTTGATTAATTAAGTACATTATCATATTCTTTTAGCATCAGTCAAGTTTTCAAACATAACTTATTAGGACAAATGCTATAAAGAAACATGTACTATTTTCATCAGTTACTTCTCAGTCTTTATAAGACATTGGGATCTCAGTCCCTCATTTCAATATTGGGAATACTCATCCCTTCAAAAGCTCAATGCCATAATCATATGGTTATGGGTATTCAAACCCTTGACTCAACACTGAGCATTATTACCACTTTTTCAGATAACTATCACCTTCAGGTCATCTGACCAAGGTAAACATGATACTTGTTACACAAGCATCTCTCATGGCATTTAAGGCTCATTAATTCTCTTATAACCTCTTACTAGGCAATAAGGCATATTATGGCACATAAGGCCCAATAACAATTTTAATAAATAAAACATCATAGCTCATACCTGGCTATGTTCATCATCTCATGATACCTGCATGGTTAGAACACATGATAACAGATATATCAATCATATTTTAGTTTCATGCTATTCCAGGATAACACTACTATTCCCTTACCAGGGTTAGGGTTTCCCATTTCATTTTAATCAGGGTTACTCATCCCCTTTGTTCAATTAGGACCAATGATTCATCATTTCATTATCCAAGATTAGGGTTTCACACTATATAGTATAATCTAGAATTAGGGTTTCACACACCTTCACCCTATTTAGAATTAGGGTTTACTTTTCACATCACATCACCCTAGATTAGGGTTTATATTCAATAACCCACAATTAGGGTTTTACATTAAAATACCCTGAATTAGGGTTACTCATGTCATTACTCTGAATTCATATCACATTATCCTCCTAGATTAGGGTTTCACTCAGAATTGCCCTAAATTAGGGTTTGAGTTCATCAATTAACTCAATTAGGATTCCATGATCTCTTTATCAAGGATCATACCCTAAATTATATATATATATATATATATATATATATATATCACACCTATTTTGAATGTATTAGGCTTGATTGCTACATGATTATCTTATATGAATGAATCTCTCTCTCATCCTCTTCTAGGATGTCCACTACTCAATCCTTGATTAGATTGAGCCTACTCTTTATTCAAAAACATGCATTTAGGGTTAGCATGATGTATTGAGTTATTGCATCCTTATGCATCAATGATTAATCCCACTAAGGGTATCAACCATCTAAATACATTAGGTGTCCATAAGATTTGATCAATTGAACCTTCAATTACATGAGGTTTTCAAATGAATTGACCAATTGAATCTTCAATTACATTAGGTGTCCAAATGGATTGACCAATTGAGTTTTCGATTACATTGAATATCCATAGGGATTAACCATATTGAACCTCAAATGGTTTTGATTACTCAGACCCTAAACGGTCTTGGTCTCTCATAATTCAAATGGTTTGAAACCGTTTGGGCAAATTGCTCTTGAAACTGTTTAAGCAAGAAATGTGTTGAAACTGATTGGGCTTGGGTCTCCAAATGTTTTGAGACCATTTGGACCCAAACGGTCTTGAGACTGTTTGGACCCAAAAGGTCTTAAGAGTGTTTGGTCCAAACCCTCTAAAAAATGAATGGAACAAAAAGGTCTTTCAACACTTAACCAATTCAAGGTTTCCATCAATGAACTGCCTATCAATTGACTCCTTGATTCATTCATCAATTGAACTATCGAATCATCCTTCAATTGGACCATCAATTAGGGTTTTGAACCCAATTAAACTAGGATTTATAACCAAGAAACCATAAATTAGGGTTTTGAACTCAATTAAACTAGGATTTATAATCAAGAAACCATCAATCAGGGTTTTGAATTCAGGGAACCATCAATGGTTAACATTGGGGAACTAATTCAATTGAAATTAATGGATCAACATCCAATTATGATATGACCTGATCTCAAACGGTCTTGAGGTCATTTGGATGACCTCTAAACGGTCTTGAGGTCATTTGGATGACCTCCAAATGGTCTTGAGACCGTTTGCCTCATCATTCATAAAAATTTGTGAAATCCAATTAGGTTTTAGATCATTGGATTGATCATCAAATAAGCTATTGATTGCATTTTGATTTGAAATCTCTAAATCTTAAATTACTCAACCCTTCTCAACCCTAAACCTCCAAACGGTCTTGGTTGACCTCCAAATAGTCTTGAGACTGTTTGGGTGACCTCCAAACGGTCTTGAGACCGTTTGGGTTAATCAACCCAAAACATTTAGTCAACCAATTGAAAATTCAGCACTTAACCCGATTAGGGTTTCTAATTGGAGGATTGTACACATATTGAATTAATCAATTGGATCCATTAGATCATTATCCAACATGTACTAGGGTCCTGACCTCAAACAGTCAACTCATCCAAACGGTCAACCCATCCAAATAGTTTGGGATCCAAACCTCCAAACGGTTTGCAAACCGTTTGGTCTCCAAACGGTTTGGTGAAACCGTTTGGACCAAAGTCTTAAAACCGTTTGCAATAGAAACTTGTTGGAATGTGTGCCTAAGATGATGTTATCATCATGAAGACTTAGTCAATTGAAAACTACTACCATTATCATGGTAGTTGCATCATCTAATCAAAGGAATTGCAAGAAGAGCGATTGAACATAATTGATTGAGGAATTGAATTCAATAACAATGAATAAGGGTTCAAGTTATATAACCCACCTCCAATTGAGATTCAAAGCTCGGAGCTTCACATCAACAATGGTGTAAGAAGCTTTTTCACACCACAAGGTTTGTTCCTCAAGCTTTTGAGTGAAAAGGAATGGTTATAATTGAAGATGGGATCGAGATAAGAAGAAATCATGCATTGATTTGTGATTTCCACCATGAAATCAAGATGAACGAAGGTCAAGAAGCTTACCAACAGGTTGGGGGTCATCCTCCTGCTGCTCCTATCTTCCTTGATCGTTTTTGCAAGCAAAGAGAAGAAGTGGATTCGAAAAAGCCTTTGGTTTGAGTGGTAAAAGGTGTTTTTATAAGAAAATCAATGAGAGAGAAAATGCCTCATACAAATCCTTTAATTCCGAAATTGGTGCCACATATTCCCCCTTGGTTCCTTGCATGAAAATATATCTTCCTCACCACCGAAATCCCTTCCATTATCCATGAATTAAGGGAAAAGAAATTAAGCACCTTAACCTTTATAATATCATTATCCATAAGTTAGTGGATAATTCTTTTTAGTTTCTTAATGTGAGTGGGTTCTCCACTCACGTAGATCTTTCCTTTGCCTTTGCAAGGCATAAGGACGTCCATTTATGTGTATTTCAACCAACACAATTTTGGTTGAAGAGCAATCCATTTAATATAATTATTTTTGCATTATTTCAATTATGCTTAAATCTTGATTATTTTAATATCAAGATTCTCTCTCCTTCAAAGTAGCTCAAATGAGATGCCCCTCTCATTTTATTTCCTCTAAAAGATTACAAGAATATTAAGGACTATTTTGAAGTGGTAAATTGCATATTGAACCCTGGGTTTTGGGTAAATTGCACATTACACCAAAACTAGGTTTTAATGCACAAACATTGTTTTATCAGCTCTTTCTTGGTACTCAGGCTTTCATTAGCCAGACCTCTACATCATGTTCATTCTCATGATGCTTCAACACATGAGGAACATATTATCATGCACAATTTGCAATTTAACCCCTCAACTCGGGTAATTTGCACTTTAGTCCAAAACAAACAAAACATTATTTTCAGCATAGTTTAAAACGGACTGAAATTGAAATATAAGTTCCTCTTGAGCCTTAATTACTTTTCAAAAGATAATATAAAGCATATAATTATCTTTCTTAAACAAAACACCTAGGATTAAAGCATAACCCATGTCAGGGATGTTACAAGTTATCCACCCCTTACAAGGATTTCATCCCCGAAATCATCAATGAAAACATTAAGAGAAAAGAGTAGGGTACTTCCTTCTCATTTCTTCCTCTAGTTCCCACGTAGCTTCTTCAATGCCACTGTGATGCCAGAGAACTTTTACAAGACATATGCCTTTCTTTTTCAGCTTTTTAATTCTTCTATCAAGGACCAACACAGGTCCTTCAACATAAGACATATCATTATTTAGTTCTACCTCCACAGGTTGCAGAACTAACTCTGTGTCAGGATGACACTTCCTCAGCATAGAGATATGGAATACTGGATGCAATCTATGCAACTCAGGTGGTAACTCCACCTTATAGGCTACCTTTCCCATTCTTTCAATGATTGGATAAGGCCCCATAAATCTAGGAGCTAACTTTCCCTTCTTTCCAAATCTCAGGATACCTTTCCAAGGTGAGACCTTGAGGTATACTCTGTCTCCAACTTGGAATTCTAAGGGTCTACGATGTTTATCAGCATAAGATTTCTGTTTGTCCTGGGCAGCTTTCAACTGTTGTTGTATGACTTTAATCTTCTCAGTTGTTTGTTGTACTAGCTTAGGACCCAAAAGTCGATACTCTCCTATTTCATACCAACATAAAGGAGATCTACAATGTCTATCATACAATGCCTCATATGGTGCCATATCAATACTATGCTGATAGCTATTATTATAAGCAAATTCTATCAAGCTCAGGTGTAGATCCCAACTTCCTACAAACTGAAGGACACATGCTCTAAGCAAGTCCTCCAAGGTTTATATGGTCCTCTCAGATTGTCTGTCTGTCTGTGTGTGAAAGGTTGTACTAAACCTTAACTATGTACCCAAAGTTTTATGGAGTCGCTCCCAAAAATGACTCATAAACTGGGGACCTCTATCAGATACAATAGTAGCTGGAACCCCATGCAAATGCACTATCTCATTTATGCATATATGTGCAAGCTTCTCAGCTGTGTAGGTTGTTTTGACAGGTAAGAAATGTGCTGTCTTTGTCAACCTATCAACTATCAACCAAATGGAATCATGACTTTTGGCTGTTCTAGGCAAACCAACCACAAAGTCCATGGTTACATGATCCCATTTCCACTGCGGTATAGACACACCGGACACCGCATAACAAACTCAGCTACATCTTTCTTCAATCCAGGCCACCAATACATATCTTTTAAGTTATAATACATCTTGGTGCTCCCTGGATGCATAGCATACATCGAAGAATGAGCCTCTTCCAGAACTAACTTTCTTAAGTTATCAGCATCAAGTACTACCATCCTACCATGGTAACAGACTACCTGATCATCTGAATCATGGAAACCAACCCGTTTCTCACTACCATACTCTGACCTGATCTACTAAATCACAATATCAGCTTGCTGTGCTTCTTTAATCTGCTGCCTCAGAGTAGGTTTTACTTACATCTCAGCTAACAACCCGACTAACAATGATACTTTAAGTTGTACATTGTGTTTCCTTAAGGAGATAAGCATATCTCTCTTAGAACAAACTAAGGAGTTTAACTGTGCTTTATCTAAGGCTGGTGTTGCTGATTTCCTACTTAATGCATCAGCTACCGCATTAGCCTTCCTTGAATGATAATCAATTGTATAGTTGTAGTCCTTGATTAACTCCATTCAGCTGTGTTGCCTCATGTTCATCTCATGCTGTGAGAAGATATACTTTAGGTTCTTATGGTTTGTGAAAATCTGGAATGTTTCGCCATAGAGATAATGTCTCCAGATCTTCAAAGCATGGACCACAACAGCTAGCTCTAGATAGTGTGTCGGATAATTCTCCTCGTGTTTCTTAAGCTGTCGAGAGGCAAAAGAAATCACTTGCTTATCCTGCATCAACACACATCCTAAGCCATTCTTAGATGCATCACAGAAGACTATGTACCCCTTCCCTTGCTCAGGTAACACCAACACAGGTGCACTTGTTAACCTTTCTTTTAGCAACTGGAAAGAGTGTTGACACTTGTCATTCCAGACAAAAGGAACTTCCTTCCTGGTCAACTTGGTTAGGGGTAAAGCTATAGAACTAAAGTTCTTGATGAACCTCCTGTAATAGCTTGCCAAACCTAGGAAACTGTGTATTTCTGTTGGTGTCTTCAGCTGTTCCCATTGTAGGATAGATTCTACCTTCTTAGGATCAACACGAATACCTGAAGCAGATATTACGTATCCTAGAAAAGAAACTTCTGGTAGCCAAAACTCGCATTTGCTAAACTTAGCATATAGCCTATGCTCTCTTAGCAAAGTCAAAGCCTGACGGAGGTGCTGCTCATGCTGTTGAGCATCTCTACTATATATCAAGATATCATCTATGAAGACTACTACACACTGATCAAGAAAAGGTCAAAAGATTCTATTCATGAGTTCCATGAATGTAGCTGGTGCATTAGTTAGTCCAAACGACATAACTATGAACTCATAGTGACCATACCTTGTCCTAAAGGCAGACTTAGGTATGTCACTCTCCTTAATACGTAATTGATGGTATCCCGACCTCAGATCTATCTTAGAAAATATAGTTGCACCACGCAACTGATCAAACAAGTCATCAATCCTTGGCAGAGGATACTTGTTCTTTATAGTTACTTTATTTAACTATCTGTAGTCAATGCATAACCGCATCGACCCATCCTTCTTCTTAACAAAGAGGACCGGAGCATCCCATGGTGAAGTACTCGGTCGGATAAAACCCTTCTCAAGCAACTCCTATAGTTGTTTCTTAAGCTCTGGCATCTCAGTAGGTGCCATTCTATACGAAATTTGTGTTATTGGTTGTGTGCCCAGGATTAGATGAATCTCAAAATCGATCTCTTAGTACGGAGGTACACCTGGAAGTTCTTCAGGGAAAACATCTTCAAACTCTCTAACAATCGGAACTTCAGAAGGACGAGGGCTCTCCATTGTGGTATCTACCACATGAGCCAAGAATGCAAAGCATCCCTATCTCATCAACTTCTCAACTACCATAGATGACACAAGATAAGTTGGAAGAATCTTTCTATCTCTCTGAAAAATCCATGTGTCACCATTGTTTGTGAACACAGCCTGCTTGGAACCACAGTCTAAGATAACCTTATACTTCTCTAAGGTGTCCATCCCTAGTATTATATCAAAACCCTGCATCTCAAGTGGTATAATATCCACTTGAATGCGATGATCAGAAAAGGAAAGATTACAGGGAGAACATACCTCCCACAACACTGTAGATCCCAGCAAAGGGGTTTCTAGCATCAAACTATCTGCTCTATGACTGCCAATCATGTTGCAGTCATAAATCACTTCTCGAGTGATAAAGGAATGCGTTGCACCCATATCAATTAACACAGATACGAAGCTGGATGAAGACATATCAGAATAAAACAGTTCCATCTAACCTGTCACAACATGAGGGTTGACTACTGCTTCAGGCTGATTCATGGCATAGAATCTAGCCATTGCTTGCTGTTGACCCTGTGCTTAGTTGTTGGGTGCTGACGATCGAGCTTGGGATGCTGGTCCCGTCCTCTAGCATTATTACTAAACTGTCGCCTCTGTGAGCCTTGCTGACTCTGCCTCTGGGGTTGAGTTACAGTTTTGACTTTCTCAGGACAATCTCTCTTCAAGTGTCCTATCCTCCCACACTAGAAGCAGTTGTAACTTCCCAAACTCTACCTGGGTGGTCCTGTCACTGATGCTAATGCTGTACTGGGGGCTCTACTTGGAGGAAAACTACGGCCCCTACCCCTACTTGACGTGCAGTGTCGGGGTATTAAACCTTGGTTGTGGTGGTGGTGCAGAGAACCTTGGCTTCTTGAAACTTTCAGACCTTTGTCCTTGAAACTGAGGATACACTTTCTTATTACTGGTCTGTCACTTTTCGATCACATACCTCTCTATCCGCCTAACAGATTCCATAAAAGTGGCAAATCTCTCCCTATTCTCCAGAGTAGACACATGAGTGGTCAATTCAGAGTTCAACCCCTTCTCGAAACACTGAATCCTCTCCTCATCAGTAGCTGCCATGTGTGGACAGAACCACAAAAGCTCCATGAACCTAGCTTCAAATTCGCTAATGTTCATATGTCCTTGCCTCAACCTCTCAAATTGAGAGATCTTCTCATGTAGAAATGTCTTGGGAAAGTATCTAGCAACAAATTCACGTCAGAATTCATCCCATCCGACTTCAACTCCTGGTCTTTTCCCTTCCTCGATGGTCCACCAATGACCAGCACTCCCCTTCAGTAGGTATACAACATGCCTTACCTTCTCAGCTTCTGGGATGTTGAGGATTCTAAAAGCTTTCTCCATCTCCGTCAACCACAAATATGCATCAGTTGGGTCAGCTGTACCCGCATAGTCCGTGGCTCCCACCCGTTGAAGCCTTTCAAAGGTCTTGCCAGCTCCTTGTCCTTCATTGTGGGCCGGTGTCCTCGGTGCAGGTGGTGGCATCCTATCTACCATATGCGTCATAGTCACCATAAACTGCCCGAATATGGTATGGAAAGCTGGGTTCTCTAATGCAGCTTGATCAAGATGAGGAATCTCAGGCACGGGTTCCTCCCTAGCTTGATCCCTTGCACCTCCTCCTGGTGCAGCAACGCTGCTCTCAGCAGCATGTTCGTCATGTGATCCAGACATGTTCAAGTTCTTCTTCTCCTATATGAGCAGAAGACACTATCAGATAAACTAGAAGACACTTAGAACAGACTCAACAACCTTAATCCTATGTCACTGTAGACTCAGCGAACCTAGAGCTCTGACACCACTAAACTTGTGGCATCCAACTCACAAAAACATGATTAACTAATGCGGAAGCACATCGTTAGCAACAGATTACTGAAAATCACTAAAAATTAATTTATTTACAAAGAGATCCATTCAAGGAAAAACTCTTTCATAAAAGACCAAAGTACTTCAGTTACATACTGGTTCACATGTACATGTCTTGTACCATGTCATTTCAAAATTTCATTAACAGTTGCTTTGTCGAACTATACACAAGCAACATAAAAACTTTAAGGCATTACGCCAAAATCTCAGATCGTTTCTTTAAACTGACTACTGACTCTGAGGACCTGAGAGTATAGAGACGACACATAGGACTCTATTTACATATATACAAAACTTCACAGTCAGTGTCTCCACCTGAAGGATTACTATTGTCCCTGTGGTTGTTGCTGCTACTCTTCCCCTGCTACAAAGTTTATGCCTCTTTGTCTGCGTCTACCTAAGAACTTTGGATCCCATGAGGGCGAGACAATTTGTAAAATTGCCCCAGCGAGAGATATAACTCTCTGCGAAAACATTATTATTGCAGTTTATTAGAAATAAACTAAGTAGTGGGATAATATATTTTAATGGTAGATAAATCAATATCTATGTAGATTAGAGCAACATTCCTATTCAAGTATTTTAGCTATAACTTGATAAGGCAACATGTCTCTTATTCAATACTAAATTAAAGAACATAAGTAATATTTATGTATCAAAGACATGCTAAGCAATATAACATCATCCAGTGGTTCTCATATTACAATCTTATGCAAATACGCTACACGGCTGATTACATTTTACAAACATACTTAAGCTATGAGGAAATGAGGTATACCGCTCATACTCCAACCGACCATTACGAAGTCGAAATTGGTACCATACAAAGTCAATGGAAGAGACAACTTCCATGACTTACCACATCTCGTTCAGTACAAGATTACATGCAGGACATCTTGTGTCTCTGCTACATAGCTTGCCAGGGTATAGTGGCATCTTTGCTATAGAGCTACAATGGCGGATGTACCCTCTTCGCAATCGAGAGATTTCATGTTTACCTCCGTCGATTCAGCATTAACATCATCAGGAGATTAGTGATACATCCATCTCGGAACATATAATGAAGGATTGAGAGGTTTAATGTTTACCTTCCATCAATTCCCCCATTAGGACGTACGAATATTTTTGCCCATTAACCCCCACATATTCAAAAATATGCAAACTCCAGGAGATCCCATAGGAAAATCTGTTTCACCATCACCAACTATTGACGATGATGGATCTATGGTTAGAGCACTATATGAATAGCTTTCACTTGATTAATTAAGTACATTATCATATTCCTGTAGCATTAGTCAAGTTTTCAAATATAACTTATTAGGACAAATGCTATAAAGAAACATGTACTGTTTTCATCAGTTACTTCTCAGTCTTTATAAGACATTGGGATCTCAGTCCCTCATTTTAATACTGGGAATACTCATCCCTTCACAAACTCAATGCCATAATCATATGGTTCTGGGTATTCAAACCCTTGACTCATCACTGAGCATTATTACCACTTTTTCGGGTAACTATCACCTTCAGGTCATCTGACCAAGGTAAACATGATACTTGTTACACAAGCATCTCTCATGGCATTTAAGGCTCATTAATTCTCTTATTACCTCTTACTAGGCAACAAGGCATATTATGGCACATAAGGCCCAATAAAAAATTTAATAAATAAAACATCATAGCTCATACCTGGCTATGTTCATCATCTCATGATACCTACATGGTTAGAACACATGATAACAAATATATCAATCATATTTCAGTTTCATGCTATTCCAGGATAACACTACTATTCCCTTACCAGGGTTAGGGTTTCCCATTTCATTTTAATCAGGGTTACTCATCCCCTTTGTTCAATTAGGACCAATGATTCATCATTTCATTGTCCAAGATTAGGGTTTCACACTATATAGTATAATTTAGAATTAGGGTTTCACACAGCTTCACCCTATTTAGAATTAGGGTTTACTTTTCACATCACATCACCCTAGATTAGGGTTTATATTCAATAACCCACAATTAGGGTTTACTATTCATCCCAATTAGGGTTTTACATTAAAATACCCTAAATTAGGGTTACTCATGTCATTACACTGAATTCATATCACATTATCCTCCTAGATTAGGGTTTGAGTTCATCAATTAACTCAATTAGGATTCCATGATCTCTTTATCAAGGATCATACCCTAAATTATATATATATATATATATATATATATATATATATATCACCTATTTTGAATGTATTAGGCTTGATTGCTACATGATTATCTTATATGAATGAATCTCTCTCTCTCTCATCCTTTTCTAGGATGTCCACTACTCAATCCTTGATTAGATTGAGCCTACTCTTTGTTCAAAAACATGCATTTAGGGTTAGCATGATGTATTGAGTTATTGCATCCTTATGCATCAATGATTAATCTCACTAAGGGTATCAACCATATAAATACATTAGGTGTCCAGAAGATTTGATCAATTGAACCTTCAATTACATGAGGTTTTCAAATGAATTGACCAATTGAATCTTCAATTACATTAGGTGTCCAAATGGATTGACCAATTGAGTTTTCAATTACATTGAATATCCAAAGGGATTAACCATATTGAACCTCAAATGGTTTTGATTACCCAGACCCTAAACGGTCTTGGTCTCTCAGAATTCAAACGGTTTGAAGCTGTTTGGGCAAATTGCTCTTGAAACTATTTAAGCAAGAAATGTGTTGAAACCGATTGGGATTGGATCTCCAAACGGTCTTGAGACCGTTTGGACTCAAACGATCTTAAGACCGTTTGGTCCAAACCCTCTCAAAATTGAATGGACCAAAAAGGTCTTTCAACACTTAACCAATTCAAGGTTTCCATCAATGAACTGCATATCAATTGACTCCTTGATTCATTCATCAACTGAACTATCGAATCATCCTTCACTTGGACCATCAATTAGGGTTTTGAACCCAATTAAACTAGGATTTATAATCAAGAAACCATCAATTAGGGTTTTGAACTCAATTAAACTAGGATTTATAATCAAGAAACCATCAATTAGGGTTTTGAATTCGGGGAACCATCAATGGTTAACATTGTGGAACTAATTCAATTGAAATTAATGGATCAACATCCAATTATGATATGACCTGATCTCAAACGGTCTTGAGATCATTTGGACGACCTCTAAACGGTCTTGAGGTCATTTGGATGACCTCCAAATGGTCTTGAGACCGTTTGCCTCATCATTCATAAAAATTTGTGAAATCCAATTAGGTTTTAGATCATTGGATTGATCATCAAATTAGCTATTGATTGCATTTTGATTTGAAATCTCTAAATCTTAAATTACTCAACCCTTCTCAACCCTAAACCTCCAAACGGTCTTGATTGACCTCCAAACGGTCTTGAGACCGTTTGGGTTAATCAACCCAAAACATTTAGTCAACCAATTGAAAATTCAACACTTAACCCGATTAGGGTTTCTAATTGGAGGATTGTCCATATATTGAATTAATCAATTGGATCCATTAGAGCATTATCCAACATTTACTAGGGTCCTGACCTCGAATGGTCAACCCATCCAAACGGTTTGGGATCCAAACCTCCAAACAGTTTGCAAACCGTTTGGTCTCCAAACGGTTTGGTGAAACCGTTTGGACCAAAGTCTTAAAACCGTTTGCAATAGAAACTTGTTGGAATGTGTGCCTAAGATGATGTTATCATCATCAAGACTTAGTCCATCAGAAACTACTACCATTATCATGGTAGTTTCATCATCTAATCAAAGGAATTGTAAGAAGAGCGATTGAACATAATTGATTGAGGAATTGAATTCAATAACAACGAATTAGGGTTCAAGTTATATAACCCGCCTCCAATTGAGCTTCAAAGCTTGGAGCTTCACGTCAAAAACGGTGGAAGAAGCTTTTTCACACCACAAGGTTCGTTCCTAAAGTTTTGAGTGAAAAGGAATTGCTAGAATTGAAGATGGGATCGAGATAAGAAGAAACCATGCATTGATTTGTGATTTCCACCATGAAATCAATATGAACGAAGGTCAAGAAGCTTACCAATAGGTTGGGGGTCGTCCTCCTTCTTCTCCTAGCTTTCTTGATCATTTTTGCAAGAAAAGAGAAGAAGTGGATTCGAAAAAGCCTTTGGTTTGAGTGGTAAAAGGTGTTTTTATAAGAAAATCAATGAGAGAGAAAATGCCTCATACAAATCCTTTAATTCCAAAATTGGTGCCACCTATTCCCCCTTGGTTACTTGCATGCAAAGATATCTTCCTCAACACCGAACTTCCTTCCATTATCCATGAATTAAGGGAAAAGAAATTATGCAACTTAACCTGTACAATATCATTATCCATAAGTTAGTGGATAATTCTTTTTAGTTTCTTAATGTGAGTGGGTTCTCCACTCACGTAGATCTTTCCTTTACATTTGCAAGGCACAAGGACGTCCATTTATGTGGATTTCAACCAACACAATTTTGGTTGAAGAGAAATCCATTTAATATAATTATTTTTGCATTATTTCAATTATGCTTAAATCTTGATTATTTTAATATCAAGATTCTCTCTCCTTCAAAGTAGCTCAAATGAGATTCCCTCTTATTTTCTTGACTCTACATGATTCCAAGAATATTAGGGACTATTTTGAAGTGGTAAATTTCATATTGAACCCTGGGTTTTGGGTAAATTGCACATTACACCAAAACTAGGTTTTAATGCACAAACATTATTTTATCAGCTCTTTCTTGGTACTCAGGCTTTCATTAGCCATACCTCTACATCATATTCATTATCATGTTGCTTCAACACATGAGGAACATATTATCATGCACAATTTGCAATTTAACCCCTCAACTTGGGTAATTTGCACTTTAGTCCAAAACAAGCAAAACATTATTTTCAACATAGTTCAAAATAGACTTAAATTGAAATATAAGTTCTTCTTGAGCCTTAATTACTTTTCAAAAGATAATATCAAGCATATAATTATCTTTCTTAAACAAAATACCTAGGATTAAAGCATAACCCAGGTCAGGGATGTTACAGAAGCATTGTGTATAACCCTAAATAGATATGCTAGACGGCTATATTACATCTTTTATTATGACCTGGGGAATTTAAATCATACCATTCAAAGTCCAACTGACCCCTGCGAAGGGCTATTCAGTTCCGTACAAGATCTAGGAGTGCCGGTATCCTAAGATCTCTTCCCCTTGGTCAGTACGAGTAAAAAGGTAGTGACATATCGGTCAAAGATGCCACCACAACGACATATAGTCAAGCTGCTAACGACTAGTCTTCCCTTGGTACATGTCACGACACTAGAAAATAGGGTATAAAAAACCCTCTAATATGAGGTACAACCGTAGTTGTCCTCAATCACATCATGTTATAATCACCGAGACACGACCGCAGCCATTCTCAATCACATCAGATGTATGAGGCATGACCATGGCCAACCTCCACAATCTGCATTGTGGATGACAAGGATATATCCTCAACCTACCACCCCCACATATTCAACAATATATGCTCTGAATTTCCCTTAGGAATACTCATCTCACCATCAACAAGTTTTGACACTGAAGATGGCTCTACGACACAGGGCACTACATGATTAGAGTTGCACTAGATTAGTTATGTCAATTGGGTGAATTAAGGTTGCATAAAACAAGTGGATATACAAACCCTAATTCAGTTCTAAGAAGCATATAAATATCACAACTTTGAAAAGATATAAAACGTGTGAAACATAATTTCTCATCTCACCACCACATGGTACTATTCACTTGCCATTCATGAGACCACACTAGTCATCATACTATCACAAGATATAAATCCTTTTCACAATATCACAAGGTATCAACCCTTATCAACACAAGAGGATTACACCTCATTCAGGGCTCAACTATGCCCAAAGGTCATTAAGACCATCATACTATTCCCTGCAAGATCATCATTATCTTTCCATGCTTTATAACAAGGCTCAACAACATCACTTACATATGATACACCATATCAGCAAAATATTGCATTAATGAGCTAGGAGATATTCATAAACAATCATAGCAGGGTTATATTAACATTAAGAACATTCCTTTATTACATCAACATGCAAGGAATCTAGATATGATTAACACTCATCATATTCATAATGCACATGTTTAGCATAAGAAAGTATCGACCTTGTGGCTATGATAACCACCAATTAACACATTAAGGTTATGATCATGTTTAGGAGGTTATTCCACCATCATTCCATCATATAAGAATGTTAAGCATGAATATTCATCTTTATATATTTGCATTAGAGTTAGGTTCAACATGATAAATTATATCAATGTTATTAATCAACACTTATACCCAAACCCTAACTCACGACATCCCCATTGGATCATGGATGCATAAGGTGAACCATCACCACCACATTCCATACTATTCTCAAGTATGAACCCACACATAAGTCAAGGTGTAACCATCAGGTTATAGCATACTAGAGTTTCAACAATAGTAACATAGTACTCCATGATTGTATTAGTCATTCAAGGACTATTCATACCCAATTACCATCATTTAGTTATATTAAAGATAGGTATAACAAGCTATACCTCATTAGGGTTACATATCAACACAATATGATTATCATCTCTTATATTCATATGAGTGAATAGGTAAGAATACCTTATTAAGGGTAACCCTCTATTTGTTCCATCATCATTCAACCCATATCACCATACCACAATGTCACCCAGAACCATTGGATGTTTAAAAGGTAAGATCATTGGTTGTTTACATAAGTAAACACCTTGGATAAGCTACCTATGAAGTCCTTGATTTTTTCTCTAGAAAGAGTCACCATTTAACCCTAGATATCCCTTGATTAACAACACAAAAAGTTCCATTGAGAGTAGGGTAAAACTCACAATCGATTATTCATTTAAAACAAGCCATCCATTGTCAACAAGTAAGCTCCTAAGGTTGATCATATATCAGAAACCATCTAAATCACATTATTAGGACCAATATATTACATTAGCCATAATTCCACTTTATTGGAGGAATAAACATTAGATCTTGACCATTGGGTCAAGTTCATATGTTAAAACCATCAATTACAGTATAGGTCTGACCATTGCATCAAGTGACCCAAGAACCCATTGATCTAAGGCTTAATTGATGCTACAAATATATGATTAACTCACCATAGGTTTTGGATACCTGATACACCATCATTAGTGACCATTAAGTCACCATCGGTTGTTAGACCAACACTATATTCTTTAATCACCATCGAATATTAGACTAATATCACCATTGATTGATAGCACCATTAGGGTACTTAGTTGTTAATAACTAAGCTTCTAATTAGGACAAAACATGTCCTAAGGGGGTGAACGTCAGTTGAAACCCTTGGTCACCACCATCAGTTGTCATGAAGACAACACCATAGGGTTGTTGCAATTGTACCATCATCGGGTCATGTGTTTATAGAAGAAATCAACTTAAAACCCTAAAATTGACCATTGGTTGATAGGTGCTTAGCACCATAGGTTGTCAAACCAACCTGATCCAAGTCATATTATACCTTAGGAATAATGTACACATGATCAAAGGTTCATATAGAACTGAAATCAGAATAGGGAATATTATAAAAATCGAAATTCAAGTGAAGCATAGCTTTTTCGTGCACGGATCATCATTTTCAAGCAAGAACATGATCTAGCAAGCTTATGGTAAGCAATAAACGTGGAGCAAGTTATAAAACTTGCCTCCAATGAGAAGATGAAATCCTACACATAAGAAAACACAAGTAGGTAGGGTAGAAAATCCAATCATAAGTTGTGAACTCCTCCATCTAGCATTTGTCTTCATCAAATGAGCAAACCCTAAGCATAAGGAGCAAGAAAGGTAGGATTTTAGAGCTTTAGAGCAATTTCTACCATGTAACAACAAGGTTCAAACATATAGAAAGGTAAGAGGAATGATAACAAAGAAATAAATGAAGGAAAGAAGGAAATTCTTATTCTTTTAGGTCAAGATCATTAGAAGGAAGCTTTTTAAACCCAAAAAGGAAGTCAATTGCAACCCTAGATCCTTTTTCCAAGAAGGTCCCCATTTTCTTCTTCCTTGGACAGGAAAATTTGCAGTAGCACAGAGGGAGAACATGGTTGGGAGAAGGAGGGAAGTGGTGGAGAGAAAATGGCTCGTTTTGGTGCTTGTGTATAAGTATATGAACTTTAAGATAAAGAAAAAGAAAAAGTTGAAGTTCTAGTATCTATCCAAGTTTCCATGGCCTTAATTTATTAAGAATATACAAGAACACACACAATCAGTTCCCCCACCATATGTATAGACTTTCTTATCTTTCCTTTGTCGAATTTCCCAGCCAATCAAATAATTCATTAGTTGATAGCTACTAAAGGTAGCTCATCCATGAAGGGGTAAACCCTAAAATACCCTTGGAGAAAATACCTTCAAACCAAGGTTTAAATAGGTTCCCCATGTCTAAAAAATCTCAAGAATTATGAGAGAGTATACAAAGAGCATAATTCAAGTGATAAATTGCAAAGAAAACCTCTCAATTGGGTAAATTGTAGAAAAGTCCAAAATGTGCATAAAATTGCATAACTTGCTCAAATAGTGTCCACATTGGATCAAATTTGAAACTTAAGCTTGTATTATGATTTCAAAGCATATAAAAAGGTTATATTAGGGTTATAATAATTCAATTATGATAATTAATCTTATTCAAATCATTAAGCAAGTTTAGGGGCCTTACAACAAAACTCATCATTTTTTCTGAATCCGTGTTGACAAAAAATCTCAAGCATGGTTTCTAAAGTTGACTTAGGTTAAGGTTGATTGTAGTTTCTATTGTTGTTGAATCTCAACAATTGGTTATTGTTCATGCGATGGGGGTTGCTCATTTGTTGTTGATGATTCTAGCTTCAACTTTTTCCAATGTTGGTTTAATTGTTGGTTCTGAGGATTGTTGTTTTTATAAGAGAAATTTGGATGGCCTCTCCATCATGGGTTATAGATGTTGGAGTAGGGATTGTAGAGTTGTTTGTTAGGAAAACTCCCAACTGCATTGACTTGCTCTGGTGCCTCTCTAACATTCTTTTTTGGGGGAAAAACAAGAATAATAGTCGTGATGGGGGGTTCCACATGCTTCACGTACTTGCTCAGCTGCTTGGACATAGTGTATAGTCTAATTTTACAAACTTCTGTGTCAAATCATGTAACTTGGCTGCAATTAGATCAACTGCATCAACGGTATGTTTCCCACATGACTTCTTAATAGGGCCACTTGATGAGTAGGGTTGGATGGTTCTTTCCGAACTCCACTGATAATGATTGAGTGCCATATCCTCTATGATGTAATATGCCTCTCTATAGGAGTTGTTCATTAGTGATCCATTAGCAGCAACATCCACATACATATGAGTGTTGTAGAATAACCCATTGTAGAAGGTTTGTAACAACAATCAATTGTTCAAACCATGGTGAGGACAAAGGCATTGCAGGTCCTTAAATCTCTCCCATGTATCATAGAGTGTTTCACCTTCTTGTTTCTTGAAGTTGGTGAGTTGGCTCCTCATTTGAGCTGTCTTTCTAGGATCAAAGTACTGGGTAATAAAAGCATTCAACAACTTGTCCTAGATTTCTTGGGCAAAGAGGAAAGCCACGCCTTGGCTCAGTCTCATAGTGTGAATGGGAATAGGAGTAGACATAATCCTTTAGCTGGAACACCATTAATCTTGAAGGTGTTCATGTACTGCAAAAACTAATCTATGTGAAGATTCAAATCTTCCATAGGAGTTCCTCGAAACTAGTTTTGTTGGATCATCTACTTAATGGTGGGGCTGATAGATAAATTGTTGGCCTCAATAGTTGGATGATCAATAGATCCATAAATGTTGATGGCACTCGGTACAACAAGTTCCTTAAGCAGGTGGTTGTCCTCCATCTTTGGTTCTTTATGGTGATGGGGGTGAAGGTGGTGGGTGTTGAATGGGGTGATGGTGATTGTGATCCCTCCAATCTTGAAGAGTTACCACCCTTCTTTGTCTTCTTCAACTGCAAAAAGTTTGCTCAATTTTAGGGTCTAGGAAGATGGGTGTCTCAAGACCCCTCTTAGAACAATGCATGCAACCTACAAAAGCAATACTTAAGTGAGAATTGTAAGACTAGAAAGGTAACACAATATGAAAAATGTAAAATGATGACTTAATCTTGAATATTACTTAGAACTTTTACTCTAACTAAAAATTACCATAGCTCCTCGTCAACGACGCCAAAAACTTGTTGATTGCCAAAGGCAAGTGAGTTTTAATTGATTTTCTCAACTCATCAACCCCCCACAAGTATACGTGATCAATTGTAGTCAAGATCGAACTACAAAGAGCTAGGCTATCTAGGTGCAAAATTGTTGACTTTCAACAATCTAAGTCGAATTGCAATAGTTGATTTTTGATTTTGATCAACTAACTAGAAAATGTAAAGAATAAGAGTTAAACTAAGAGGATTTAAATCAGATTATAGGAGATCCTGGTCATAGTATTTCACTTCCATACTACTACTCATATGCAACAACAAATTTACATGTCAATATCATACAAAGGAGGTTGTCATTATCATACACCTCTGGTGATATGAGATGGTTCAGATTTGACATAGCACTCCCATGACTACATCAAAATTCAAACTACAACTTTGAATATTCAATGTACCCAAGCCACTCCTGTGGTCAAGGCTTCATTGTCAAGAGATCCACTCCCTACTTCCCTACACATTCTCCTGAATTGCATAAGAAGCATAAAATAAGTAAGTTTGATGGCGAAGCAAACATATAAGCAATATAGCACCATAAAAACTCTTAGAAAAGCAAGATTAACTAACATTAGATGAAAATATCAAGTTCACATGAGTAATAGCATGGGAGATAGTCTCCCATGCCCAAGAAAGAGAGTTTTACTCACACATTATATAGAAACACAAGCAAAAGTCACATTTTTTAGAGTTTTCCATGATTAGAGAGAAGAAAAGCTAAGAGAAACCAAAGAGTGAAGTGGAAGGAGTAAAACTCCAACTTGAGGATAGAATTCCACCCTTACTACTAATCCAACTCAGACTTTCTTCCCTCCTGAGAAGCTTGACTGGAGTAGAGAAGCTCTGTTGCACCCTTGGAGAAGAAAAGGAGAAGAAAATGATGAAGAATGGAAGCTCTTTCCCAAGAAACCCCTTCTTCCCTAAAATCACCTCTCTCTTACTCTATAACTTCCTCTGGTCATCAAGTGTTTAAAAATGACAAGAGAGAACCACCCCATCCTGATGTTTTTATATTTCAAATGAGGGGTTGTTTCTTTTCAAATTTGCAGAAACTGAATGTAACACGCTGTGTTTGAGACTCAACTCATTGTGTTGTTGTGTATAATTGACGATCAATTTCCATACTGAAGGGGGACACACCGTGTCTACTGATACACACTCCACTATAACATGAAGAAATCTTGAGTCAAGGCTGATCATGTTGGACATGATGTGTGGTAATTAACACATGATGTGTAAGATGACAAAACTTGGAAACATATCTTTTGATGGCACAAACATGATGTGTTTGAATAGAAACATGACATGTCTGTGATTTTCAATTGTATCTAGAACTATCTGGAAACTTTCATGCCGTGTGGTAATTAACACACGTCGTGCACTCTTCAAAATCTTCAATATCATCTCTATTAATCATTCAAACTCCTTAAGGATCCAACTGAGGATGGATTAGGCCCCATTTATCATCTTAATCATGTACCTACCATCACAAACATGCAACGAGTAAAAAAACTAAAAAGATGGCAAGTCAAGTATGAGTAGAGGCTAAATGGATAGCAAAATGGACTGAATTTGTGTGTGAAATTGAGCAAAAAGCATGTATAAAATGTGCACATCACATACTTCTTCGCACGCCCATCACACCTCCACTTCTTTTCCCTGTGCTTTCGACAGTACTGCTTCTTCACACCCGTGAGATCACCGAGCACCCTGGACGGGTGGTGGAGACATATATCTCTCATGTCTTGCCTGATCTTGGAACATGTTCTTAAGATGTGTGACCATCTCAGTAGCATCCATGTTCTCATGCTGTCTTTGCAACTCATAGTTCATGGAGTACAACATTAGGCATTTGACATCAATGCCATCTTTAGTGTGCTTCTTATAAGCATCCCTGTCAACTTTAGGAGCATTGGGAAGAAGTTCATCTGGCTCTGGTGTCTCCAGGACATAGAGCTTGCACTCATGTGTGAGAACAATTCTCATCATCCTGAACCATTTGTGGAAATTATTCCCATTTAACTTTTCCTTCTCAAGGACTGATTGGAGAGAAAAATTGTTGTTGTGTGTTGCCATTTGATTCTACAAGAGAAACATGCAATTTTTCAAAAACCCATTTTTGATTTGATTTGATTTATATAAAATTTGACAATGTTCAATTAGGCCTTTAATTAACTATCACTCTCATTATTTTGTTCAAATTGATAACCCTCAATTATCAATTCAGAAGATTGCAGTGCACAAACTTCTAATGAGCCATTCCAAAACACTTGAGTTATTACCCAACCGACGCCAACATCCATAATCAATCATTAAGGCAGACAACGTCTATCAATTTCTTTTTATGCAATTCTTGGATAGATGGTATGTGCAACTCCTTGTCATAGTCATCTGCATGTTTCTAGATGCTTAATCTCATTAAGGATAGTTAGTTAAGCCTGACTCAAAACCCAACATGAAAAAAATGTACCCAGCTTGGCAGACCCACATAACTACCATCACACTTCCACGAGATGGATAGCACACCACGCTTGGTGTGGCCACACATAATTAATCAAGCTTTTCATGTGTACTACTAATGGAAAGCATCTTAGACTTAATATGTTTGATTGAGAGATTATATATATATATATATCATAAATATATATACATATACATATCCAATCACCATATACTATAGTACATATCATATACATGTTATATTCCACAAACATTAGCAATGGTTATGGCCATTCTAATATAATTACTTGGAGCCGCAAGGAATTACTACCACCTAGGTCTGCATCACATGCATGAACCCATTATTGGTGTAGATCTGTGCTTGAACCAATCTGGGATGATCGGTTCAACCCTTGAACTGGTCGGCTCACTTCTTGGTCGGCCAGTTGGTCCGTCAGACCAAATGTATGTCCTCCGGTCCAATCGATGTTTGGACATCTCCAAACGGTTGGTCAGCCCACCAGTCGACCGGTTGTCTCCTGCTATCTTTTGTCCTCCTCGGTCATCCAAATGGTCGACTCCTCCTTGAGATGGTTGGATTGTCTAGCGTTGAGCATCATCTTTTTCGTTACAAAAAATTTAAAACTATTCTAATGCCATTAAACTTATTACATGGTAATGAGAAATCTGAAGTTACATTGGAGGGGATTATAGGAGGGAAAGAATAATAATTTCACATTTGGGAAGAAGAAGGTAGAGACTCGATATGCAAGTGAGATAAAATAGGAATAAACAAAAAATTCAACCACACACAGATATTAATGTTATTGGCCATAACTATGCTATACATCCACCATCAAAACCTTTTGAATAGGAGATGCACGCATCCCTTGCAATGAGAATCACTTTGTTAGAATCCAAATTTGGTAGTATTTTTTGTGCAATGAAAACCTTTATGCTTTTAGAAGATACTTATTACACAATTGACTTTCTTTTGAGGAAAATTAACATAGGTAGCAAGGAGGATAAGGTTGACATCCAGGTGATCATTTAGAAAGCACTCTGTCTACTGAAAGGAAAAGGGACCATGTGTTTGGGGAATGACAATGATATGAATATGACTCACGTGCTAGAGATAGGGAGAGGATATTTTTCATTTAATAAATTATATCTAAGAATCCTTGCTACAAAGTACATGAAACTTGAAGAATGTCTGTAGAATTACAAAGAAATAAACGGTGCAAAAAGATGGAAGTATTATATTTATTAAGATATTATTTGCCAATATGCATGAAATGAAGAGTAGGGAAGCACAATCTAGCCTCCTCCTACACTATGGGCAGATATGGAAATACTTTAGGTGAAGTGTGAAAAAAAATTAGCCACTATGACAACGAGGTTGGTAATTGGGAGTATGATAAATCCCAATTAATTCCACTAGTCAACTCATGTTGAAGGATACTACCATACAATCTATAATCCGAAATTTGGTAGAAATGACCAATTCTAGCTCTTGTGCATGAACATAAATTCTTATAGCTTTGATGTATACTACAATTTACAAACATCATTGATTATGTCCATGTTGCAAAGGTCTACAATCACTTCTAAGAATGAGTGGCCCAGAGAGAATAAGACATTCCAATTAGCGATGAACTATAGAAATAAAATACTAACGAGGAGATATATGAAAGGGCCTCCCTACCTCCCGACTTAAATTCTTCTATATGTAAAGACACTCTCCATGTCATTAAAGACTTCCCCTATGTGAAGAAGGAATACCATTACTAAAAAAAGTAGCTACCTTGTTGACTTCTTCAATCTAGAAATATATATATCTAAATAGAGAGAGGTCTAACCATATAATAGGATGAATGGATGGTAACATTTAAGAGTATATAGATTAGTAGAAATAGATTCCTCTTTCACAATGAATATATTAACAACCTGGTCTTCATAAAATCCATCTGAAGTCATGAGTGAGTGGGGAGATTTCCAGCATAGGGAATGGAAGGAATCACTTGATGAGCAAAAGGGTTGCGTGGGGTTAAATCTATCAAGATAACACGTCAATTCTTTAAAAGTTTTGCTATCTCCTAGAATATATGGATAGTTAATGAGAGGGAGATTATTCTACGACGCAAGGGACTAATTAACATACAAGGTGGAATTCCACGCGATATACATTACCTCGAACTAGCATGGTGAAACGGGATTTGAATGAATAAATGTGTATTCGACTCCTAGGTGGGGTCAATCATATTATGAATGAAGGTAGAAAAGAAGACGCTAGTGTTTCTCAATAGTTGACCCTCTAGTCAAAAGGGCCTCAGGTGGAGTCGATAAGCTCCTAAGGCCGCCTGAGCCACTTCCTGAATGATAAAGTAGATATCTGTCTAGTGGTGGAACTAGTGTTTGTAGCCCATTTTATTTCTCGACATGTTTGGATAGAAGTAAATTATTTGTCAAATGAGGTTTAGAAACTAACAATTTATAGAACAAGGAAAAACTGTAATATGGCTTTCATTGTTTAATATTTTTGGATCTAACGTAACATTGGATTTCCCTTTCACGCTCTTCTTCACGAAACGGTAGGTAAAGTTCAAACAAAGATTATCTTTACTCTTTAGTATGTTATGTTTTGTCCAAATAAAATGACCTTTGGATTGTGAAGTGGATGGCTGGCATGAATTATTAAACATCTTAACTTCTATGATGTATGATTTATTAGTTCCGTGAACACGGAGTAACTTGTGGTCTTTGTGTCTATATACTTATAATAAAAGGGAGTCAGTTGGCTGTTGTCGAGCTGTTTCAGTTGCTCATTTTTTTTAATATTATCATATTGAATCTATTGTGTACTTTCCATTGGACTGAATCTATATACTTATAATAAAAGGGAGTCAGCTGGCTGCTGTCGAGTTGCTTCAGCTGTTTCTTTTTTTAAATGTTATCATATTGAATCTATTGTGTACTTTTCATTAGACTGAATGCTTTTCAAACAATCCATGTCTCTGCTTACTAGCTCATCGCACCTCCCTACTTGGTAGTCTAGACTTTACCTCTCCTTACAGTCAAGTTAATCTACAAAATACACCCGTTAGGTTTCTTTTAATAGGCTTCACTTCTAAAGTAAAATATATATTTAAATCTATTTTATGCTCATCAGAATGTCTCTCAATTTATTTTGCGCCCATTACTGTATAGAAGGCTTTATGTAACAACAAAGCATATGCGTTGTGAAAAAATTAATTCACTATTTTTTTAAGCTTATCTTGATGTGAAAATTCAAATAGGGTGTCTGTATTTGTTGTCTTCATCGTACATGTATGTTTATCTGTTTTAGTACATTTCCGTTGAGTCATGTTTATCTAAGAAATACATCCGCTTTGGATAGGCTTGACTTCTATAATAAAAATATGTATTTAAATTTCAGATTTGTTTTGCGTCAGTAAAAAAACGTTATTATTGAAATAAGGCTTTATGTGATAGAAAAAATTATGTGTAGTGGAAAAGTTAATTCACTATTTTTTCAGACTGATCTTGATTAGGAAATTCGATTAGTTTGTCTATATTTTCTATTCTCATCATGCAAGTAGATACGGTATGTATGTGACTCAACAATACATTTATGTGCTTCAATAATTGTATGTGTGGTCGATATGCTAAGTTTATCTGTATACTTACTGTAAAGTGATTTCAAACATTACATATTTTCGGTTAGAGGGAGTCAAATGATAATTAATTGAGTTATTACTTTTAATGAGTTGTCTTAATTACTCGAATATGAATTATATTTGATTGTCAACAAGAATGTACTGGCTAATGAAGCACATGTAAAGTTTCGTGTTGGAAGCAGTATGCAGAGAATTAATCGAGTCGTTCCCTTTTGACAAGTTATATGTAAATTATTGTGAATACTAATTATACATTCACCATAATATATTTCTGTTGTCGTTGGAAACATGTCAAAAAATGGTGACACACGTAATTTTGATAATGACTTGATATAAATTAGAGGAAGTCAGTTGGTAATTATAATGATATTTTAATTGTCAATAAGAACATACCGACTAATGAAGTGCATGTAAAACTTCATTTTCTATTGAGTCATTCTCTCTTAACGAGTTACATAGAAATTATTGTGAGTACTAATTATATATTCATCATTAATTTTTGGTGATAACACACAATGAAATGTGAGATTCTCTCTTAACGAGTTACATAGAAATTATTGTGAGTACTAATTATATATTCATCATTAATTTTTGGTGATAACACACAATGAAATGTGAGTTAGCGGTAATTAATGAGTTGTTTTGAAGACAGTTTTAGGTCTCTTCTTACTAGCTCATCGCACCTGCCTACTTGGTAGCTGGACTTTACTTCTCCTTCGAGTCAAGTTAATCCACGAAATACACTCGTTAGGTTGCTTTTGATAGACTTCACTTCTAAAGTAAAAATGAATATTTAAATCTATGTTATGCTCATCGGAATGTCTCTTAGGTATAGTTTGGATGGGCACTTCCTGAATCCCGGTAATCAACGTGTATCTTAACAACCCGTCATGTACTATGCGGAAGTGTTAACTACAGTTCCATGGATAGCTAAACATAAGCCGTGCGATTTATCAATCACGCTAGAAATTTTAGTTATGACTACCGTATCATCACCGATTCGCGCCAAGCATTGTCGGATACGGATACAGTGAACAGCTATCTGTCCGCGGCTAGCTCCCCCTGACACGCAAAAAAACACTACAGACTACCGGAATTTGTGAAGTTGCCGGCCAAACTAGGCCTTAATCTATTTTGCACTGATAAAAACTCCATTAGTGCATAGAAGGCTTTATGTGACAGCAAATCATGTGTGTTGAGAACATGCGATTAATTTTATAACATTCTCTAATTTGTAGCATGTCATTAATAAAAATATATGTGCTCTTTTCTTTTTTGTGTTTATGTCAGTGTAGAATATCATACATGATGCATTTAATGGTCGTATTAATTGGAAAACACGTGCTTAGCACGTGTACTCCTGCTAGTGTTAGATTAAAGCCACACTCGCCGGTCGCTCCCGAAGATCTTCCTTCTTCTGTCGCAGCTCAGCCTAGTGTGGCACACAACAGGCTCCTTCAGTTCTAACCATGCCTCCGCTCCTCCTAGTCCTCGCCCTCCTCCCTCCCGCCATCTATGTTCTCATCAGATTCATCTTAACACACCTCATCCTCCCCTGGCGCACCCAGCGCCACTTCCTGCGACAGGGCGTCCGCGGTCCTCCTCGCGCCTTCCTATCCGGCAACGCAGCCGAGATGGGCCGGCTCATGGCCGCTTCCCTCTCTTCCCCACTCCCAATCCCCAGTCCCGGAACACCACAAAACCTAGTTCAGCGTCTCGTGCCGCATTACGCCCTCTGGTCCGCTCTCTACGGCCGCGTCTTCCTCTTCTGGTTCGGGTCCCAGCCGCGACTCGTGCTGACGGATCCGGAGGCTGTAAAGCAGGTTGTGCAGGACACCGAGAGGGCGTTCGAGAAGGTCGACTTCGGCGAGTCCGCCAAAGAACTCGTCGGCGAGGGGCTGGTGTGGCTCAAGGGCCCTCGATGGGCTCTCCACCGCCGTGTCCTGGCCCCGGCCTTCTCAGCTGACCGCGTCAAGGTAAGCTGACTTGTCTTCTTCTGGTTATCATCTCGCGAGACACCTGAGGTTAGTTCTCGTTGTCGACTAAGAAGGATGCTGCTTGTCAGGGTTGGGTGGCGGAGATAGGCCTCTGTGCCCTGCGGGTTGTGGAGGCCTGGGAAAAGGACGCTGGGGAGCTGCAGGAGTTCGAGGTGGAGGTGAGCAAGGCGATGCACGGGTTCTCTGCCGACGTGATTGCTAGGGTGGCCCTTGGGAGCAGCTTTGAGGAAGGGAGGAGGGTGTTCGAGATGCAGGAGGAGCAGATCAAGCTGGTGTCTTTAGCGCTGCAGAGCAGCTACATCCCGGGTTTGAGGTCAATTGGGTCTGACCGTTATATCTCTAGCTAGGTCATGAGAATTTACTGAATCATGATATATCTGCCTTTGTGCAAACCTCCAGGTTCATGCCGACAGAAGCGAACAGGAAGAGGTGGAGGCTCGACAGGGAGATCCGCGACGCTTTGCGCGGCCTGATCCGGAAGAAATCCGCAGAGGTCGAGGATCCAAGAAACATCCTTGCTCTCATGATGGCCTCGTCGGACAAGAACGGAGGAGGCGACGGGCTCAGCGTGGAAGAGATGATCGAGGAGTGCAAAACGATCTACTTTGCCGGGGAGGAGACCACTGCCAACCTCCTCACCTGGGCCATGCTGCTCCTGGGGTTGCACGACGACTGGCAGAGTAAGGCCAGGGAAGAGGTTATGAACGTCTGCGGCGACAGGGAGGTGCCTGCTGCAGAGAATATTGGCAATCTCAAAATCGTAAGCCCTGAATTTCTAAATCAAGCTTACTTGTTTACCATAGCTCCTGCAACCCTAGAGATTATGTTGATGCCGATGCTGATGCTGGTAGCTAGCTTTCCTCACGGCTCTCTGCTTTGTTAATTCAGCTCACAAACATAATTAACGAGACCCTCCGCCTGTACCCTCTGACAATCACTCTGGATAGGCTCACAGCAAAGGTTACCCATCTCTGTGGCGTCCACCTCCCTGCCGGCACCCAAGTCTCCCTCCCGGCGATCGCCCTCAACTACGACGAGGAGATCTGGGGAAGCGACGCTGACCAATTCGACCCCGCCCGGTTCGACGACCCTCGGAGGAGACCTCCTCCAGGTGTCTTCTTCCCGTTCGGCTTCGGCCCAACTGCCTGCGCTGGCAGGAGCCTGGCCCTCGCGGAAGCCAAACTCGCGCTTGCTGTGGTCCTAAGGAGGTTCCGGTTCCACATCTCCCCGTCGTACGTCCACGCCCCCGTTGCTGTCATGACTCTGGAGGCCCAGTTCGGAGTCCAAGTCGTTATGCAGAAACTAACGGGTGTTGTCGGCTGATGCTCGGATGCCGGAGCCATCCTTATCAAGTAGTAGAATTTGGCACGTATTAGGACTGTGCAGCTGTAGCAGTGTTGTAATGTTGAACAATGTTATAAGAAGCCTTGTATAGTTATTCAGTAGATATTTAATAGGAATCCGTTAAATATATCATAGGCGTTCCTCTAACCATTCGTTTTTCTAGAAGAAAATGTTGAATTCTTATTGGTCCTTTTATAAACAGTATAGCATGCCACTTATACTACACTCTTGTTTATGCCCAATTATCCATTCAATGGAATGCTGGTGCTAATCATGAGTATATACAGAAACCACCTTCTAACCAATCACCTATCCAAGGACAACTAGGCATACTAATATTGAGTCTCGATCTTTCTAGGGAGATGCACTAATGGAACCATTAAAAATACAACCTAACATAATATTCCCTCCCCTTGAGAAGTATTCATTTCATGTATTCCATAGTATCATCTATGTATTGTTTTCTTTATTATATAACAACAAGATCAATATCACATGCGTGCCATTTTCCATAACAATATAAATCTAAAGCTCATAAAAAACATGATGTCAAAAATACACAAACCACAATAATAAAAAGTCTTCATGATGTGAGGAATCTTGTATCACTTTTCTTAGTAATTACTTTTTTAAGGCCAACACATGTGCTGCTCTTTTATTCATATAGCAACAAGCCATTAAAACGAGTTTATCATCGAAAGTGTTGAACACTAGAAGGTTCCTGTCCATGTCCAAATTGGATTAGATTGAATATGATGTGGGCTTATGCTTTGCCAATTCTAATAGGAGTTAATCTAAAAGAAAAGAAGATGGCATCTTATTTAAATATAGATTACGGTTGCAGTAGAATGAGGACTTGAATAAGAAGTCTTAACTGCAACCACATGACATGGATGCTGATATGTAGAGGCTCTTGGGGAGGTCATTGAAATCACCCCTCAGGATAGGTGTGATCCAACCAGTTGCTTGTTTTTTGTACTCTTCAACGATAGAAATGCCACAAAATAAGTTAGAGTGGTGGAGCTCTCTTGTGGATGAAAGAGGACAAAATGTTTTGGCATGAGTTTGAGTAGCAATTGGCAGTGGATGGCATATTGAGTTCATCAATAGAGAAGCTCTATCATAGAGGAGAGAGGGTCGATACATTTGCATTTAATTGAAGTAGCAAAGATGACGACTCACATGTTGATAACAATGTCCCATACAATAAGTGTTAAACCAAGGGAAGTCATTTTCCGAATAGCTCGAGCTTTCTTAGGATCTACTTTGATCCGTCTCTGGCCGATGATGTATCCCGGTAGGTTACCTGACATAACCCCAGAAGTGCATTTGGTAAGCGTAGGGCGAGCCACCACAATTGTAGAAACACTTCTCAAGGTTGGTTATGTGCTCTTCTAAACTTTCAGATATAGCGATCATGTAATCCAGATAGACCGTTACCTCTTGTGCATCATGTCATCAAAGAGGGTGATCATTGCCCTTCGATATGTGGCTCCAGCATTCTTCAGACGGAAAGACATGACCCAATAGCAGTATACTCCGCATTCTATGATGAAGGCAGTCTTCTCTCTATCATATTTTTCTATCTTGATCTAGTTGTAGATGGAGAATTTGTCCATGAAATTGAGTGACACATGGCCAACTGTGTTGTCAATGAGCACATCTATATGTGGAAGTAGAAAGTCATCTTTAGGAGATGCTTTGTTGAGTTTTTGATAATCCACACACATTCATACTTTGTCATCTTTCTTTGGCATCAGTACAATGTTAGCGAGCCATATAGGATAACTGACCAGCTCCGACAATATATTGCTTATGTACTTCTTCCATGATCTTAAGGCTCCATTCTGGCCCACAACCATCTAGCATTTTTCTTGGTGGGGCAAATGTCAGGGATTATAGGTAATCACTAAACAATGAGTTTGACTCATCCAACCTTGGCATACCGGCTTAACTCTATGAAACACGTAGATGTAGTGGCATAGAAGCTCTATTAATTGGTCTTTGATATCTTGTGGTAGACGTGCCCAACTTTGATATTGCATTGATCGAGGTCTGAGTTGAGATTTGTCATCTCTATCTCATCTTCAATATGAAAAGGTTGATGCTCTTTTTCCATATACTATGGGTGTCATAGACTGGGAAATCCGTGAACTATAAAAGATATCAGAGTGTGAATGCACAAGCAAAAGCATAAATGAACAATAAACTAGGTGCATACACCATAAACAATCTCAACATTCAACATGTATATATGCCAACATCAATTGTTACAAATTTACAATTACATATTTAAGGAGAATTTTTCAAGTCTATGACCATATATGATAACTAGGATCTCTACACAATAGGTAAAACATGTAAAATTCTCACACATCATCTTTTCTCCCATTCTAGCTCTGAATCAAAAAATTATTAAAATAGTGGAAATGACATCACAATTGTACAAAGTATGCGATGCCCATAAAGGACACAAATTCTAGAAAAGAAAGCATAATCGTACAATGGTGTAATTTATAAGGAAACTATAACAACATTTGATCAAAAGCTTAGTTTGTTCGACAATATTTATTTAGGAGTTCTCCTATTATGTCGATATCAAAAATTTATAGGACTCCATTGCCCCAACTAGATGTGGGAGGTAACCTAGATCCGTCTATACATTCCAAGGAGGAGGTAAATATTTTGTACAAATTCCACCACTCGGACATGAGGAGGTCACTTTTATCCAATATCAACATCAACATCAACATTCAGGAAGTCATAATGGGTACATCATTTATGTTCAAGGTTATTTGGAAGACATATATGCATAGTCTAAAGAGGTTATTCAACTGAAAAAGATGTAAACCAAACAAGTTCATAAGACAAGTAATTTATAAAACTTACCAAACTAGTCAAGAGGTGAAATCGAGTACAATAAACCTAATATATGTTTCAGTCCAAATGGACTAGACAATCATCAAGGAGGATAATCCCACATACATGAATTCAGAGAATCCTAATTATCTTGGACCATTTAGATCCCTGATCACCACCATATTAATGGAAATTAATCATAATTAATATATGTGCATCAATATTTTTGAAATTTAAGGTCCATAGTAGAGTTTAGTCAAACCTAGATTCAAACTGCCCTGAACTTGTCTATAATACTTTTATACTGATCACGAGGTAAGGTTTAGTCCCTGGTATAACTTTCATAATTTCTCGATGCTTGATTTATTTTCAAGAATTAAAATGAGGTTTAAAGCACCTATTTACATGTTAACGCAAAAAGAAATAATATTGAGCAATAACATCTCGATAAAAATCTATATTAAGTGATACTAAGGTCCAAAAATAATTATATTAAATTTAATGTCTATCATTTTCTAATTATTCCAATCTACTAAGTCCAAAAAGAATCATAATGATCCAAACTAGATACTACCAATAAGAATGTATCAAAAATGTGATATGAAGGTTTTATAAGAACGAGGGAATATTTATGAGTATATGGATATATGGTGGGTATCTATTAGCCAAGGGATCTATTTTCCAACAATTTTCTAAGATTTGTATATAATATGAGATATTTACCCTCTTTAGGAACTTCACTTGTTGTCGGATCTCCTCATCTAGCACTGGATAGTCTCCACGTACCTCAAACAGAGGTATGTGGTTCTCTATTGGAACACACCTAAGCCAACATGTTTTCATACTAAACCAGATGGGTTCATTGATTATTGGACCTAGTTCAGTCTGGACCAAGAATCAAAAGTGCATGGCTCTCTGTCCCCTCTCCCTCACACTTCTAATATGATGCAGAACCCTACTTCTTAGCAACTCTGTCGCATCAAAGAACTTCAATGAGTAAGGGGAGAATCTTGGGCCTCCCTCACAATCAGGGAAGGGAGCTTGGAGATTTGAAGATCTTCCCTTAACCAGCGACACCTCATATCCTTGGGAGAGATGACGAGCTCAATCTCATTGGTTGAATGCTAACTCCATCACCATGTAGAAGCGGAAGAGAGGAAAAATCTTTGACTTTTTTCACCATCAAATGAGGCTTCCATGAGCATCAAGGCACCTCTGTGAATCTAAAACAAGGTATAGAGCCAATGATGATGCCTATTGCATGCTCATGGAACCAGACTCCCTTCTCGACCGTGTCAAGCTCAAGTTCATTTGTAAACCATTTTGACAAATATTAAAGGGGGTTGGGAGCTATTAATAGTTCAAGGCATCTATTTTGTAGCAAAAACTCAGGTCAGAATCACATGTTAGTCTGTCCATCTCTAGGGATGGTTACTATTAGAAACCATGGAGAAAGGAGGAGGAGGTCAAGGTTGATATCTCTCACCTCACCTTCATATCTCACAAGCCAAGGGTTGTTGAATGCTCATTACCTTGTGGATCCACGAGCTCAATTGGGACCGTGTTTGCATTGAAATTCTATTTCTCATTGGAGACGGGATATGTAGTACTCAATCACCCCAGTGCTCCATGAGATCCAGAGGTAGGAAACAACATCTCCATCACCATATCATAGGCAATGGCATAGATTGGGATATGCCTCCCATCAATCCATATCACCTAACTAAAGTCATGATTCCCTAACTCGAGTGGGTGTGCAATAATATACTAGTACTCCACCTATAATTCTCTGTATCAATTAATCTAATAATGCGATATTTTAGAACTTGAATAAATTTGCATTGGAATCCAAAATAAACCTGAAACTTCTCACATAAGTTCACAACAATGGCATGAAGCTTTCTTCCAAATTTGAGCCAAAAATCCAACATATGAACTAACAAATAATTTTGTGAAAATCACTTGATATATAAGAGTATTACAATAAAATATGATTATCATATGGTCTTGAATTAAAACCAAACAACACTGATAATATTGATCTGATCATAATACTTTAAGGAAATATGTCTACAAAATAGGTAGCGGAAACAAAAAATTTACTACCATATTTCTAATAAACCAGCGGATCGTGTTAATAGCTATATGATGAGAATGATGGTTTCAAGAATATACATGGTCCTGGAGCAAGTCTGACAACATCTCCCCATTGTTGTAGATGCACAGATGTCTTCTAGTTGCACAAGGACTCATCTGCTACACCTCTAGTCTTACCACATATAGTAGGTTGACGTCATCCTCCTAGCGGTAGACAATGGCCTCCACACCTCTATGAAAGTTCACACAGACCGCCTAGAAATCTTGTTGTCCTGCTAGAACGGATAGGAATGAGGTGTCCCTCCTGTTGGTGTACTAGTTGAAAAACCACTAGAGGGGGGTGAATAGGGTTTTATAATAATTTTAACAATAATTTAACTCAAGCAATCAACCACAAAAGAATAGACAAGGGGACACAGGGTTTAGAGTGGTTCCATCCTTAGCAAATACTAAGGGAGTCAGTCTACTACCCAATTGTTTCCAATTGGGATTTGAAAGCACATGTATTTTATTACCTCGTAAGGATGTTACATAAAATACAACTACCTTCCCAAACCCTTTAGACAGCCTTCACCCTGAAGTTTTCTCACCAACTTTGAAGCAACCTCCACTCGAAGTAACTTCAAGCTCCCCCTTGAAGTAGCCTTCCTCCTTGAAGTAGCTTCCCGTTGAGACCTTCTAGAAGTAGTCCAAATTCCACCTTCTCCTCTGAGAAGACCCTTATCCACCTGAGAAGATAAACCCTCTCCAATCCACAGCCTCCAACCTATGAGTAGCAAGGAGAGTAAAAAACAGATAAGAAGGAACAAGAAAGGAAAATGGAAATTACAATTACCGTTGTAGCACAAGGTTTGATTTCCTATATAAAGCGTTTTGATCTCCTAACCAATGTGTATGAAAGCGTAAGTGCAGTGGGTAGGAGATGCTAGCCTATAAGACACGAATTTGGAGCAATAGAAATGAATAGAAAATGTTGGAGTTGCTCAATTGCTCACAAGAATAGATTGCCAATTGCAAGTATGTATGCTCAAGTGTTGCACAAGTATGTTTTGGGTGTCCTAAGGCATGTCCTATTTATAGGAATGGCCTATGAATGCTTAAGGATGTTCTAGATACTTTCTAGGGGGTTCTTAGTGCTTAACTAGCCATTAGGTATCCACTAATTGCTTTAGCAATGACTAGTTAATTACTTCTGAAAACTGCAGACAGAGTTCTTCTCAGTCGAAGAATTTGTCGACCGAGTATTTCTCAGTCGAGGAGTTTGTCGACTGAGAGATGGTCTGGATTAAGTGTATATAACGTTTGATTCTAACTCCCAACCACCTTGTCTGTTGGGTCTAACGGCTATTTGAGTCAATTCTCGGTCGAGGAATTGGTCGACCGAGAGTGCCTCGGTCGAGAAGTTTGTCGATCGAGAATGACTCTATTTCAATGTTTTGAACTATGTACTAAGTGTGTGTATGAGTGTGCGGTTGTGACACTATTATAGGGGATAACCTATCTAAGTGTTGTGAATGGCTAGGGAAGATCTAAACGCTTGATTTACATGATATCTAAGTACTTGTACATTATATACTTGTACAAGTTTTTACATTTGATTACAATCATGAAACTAAAACATTTTGAGCATATAGATCTTCCAAAGGTTTTATCATCCACCTTATTCCTGCAACACTCAAGTAGCACGTTAGATCCACAAGAATGAAATGTTTGTCCTCATCAAAACAAAGGGATTATAATAATGTCCAATTTAGCCAACAATCTCCCCCTTTTTGAAGATGACAAAACATTTCCAAAATATAAAATAAGGGAAATATAAATCATATGAGTTTCATACATGAAGTTTACCTTTTGTAGCCATTCTCTTGTTTGCAAGTGTGTGCGGGCCAAAAGATTATAAAACTCATTTATGTTATTGATTTTATTTTATTTCTCCCCCTTTGTCATTTCAAAAAGATAACCAAGATAATCATTAAGTATGAATTTTACCATTCCCCCTTAATTTTATTGCTATGCTCCCCCTTAATAAGATATTCAGTTTTAAAAGAAAGGGATTTAATATGAATGCAAACCATGTGTTGTAAAATTTAGCCATAATTTATTTCTCAATCATTTACAAAAGGGTGTTAAGCCTTGAAATGATATGAGATCCGTTTAGGTTCATGTCATATATTAGAATACATGAATGCATCTCTAACCAAATACACAGGATTTTAAGCCCAAATTTGTTTAGATAACTCCATTAAGAACAAGATATATATCACATTCATGAATAGTGTAGGCTCCTTCATAGCCAAGATTACCTTCAAAATACTAAGGTCATAACTTGTTTCAAATTTTCTCTAAGATGTTTACAAATTTTTTGTGAACTCCCCCTTAATCTTATAATCAAGATAGTTTAAGGATTCTAAGGTCATAACAAGCATTTAATCATAATAAGTTAACCTTTTATGAGAGCTATGCACTGAAGTCTTGTTTTCAATATACTAAGATTGATTGCAAGAAAATGATTTACAAATAAGCATTTGGTCAAGCTTATTTTAGGTCAACCTTGACTTCGACCTGGGCGCCCCTTGGTCAAACTTGATTTCAACCAAGAGGCAATTTCTGCAAATTTACAGTTTAAGCACTCTTATTGGATTACACATTAATGTTAATATATGTGAAACATAAAGTCTTTATGTAATATGATCAAATGTATATCAATTTGAAGCACTTTGAGTGATACCTATTTTGAAGAAGTTTTATCAATTAAAAACTTAATATAGGCATCACAATGAAGTCTTTGTTCTTGATTTTCTTGAGCAGATTTTCAGAATGTATGTGCTTCATGAAATAAGAAATTTTTATATCCACAATGGTTGTTTTTCTTACAACAAGGTAATTGAGCTACATCTAAAACATGTTCAATCATAGCAAGAATGCAACTTTCAATCATTTATTTATAAGCAATATAAGAATTTAGTACCTTGCTCTTGATTTTGGTTATAATAGATTTTAAATGTAGCATTGAAATATCTCTTTATCTTAAACAAATCTCTTATTTTAAACTTATTTCTAGATTAACTCTTTAGAATCAGTCATCCTTGAGTATGAATTAAGAACAAGTTTTATATCTCAAGTTCTTAAAATCAAGATTTTGTTTTTGATTACTTAGAACAAACAGCTAGATAAGACATTAATATTCTTGTTCTAAGAAACAAACTATTTAGCTTGCCATAGTGTCATCTAGCAAAATTCATTCATTTATGAGATGATACAAGCCATGCACACGATAATCATTATGTCAAGATGTGTTTGTGCCATAAAGTTTTACTGTTATGCAAAATTACATTTTCATCATCTTTATATGTAATGAGTTGAATCACAATGATCATTTTGAAAACAATATCCATTCATGGTTTGTATGTATAGATCAAATATTGTTTTAGGCAAACCAAGTAAAGAATGGAAAATAGTAAAATCATATCCATAATTTTATGAAATACAATGATCATTTAAAAGCAAATTTCAAGACACATGGTTTTTATATAGATAGACTAAGGAATACTTAGGACAAACCATGTGAATTGTGATAAAATAGTAATTTCCTTGATTAAACCAATCATGGTTCATATTTTCAATTTTAAGCCAAACCATGTAGGAGATTATAGCAATTAAAAATGAACTTGCAGTTTATGGTATATATTTAAAGAATTTTCTCCAAGATTCATTCTTGATTTGCATATTAAATCAATCATTAATAGCAAATTGATAGCAAACTAGATCAATTAAAATAGGTTTAGCAGAACTTGATTTGGTCGAACTTTTCTTCGAACAAATTTATCTCGCTCGAAGATTTCCTCGACTGAGTATTCTGCTATTTGTACAGGTTTTATCAGATTCTTGCAAGCTTAAAAATAGTAACCTACTCGTTCGACTAATTCTCGACCGACAGTGTTTTCGGTCGAACATTTTCTTGACCGAGAATGTTTCTGTATCATTTTTTAGTAATCATTTGCAAGTAAAACATAGACCACTTTCAATTCAATTATGCAGTTTAAAAACTCAGTTTAGTTGAGATAAAACATTTAAGTATCAAAGTAACATTTGAGTCAAATCTCAACTAATCATATTCAAATCTCTAGGTTTTAGGAACTTAAATTAAAACAAGTTATTAAAGATGTGTCTCTAGAGGTTTATATAAAAATGTGTATTTTCAAGTTAGCAATTTTAATTACTTGAATCAATTTGTTATCTCATTATGTTAAGTTGACATAGACATAAAGATATACAATTTAGAGTCTTTGGTTATATCTAAACTTAATTTAATCTATTTAGTTTGGGGGTTTTGGAACCCATACCTACTCAACATCCTTTTTCTTGTAAGGACATGAGAAGGAATAATGTCCAAGACGCAAACAATAATGGCAACATATAGAATCAATCTCATTTCTCTTTTTATGAGTTTGATCTAGATTGTTCTTGGGTACATATGTATACTTGCCTTTAGGTACATACATAGATTGAGTCTTTGTCACTTGTGTCTTTCTCCCACTATGTTTTTGATAGGATTTTCCTTTAGGCTTATAACCTAGTCCTCTCCTTCCAATTTGACCACGAGAATCATTTAAGATCTTATCAAGAACATCATTGTTTCTCAAGCTACTAACTTCTTGTTGTAACTTAGCAATCTCATCCATTCTCTTTTTGATATCTAACTTTGCTTGATCTAGATTAGATAATAAAGAATCTCTTTCTTTCACAATAGTATCATAATCTAGATGATTGCATAGGATTGGTTGTTTTTGAATATCATTAATTTGTGCTTGCAAGTTTATCTTTTCTAGAGAGAGAAGATAGCAATTTACCTCTATTGATTTTAGCTTAATATCATGGTCTTTAATAGTTGAGTTTAATGTCTCCTTAAGATATTCATTTTCAGATGTGAGAGCAAGAAGTTTAGCATGTAACTCATCATTTTCTTTATTAGATTTCTTTAATTTCTTCTTGCACTCAATATACTTATCATGTGTTTCTTATAGGCTAGCAATTAAATCTTCTTTAGATAAATAAAAAAGGCTTACATCTTCTTCTTCTTCACTTATTGTAGCAATAAGGCATTCTTTATGCATATCTTCCTTCTTTAACCTCCATGGACAACTAGGTGTTGTGTACATTGTTCCTAAGCACCAATTACAGCTTGTTGAAGATTGGTCCAAGCTTCTCTTTTGCTTGCGGTTGTAGACACTATTACCCTCCATTCTTCAAGACTTGATTAGAGCTCCTTGAAGTCTACTCTGATATCAAATGAAAAACCACTAGAGGTGGGGGTGAATAGGGTTTTATAATAATTTAACAATAATTTAACTCAAGCAATCAACCACAAAAGAATAGACAAGGGGACACATGGTTTAGAGTGGTACCACCCTTAGCAAATACTAAGGGAGTCAGTCCACTACCCAATTGTTTCCAATTGGGATTTGAAAGCACCTGTATTTTATTACCTCTCGAGGATGTTACATAAAATACAACTACCTTCCCAAACCCTTTGGACAACCTTCACCCCGAAGTTGTCTCACCAACTTTGAAGCAACCTTCACTCGAAGTAACTTCAAGCTCCCCCTTGAAGTAGCCTTCCTCCTTGAAGTAGCTTCCCATTGAGACCTTCTAGAAGTAGTCCAAAGTCCACCTTCTCCTCCGAGAAGACCCTTCTCCACCTGAAAAGATAAACCCTCTCCAATCCGCAACCTCCAACCTAGGAGTAGCAAGGAGAGTACAAAACAGAAAAGAAGGAACAAGAAAGGAAAATGGAAATTACAATTACCGTTGTAGCACAAGGCTTGATTTCCTTTATCAAGCATTTTGATCTCCTAACCAATGTGTATGAAAGTGTAAGTGCAGTGGGTAGGAGATGCTAGCCTATAGGACACGAATTTGGAGTAATAGAAATGAATAGGAAATGTTGGAGTTGCTCAATTGCTCACAAGAATGGATTGCCAATTGCAAGTATGTATGCTCAAGTGTTGCACAAGTGTGTTTTGGGTGTCCTAAGGCATGTCCTATTTATAGGAATGGCCTATGAATGCTTAAGGACGTTCTAGACACTTTCTAGGGGGTTCTTAGTGCATAACTAGCCATTAGGTATCGACTAATTGCTTTAGCAATGACTAGTTAATTACTTCTGAAAACTGCAGACAAAGTTCTTCTCGGTCGAATAATTTGTCGACCGAGTGTTTCTCGATCGAGGAGTTTGTCGACCGAGAGATGGTCTAGAGAAAGTGTATATAACGTTCGATCTAAACTCCCAACCACCTTGTCTGCTAGGTGTAATGACTATTTGAGTCAATTCTCAGTCGAGGAATTGGTCGACCGAGAGTGTCTCGGTCGAGAAGTTTGTCGACCGAGAATGACTCTGTTTCAATATTTTGAACTATGTACTAAGTGTGTGTATGAGTGTGTAGTTGTGACACTATTATAGGGGATAACCTATCTAAGTGTTGTGAATGGCTAGGGAAGATCTAAACTCTTGATTTACATGTTATCTAAGTACTTGTACATTATATACTTGTACAAGTTTTTACATTTGATTACAATCATGAAACTAAAACATTTTGAGCATATAGATCTTCCAAAGGTTTTGGCATCCACCTTGTTCCTGCAACACTCAAGTAGCATGTTAGATCCACAAGAATGAAATGTTTGTCATCATCAAAACAAAGTGATTATAATAATGTCCAATTTATCCAACACTAGTCACTAACTTGCTATCCCGCATTTGTTTCTCCCTTTCTATCCCTCCCTTTAGTGGGTAGGACTTGCTCGGGCTATCTATTAGTTACCACAACCAGAGAGGACAAAAATTATCAGAAGCAATTGGGTTGTATTCTGGGAAGCCCCCAGTACTCCTCTATTTATAAGAGGGGTTAGGGTCTGGGTTTCGAGTCCGTGTGGGAGTGGAAGGGACCGAAAGTTTTTGCAACATGTGAGCACTAAACCAGTCAGTTCACAACCAAACCTATCAGTTCACATGTGAGCCAATTGGTTCTCCTGTCAAATTGGTCATTAACCATGTTTCCCAATCACTTATGAATTAGTAAATTCAAATCCAATTAATGCATATCATGATGTCATCGCTAATCCTTGATGCAATCAGATTTCTCCATAAACTAGATGACTCACCCTACGAGCCGGTCATCTCACGACCCCAGCCATTCGGTTGATTGAGCCAAGCCAATCAATTTGCCAAGTGAACCAGTCAGTTCACTCCATAGTTTAGGCAGAACTCAACTAATTCAATATTCAATCAACCTGACACTCCAACCAGTCATTTCATCTCATGAGGCGATCATTTAGGAGTCTAGTCAATTGATTTATTGCTTGAATTGTATGACCTAAACACTTTAATTATCAATACAATTATCATTCAAGATCAAAAATCCTCTTCTATGTCATGACCTATGTGTGTGACCCTATAGGTCCCATATTACGTTGGCAATGAATGTCCATAGCAGTTTATGACATCACAAGCAATGAGCGGTGCCTAGTCACACATCAATGCTACCCAAGTAAATGGAAAGTTGGAAAAAAATTTCAAACTAAAATCTGTGTATGGTGTTATGGTATTTGTATAGTTCCTTTGTCACTGATATCGAGATTGAACTCAAGGCATGGGGTAGTCATCTTCTTTCAAAATTCAATCTTATTTCTTGAACCAGAGTAGGCTATCTGAGATATATGTGAGCTAAATATCACATATTGACTCATATGTGCATGGCCATGCATTTCTCAGTCTCTCTAATCAAGAGGCCTAAGATATCATACTCCTGTAGGAGGGACAAATCCATATACATCACTCACAATCAGTCCCCATGTGTCACATTCACCCAATCACGACCTTTATGGCAACCCTTATTCAAGATTACATTTGATGATGTCAAAGCATAACGAAGGACATGTGATGAGTGTAGTGACTTCAAGTCTAAGAACCACAATCACCATCAACACTATGAGAGCTAACTATGACTACCATAGAAATGGCTTCCATGTGTCAGTATCATGGTGGGTCTGACTGATACACTGTTCTCTAACATGTATATGTGTACTTGGTTTGATATCACATATCATGAATAATGAGATTTTGTCATCAATCGACGCACACTCTAGTCTTATGTGTTATTGTTGTCTATCTGCATTCTACAATAACAACTGACTAGGGACATAATGAGAATGTATATACTCTAACATCCATATGATATCATTATTCAAGTCATGTACTTGAAGACATACGTCATTGAGTAATATCTATGAAGACATTTATTAAGCTTAGAGAGAGAGAGAGAGGAGGCTATAGGAAGCACTCAACTATAGAATAGGAACCTCACATAGAGTTTTCATTGAATGCTCAAACTTGGAATGAAGCCCAAGGGGTCCTATTTATAGCTGGGGATGCCTCTTAGCCTTTAGGAACACTTGAGAATGAAAACTAGCTGTTTTGTGGCTTGCAACGGATATATTTTCACTTGTTACAACTCCACAACGGCTAGAAGCACTTTTCTACACTTTTCCATACAATGCAATCGATCGAGTTTCTATAAGGGTAACTCGACCGATAAAGTAAAAGACAAAGTCGATATTCAGACCATCGGTCGAGTTTGTCCTAGGGAAACTCGACCGACCAATGAAAATCGAATTGGTCAGTTACTCCATCGGTCAAGTTCTGTGAAGTGTAAACTCGACCGATCTAAAGTCATTTTCAAGATCCAATCAGGATCGGTCGAGTTTGCACTACACATAACTCGACCGATGAACAGCCTGATGTGAATTTTGGAAAATAGCTTTTGAGGGCTTAAATATTCGATCTAAGTGCTCCTGATTTTTTATAAGCTTAATTACAAGTCATACAATCATTACAAGTGATTTACAACATGATTCTAATGGATTTACATCATATTACAAAAATGTGCACTTGTATTGACTTTGACTTGTCTTTTTTCTAATTTGATATGCGCAAGTTAGGGCATTTGGAGTGTGTCTATACCTAATCTGAAATCAGTCAAGAGAGACATTAGACACCAATATGTGGAATGGTTAGTCGTCATTAAAACACATGTTTAGTCAATTTAGACGCGAGTCAACATTGACCTAATTGACCTTGAGTCAACACTAATGTGAAAGTGTCTTTGTCAAGGGGTCAACAACATTGCTCTCAGTTGGTACTCTACAAATATTTACATTTCCTCGTTGTACAATCTCTCGTATAAGATGGAACCACCTTTGTATATGCTTTGAGTGCTAATGTGATATGGGTTCCTTATCTTGTACAATAGCTCCATTGTTGCTACAATATAACTCAATTGTGTTGGTGATGCTTGGAACAACCCCAATTTAAGAGATGAACTTCCTGATCCATACAACCTCCTTTGTCGCACTCGATGCAACAATATACTCGACCTCTATTATAGAATCGACAACTATCTCTTACTTATAACTCTTCCAACTCATAGCTCCATTCTTTAGGCAAAACATGAATCCTGATTGCAATATGTAATCATCTTTGTCAGTTTAGATACTTGCATCAGTGTAACCCTTTACCACCAACTCTTCCTCTTTTCCATATACCAAGATCTGATCCTTAGTCCTTCTCAAGTACATGAGTATGTTCTTCATGTCTATCTAGTAAGCATCACCTGGATCTGATTGATATATTGTCATCATTCTTAGGGCATATGAGACATTGGGACGGGTACACAACATTGTGTACATGATTGAACCAATTATTGATGTATATGGAATCGTACTCATGTGATATCATTCTTCACAAGAACTGGGACTTTGAACTTTAGAGATGGTAACTCCATGAAGCATGGGTAGGCTTCCTCTCTTTGAGTTCTCCATGTTGAACCACTTCAGTACTTCATCAATGCATGTTCTCTGAATTAGTCTAAGAAGCCTTCTAGATCTATCTCTATAGATCTTAATCCCCAAGATGTAGGATGCTTCTCCCATGTCTTTCATAGAAAATCTATTTCCCAACCATGTCTTTGCCTTTGTAAATTAGGGAAGTCATTCCCCATCAACAATGTCATCTACATACAATATGAGGAATGTCACTATGCTCCCACTAACCTTTTTGTACACACAAGGTTCATCTTCATTTTAAACCAAGCCAATCTCTTCGACTGTCTCATCCAAATGAAGATTCTAGCTCTGAGATACTTTCTTCAATCCATATATTGACATTTGTAGCTTACATACTTTATATGCATCCTTTGGATTTATAAAACCCTTAGGTTGTGTCATATATACATCCTCTAGAAGATTCTTGTTATGGAATGCAGTTTTAACATCCATTTTCCAAATCTTATAGTCATAATAAGCCGCAATAGAGAGAATGATCATGATGGACTTAATCATGGACATTGGAGAAAAGGTTTTGTCATAATCAACACCTTAAAATTGTTTGAAACCATTTGTAACCAATATGTCCTTATAGGTTTGTACTTTACCATCCATGTTGCTCTTATTTTTGAAGACCCACTTGTAGAGTATGGTTTTATCCCTTCAAGTGGATCCACCAATGTTCATACCTTGTTGATATACATGGATTCCATCTCATATCTCATGGCCTCAAGCCATTTCTCAGACTCTGGTCCTTGAGTAGATTCCACATAGGTTTTTGGCTCATCATTTATGACCAACTCACTGCCTTCCTGAGTCACAAGATATCCAAATCTCTCAGCTTTAAGGCATGTCCTATTAGATCTATGAGGTACCTATGTTACTTAAGGAATTTGAGATTCCATAAAACTTTGTGATTCTCTTTGTTCCTCTTGTATATCTATCAGTTCAATGTTTTCTTGTTGGTCTTGAACCTCTTCGAGTTCCACTTTCCTCCCACTAATTCCTTTGGAAATGAAATCCATCTCTAGGAATGCAACATTTTTAGCACCAAACACTTTGTTATCATATATGGAATAAAAGTAATATCATCTTGTAAAAAATAACATTTATGGGATTTCGAGCCAAGCTTTTTGGGAAACATTTTCCTTACATAAGCTTCACATCCCCAAATCTTCATAAAAGACACTTTGTGATGCTTTCCAGTCCATATCTCATATGGAGTCTTTTGAACCAACTTAGATGGTACTCGATTGAGTGTAAACATGGCAGTTTCTAGAGCATAACCCTAGAAGGTAGTCAAAAGTCAACTAAACTCATCATTGATCGCACCATATCCAGTAATATGTGATTCCTTCTTTTTGATACACCATTATGCTAAGGTGTTCCAGGTGGAGTCCATGGGGAAACAATCCCATGGGCTCTAAGAAGGTCCTAAAACTCTTAGCTTAAGTATTATCCACCTCGATCAGAATGAAGTCATTTAATACTTTTCCCAAGTTGGTTCTATACTTCAGTCATAAACTCCTTGAACCTGTCAAGAGTTTTTGACTTATGTTTCATCAGGTTAACATAAATGTACCTACATAAGTCATAAATAAAGGTAATAAAGTATTGATACCCACCTCTAGCAGTTGTTCTAAAAGGCCCACATACATCACCATGTATGAGTCCTAATAGTTCTCTAGTCCTCTCATTATTACCATTGAAAGGGTCATAACAATATTGCCTAACAAACACGATTCACGTCTCTATTGATTCAAAATCAAAAGAGTCTAGATAACCATCTTGACAAAGTCTAGATATGCGATTCTTATTTATGTGCCCTAAATGACAAAGCTAAAGGTATGTTTTGTTTGAGTTGTTGAGTTTTAGTTTTTTGGTATATACATTATAAACATCTATCTCTAGATCTAGCAAATATAGACCACAAGACATTCAACAAATTCTGTAGAAAATGAGTCTATACACATTCTAGCTCGTATTCTCAGTAACATGATTGTAGGTCTCCTTACTAGATTGGTGTCTCCAGAACGAGGAGCTTTCTTCCACGATAGAGATATTTCAAATCAAATCAAATTAACTAATGAACTTGTTCATGACTTAGCGGTGGGGAGTGCAGAGGCAAACATGGTGATCAAGTTGGATATTAAGAAAGCCTATGATATGGTTAATTGGTCCTTTCTTCATTAAGTCCTTATCAGATTTAGGATGATGGGTGATACTGTAGAGCTCTGTATGGATTTTTTTTAGGGATCCTGGACGTCGGTCATGCTGAAAGGTCAAGGGCGTAATCATGCCAAAGGAAAACATGGAGGAAAAGGAAAACCGCGTCAAGAGAACAACCGACTGCAGTGTCGCACCTATGGAAAGGGGCACCCCGATGAGTGCTGCTACAAGAAGAAGACATGCTTTCAGTGCCATCAAGAAGGATACATCCAAGAGGACTAAGACCCGTAGCAGCCCCACCTATGGCAGCTCCACCTATAGCTGCAACCCCACCTGTTGGAGAGAGAAGACGAGCTCAAGTGTTTGCCATTGACAAAGAGGAGGCTCAAGCTAATGCTAATCAGTTGATCGAGGGTAATAACCCTTAGAGTTTTCTTTTATATTTTAATATAAGCATGTAATGGTCTAATGTATGGTGAAAAACAATGTAGGCATGCTTGAAGTCATGGGACACAATGTAAAAGCTTTGTTTGAGTCTGGATCTACTAATACTTTCATTTCGATAAATCTCGCAACTATGATTTGTTTGGATATCAAGGATTTATGGTATGTCTTAGATGTTACAACCCCGAGTGGTCGACTCTTTACATCTCTTTTGAAAACTCCAGTTCTACGTGTGAAATATCGAGATCATGAGTTTCCTACAGACTTTATCCTTCTTGATATGAATGACTTTGATGTGATCATTGGTATGGACTGGCTTTATACTTATAGGGCCAATATTGTCTGTAGGGTGAAGAAAGTGATAATTAAGAAACCAGGTCACCCACCTTTCATCATTAGGGGTAGGAAAGATGCCACCACCAGCCAGTATGTGTCAACCTTGAAAGCAGAGCGAATGATGAGTAAAGGGTGTCGAGCTTTCCTGGAAGTAATCACCGAGCCAGAACCCAGGGTGCAACCTTTAGAAGAAATAGAGGTAGTTAGGATCTATGCAGATGTTTTTCCAGATGATCTACCTGAGATTCCTTCCGAGAGAGAGGTAGATTTTTCCATAGAGCTAGCTCCCGGGACAAGCCCTATTTCACGAGCACCTTATAGGATGGCACCTACGGAATTGCTCGAGTTGAAGAAACAACTGCAGGAATTGCTAGACAAGGGTTTTATCCGCCCTAGCACATCACCATGGGAAGCACCGATTCTTTTTGTTAAGAAAAAGGATGGTTCGCTCCAAATGTGCATAGACTACCGGATGATCAACCAGGCTACCATTAAGAACAAGTACCCTTTACCCCAGATAGATGACTTGTTTGATCAGTTGAAGTCTGCTCGAGTATTTTCCAAGATTGACTTGAGATCAAGGTACCACCAGTTGAGAGTTAAGAGTGAGGACATCCCGAAAACAACTTTTAGAATAGGTTATGGCCACTATGAGTTTGTGGTTATGACTTTTGGGTTGTCCAATGCACCCAGTGTTTTCATGAACCTTATGAATAGTGTGTTCCAACCCTTCCTTCACTCGTTCATCATAGTGTTCATAGATGACATACTGGTTAATTTAGATGACTTAGATCAACATAGAGACCACCTAAGTAAAGTCTTTGATATCTTGAGAAAGCAGAAGTTCTACGGGAAATTATCTAAATGTGAGTTTTGGATAGACCGAGTCATGTTTCTCGGGCACATCTTCTCAGGAGGAACGATCGTCGTAGATCTAGCTAAAGTGTTGGCAGTTCGAGATTGGCCTGCACCGAAGAATCCCTCAGAAATTCATAGTTTCTTAGGGTTGGTTGGGTACTATCGACGCTTCATCAAGGATTTTTCAAAGACCACCTTGCCTTTGACCATGTTAACTCAGAAGGACGTGAAGTTTGTGTGGTCCGATGTGTGTGAGGCTCATTTCTAGGAACTAAAGGAGAAGCTGACCACTACCCCGGTTTTGACTCTACCATCAGTCAATGAGGGTTTCATGATTTTCACCGATGCATCGAAGATGGGACTTGGCTGTGTGTTGGAACAGAATCGACATGTGGTTGCATATGCCTCCCGACAACTCAAGCCCAATGAGGTGAATTATCCGACGCATGACTTAGAGCTAGCTACTACCATCCATGCATTAAAGATTTGGTGGCATTACCTGTATGGTGCTACTTTCGATATCCTCACTGACCATAAGAGCCTGAAATACCTTCTAAAATAGAAATACTTAAACCTATGAAAACGACAATGGATGGAGTACATGAAGGATTACAACTTCACCATCGCTTATCATCCAGGAAAGGAAAATGTCGTAGCAGATGCTTTGAGTCAGAAACAACTCAGGTGTGCAGCTGTTTTATCCAGTCAGCGGAAGAGTTTAGAAGAGTTGGTAGAGTGGTCTCCTCAACCGTTTGATGATCGAGTTCGACTGGCCAACATCCAGATACAGTCAAAATTGTTGGGTGAGATTGTAGCAGCACAGTTGTCTAGTGGGGAACTTGACAAGATGAAGGGCTTGATGAAGAAGCCACACACCCATCTTTCATTGGGAATAGATGGAGGGATCAGATTCGAGAATCATATATGGGTTCCTAATGACTCACCATTGAAGGAACATATCCTACGAGAGGCTCATGGTTATAAGTACACGGTGCACCCAGGAACTACCAAGATGTTTAAGGACATGCATAGGTTTTTCTGGTGGCCAGGAATGAAGAGAGAATTTGCAGCATATGTGGCCAGCTATCTTATGTGCCAAATGGTGAAGGCTGAACACCAATGACCCGGTGGACTTTTACAGTCTATAGAGATTCCAGAATGGAAATGGAAGCAGATCACCATGGATTTTGTGGTGGGTCTATCTCGGACTAAGAAAGGTCATGATGCTATATGGGTGGTGGTAGATCACCTTACCAAGTCAGCACACTTCCTTGCCCTGAAAACCACTGCCAAGGTGTCAGATTTAGCTGAGCTATATATCAGAGAGAAAGTGTGTTTACATGGTGTACCTGGTTCCATCATCTCCGATAGAGACCCAAAGTTTACTTCCAAGCTATGGAAGCAAGTTCAAGAGGAACTTGGTATAAGGTTGAAATTCAGTACCGCATATCACCCCCAGACAGATGGTCAGTCGGAAAGGACAATCCACACCTTAGAGGATCTGCTAAGAGCTTGTGTGCTCGATTGGGGTGGATCATGGGAGCAGTACCTACCACTAGCTGAGTTTGCCTACAACAACAGTTATCAAGCCAGTATTGGTATGCCTCCATATGAAGCTTTATATGGGAGACTATGTCAGTCACTACTTCAATGGGATGATGTTGGTGAAAGGACCCTGTTGAGGTCAGATGAACTCCAAGTGTATGTTGATAAAGTCACTTTGATCAGGCAAAGGATAAAGAGAGCCCAGGATCGACAGAAGTCGTATGCTGATGCGAGGCGGACTGATGTGCATTTCACTGTGGGAGAACATGTTTTTCTGAAAATCAGACCGCTCCGAGCTATAGCCAAGAACAGAGGAAAGTTGAGTCCCTGATATGTTGGTGTGTTTGAGGTGTTAGAACGGATTGGTGAAGCTGCATATCGTTTGGCGTTACCCCCTCAATATAGTATGATGCATGATGTGTTTCACGTGTCCAATCTTAAGCGATATGTGCAAGATCTGAGCCATGTGTTGAGCATTGAACCCATTGAGCTTCAAGGGAAGCTAACTTATCCTGAGTTACCTTTACAGATTCTAGATACCAAGGTGAAAGAGCTCAGAAATAAGAATATAGAGATGGTAAAGGTTCTTTAGAAGCACCATGGAAAGGATGAAGCCACATGGGAGCTGAAGACGGACATGGAAAAAGTATATCCTAATTTGTTTGTATGATTGTTGAATTTTGAGGGCAAAATTCCTATAAGGAGGGCAGGATGTTATAACCCCATTTTTCTAAACCATGTAATGAAATTTGTAAATATTCTTTTAAAATATAAATGGAATCAATGGTTGATTTAATGATTTGATTTGAATGATTTTCATGCATAATAGCCTTGTTTGTTTTCTTAATGGGCTTTATTGGCTATTGAGCCCAATTGAGAGAAAAATAAAAAAAAGAGAAAGGAATTCAATTGGATAAAGGAATACATAAGAAAATAGATAAAAGAAGATTAAAGGGCTAAAAAATATTTCACAAAAATGGAATTTCGAAATATTAAGGTTCCTTGAGGTTCAAGGAACTCATGATAATAATATAATGGCAAGGGAAAGAGAAAATTTATGGAATATATAAATAATTAAGTATTAACTTGTAAATGAATAAAAGGACCCATTTTCTTTAGATAATGATCCCAATTTTGGCATGATGGGAGATAAAATAATTAACGAGGTTCCCTTAAAATTTGAGTTAAAAAGGAGTTATGAATTGGGAGTTATGGCTTTTTCAAATTATCCTCAAAATTGGATTTATTTTGGAATTAGGAAATCTTTTCCTTTATTTGGTTGAGCGCAAAGAACGAGGGTCGTTGGATCTTCATCCAACAGGCACCGCTCATCATCAAAGTCCCAGTGGAACTCGGTCTCGGGCTGTTTATAGGGGGACTTTCCCCTTCAATTTCCTCTCAATCCAGTGGATGTGCGATCATGGAAATAACTTCATTGAGTCCGGGAGAGAATCCCGAACCCTCTCAACCATGGTTTGTTGATCTCTAGAAGCATCCACGTGAGTCGCCCAATTAGGCCGAGATATAGGGTGATGACAAGTTGTAAGAACCCTAAAGGGGCCTCCACATCCTATATATATACCGCTCCCTCGAGTCCTCACACCCTCACGATCCTTGACGGCCACCTCCCAAGCCCCAGATCCCCCCCTCTCTCTATTGATATCTCTCCGGTGAGAGAACCCCGCGGAGCTGACGCATTGTCAAGAGAAGAACAAGAGGAGGAAGAGAAGCAGTGGTCATCAGATAGCGGACCACTGTGATCCCGTGCGAAGATCTGACGGTTCTAAGAGCGGTCGACTAAGTAAGATCGCTCGTGACGCAGAGCGTTGGATTAGAAGGGCGGACTACCAGACCAGTGATCAGACGGCCATCAAAATTCGGTAATTAGCTATCTCTTCTCAAAAAATCCAGAAAAGGCTTTTCCCTTGTGAAATTCTTAGAAATAGCTAGGAATCTCCAATGAGAAAAGTTTATACATGAAAGTTGCTTAGAAAAATATGAGAAACAATATAAAAATGGTTTGATGACCTGATTCTATATCATTTTACAAAAGTACATTAATTTGGTAGAAAAAGGTATTAAAAGGTAATTAGAAACCCTAGTTAAATATAAAGGATGAATCTTTGGGGTTTAGTAGGTTAATTTGAAGAGTATTAACATGTTGTATATTAAAATAGAGTTTTCATCTGTTTTGCATGCAAAGTTGACTAATTTAGGGTTTTAATCTATAAATCAAGGATAATACATATAGAAACTCTAATTTAGGGTGAAAAAGGAGAAAAACCATGTTTATGTCGGATTAAGCAAATAAGTTACTAAATAATGCTCCTAAGTCTGTTAGGAGTATTAAAATGAGAAATTTAAAGGTTTTATGTAGTTTGTTGAATTAGGGTTCATAATACTAAAAGTGGAGGCAAAACCCTAATTTCAAAGAAAACCCTAAAATTGGAATAGAAACCCTAAGGAATAAGATGAAATTGGATAAGTTTTAATAAAAGGAAGTTTGTATGTTTATTTCAGGATTTCTGTGCATATTTGCTTGCCTGATTGGGTTTTCTCTACATAGTTGATTATGTCTCCAAACTACAGTTACAGGTATGTGGTTACGCTTATGAATAATCGCTTTAGTTTCACGGCGATTCTCAAACGTTTTATCAGTTGCCTAAAAATAACTGCTTGAATGACTTTTATTTCATGCAACTATAAAGTGACTATGATTATCACTATAAATATGTATATATAACTGGCTTAGATCTGGGTCCTCCTCTATGGCTTTGCAATTATTAAAAAGGGTAACGTAGAGCAAGGTCTAGGTTATCATGAGTTAGAAATTGGGCTACCCATGTGTAGTGCCATGAGACTCTTTAGCACCCCATGAGTTAAGGAGTGGGCTACCTATGGGTAGTACCATGTGACTCAACCCTAGAAACTGATTCACCTGTCAGGTAGGATCATGAGGGGTTTAATGGGGATCTACCATAAGGAAGGTAGCATCCAGGTCCACTACAGGGACAACGTAGAGGATAGGGTGTGTATGGATCGAACAATTATATTTAAAATGTAAAGTTTCTTGTTAAACTGTAATTGACTGCAATATGTTGTTATTAATTACACGATTATTGTTTCCCCCACATACCAGCTTTATGCTGACCGACATTTTGTTTTTAGACATTTTAGGTACAAACCCAAAAGGACAAATAGTAAATTGGCATATTGTGAATACATGAATTAAAGTGCAAAAGGAGGATTAGTTAGAATAGAATTCATACGTGGATAGAAGTTTAGAAATACAAGTTTTCAAAAGGTATGCAACATTTTATTTTATCACAGCCTTTCAGTATAGTCTAGTAGAATTTGATAATTATTATTGATTATTTGTCGAGCCTTTGATCCGAAAAATTGGGATAACGACTCTGACCTCCTGGTCTCCCTTAATTGGGGGTCGCTGGAAGGCGGGGTCGTTACAGGTGGTAACAATTAGGTGTTATACATGTTTTCAAGATCAAGGGTTGCTTAATTTGGTTTCTTAGCTTGCTTGATTGGACATCTAGTTGGATTTGGATATCTACTTATTTTTTACTCCTAATCAGGTATGTGGCTACTTTTATGATTATTCTCTTTAGTTTCATGGTGATTTTTGAGGTTTTACTGATTCCTCAAAATTAAATGCTTGGATGAATTTAATTCTTGCAATCTATAAAGTGACTATGGTTATCACCATATAATACTTATGACTTGCCTGAACCTGCATACCACCTCTAGATTTATGATTTACAATTTATGATGAGAGACCAAGCCCAGGAGGGAAGGTCATAAGTGGTCAAACCCTAGATGGGAAAATTGTAGGGCACCTAGAGAGGTGACCCACAAGGTACCAAGCTCAGGATGGAGAAGGTAGCCTAATGTCCATTACAAGGACTAAATGATCTATCTCGCTTATCATACCAATCACTAAGATTGTTATTGTTAGAGTTTAAACCTTTTTTAACTTTCCAGTTAAGGCTAGTATAGAAATGGTCGAATCCCACATGATAACTTTTTAAGATTGTTTAATCTAAACCCATTTTAATATTGAATCTTTATTTCTTTTTGGCGTTTTTGGTTTTATAAAATAGAATTAAATTTTGGTTTTGGATTTGGGTGTTAATCAGAACAAGAAGGTAAACTAATAAGATTATACTAACAAGAATTAAAAGATTACACTAGCACAGGAAAAGGTGAAAGATTGTTAGCATAAATAAGATTGTAAAAGAAAAGGAACTAGAATAATGAATCAATGGTGTTCAAGACGGTTAAAATCAGATTAAGGAAGCATTGAGGCTTTAGGGGTTTTCACCGCCTCATTCATGGCAAGAAAATGAATTAGCGATTAATCGACAAATAGGCGACGACATATGAATCATAAAAATCTACAAAAGATGAACTCCACATGAGCCCATTGGTCCTGGTGCTCATGTTTCCTAGTTCATCATCTAAAAAGAGATAAATCCATGTTCACTTTAGAATCTCTATGAAAATTGGTTTAATCATTCTAAACCCAGATTTCCATGGTCATTTCCATCCGGGTTAGCATATGCATCTAAGAGAGTAATTACTTCGCTAGATCATCAATTAAATAAACCAATCGCCATCTAAAGAAGTCGATTAAAGACGATTCAATCAAACCATGGCTAAGGGGCTATTCCCCTTGCCTGGATAGGGAACTACTCTCTCATGGTTGAGGAGAAGGGGGAGACAAAGGAAGAAAGTACCTTGGCCATAGTCTAGGTTTAAATAGGAAATTAATCCTTATGCTAGAGACAATGAAATGGCCATGTTCTTAATTACTTGCTCCAAAACTCAAGAAAGGGGGAAGAAGAGATCTATATCTAATAGAAGAATAAAAAGAAACTGAGGAACAATCTTAAGAACGAACAATGCTTCAAAAAAATAAACTACTTTATTATTGAATCAGAAGAATACAAGATTAAAGTTGTTCCGAGAATTCCAGTACAAAAGTGATGATGAAATGAGGAGGAAGTGCCCCTCCTTTTATAGGAGAAGGAGGGTAGGAAGCCCTAAGAGAATACAAATAGTTTGAGGCTATTGGAAATACTTAATTAAAAGAATAATGATTGGCAATCCTTGATTGCTCTCTAGTATGTTCTGCAAATTTCTATAATTGGACTTTAGAATGTATTTATCCTTTGTAAAACGCTCATAAGAGGTGTAAAAATATATTTTTCCTGTATCACTTGTAATTATCTTTTCAAAACATATTTATATTCCAAATTTGGAATTTATATGTAGAAGTTATGACCGTTTTGGTGAGAGGTATATCAGAATCTGTGAGAAAACATGAGACTACATTCAATGGTTAATTGTATAGTAAATTAAATGCCAAAATCACCACAAAATATGTCTTTTCTGTATCCAATAAAATTCTCTTTTCATTCCACACTTGATCTTGAAATTCTACATTTAGACGCAAAAGATATGGCTATTTTGGTGACGGGTATCTCAGGCACTGCGGGAATATTTGGAAAACCTCATATCTTCATCTTTTATTATCTCGATTTAAATACTTAGATAATTCCTGAAAATTAAGAGAAATCTCATAAGAATTCAAGAAGAGAATATCGAGAATATGAAAGTGCTATTTATTTTTGAATTCATCTAAAATTAATAAAAAAGTCCTAATTATATATTCTAAATGAAGTAAAAATAAGAGATGAATATGCATTCATAAAAATACCCCAAACTTAAACTTTGCTCGTCCTGAGAAACATTAAAATTAAGAAATACTTCTAAGACATACTCTCAACCTATCATCCTCACTCTCCTAACAACCACTTGATTCCTTCTACCAAAATATGGCCAAGTGACCCTGACTGCCTGAATTCACGAAAACTGACTTTTATATTTCTACTTCACAAACGTGCATTTATTCAAGACATGCAATAAAATAGATTTTCATTTCACCTTTGCATTTGGTACTCCATAATTTTTTTTAAAGTTTTACACAAGAACATGGATGATTTTGGATGGTTGGGGTTTTTGTAATTTTCCCCTGGGTAAAAAATTGGAGTGAAGGAGGTATGGAAGAAGAACGGTCTCTCTATTCGACTCGAGACCTTTTTATTTAGTGGACATGCAGTTACATTGACCGCATTTTTTTCTTTGAGTTTTGGTGATACACCCAATTGTGTGGGTATGGAAGAAGCGGAAGTGGGGGAAGGGGTGCCACCCCAAACTCAGCGTTTAGGCACTATTGGCTTTTTATTTTCTTTTTGACGAATGGAAAGATTTGGAAGTGGTGGAAGAAGAGTAGAAGAGGTTGTTCTTGTGCAACTCTTTTTTATTTTTTATTTTTTTAGAGTACCATGCATTGGTTCAACTGTTACTGAATCATGCGAAAAATCAAGAAATTTATACAAGTTGTACATGATAAGAAAGCATCACTCTTGAATCCTATCTATCCTCTATGGTCTGCCATCTTTTCCAAGGAGTGATTATTATTTGTGGTCCTAAGTGACAGGAGGATTTCTAGTCATGAAAGTTTCAAAATTTTAGTTGCAAGGTAGTCACATCATTAAAGGGAGTATTTTGACAAATGATCATATCAAGGCCGACTAGATAAAGGCCAAAGTAGAAAATTGAAATTCTTAACAAATTTTTGAAAAATTAAAACTAAACTACATAACATGATGAAAATTTACAAAAAAAGTAAGATAGAGTGGGTGGAAGGAGTATGTACCACCCACCTCCACCCCGAACTTAAGATTTTGCTCGTCTTGAGCAAAATTTAAATCCAGAATGGAGGTAAGAAAATCACTGGGATCACCAGGAGGTCCTGGTAGCTCAAAAATGTCCAGCTGAAGGGGATGTTGATGATGGTTGTAACTTTGAACAAAGGAGCTTCATGGTACACCCAACGAATGGGTGGTCGTAGAATCTTAAAGAGGCTTTCATAATGTCTTTTGCCTCTCACTCCTTCCAAAAGGATCCACACATCTTCCTTCAGCAGTAAAGGAAATGTCGAAGATGGATGCAGATTGGGTGGGGGAGTTGGTGGGTACCTGACTGGTAACACATGTAGTGCCAGATGTCCAAGGTCAGGCAGAGTATATGGCTCATGTTTCCCCCATCATATTGACCCACATATAGGATAATTGGTGGTGATATCAAAGAGACAACTACATGTAAATCAGCATGATAAGTATTTTTTCTCTGCTCACAATTCATGCAATCAACCTTGGGATAGATGGGATTCATAGTTGATATAGCATGTAACTCTAGTTCTTCTATATGAGGAGTTCTCACGGGTTCATGAGGGATAAAAATGGGGACATATTCCTTGCAGCCAGTGGAAGGGGGCATGTGGACCTCTTCTAAGGGTGGTGTCTCCCCTTCTAGATCAGTTTTATGTGGAATGAGATTTGGCTGTGATAAAATATGAGGAATTATTTTGTAATCGGGGATTGGTGATTCCTTATCTAGAATAGGTTCAATCAAAGGGGATTGGTCATGGATAACATCTGGAATGATGTCAAGGATGGGAGGATTTGTTGGATATTCAAGATAAGAATGACTCTTATGCTGTGACTTTTCATAGTCAAGTAGTAGAGTCTCTAAAGGAAAGGTAGGAATACCAACGTCCTCATCACACGCAAAATATAGTTCCATGGTTTGTGCTATTTCTTCAGGATCCGACATATATGATGCAAAAAGTGGATCATCGTCGCCATCGTCGGAAGAACCATCTTGGGTTGTTTGAGATCTATAAGGGGAGTCTGTGATTGGGCCTCTAGTAAGATAGTTAGTAGGGTTTATCGATTTTCTAATTTTTTTGTTGCTCTTTTGCTACTTTTTCCAAGGCTTTAATTCATTCCTCCTGTTGAGATGTATATTTATTTTCATAATAAGGTTCATAACCCCCAAAATTTTGTTGGTTACTCCCACCATACTTACCATAAGGATTTTGGTCATAGTACCCCTCATATTTATTGTGGCATTGCTCCTCATAATAGTATTCAAGAGATGTTGGATTGAAATTTCCATTACATCCACCTTGGTTGGAAGACTTGACATTACAAGGTGTCACCATAACATGATGAGACACATTTTGACAATTTGCACTCTTTGACTGGGCATCTAGCAAAGCCTATATCAAGAGTTGATGTGTGTCTAGTTGCTTTTGGGTTTCAAAATCAGATCTATATTCCCCAAAATGTTGTTGGTCATACCCCCCATTGGAATATAGATAGAAATGTTCCTAATAATGGTTATAAAAAAAGTTTGGGTTAGGATTTTCATCATACCTACCAGGATAGGAAGGTGTTACCGTAATCAGGGGACACATTAGGACAATATAGTGATGGATGGTTGTGATAACCATTTGATCGGTTTTGTGAGCCATAATTTGTTGACCACTCCATTTGAAAAGTTTTTTTTTACAATTCAAAAAAGAACTAAAGATTTGTACAAGACCATAAATTACAAAAAAAAAGCTAAGGGGTTATGACACAAGGTTAAAATTTAAAAACTAATTAAAATTATATTTTTTTTACAAACTAGCACACTTACAGAAAAAAAAATATACTGTCAGAATGGAAACTCGGCAAAAAGAGGAGTAGCACTTCTGCAATATTGCTCGGAAGGCATAAAAAATGAAACAAAGTTTTTCAAAAAAAAAATTTGGTCTGAAAAAATAATCCATTGTCCCCAACAACGACGCCAAATTGATATCTGTCGCTTAGCACACCAATCACTAAGATTGTTAATCCTAGAGTTTAAACCTTTTTTAACTTTCCGGTTAAGGCTAGTATAGAAAGGGTCGAATCCCACATGACAACTTTTTAAGATTGTTTAATCTAAACCCAATTTAATGATTGAATCTTTATTTCTTTTTGGTTTTTTTGGTTTTATAGAACAGAATTAAATTTTGGTTTTGGATTTGGGTGTTAATCTAGAACAAGAAGGTAAACTAACAAGATTATACTAACAAGAATTATTAGATTACACTAGCACAGGAAAAGGTGAAAGATTGTTAGCATAAATAAGATTGTAAAAGAAAAGGAACTAGAAGAATGAATCAATGGTGTTTAAGACGGTTGAAATCAGATTAAGGAAGCATCAAGGCTTTAATGGTTTTCACCGCCTTAGCCATGGCAAGAAAATGAATTAACAATTAATCGACAAATAGATGACGGTATGTGAATTATAAAAATCCACAAAAGATGAACTCCACATGAGCCCATTGGTCTTAGTGCTCATGTTTCCTAGTTCGTCATCCAAAAAGAGATAAATCCACAATCACTTTAGAATCTCTATGCATATAGGTTTAATCGTTCTAAACTTGGATTTCTATGGTCATTTCCGTCCGAGTTAACATATGCATCTAAGTGAGTAATTACTTCACTAGATCATCGATTAAATAAACCAATCTCCATCTAAAGAAGTCGATTAAAGCTGATTCAATCAAACCATGGCTAAGGGGATATTCCCCTTACCTCGATAGGGAACTACTCGCTCATGGTTGAGGAGAAGGGGGAGACAGAGAAAGAAAGTACATTGTCCATAGTCTAAGCTTAAATAGGAAATTAATCCTTATGCTAGAGACAATGAAATGGCCATGTTCTTAATTACTTGCTCCAAAACTCAAGAAAGGGGAAGAAGAGATCTATATCTAATAGCAGAATAAAAAGAAACCGAGGAACAATCTGAAGAACGAACAACACTTCAAAAAAATAAACTACATTATTGTTGAATCAGAAGAGTACAAGATTAAAGTTGTTACGAGAATTACAGTATAAAAGTGATGATGAAATGAGGAGAAAGTGCCACTACTTTTATTAGAGAAGGAGGGGAGGAATCCCTAAGAGAATACAAAGAGTTTGAGGCTATTGGAAAGACTTAATTAAAAGAATAATGATTGTCAATCCTTGATTGCTCTCTCTAGTATGTTCTGCAAATTTCCGTAATTGGACTTTAGAATGTATGTCTCCTTTGTAAAATGCTCAGAATATGTCTAAAAATATATTTTTCCTATATCACTTGCAATTATCTTTTCAAAATATATTTATATTCCCAAATTTAGAATTTATATGTAGAAGTTATGACCGGTTTGGTGAGAGGTATATAAGACTCTGTGAGAAAACGTGAGGCTACGTTCACTAGTTAATTTTGTAGACAATTAAATGCCAAAATCATCGCAAAATATACCTTTTCTATATCCAATAAAATTCTCTTTTCATTCCATGCTTGATCTTCAAATTCCACCTTTAGACGCAAAAGATATGGCTATTTTAGTGACGGGTATCTCAGGCACTGCGGGAATATTTGGAAAACCTTATATCTTCATCTTTTATTATCTCGATTTAAATACTTAGATAATTCTTGTAAATTAAGAGAAATCTCATAACAATTCAAGAAGAGAATATACAGAAGATGAAAGTGTTATTTATTTCTGAATTCAACTAAAATTAATAAAAAAGTCATAATTAATTATTCAAAATGAAGCAAAAATAAGAGATGAATATGCATTCATTACTAAACCCTAATATAGGGTATACCAGAGGATGGGTAAAAATGGTTGGGAAGTTATAATGAAAACATAATCTTTGATTGGTAACAAATATTTGATTTGAATATGTTGTGTTACTATATGTGTAAGATTTTGGTTGCCACCACATACCAATATAATCTTTATACTGACTGACGTTTTGTTTGTCAATGTTTTAGGAATGCTTGGAAGTGGACAAAAAATTAAAGTGATATTTGAAGAATAAAGTTAAATAAAGATTGGAGGATTTCGTTAGATAGAACTCTATTTGGGTAAAGCTCCAAACTCCTAATTTTAAAAGGTATGTGAAAGGTTAAAAAAATCCTATTTTAAGCTTAGTCTGTGGTAGAATTTATTAATTATTTTTTATTATTTGCAAAACCATTCATCATGTTTTGCGATAGCGTTTCTAGCTCCTTGGTCTTCCTTAATTGGGGGTTATCGAGGGGTGGGGTTGTTACACTAAAGATCCTATTTTTTAGGTGTGTTGTGGTCTCAATCGCCTCAGGACCTCCCATGATAGATATCCACCATTAGCGGTTAGGACCAATGCATAGTAAGAGATAGAGAGAAAGGCAAGAGATATTTGATAGAGAAATATCATAGATATTTGAAATGGTGTGGATATGTGAACATTTATGAATATGATAGATCAAAAAAAGCTAAGCATATTTTTTACCCACCACTTGTTTACCCTTTACCCGCTTTACCCGCATCTAGAAAGGGTAGGGTAAGAGAGAAACTTTACCCTACCTACTCTTTCCATTTATCCATTAGTATAACTCTAAATTTATGATTTTAGATTGTAATATATGTATTAATGCCTACTAAAAACCCCAACAAGCAACAACACTACTTTCTCAATTTGTACTATAATTGTTCCTAAAACTTTAATAGGCAATTGGGTAGGGATACTACCTTTTATAGTAATTTATTTGAGAGAAAAAGGATTCATAAAAAAAAATCATATATAATAAACATTCTAGGCCTTATCTTCATAAGAAGAAGAAAAATCAGGTTAAACATTACTACTTTTGTTGTATATCACGAAAACATAATCATTACTATAGAAAGTTAGCATTAAGAGTGTCTTGTGTTTGACTTAGGGAATATCATACGAATATTTTTATAAAACTATCTTGTTACTATCTTCATGTTGTTTTACCCATTTTTCACTTACCCTACCCATTTACCCGGTGGGAAAAAGGGTGTGGGTAAGGGCATGGTAAAGGTTTTTAGGCAAAGGATAATTACCCTACTCACCACCCACATATTTGATGTGGGTAAGGGTAAGGGTAAGGGTAAGCCTTTACCCTACCCTACCCTACTCATTTACATCCCTACCGTGAGGCATGGCCTGTGGATCAAGGGCATTCTGTAGTGGCAGATGGAAGATGGCTTGGTTTCGTCGGGTGGCCCAGGTTGGATAATGTCGAGTTTTTTTTATTTTTTTTGGATATTTCAGGAATGTTGTAGAGAATGTCATGGAAAGGCAGATTTTAGATAAAAGTTAATTAAAATAATGAAAGAGAGAGAAAATACATTAAATCAAGGTTATCCTTCATTATTTTTCCCTCCCATATTTATTACTGTAAAAAAATGAACCAATATAATCCATAATACTTATGTACAAGATATCTAAGAAACCTATACACAAAACTATAAGAAACAACAAAATATTATTTGTACATATTAATGATTTCAGCTATATGTCTCCCTCAGGTGTCCAAATTGATACTCCTACCATTAAAGATCTTGTTGTTTCTCTCAATCCTTGCCATGTGTATAATAGTATGCCATGTGTATAACAATAATACAACATAATTGTTGAATTTTCAGAACCTGCTTAATGTAGACATTAGCCACTATAGGTACTCTGAAAATAATATTAAGCTTCATAGCTCTTTGCCAAAGAAACTTCACAAAGGTACATTCAAAGAAGATATGATCGATGGTTTCAAACTCCTTCTTACACAAATTACATCTGGAGGTCAACTGAACCCCATTCTTCTAAAGATAGTTCTATGTGGGTAACTTCCCCAGAAACGTTTTCCTAAATGTATGATAAAATATTTGGGGTGATCTAACTTCCAAATCCAATAATTCTAGTTTAAAATGTGACTAGAATACCTGTCAATGTGTCAGGCATCCTTGAGTTTCAAAAAAGATTTTCCATCAATCTTATATCATCCTTCTCATGTAGTTGAATATTACAAATATTGAGAAAGTTCTTCAACTCATTAAAACTCCTAATTTCTGGGACAATCCACCTGTTATTGTTAATAATTTTATTCAACATAATTGATACCCAATTCTTAGAATGTTCTTCGGATCAATACAATCACCAAGGAACTTGTTCCAGGTAGCCAAGCATCCTCCTCAAACAAAGTCTCTACAAATTTTATTAATCACCTCCATAGTGGCAAAGGGCAAAGGGAAAGTAGATGACCAAAAAAGATGGAGCACATAAAGGGTAGAATTTACTAACTCAATCCTACCACCAAATGATAGTCATTTTCCAATTGTCCACCTTCTTTCTGATCTTATCATTAAGAGGTGGATAATAGTAGCTCTTTAATTTTCCACAAAAAAGAGGAAATCTTGGATATCTCATCAGAAAGGATCCTTTGGGTATATTAAGGATATTTTCCATGTTGTTCAAATCCACATTCCGACTACCAAAGACATTACTCTTCTCCATATTCATAACAAGCCTAGAATCCTCTCAAAAATGATCAAGTAAGCATCTAATATTGGTATCACTCTCCTTGTGACCTCTAGCAAAAATCAACACATCATCCGTAAATAGAATATGAGAGATATTGATGGATCCATCAACAAGTGGTTCAATAAGCTTGTTGTTAATCGTATTGTTCATCAAGGTAGTAAACCCTTCCATGGAAATAACAAAAAGGGAAGGTGCAAGAGGATCACCTTGCCTAATCCCACTAGAGGGATAAATAGCATCTGTATGACATTGAATTAACCAACACATGAAGACTAGTAGTGCTCATAATGGTGCAGATCCAATTGATCCAGCATCTAGGAAACTTCATCTTCTCTAGGACTTTAAAAATAAAGGCCACTTAATGGAATCATACACCTTAGTCAAATCAGCTTTGATGCACATTTTATTCACACCCCAGCACAATTGAAATCACTAATGAGATCATTAGAAAGTAAGAGAGAAACAGAAATTTTCCTCCCTTTCACAAAAGTCAATTGATTCATACTAATATTAGAAGGCAGAATCCCTTGGAGCCTATTACAAAGAACCTTCAAAATGATCTTGTAAAGGAAATGACATAGAGAAATTGGGAGTCAATCCTTGACACAACAAGCTTCATGTACTTTAGGAATGAGAGTAATATATGATTCATTGAATTCTTTAAGCATTGGGATACTACTAAAAAATAACATCATTACCAATTATTTCCCAAGTAACCTTGAAAAAGTGCTAATTAAACCCATCCGAGCTAGGGGCTCTATCCCCATCCACTTGTTTAATGACCTTCTCAAAATCCTCTCCAGTAACAAGAGATCTCATCCTATTAAAATCAACTTCTGATATTCTAGGAACAATCCATTCATCATCTCATAATACATAAGTATTAATAGAATATTTATGGAAAATCCCGTTGTAGTAAACATGAATATGACGAGATAATCTCTTCATTATAAATGTTTCTACCATCAAATTTAAACACCTAATATAATTCCTGGAAGCTCTTGTTTTGATTGAATTATAGAAAATTCTAGTGTTCTTATCAACCAATTTCAACCGATTTACTCTCAAAATTTGTTTAGCATATGACTCCTCCCTTTCTGTAGCCTGCAAAGCTTTTTTCCTCTTGAAGTCAACAATTTCCTCAAACTGCTACTATCGATATTCATGTCTACCACCTTGCAAGCTTCGATAGATTCAAACTCCAAATTTTTTGCACTATCTACTATATTCCCAAAACTTCCTTTGTTCCATTTTAGAAAGATTGTCTTTAGCATTCTTAAGTTTCCTAGAAACTTTAAACATCGGGCACCCCTCCACATATATGTTCCAAGCATTTTTGACATTACTCTAAAAATCGAGGTGTTTAGACTAGGCATTGATGAACTGAAAGTATCCCCTTCTCTTCTTCATGTTCTTATCAAATCTAACATCAACTGGCAATGATCACTATGTATAGTACTTTGAACATCACCCCAACTATCTTTGGAAAAAGAATTGAAATCTTCATTATGCAAAACTCTATCAATATTAGATAAAATGATTTGATCCCCCTTATGTCTATCGTCCCAGATGAAATATGCCCCTTTAAGATCTATATCAATAATATCAGTTTTAACAAACAGATCATTGAACTCCTCCAAAGCTCTAACAGAGTAAAACCCCCTTCCTTTCCTTTCATGAGTGAATCTAATGACATTAAAATCACCAATCAAAATCCATGGAACCGATAACCTACTATGAAAATCTTTGATACTATCCCAGAGCTCACATCTTCTTATTTCTTCATTCTGCCCATAAACAGCCATAAGAAAGAACATAATATCTCTATATTCAACATAGAAGTGTATAAATTGATCAGTCTCTTGAAGTTTTTTTTTTATTTTGACAATCTCCTAATACCAAAGGATGGCAATCCTTCCCAGGCAGTGAGACATGTTACTCTAACACCGATCCTTATTTCTCCACACTCTAGTAATGACTTTATTGATTTTTTTATACCTGATCTTGGTTTTGAGAAGAATGTTAATAGGAAGATCATACAAAGAGAAACTATCGCTAACCTTATCATGGTGTCCCAGTTTATTGACAACACGGACATTCTAGGCAAAAACTCCAAAGTTGTCACCCATTAAAATGATCCTTGACTGGAGACATGTCAGTCATAGTAACACCTTGCAATCTTTCATTATTATCATCAGGCAATTCAAACATACTAGTTGATACTTGATAAACGTCACTTTGCAATATCAATCACTAAGATGGTTAATCCTAGAGTTTAAACATTTTTTACTTCCGATTTTAAGGGTAGTATAGAAGGGTCGATCCCACAGGACAACTTTTTAGAGATTGTTCTTAGAACCCAAAGTTTGAAGAACTTGTTATTTGTTTTTTTGGTATTTTTGTTTTAGATTGGAACAGAAAGTAAAAGTCAAGTTGGGGGTTTGATTGATTACACTAATGCAAGAAAGAAAATGCACTTAACAACAAGAAAAAAAAGAGCACAAGGAAATGTTAAGATTATTGCTAGCACAAGAAAAACTATATGAATGAAAAGAATAGGAATTAAAGAAAGCAAAAGTATGCAGTGATTAAATCAAGAGATGGAAATCGAGGCTCGTAGGAGTTTTCACTACCTTAGCCTAGGCGATAACAACTAATTATTAAGCGACGATTTGATGAAGGTTTGCGAATTTAAAAACTCACAAGAGATAAACTCCACGTGAGCCCATTGGTCTTGGTGCTCATGCTTCCTAGTGTATCATCCTAAAAGACAAAAATCCACGGTCATATCAAAACGTCTATGTAATCGATTTTACTGTTCTAAATCCTGATTTCCATGGTCATTTCCATCCATATTAACGTGGGATCTGAAGATCAACCGTTAATTAAAATCGATTACCATCTAGTCATTTAAGAAGAAGTCGTTAAAACTATGGCTAAGGGGTTATTCCCCTTGCCTCGATAGAAGTCTACTCACTCATGGAGAAGGGGGAGACGGAGGAAGAAAGTACTGAAGTCATAGTCTAGCCCAAAAATCAGGAGATTAATCCTTATGCTAGAGACAATAAAATGGATTAGTTCTTAGTTCCTTGCTCCAGAAGTAAAAAATGGAGAAAATAAGATTAAGGCTAAGGCAGAATGAAGAGATAAGAACACGTATGAAAAAACAATGCTTGAAATAAAATCTACTTTATTGCAGAAAAAGAAAATGATTACAAGAATGAAAGCTTCAGAATCCCAATACAAGAGAAATCCCAGATGCCCTGAGGAAGAGGAAGTGCCCCTCCTTTTATAGGAGAGGAAGGAGGCACTTTAACAATTAGGTTGAAGGGTTTTTTGAGGCTGGCGGCTGGGATTTTTGTTGTCTGCGGGCCACCAACCGACCGGTTCAGGAACCAACCGATCGGTTGGAAGATTCTGGAATGCGGTAGCCAATCGATCAGCTGCCAACCCTAATTAGGGTGGTGGCGCAGTCGAAACTGCTCTGTGTCGTTTCTTCTCAGCAATGGGCATCGGCCGAGTGTTTGGTTTAGGAATCGGGCAATCTCGGCCGTCGTCTAATGAGAGCAATGATCGACGCTTGAAGGCAAATCGAGCATTTTATATTGTCAGACGATCGGGTTGATGTGGTGAGACGATCGGTTGACAGTACCAGTCGATCGGCTTAGGTCCTGAAACTGCAATAAAATGCACATGATTGTCAGATTTGTGATAAAAATGAGAAAATATCAATTTGTTCATTTTTCAAGAGATGAATGGAGTATTTCTATGTGACAAGCTTAATAATTCACAGGAAAGATGTGCTAAATTAGCATGCATCAAAATACCACAGACTTAAAGTTTTGCTTGTCCTCAAGTAATTGAAAAATAAAAAAGATTCAAAAATTTTGGTATAACAAGTTCATCCTCCCTAGATGAGCAATTTTTCTATCCTTTTCATGGCCAAGCGACCCATCTCCTAGAACCACAAATTGCAAGCACTATGTTTCTCAAGAAAACATTTTTCATAACTTTTTTTTAACTTATACTTTGTAAAGATAGTCTTGATCTAACTTGCGCTTCGACACTCTTTTTTTTTGGTTGATTGTTGCACGGGAATAAAGAATTTGAGGTGTGACGGAAAAAATCCCTCCTCTATTCGACTTGGGATATAATTTTTTCATGGACTTGTGATTACATTGACCACAATTTTTTGTGTGCCTTTTTTTTTAGCATCTTTTGATGGTACGCCCCTTTGTGGGGTATGGAAGAAGGGCATGCCACCCCGGACTTAGGGTTTGGCGTGCGATTTATTTTTCCATGCAACAAAAAACTCTTTTTTTTGTTGTCGTTGCATAAGATAGAAGAGACATGTAGCTACATTATATAAGAGTAAAAAAATAAGTTAATCTAATGCTAAAATCAAGAAACCCTGCATTTGATTCTATTTGATACTCTAAGGCTTGCCACCATTTCCAAAAATTGCTATCATGATCATAGGGAACTTGATATTGCAAAGTTTTTTGAAATAAATTTGTTAATGCAATTGATTTTTGAAGATAAAGTACAACATTCGGCCGAATAGATAAAGGCCTTATGTTTGAAAGTAAACAACGCAAACAAATAAAAATGTAGAAGGAAATGTTGAAAAGGGAAGATAAAGGGTGGATTACGTACCACCCACCCCCACCCCGGACTTAGAAATTTGCTCGACCCGAGCAAACTCTAAGAGCAAGATGGAGGGAAGAGTCACTGCGGTGCAGGGTGCTGCTAGTGGGAGGAGTAGTAGTTTGCCCAATAATAAGAATCAGGGCCTTGATAACTTTGGTGTGCTCCGTACTTGTCATAAGTTGGTCGACAAGGGGCATAGTGACCGCAATACACATGCCAAGACTCCTACGAATGCTGCATCAAGTACATGTGATTGAGCTGGTGGCCCTGTCTCTGTTGCTCATGCTAAATCTCATCCAGCTGAGTCTGGATCTCGTAGAAGTCGTAAGGACCGGAGTCATCATCTGGTCGCCGCCTGGTACGACGTCTGGAAGGTGGCGGTCTAGTGTCATCGTCATGTGCCTCTAAAGAGAGGCTCCTCCTGTGAGGATGTGGCTCGGGGATGGTGTCTGGATCTGGATGCTCCAGTTAGAATATCTGGATACGGCCCGATAAATCAGTCAACTCATAGACGTAGTTTGTTGTTGCAAACCACGAATGTAACAGGAGTTGGAGGACCACCTGAGTGTCTTTGAACAAAAGGTAATAAATGCCCTCGGTGCCCAAACAGATAAACCTACTATTCTTCAAATAGTGAGTGTTGATGAGGTGATTTTTGAGCTCAAACGGAGGAAAGGCGATGTGGGTGTAGCCCAAAAAGATGGCGAGTTGGGTAAAATAGTGGCCAATGCAAAAAGAAGAGGAAGTGGCTCGGCTAGCTTGGGTACCAAAATGCTCAATGATAGCATTGCCCCAGTTAAAAGGTTCTTCATGTAAAAGACACCAAAGAGCATAAAGTTCTACCAGAGTAATAGCGCCTTGAGTACCTTCCCGACTGAAAATGGTGCAAGCCAAAATACGGTGAAGATAACGGACCACCAGGTTGTGAATGCAGGAGGCCTTGGGTCCACTAGGAAGACGGGGAAGAAGCCCGGTGATCTCTGCCCAAAACTTATCTCTGTCGTAATGGTCTGGGTAGGAGTCATGAGACAGTGCCATAAATTGTTCTAGCCAATAGTCATCCCTGCCGTCGAGGATAAAATAAGTGATTTGCTTGGCGGATGATTCCAAATTTTCCCCAAAAATCTAGTATTTACAACTCGAGTTTCCGAAAGAACAGTGTAACCTGTGAAAAGTGCTCAAAAATTCGAGGGTAAGATCATAGTAGATGTAGGTGACATGGTAGGGAAAGATAAGGATGTTGTTTCTGCGGAGGATATTATCGACGGCGTCATGGATGCCCAAAGCATCAAGGGTTGTGTCGCACGCCCAACGAGGAAAAGAAACACCAATTGCGAAAATATCCTCATAACGTTGGCGGTGGTCAGCGCTGGTGAACTAGTCGTAGCTATCCGGAATAGGTGTTATACGGGGTGAATGGGGGTGGGTGTGTCTGGATCATTGGCTGCCTTCTAAGTTCCCTCCATCTCGCAGAGAAGCTCATCCGCGTCGTCGATGTCACGAAGCATCTCCTCGACTAACTCAGGAGAAGACTCACCAGTAGGAGAGGGCATGCGGAAATGGATTCCAGGATGAGAACTGGAACGACGAGGAGGATCCCTGGAAGAGGATGCAGGGGCCTTGCCTTTGCCCTTGCGAAAGCGGTTGAACATCGCTGCTGCAGAGAGAAGTCGACTGGTTGAGGATGTAAACGATCAATTGGGGAGAATCAACCGATCGTCTAGGAGATGAAACAGGCATTTCGGCTATCTGAGACGGGCGATTGGAAACACCAAACGGTCGGCTGAGTCTGGATCTGAGCACTCAGCGAACCTAGCTACCGACCGTCTTGTTGAGGAGGTCGAGGAGGTGACGATGCAGAACCCGTCGGTCGTCTGTCGATCGAGACGGTCAGCGTCCTAGCCAGGCAGGCGGCTAGAACACCAGGCGGTCAGCTGAGGTGACCTGAGAACTCGGCGGACCTAGCTGACAGCCGTCTTATTGAGGAGATCAAGGAGGTGGCGATGCAGAACCTGTCGGTCGTCTGTCGATCGAGACGGCCGACGTCCTATCCAGGCGGGCGACTGGGACACCAGGCGGTCGGCTGAGGCGACCTAAGCACTCGGTGGATCTAGCTTCGGCCATCTGAGGGAAAACCGGTCGGCCGAAGAGCTGGACCTTGGACGTCTGGCTGAGAATCAAGGCGGTCGTCTGAAGAGCGGGCGGAGCTACGGTAGAGTGATTGAGTGAACAGCGAGGGAGGCGGCTAGGGTAAGCGAGGAAATGGGAGAGTGGTCTTGCATCTGGTGCGTTATATAGAACAATGGATCTACGAGACAATCGGTTGGATAGCCAGATGATCGGCTGGTCTGCCTGGACGCCAAGACAAATAGTAAAGGACAGAGGTTGTATTCAAGGGTTGCGGAACGGTCGGTGGATGAGTCAAGTGTTCCACAAATCCAACCGGTCGTTTTGCTTATGAAGTCATCGCAAAATCAGTCTTGAGCCAATCGACTGGTACAGTCAACCGATCGTCTTGATAGCGGGAAGAAGAAAAAATAGAATAGAAGAACAAAAACAAGAAAACAAACGAGAAGGGAAGATAGTGTTTGGCTGCCTCCAAACTAGCACCTTATATTACGTTGTGGCTCGACAAAGATCAGATTAATTGGAATCTGGGGGAGTTGAAGGGCCAGAGAGGTTCAGATCATGCAAGGGTGGAAATCTGGTTGAGTCTGAAATGACCACATCTTCAGTGGTGATATATCTTTTAAGACGGTGCCCATTGACCTTAAACTCACCCAGAACTTTATCCCATAGGAGAAAGGCACCATGTGGGTAAGCACATTTTACAATGTAGGGGCCATACCACCTCGACTTGAGCTTTCCAGGAAAAGGTCATAATATTAAATTAAAAACTAAAACTTGATCCCCTTCTCTAATATCTTTGCACTTAATATGACCATCATGCCACATTTTGGTTCGTTTTTTTGTAGATTCTTGCGTTTTTGTAGGCACTCATCCTAAGTTCATCAAGCTCATTTATTTAGAGAAAACGTTTCTCTCCAGCCATGGAAAGGTCAAAATTCAAAGTTTTGATGGCCCAGCTTGCTTTGTGCTCTAGTTCTATTGGTAAGTGACATGAATTACCGTAGATCGGTCTAAAAGGGGTGGTGCCAATGGGTGTTTTGTAGGCAGTACGATATGCCCATAGAGCGTCATTGATTTTTAACGCCCAATCTTTCCTAGTACGTCCAACAGTTTTTTCTAAAATTGATTTTATTTGTCTGTTGGATACTTCTACCTGCCCACTGGTCTGAGGATGGTAAGGAGTGGCGACTTTGTGATAAACCCCATATTTTTTCAAAAGAGCCTCAAAACGTTTCTCCAAAAAATGGGATCCCCCGTCAGAAATGACGGTGCGAGGGACTCCAAATCTAGGAAAAATGATATCTTTAAAAAGTTTCTTAACGGGTTTAGAGTCACATGTTTTAGTGGGTATAACTTCAACCCACTTTGACATGTAATTGACTGCGACTAAAATGTAAGCAAACCCATAAGAAGAAGGAAATGGGCCCATATAGTCGATTCCCCAGACATCAAAAATCTCTAATTCCTGCCAAGAGGTGAGGGGCATTTGGTCACGCTTGGGAATATTACCCATCCTTTGACATTGGTCACATGAAAGCACATAATCGTATGAGTCTTTGAAGATGGTGGGCCAAAAGAATCCGCATTGTAGGACTTTTCTAGCCATTTTTTGGGAACTCATGTGACCACCATAGGGGCCAGAGTGACATTGTTCCAAAATGGTGATGCTTTTTTCGTGGGATATACAACGACGATATAAGCCATCAGCACAAAGACGAAACAAATAAGGTTCATCCCAATAACAGTTTTTCACATCATGTAAAAATTTAGCTTTAGAGTGTCCCGTATACTCGGGGTGCAATACACCTGCAGCTAAATAGTTTACAAAATCAGCAAACCAAGGAAATTGAGAGTCTACCTTGAGCAATTGGTCATCGGGTAAGGATTCACTTATCGAATTTTCATCAATGGGGCTATAGCTAAGTCTACTGAGGTGGTCAGCCACGACATTTTCAGATCCCTTTTTGTCTAGGATTTCTAGATCAAATTCCTGCAATAACAAAATCCATCTTATGAGTCTAGGCTTGGCAACTTTTTTGGTCATGAGGTAGCGAATAGATGCATGATCAGTGTAAACAACAACCTTTGAACCAACAAGATATGAGCGAAATTTATCGAATGTGTAGACAATGGCTAGCATTTCTTTTTCGATGACTGTGTAATTTCATTGAGCTTCATCTAAGGTCTTGGATGCATAATAAATGACATGGTGTTTTTTGTCAATTCTTTGTCCTAAAATGGCACCTACAGCAAAATCACTAGCATCGTACATGATTTCAAAGGGTAAAGCCCAGTCAGGAGCACGGATGATAGGAGTGGTGGTGAGAGCCTTTTTCAAACATAGAAAGCTCTCCATGCACGTTGTATTGAAATGGAAAGGAACCTCCTTTTGAAGAAGATTGGTGAGAGGTTTTGTGATTTTGGAAAAATCACGGATGACCGGCATGTCCTAGGAAGGCTCGAATGTCTTTGACTGAGGTAGGAGGGGGGAGCTTGGTGATGACCTCAATCTTATCTTGGTCAACTTCAATGCCCTGGTTGCTCACCTTATGGCCTAGAACAATACCCTCTTTGACCATGAAGTGACACTTTTCCCAATTAAGGACTAAATGCGACTCGATACATCTATCAAGAACAAGGGAGAGGTTCCCAAGGCAAGAACTGAAACTATCTCCATAGATAGAAAAATCATCCATGAAAACTTCCATGACAGCTTCAGTTAACCCTGAAAAAATGGCAGACATACATCGTTGAAAAGTGGTTGGTGCATTGCACAGGCCAAAGGGCATTCGTCTAAAAGTGTATGTACCAAAAGGGCATGTGAAAGTGGTCTTCTCTTGGTCTTCAGGATGAATGGGAATTTGATAAAAACCCGAGTAGCCATCTAAATAGTAAAAGTATTGTTGATGAGCTAAACGTTCAAGAACTTGATCGGGGAAGGGAAGAGGGAAGTGGTCTTTCCTAGTTTCTTTGTTGAGTTTCCTGTAGTCAATGCACATCCTCCACCCTATGACGGTACAGGTGGGGATGAGCTCATTCTTCTCATTCCTAATGACTGTGGTCCCACCCTTTTTGGGGACGACCTGGACAGGGCTGACCCAAGGAGAGTCAGAGATGGGGTAGATGATTCCTGCATTCAAAAGTTTAATTACTTCAAGATAGATGACTTCCTTCATGTTTGGGTTGAGTTTCCTTTGCGGGTCTTGGGAAGGTTTACTATTTTCAATCATTGGGGTTTTGTGGATGCAAATGGATTGATCTATCCCAACTAAATCCGTCATTTTGTACCCTAAAGTTGTTTTACTTTTCCTAAGTTCTCCCATAAACATGTTTTCATGTTTAATGGTAAGGTAAGAATTGATAATAACAGGGCATAATTGTTGTTCATCCAGAAAGACATATTTCAGGCCTATGGGGAAAGTCTTCATTTCCGGGGCCTTTAGTGGTTCAGGTCGTTCTTCTATGGTTGAGATCATTTTAAGGTCTTCAATCTCAGCATATGGGATTTCCTCACAGTTGTCCAAATGAATCTTGAGTTGATTTGATGGTTCATTATCAAAATCACATTCGGTGGGGATGGTGAGAGTAGCGCATAGGGGGTCATCAACTAATTCCCATTCTTGCCTTAGTTGGTTTAATTCATCAATGCAATCAAGGAGGTAGACTTCTTCCTCAAGACTAGGTCCCCTCATGCTTTCAAACACCCTAAACTCTAGGGTTTGCTTCCTAGCCTTAACAAAATGGAACCAGCCTCAACATCAATTAAGGCACGAGCAGTGGCTAAGAAGGGACGTCCGAAAATGAGAGGGTAGCGTAAATCTTCCTTGATATCCATGATCACAAAATCACAAGGGACATATGCATCATTTCCAACTTTAATCGGAATGTCTTCTATGATTCCCATGGGTTTAGTTGTGGATGAGTCTGTCAGTTGGATGGTCATGGTTGTGGGTAACAAGTCATTGAATCCTAGTCTTTTGCAAAGACTATATGACATGATGGATATATTGGCTCCTAAATCTGCTAGGCCTTTTCTACAAGCATTGTCACCCAAGTAGCATCCTATTCTGAAAGAACCTGGATCCTTCTATTTTTTTAGGCATCTTACTTAGGATAATGTCTGATGTGGTCCTAGCAAGTTTAACAGTCTCATATTCTTTAGTAACATACTTCCTAGTCAAGAGAGATTTCATGTACTTGGACCAGGCAGGCATGTCTGCCAAAGCATCAAGGAAGGTAATGTCGACATGTATTTTTTTCATAGCATCCCTAAATTTCATGAAGCGGGCATCAAGTCTTATTTGTTTGAGGCGGGCTTGATAGGGAGGTCGGGGTTTGTAAATTGGTTCTTCATCTTCTACTTGAGGGGTTTCGGGGACGGATGGTTTGGGTGTGGCTTCGGGTTCGACAACTACCATGTCCTCATCCTCGAATTCTAGAGGTGGGTCTGAAGATTTTTCTGGAGGGGGAAGGGTGTGCACTTTTCCCGAATGAGTAGAGACAACCTTGAGTTGTTCATGATGTTTGGGGTTGTTTTCAGGCTGTCCTGTAAAAGTCCCAGTAGGAGGTTTTTGTTGGGAAAACAGACGAGTTAACTGTGCGTCAGTTGTCTTTTGATGGTCTTGTATGGCCACGAGGGTTTGTTCTATCCTTGCCAGGCTAGGATGACTTGGGGGAGGAGGAGGGGGGTATTTTGAGGTGGCTGGGGAGGTTGAGGTTGGTTTAGATTTTGGGGTGGAAGGTTTAGGTTTTGGAATTGTTGGTAGTGTTGTCGATTTTGGTGATTTCCAAAATTTCTTTGATTGTTGTATGGGAATCCAGGTGGTGGTCGATTGTTACTTTGAGGGTAGGGAGGCCTTTGTTGAAGTTGGTTAGAGTTCTCGGCACCTGAAGGGTTCCCGTATTGAAAACCAAGGTGATTTCTAGGTTGGTTGGGATTGTAGTAACTTTGGCCTGGTATTGTATGAATCGAAATGAGGTCTTCTGGTTGTTGTCCTACTTCAGGTTGTGTGGGCATGTTGTAGAGATATTGACAGTGGAGGGTGGTATGGTCGTATCCTTGGCACATACCACAAAGGGAATCCATGGCTTTTAGTTGTTGGGGTGACTCCCTAAGGGTGACCAAGGATGACTCTAACCAATCTTGTTTTAAGGCAATTAATTTTAGGCTTTCTGCTATGCTTTGGATATCATTATTAACTTCTGCCTTGGCTACCTTAAGGATTCCGCCAATCCCTCTTCTAGCCCTTGTTTCGGAAGCCCGTTTAACTACCTCCCATGCGCTAGTCAAACTTTGATGCGTGAAATTTCCTCCAGATGAGGAATCGAGAAAGAATTTGGTATCATCATCAACACCACGATAGAAAATCTCTATGAGTTGGGCTTGAGAGATATCATGGTGGGGGCACTTCCTAAGTAAGTCTTTGAACCTTTTCCAGGCTTCACCTAAAGACTCTCCTGAGGACATAGAAAAATGAGTTATTTGACCCCTAATTTCAAAGGTGAGAGACGGGGGGTAAAATTTCTCAAGGAACTTGCTTTGTAGAACTTCCCAAGTTGTGACATGTTCTTCACTCTCCATGGTGTTGTACCAGCTACTAGCTTGGCCGGAGAGAGAATACTTAAACAACCTAAGGTGGATGGCATCTTCAGAGACACCCGGGAGTTTGTTCAAAGAGCAAAGGTCAATGAACCTTTGAAGATGATCTTGGCAACTTTCTCCATTGTTGCTTGAGAAGGGGTTGGCTTGCATCATGGTGATCCATTATGTTCGGATTTTGAATTGTGGAGCAATAATATAAGGGGTTATAACCAGATGTTGCGCATAGGCCGTTTTGGGAATATAAAAGTCTTTTAATTGTTTTTGCCTTTCGGCTTCCCTCCTATCGACTTCTATGGTTTCTTGTTCGGCCCTAAAGGCTGCTCGCAAAGTGGCTTCTCTTTCCGCTTGTTCGGCTTGGATGAGCTCTCTTTGAGCTGCGAGAGCTTGATCGATCCGTTTCTTCTCAGCAATGGGCATCATTCGAGCGTTTGGTTTAGGAATTGGGCGATCTCGGTCATCGTTTGATGAGAGCAATGATCGACGCTTGAAGGCAAATTGAGCGTTTTATATTGTCAGACGATCGGGTTGATGTGGTGAGACGATCAGTTGAGAGTACCGGTCGATAGGCTCAGGTCCTGAAACTACAATATAATGCACATGATTGTCAGATTTGTGATAAAAATGAGAAAATATCAATTTGTGCAATTTTCAAGAGATGAATGGAGTATTTCTATGTGACAAGCTTAATATTTCACGGGAAAGATGTGCTAAATTAGCACGCATCAGTACTTCAGCCACTATTTTCCTAGAAAAGGAAGTATTCTTATTAACTTTCTTATGGTTTACATGATTTATGTCTATCACATATTGAATCCTTCTCTATCCTTCATATGTTTCTTAATATAGAGCTTGTTGTCTAGAATTTCCCCTATTTATATTGGTAATGTATACCTATTAGTCTTCTTACCATTCAACATTCTCTGCCTGAGGGACTGACTTCCATTTTCACTTGCATTCAAAAAACATCAAACTAGAGTAGCAGTTGACTCTTCACCTGACAAAGTCTTGGTCTGAGGAGTTTTGTTTACCATCATATCATATATAGTCTCAAAGATAGCCTTCCCACCAATCTGAGCTCACTATTTGGGAAATCGGTCCGCACAGATGCATATACTCCTGCATATACCTATTCACTCACCCTACGACACTGCATGTTGCTAATAGGTCCACTAAGCGGTCATGGGCCGCATATACTCCCGCTTGGCCAATTAAACTCCACTTTTTAAAAAGCCCACAACTTGTGTACATGCATTTCATACATAATGCATACATATAAACACACATCCCATTATATATACAAATATATATATATATATATATATATATATATATATGTGTGTGTGTGTTGATTTATATGTATACATTGTAATACATATAACAATTTCCAAACACATTTGTACATTTATATGAATACCATTTGATATAAACACATACATACATATACAATAGACCTACATATACAAACACATATTTGTACATCAGTATATACATTTTGATATATTCACATTTATGCACACACTACACATATTTCTACATTGATACACATACATTTTAGTATTTGTACATATATAACAAACACATTCCATATATAGACATATATAAGCAGATCATACATGCATATTAATATGCTTATATTTAAACAACATATTTAAGTGCCTTATATATATATATGTATATGTATGTATGTATATATATATATATATATATATATATATATATATATATATATGATCTCAATATACCATTTTATACATAATTAGTTTATACATTGATACACATACATTTTAGTATTTGTACATATATAACAAACACATTCCATATATAGACATATATACATATATAAGCAGATCATACATGCATATTAATATGTTTATATTTAAACAACATATTTAAGTGCCATATATATATATATATATATATATATATATATATATATATATATATATATATATATGATCTCAATATACCATTTTATACATAATTAGTTTATTGAAATAAATAAAATCCAAAACCGCATATACTCCCGTATATACTCCTACATACTGCATATACTCTATGCAGTACCCTTTCCACTCGTACACTGCATACCGCTTTCCTAAACAATGTCTGAGCTTGACTCATACTCACCATTCAGAGGCCCTTGAGCAGAAGAAAACATATTACCATTTCCAGTTTTAATCAAATCAGTATCCTTCACCATAACATCCAACACAGACTTAGGAATAGGAACACCAAGAACACCTTGTTTATCCAGGATCTCTTAAACCTTCGGTGTCTACTCTTTTCTGTTGATTAGATTAGAGCATGTTCCAGATTCATGCCCATAGCAGCCACATTTAGAGCAAATATTTGGATCTATTCATACAACACAACAACACATCCTTATGACCTTGATCGCTACACATACCAATGTTCCTGGGAAAAGAGCAAGTATTCAAAACTAACACCTAAATCCTTGTGTAATCCAATCAGTCATCATCTTAGTATCATAATCAGAACATAGAGGTTTACTGATGAAACTTCCTAGATGCCCTAGCATTTCATCATCCTAGAACTCTAAAGGAAGATTAGGAAATTTGATCCAGATCAGGATCTCTAACAATCTTTTTTGTTTCTCAAGCGGCTCATCGATCTCCCACTTCTATTAAAGCAGAGGTTTCTCCCCAACAAACCATGGACCTCCTTCTACCGCAGTTTTCAAATCCTCTTCCTCCTTAAAATTCACGATGAAAATGCTCTTATTTCTTAGGATAACTTTGAAAGAGGATTTAGGTTTCCATACTATTTTGAAGTGCCTAAAAAATGTCAGCCAATGGGGTTTGAGACCAACGATGTATCCAACGGTCATGTTTCTCCATTTCTTCACAATATCTTCCTCTTTCTCATTCGTGTACCTTAATTCACCATCTATCACCTCTGACTGGATGAATCGAAGAGTTGTGCTCTCTTTCTACTTCAAATCGATGAAGAGATCCGTCCATGCTTTCACCAAACCCACAACTCCGACTTCTTGCTTGCTTGATTTGGGAAGAGGAGCATCTGAGATTTGATTCAGTGGTTGCCACCATCGTCCTCCTAGAATCTCCTCCCCAGTCTCCCCTCCACCCCGCTTCAAACCTCCCACCATAAAGGAATTTAGTTCCCTAGAATCATCTTCATTATTATTCAAAAGATATGTATTTTTGTGTGGAAAAGGGCAATAGAATTATTTGTGACGAAAAGGATATTTAATTCAAGATAATTCAAATGGGAAATATATGAGGAAAGTCTCACAAAAAGTGGAAATAATGAGTTGATTGCATTTAAGTCCAGATAATCAAATTTGTTATGGTAAGTCTGGAACTGGGTAAAAGTGGTTAAAAAGGGTAGATTATGTAGGTGGAAAATGTGAAGATATATGGAATAAGGTAAAGAAAGGGATAAAATGTGGAAAATGAGATGGACTCCATCATTAGACAAAAAATTAACATTTAAGCATGAATTTCTACTGAGTGAGCAAAAATGGGGTCTCAACAACTTCATAATCAAGCACATCATGCATGAAAATCCATTGGACAAAATCTGACCAATCTTGGCTTGAATCTGGTCAAATTCTCACCTCCACTTCATTAACATATTCCATCATCAGGCTTTTCAACCAATGACTTCACGACCGATGAAGTGCCTCAATCGAAGGATTTCATTGACCTTGACAATTGACAAATTGAACATCGAGCACAATTTTGGTGGAGTTCACTCAAATCCAGTTGGATTCATGTTTGGATTCAAGTCTAAACTTCACCAACCTTTACCACTGACAACATTGAATATTTATGGATTGAATATGGTTGCATTTTCTCAAATAAGATCGGATTCATGTCTATAGTTGAGTTAGAACTTCATCGATCTTAAAACCAACAAGCCCAAGACCAATGGTGAGAAGATGATCAAGTTTGATCATATGCATCCACATACGTGTCTGGATTCAAGCCAAATCTTTTTCAAGAGTGATTTTATCACTCATCTTTGTCAATCAATTGCTAGAATAATGAAGTTTTCCAACTGATGGCATCAACCTACCGATGACCAGTTGGGTTCTCTCAACGTCTACCAAACCTATTTGAATTCATGTCTGGATTCAAGCCAATCCCATAAAAACCCTAACATTGCCCACTTACTATTATATATACCCCTCCTTGGCCACCAAGCCATGGGTTCTACATTTTTGGTTCCCTTACCTCCATCTTAGGGTTCTAAGGCCTAAGAGGGATAAGGATCTCACCCTACCCCCATTCCCACAAGATAAACTCATTTCCACATCCACCAAAACCTTCACAAGCCTTCCATGCTCACAATATGTATATGAGTGGACACCTACTCAAATTCAAGCAAGTTTTGTTTAGATTTTTTAATTAGATTTGAGAGACTACTCACAACAACAAGTCAAATCACCCACCACCCTCCGTTATGCCCTTAAACCATATATCTACCTATTTCCATCCACCACATTGTTGTTTGTGGGTGAACTAAAGGTAGAAGGAGGTAAAGGAGGTCAGAAGATCAAGGAGGGTGACCCAAAGGACTAGATCTACCCCATTTGGAGGCTAAGGAGCAAGAGATGCCTCTCCTCCATAGGCTAATCTCTTCCTCTTCCTCTTTATTCTATTATTCTCCTTTTTTATACAAACAATGTATATCCATCTTTATTTGGTGTCATGTATGCTTATCTATGTCCATTTAAGCTCCTTTCTTACTATGTAGCTCCTTTTCTGCATGTTTATGTACTTTGACTCTAAGAAAGTTGTTAATATCATGATCTATCATGTTGTCATTTTGCATTCTCTTATGCTTATGATTGTTTGGTTGGATGATCTCTATCTTGCATAAACTTTCCTTTTAATTAACATCAACAGATAAGTGATAAAAATGGGTAGAGAAGGTAGGCTGGATCTAGGCTCCAAGGGGATGAAAGAGCAAGGGAGATATCTCTAGGCTCCAATCCAAATGCAAATTTGGTAGAATTCAAGCAACCCAAAGTGAAATCTTGACGAGTCATTATTGCTCCTAATCCTCATAACTATCTTGAACATGAAAGGTAATTTAGGATTGTTTAGGGTATTCATCCATGTCCTTGAGAGGGGTATTGGATTGTTTCTGGTATTTAGTAGAACTATGCAAGAGCGAATGGGATTACCCCCACAAGAGTAGCTACAATACTACTGATAACACCCAAATTTAGGCATTAATGCCAAATATATAACTATAGTTATGTGCCAATAATAACCTTGATATGCCAAAATAACACTATATACTTAGATTTTAGTAATTTATTCCTTTTTGAAGATATGGTTTCTCAAATAGCCAATTTTGGGAGTTGGATGCACCAAAAAGTTGAAGAGGAATCAACTTCTCCAATTCCTAGGATAAAGAATCGAAAGATTCAAATTGATCAACTAGTCAAGCCTGATGAAATTATCCCAAGTTCATCTAAATAAAGATAGGTTCATCCCTATATACATCAAGTAGCCACCATCTTCATCATCCTTGTTCTTCCCCGTCAATGACACAAAATAGGCCTCTGTTTACCAAAACTGGCCCCGAACCAATGTCTTCCGCTCCCACTGTGGTGACCTCTAGGGCGACTGATGGCACAACTGGTGGTGCGGGTGGTGGCACGACTGGAGAGGATAATTCTGGTGATCCTGGAGGCAAGGGTGGAGCGGACTTCATGCAGAAGCCTGGAGCTTCTTCCTCTACTGCTCAGGGTAGCTTTGTTGTGCAAGCTAGCACAGTTCCTGGTTCCTTCCCTCATCCTTAGGAATCATCCTTGGTATCTGTCTCAAAAGAGGTCAAACTATGATCGGACATGTTCAATCCAAAGCCAGCAGAATCCACTAGAAGATCTCTTAGTAAAACTAATTTTGAAATGGTTGACGGCAAGCTTCTATATCCTAAGAAAATTGTTGAGAGGAATGTATCTAGATGGAACAGGGCTGTCGCGGGTTACATTGTTGGTCTCAAGCCTCACTAGCCAGTTTTGGTCAACCACTTAGCAAAAATATGGAATGTCAAAGGCTCAATAGAGGTGATATCTAGAGGAAAAGGCTTCTTCCTAGTTTTGTTCTCGAATGATAAAGATATGTCAACAACACTGGAGGGAGGCCCTTGGTTCGTTACTAGTAAGTCCTTAATTCTTAAGAGGTGGGAAAGAGGTGAGACAATGGAAAAACTAAAGTTGTTGGAAATTCCAGTCTGAGTGAAGGTATTTGATCTTCCATTGGAGCTATGCGATACAGAGATGTTCGAATAAATTGGCTCTTTCTTAGGGAAACATGTTTGCCCCAATAGATTAATAGTTGAATTCATCAGGCTAGAGTACGTCGGACTCTAGGTTCTTATCCCAGTCAATTTCCTAAGGAGCTACAGATCCAAAGTGATGATGGTTAGTCTGACACTATCACCTTCGAATACGAGTGGGATCCTAGCAGATGTATTCACTACAAAAACTTTGGCCATGATCCCCCATGTGTTCGGAATACAAGGCTATTGAAAAGGATTCTAAAAGTAAGAAAGTTTGGATTTCCAAGACTAAACCTCCAAATACTGAGGATACAAAGGTTTTTATTGATGTTGTAGTAGACATCATTGCTCCATTAGATGAGGTGCTTGATGAAATGTCTGTTACAACCAGCTCCTCTTCTAATAACTCTAATGTCACCAAAAGGCTTCCTGATCCTCAAAATCTTCAAATTATTGATAAAGGAGGAGGTTCTTCAAATACAACGAAACCAAACCAACCTAAATGGGGAACCCAAAGAATAAAATCAAATTCTCCTTCAAGATTTCATCTGAAGAGTATAAGTTCTGTCAGAAATATCCATATTTCAACTAATTAATTCACCCTATTGGATAATCTAGCTGATGATACTTCCTTACACCCTAGCGGTGGGTCTGGTCCTAAATGCCCCCTAATGGTTAGTACATTCTCTATCTTTGATTGGAATGTGAGAGGGGCCTCAAATAAACTCTCACATGTCAAAGAAGTGATTCATAGTCATAAGGCATATATTGTTATCATCTTGGAGTCTAGGTTTCAAGAGGTACATTTATCTTCTTCTGTTGATTCTATGTAGAATAGTGCCAAGTTCCTTTCTAGCTGTGAATTCTATTCCTATATGTGGGTTATTCTTATGCGGAAGGACCCTAACATATTTGTCAACAACTTGCTTGTAAATGATCAGCTCATTCATTGTTAGATTATCAAAGGTGATATCTCCATGTATGTTTATGTGGTTTACAATGTCAATGGAGATGATGATAAGTTTGTTCTTTAGAACATCCTGACCTCTCTTAGTAACAACTTGAATTCTCCATCGTGTATCTTAGAAGATTTCAATGCAGTCAGGCTTAATGTTGAGAAACTGGGAAGACACCCTCCTTCTAATAGAAGTATGTCTAATTTTGATAGTTTTGTGTATGATATTGGTTTTCTTGAGTTGGTTACCAAAGGCCAATATTTCCCTTGGGATAGTTGTAGTAAGAGAGGTAATAGTACCTTTTCAAAAATTGATCATATTTTTTCAAACTTAGCTCTTCTTGATGCTTATCCTGGTGCCTAGGGCGAAGTGGTTGACACCATCGTTATTGATCACTGCTATCCATATTACCAAGGAAGTTAAAAGGAAATCTCCTTTTAGATTTATAAACAATTGGATCAATGAAGATGGGTTCTTAGACAGTGTCAAAGACAACTGGAACAGGGGTGCTCATACTGGTCCTCCTATGTTTGGAATCTATTGTAGACTTAATAACTTGCACAGGGATTTAATTTCTTAGAATAGTAAGAAAGTCAAGAATTATTTGTCTTCAGTTGCAGTGTTAGAAATGGAAGCTATCCATCTGCATATTCAAGTTGATCGGGATTCTAGTAATATTGACCTTCAAAGATGGCTTTATATTTCCAAGGATGCTACTATCAAAGTAAAGGAGGAGGAAGAGAGATTTCTTAAACAAAAATCTAGAATGTAGTGGCTCAAAACTGGTGATAGGAATTCTAAATTCTTTTATACCTCTCTTAAGACTAGAAGAATGTGTGATAGTATCAATTCCTTGATGATTGATGGCTAGGTTTTTTATGATATGGATTTAATCAAGGAGAATATTATCAATGATAACAAAGGGATTTTTAACTCCACCAGTAATTCTTATGTTGAATGGAATAAAGATTGGATTCTTCCTCATCTCTCTCAGGAGAACTTTGATGATCTCAGGAAACACATCTCCAAAAAAGAAGTTGAGAATGTTTTTAAAAATCTTCACGAGGGAAAAACTCCCGTCCCTAATGGTTATGACTCCATTTTCTATAATAAATGTTGGGGGATTATAGGTCCTGGTGTTATCTTTGTTTTTCTCAACTTTTTTGACAATGGGAAATTGTTGTGGGAATGCAACATAACTTTCATAGTGTTTATTCCTAAGATCCCTAATGCTTCTTGTATCAAAGACTTCAGACCTATCTCCCTTCACAACATCATTTACAAGGTCATTACTAAGATCCTCGCTAATAGGCTTAAACCAATTATGGGAGATATCATTGATTTGAATCAGATGGCATTCATTAAAGGTCATTCGGTCAGAGATGCTATTTTTCTTGCTAATGAATTGATGAGTTCCTTCCCTACTCCCATGGTCCTAAGCACATGTGCATCAAGGCTGAACTTTCTAAAGCATTTGACTCTGTTAGCAGAGATTATATTCTCTTTATCATGTCTAAGATGGGTTTTCCTACTTGTTGGACTAATTGGATTGAAGAATGTTTCACTTTGGTCTCCTTCCAAATCCTCATTAATGGCACTCCTTCTGAAACTTTTTTTGCCTCAAATGGAGTGAGGCAGGGAGACCCCTTAGCTCCTTATCTCTTTGTGATTGATATGCAAGGCTTTTCCTCCATCATTAATGTTGATGTCTTGAATAATCAATTGGGTCCTCTCTGCCTGAATGATAAGAAAGGAGTCTCTCACATCATATTCATTGACAACCTTCTTATTTTCAATAAATCTGATGGTAAGAATGCTTTTACTATCAACAACATCTTTAAGCATTTATATGAAGTTTAGTGTTTGAATTTAAACAATGAAAAAAGTTAATTTTTCACTAGTGCTTCTTGTCTTTATGGTCTGAATATCAGTGATATTTTAGCTATTGATTTAGCTCAGATTCCTATTCGCTATCTTGGTCTACCTCTTTTTACTGGAAGGCTCACCAAGGTGATGTGTCTCCTCATTATTGACAAAGTCAAAGCTAATCTTGACTCTTGGAAAGGTAGACACTTGTCCTTTGCTGGTAGAGTTGAATTAGTTATCTCTACACTCTCCACCTATCATATTTTCAAGTCAACAGCTTTCCCTATCCCTAAGGCCATCATCGAAGATATTGGGAAGCTCATGTGGGATTTCATATGGAATGATAAGGAAAAGAAGCATGTTCATACAATCTCTAGGAAATCCATTTGTAGGCCAAAATCTGAAGGAGGTCTCGAAATTCGCTCTATCAAGGACTGGTCTAATGCTAGAATCCTTAAAAATCTTTGGGATTTGGCTAATGATAAGAACTCTCTATAGGTTAAATGGATACATGAGAAATACTTCAAAAAGGACTCAATCTGGTCAGTTGTAGAGAGAACCAATGCCTCTTGGCTTTGAAAAAAAAATCTTACTAAAAGAAGGCTCCTTCTTGATCATGTAGATTTTCACATTGGTAATGGGAATTCTTTTCTTCTATGGAGAAATCCTTGGCTCCCTCAAAAGAATAAATTATTTAATTTAGTTTTTAAATAAATTATGTTTCGTCATGGCAAAGGGGTCTCATGCAAAGTCAACACTTGTATCAAGGATAGTTCTTGGTGGTTCTGTCTTGACACTTATGGTGTAGGGGTTGTTCTCTCTATTCTAAGACAACTTCCTCCACCTGTTGGGGATAGGGATTGTATTCTCTATCGGGATGGTTCATATTTCAGGCTTAAAGATGGATGCCATATCACTAAATCCTCTCATCCCCTGTAGCTTGGGGTTCTTGGATCTGGGCTAAGTCCATACCCAGAAGATGTTTTTATTATTTTGTGGAAATGTCATCTTGACATGCTTGCGACCACTGACATTCTGAAACAATTTGGCTTATACATGGTCTCGAGATGTCCCTTATGTGAAAATGACGAAGTGTCTAGAGATCATATTTTATTTGGATGTAGTTACTCGACTGTCATATGGGTTTCTTTCAGTCTTCTTTTGGAAAAGGTGTTCTTTGTCTAGTTGATTTACTTCTTCTTAGAGGGAACGTCCATGTTGTTGTTGCCTTATCTATATATCATATTTGGCTCGAGAGGAATAGGAGAATATTTCAAGGATTTCAATTAGTCCCCAAGAAGACCTGGAGATCCATTTTTGAATATTCTCACAATTGTACATATAGTTCCACAGTAGTTTAGCCTATGTACAGTTTCTATCTATTTACTTTATTATTTTTCCTTTTCTTGTAGTTCTCTTGTTGCATTATGTAACAAGACTCAATTTTCAAGTAATGAAAAAAGGGAGGCATGCTAGGTTCATAAAAAAAAGAATCATCAGCCAGTGAAACCATGACTGATGATATTCACAGATGTCATCTGAGGATGCATCACTTCATCAAACTTCACATCCATTCAAATCAATAACTGATGAGATGAACCCAGCCCCAATTCAGGAACCTCATCCCAGTTTGTCACCATCCACTTGTCATATAGTCTCAACCCCAATTCATGAACTCAAACCTAGTTCTTCACCACCCAGCCATTAGACAAACCTAGTCCCAATTCAAAACCCTACCTCAATTCACCAAGAATACGATGATTGATCCTCCATCAACCTTTGAGTCAACGGATGGACATCCATAGATGATGTATACCAATGGCATCTACAAATGACATCAAATGATAAACTCAGACATCAACCGATGGAATGAACCTGGGGTTGGTTCACAAACCCAGCTCCAATTCACAACCACCACCATCTAATTATTGATCGATCTAGGGGTGGGTTCATGAACACATACCTAGTTCTTCAACACGCCATCAAATCAAGTCATTTATGGTCACCTTTGAGGACACCCATTGAAGGTGACAACTAATTCCCGCTACCAACACTGTCCATTGATGACACCAACTGAAACTTTCATTGACCAATGGAAACAAGTGTTTGACAGACTGATGCAATGAACCTAGCATTGGTTCACAAACATGAGCTGGTTTCACCACTTCACCTATCCAACTGTCATGATAACCTAGCTCTTGTTCGTCCAAATAGGGATGGGTTCACCCCCACTTTCTAATATGTCACTTATCACTATAAATACCCCTCATTGGCCACCAAACCAAGAGTTCCACATTTTTTATTTCCAAACCTCCATCTCAGAGCTCTAATGCTTGAGAGGGTTAAGGATCTCAATCTACATCCATTTCCATATGTTTATGTCCATTCCCATTGGTATACACCATTTTTCATCAAACACCTCCATCTTGTACTCATTTCCTTTGGTTTTAACATTCACTCATCTCGTCACCAGATGAACTAGGCCTAGTTTGTAAAGCATAGTGGGGTTTGTCACCAACCATCCATACAAGTTGTCATACTAAAAAAATAAAGGAGAAAGTATGGCATGGATCCAAGAAAGACAAAGAGGGTGACACACATGATGAGATTTGAACCATCTGGAGGTCGAAACCCTTGAGGTTTAACGGAGGATATGCCTAAAATTCAAGGCTCAAGAACTATGACCTAGCACAGTGAACTTGACACCAAATCATCAAACTAGAGAGGGGCTAACTATGTCCAAACTCCTAGAAGATCTTTCATCACTCCTAATTATCATGCCTATTTTGGGCCCAAGAGGTAATTCATAACAGAAAGTGAGTTTTCACCCATCATTCTCGAGAGAGGTATTGTGCTATTGATGAGTTTTTAGTCACACTTCGTGATAGCAAGTGGGATGACCCCCACATGCGTATCTACCATAGTACATGTTGGGTTGCAATGTTAGTTACTTTATAGGGTGTTCGAGGGTTGTCTACGCCTAAGGATGAAGAGCATAGACGTCCTAATATGTGGTTGCACAACCCAATAAACTCCTCTTGTAGGATCTGACAATTTTTTTGTCTTTATATTGATTTGTTTTGTTTTAAAGACTTGTTTTAGTTTTTTGCATTTATTTACCATATCTATTTCTTAGCTAAGTAAGAGTTGAGTCTTAGGTGACTAAATGTCCCTAAATACCTATGTTTGACCCCATCTCACTACTTTGACCTTGTATAGCATTGTGAGATTCCAAGGGTTTCAAGTTATCAATTTAAAGTATTGTCCTTAAAGTACCTTATTTGGTCTCAAGGATGATCAACTTTTAGTGATGTTCATGGGTATGTGGTTTTTCCACGTTTAACACCCCAAATTTTGTTCAGTTTTGACTAATCTTATTTATACATGCATAAATTTTCATTCTTGTCATACATACTTGTTCATACACACTGATGCACTTTTTATTCTCTTTATCATTCTTTGATTTGCAACCATAGATATAACCTCAGCATGGTAGATCATCTTATCACATGCCCTCCTAAATATTTCAACGGTCTCAATTTTGGAAAATAATTGATAGTCATGCACTTCGGTATTCACCCCCGCTATAATGTACCAAAACCTAGGATCTTATCCTATTTCATGACTATGAGGTTAGAAAGCTTGGTTTATCATATTTAACCTAACAAGGATGAAGTTATACTTTAAGGAAGTGTTGGCTACACTAAAGAATATAATTAATACATGAAACATGGTTAACCCAATGGTAACTCTAATATATATAGCATGAAAACAAATATAATACATTTAATGGAATCACTTAACATAACATGTGATATGTATGTTTCATTTGATAACTAATATCCACATAATGACTAAGCTATATCTAATAAGTGGCACAATGTGCTTAATACATATATTACAATAATAGTTGCAGTTTGTGTGTCCACGAATATGGATAATGCATCATTATATAAATAAATATTGAATTAATGGATTTTATATGATAAATAAGAAGAATATGAAAATTTGTGCATACTAATAATATTATACTCTTTTGGTAAAAATCTGAAGATAATAAGACTCTAAATAATAAATAATGATGATAATGATGTAATGTTATAAAAATATAACTGTGATAAGCACAAAACTTTATATTATAATTGAAGTCCTAAAAGGAAATTCTAAAACCCAAATCTAATCACAAAATCGTGTTCTTTGGGTCCCAATTAGTTTGGGTGCCAAGTGTCGCATTAATTGAACAATCCTATATGCCTTAATTTCAATTAAGAAAACAAATATAAGATAGATTCAAAAATATTTAATAATATAATTTTTGACCTCAAAACTTGAAAGTAATGGTAAAATCAATTTCCTCATGTTATAATTAGTCTAGCTAGTAGGTTTGATTTTATTTCAATCTTCTTTGAGCTCCCAAATAAAATATGAAAGAAAAATAGATTTTAAATGCTTAATAATCGATGTATTTAATTGATGTATTTCCTTTCCTATAGTTTCATGGATAATAATGATGTCATGAAGTTATTCTCGCTTATAAGGAATCTCAGATTCATTTTTTCACCATTGGATTTTGATCCAACAGTCATGGTTCTCTCTCCTACCTCCTCTCCCTCCTTCCCTCTCACGGTTGAGAACTAGGTGTTTCCTTCCAATTTCTTTCTCAATTTTCTCTCTCAAATTCCCACCTTTCTTTCCAATTTCTTCTTGTTAAGTTTCTTGGTTTGGATCCACAACTAGTAACACTTCCCTTTTATTCCATTCTCTCACAGTTTTAGAAAACCCCAAAATAGTTTCTTCCCGACTCTATCCATCCCATGTTCCTTTATTTGCTTCTGCCATCTTGCAAATATGATGCTTCAGAACCCTATATATCTATACTAGAACCTCCTCAATGACCGTAAAAAAATCCCTCATTCTCATTGGTTTCTGCATTGGTCATATTCATCATCCCCGACCTTGCCTTCTTCTTTACTCTACCATGTTCTCTGATGGTCTGATCGACGGTGGTGGTAGCACTCGACACCGCACCCCCAGTTTCCTCATATTGCTCGGTCTTGTACTATAATATACAAACAACACTACCATCTTTGTGTACCATTTCAAGATCTGATTCAAGGTAGTTATTTGTATTTGACATTTTCTTTCACTGATGTTTTTTTGCAACTCAGGGGTCTCCCTGGGTATGTTGGTTTTGTTTGATTTGGGTTTCTCACAACTTCTACCAGTTTGACTTGAGGATACCCTATTTGACATCACCAGTGACTCTATGGATCATTGAGATCAATAGGTTGAGGCGAAGCCAAGGTTAGCACCTAGGGTTCCATTGATTTCTTGTTTAATATTTCAAGCATTGGGCTAGTTCTATGGTGTTGTGATGTTCCTTTGCACGGTCGAGAGATGAGAAGAAGAAGATGACGATGATAGCCCATTTCTCCTATGTACCCAGGTTTTTATTTTGACCTATCATGCTTCACATGGGAAGTTTTGTCATTTCATCTCTGATCTGAATTCTTGTTGTGGGTTTATATTCAATCAAAACATTACAAATATACCCTCTCAGTCATTTATGCTTCATTGTGATATGTGAGGGTATATCATAATTTTCAATGCAATTTTATTTTATAAATTAGAAAAGATTATTATCTTTGATAATTCACAATAAATTATATATAAATCAATAAAATAAAATAAAATTGTTTTAAATCAAAAAAATTCTTTAATCAATGATACCATTTTCTTGCATGTATCCAATTGGATCAATATGTTATTTTGTGAATTTTTCTAATTGGATTAAATATCTAAAATCCATAACTAATAATCTATAAACCAAAAAAAATAAAATGTGCTATAAGCTCAGAAAAATATAATCTATAAGATAACATGGTTTTGATGACCTAATTCAATAATAATAAAACAAAAATTCTAGAGTTTATGTAATTAATGTGAAGTTAATCCTTATTCCATATATGCATGTAATAGGTGGCTTGGGACTTGGATGTGGAGCTAGAACTGACCCTAGATATGTCTAGACTCTAACTGAGGTATGTTGCATCTCTTTATGAGTTATATTGAGCAAACACCTAATTTCTCTCTCGCTCTCTCTTGAAGTATGTTGCACCCCTATTACTCATATTGAGAAATCACCTTTTTTTCCTCTTAGTCTTCTGAGAGATATACCTTACACAACTTTTATCTTTTTTGAGAATTTGGTTCATAAGCGGTTCTTGTGATCTACTCAACTTAATGGATTTTACTTTTGGACTCTCATGTATATCGTGATTGTCTTTAACATGTGGAAATCCTATTTAGAGAAATTGACTTAAATGTAATCTTATTTTCTAATGTGATAGCCTCTTGTGATATTATGTTGTATCTTGACTATGACATGATTGGATATTTGCTTATTGGGTCCTTAGACCTCACATAATAACTTTTGGATGACCTCATCCCTTTTTTGAGAATGACTATACTTCATATTGCTCGCCCTATTTGCATATGTGATTGGCTAGTCATAACTATATGTAGTGTCACCATATAGGCATTGGGTTTTATTCCCCTGCCATGTTTGATATTTATCCATTGGTTCTTATTCTCCTACCATGCACTAGGTTTTATTCCCCTATCACATATGATATTAGGCATTGGGTTTATTCCCCTGTCAAGCGCTGGGTTTTATTCCCCTATAAATTACTACATTTATTAGGCATTGAGGTTTTAGTCCTCTTGACCTTAGTATGGAATACATATGGGTTCATACCTTACTGTTTAATATATGTTAATCTACTTATTACTCACCACGCAATTGTTTATGTTTTGTGATATTATTATGACATTGTTTTAAGGTAAGAAATTGCTTATTGTTTATCTTCTTCATGATGTATTCTTTTGATATCTATTTGGATAATACTTTTCTCTTCTATGGGAAGCATAGTTATATTGGATGTCCTTGTTCCTAATTTTTCTTAATCCCCAATTAATATGCTCATACCATATTTTATGTTAATAACATCCATTTTGTCTTCTCTTATGGGGTATTATTCCAACCGCTAGGTGAAGGACATGGAGGACATGACATCCAGACATGGACTTGGCTTAAGGAGCTCTCTTGGGAGATAAACTTGAGATAATTTAGATATCCCTCTACTTAGATCGTGATGTTGTTACTTTTAGGTAAGCCCCTTATATTCTTTTTTAATATTAATAAATTGAATATAGTCATGAAATTTTATTCCACTGCTACACTTTGGTCTTTTTGCATACCATTATTTGAGAAATGAAAATTTGACACCTATTCCAGCATACTTGTAGTGTGTTTGAATTAGATGGATTCAATTTCTCAAATTAAGTGAGGAGTGTGTCCCTTATCGGGTGCCACTCCTTACACCCACCACTAGTACGTAATCGACCTTTAGTGTCAGTTATTTAAGGCATTTGGCGGTGGTTTCAAAGCGACACCCAAGTGGCCGCCGCTAAAAATCGAAACCTTCAGCGACGGTTTTAACACTGATGCCATAACCCTTTCCGCCACCAAAAATGTGCCAGCAAGGGCACAATAGGCGTCAGTTATTCAATAAAACTGACACAATATCCAGGTCAAAGACGTCAGCATTTCACAAAAACCGACGTCATAACCCTTCCCACCACCAGTAAAACACGCAGTAAGGGCACCATAGACGTCTGTTTTTTGCTAATAATTGACGTTGTCTGTCTTTGTTGTCAGTTTTATACTAAAAACTGACGCCTATGTTCTGATTTTTTTTCTTATCAGTTTGCAGGCTTGTTGTATGGCTGGTCAGTAGGATGCAGAACCTGAAGTTTAGTTCTGAACTGCAAGTTTATAGCATCCATTAATATCAGCCAACAACAAGCCACAAACCTACAAAATTAATAAGATGGACAACAATTTATGATCACACACATGTATAAGCACATTTAATTCATATTATTTTTCATCACACGCATGTAGAAACTAGTAGTTCTGTTTCAAATTTCTTCCATTTTCACACACATTTAGCAACCTGCAGTTCCATTCATTTCATCTCTTTTTACATTCACATGTAGAAACATTCATGTATTGATCATCTTCACATTCACACATATGACAATTCAAAAAAATTCATTCACATTCACACAAAAATAATTATGAGAACAAAGTTTAGAAATATTATTCTTTATTCATCATCGTCATTATCTCCATCAGTATCCCAATCATATTTAAAAACTCCCACTACTTGTAGGGCTTTTGCCCATTGTTCTCTTACATCATTTAAGTCTTCCATCATATAGGGAGTATGTACATCTAATAACTTTTGACATGTAGTGAAGTCACTTTTAAACACCTGCAAAGAGAATGACGTATATATATAATTAATAATATATAATAAGATTGATATATTTCATATTATTTATTGAGACTATATATAATACCTGATGTATGGTATTAATTTTCATTGTGGCATGTTTGATAATTAGGTCTATAAATCGCATCACATAGTATGCACATGCCTAGTCGTTGTCTTGTGTAGCACACTATAAATTGAAACATACAAAATATTTAAAAATATAAATAAGCACAGTTCACATAAATAATATATCCATTAGAGTCGGAAAATTACTTTCACATTCTCCCAAATTAGTTGTTGTTTCTTTTTCTTGGGGACCTTTCCTTCAGCTTTTTTGAACTCATGTAAAGCCCTACATGTTAATGTAACACATTAAATTGCATAATTAAATACTAATGTAATAATAGATTTAACAGATATAAAATATGAAATATTTCTCACGGGAATAATGGCCTTTTCATTGTGTGTCCATATAATGTATTCAATTCCTTCCCCGCGAGATCTAGATAATAGACAGTGAACGTCTTGGGGACAATAACTAATAACTCCCAATGCCTACCACTAGAGGTAAGAAATTTAAAAATGATCAACTCAAAATCCACAATAAAAATGTAATTTTCTTATGTCTAAATTATAAGCAAAGTAAACTTACTCAACATGGAATGGAGCTATTATCACTGTCTTTTTTTTACCAAAATATTTAAAAGCAGCAGAGCAGTATGAAGTAATTGATGAAGGGTCTTTATCTATAAGACTAATCAAAGATGGAATCAAAAATCCCACATGGGAAAATAAAAAATATGTACATATCGTGTGTAAGTGGTTGCAAAACATGTATTACGTATGCATTAATATATAAGAAACTAGATCACTGTATATAAAACAAGGTATATGGATGTATAAACAAGATCTCACCATATCCATAGCTCTATCATAGATGTATTCAACCAATCATAATGAAACAACTCTCAAATATCTTGTATAAATAGATTGTTATCGTATGATTGACCTACAACATCCTCCGGAATAGAAACATTTATAGGGCAATTTGGATCTTATTCGTCTATCCATACTGCCATACCCCTACAATTAGGACCTAACGAGGCGTGTAGGTCCCTTGGAAGACAACTTGGTACTTCAGGAGGTAGAGGTGGAGGCTGAGATGTAGCGGGTGTCTTTCTTTTGACCTCTATATATAATTTCAGATCAATTGACTCATATATACACACTAACAAATTAACGTAATGTAAATTTACCATACAATATTAGTATAGACGACATCCGCTTTGGGCCACAATATCACTCCGCCTTTGGCCTTACTAAGTGTTTCAGAATCTGGGTGGGCATATGGCAATGGATGATCCCTCTAATTGGGGAGTACATGTATCAAGCTCACACGAACCACACCATCTGGTACTGGAGTCCCATGAAACATGTCCCCTGGAAGGGATGGGTAAGCCTCGGCCTCTGTAATGATAAATTCTTGACTTTTTAGACAACATGACTTCAACCCCTACAAATTTATGTAAAGAATGTTATATACATATATACATAAACATATCATCTTCAAAAGACTAGCTACTATGTCATAAAAATACTTACAGTGGACGTGCTAGGTGGGTCTACAGGATTACTCCCAACCTCTACAGTAAGGGAAGAGTGGCACGCCATAGGTACTGTCTGAGTGGCAATCTGAGATGCCTGTCACTTGCTAATTGCTTCATGGAGTCTCTTATCAAGTGCTTCCTCGACTCTCCTATTAATTAACTCATCTACCTATACATCGACAAAAGAAACACTAGCTTTTGATTATTGAATTTCCTTTCACAATAACATTCTAAAAAAAGAATATGTTACCTCAACATTTGATAATCCTACTTTTAGGATAGGTTTGCACTGTGATGGCCCAAAAAATGCTTTTATGCCCACACCAACACATGCACCCCTAACATGTCCAGGATGCTCTGGGTTACCAAGAGCAACTGTCAATTCATCCCTTTTGCCCTCAGGGATGAACTTGCCTTCCTTCATCTACTCGTGAAGCTCCCTCTAATCGCCATCAATAGAAATTGGTAAGTAAACATAACAATAATCAATATTGATTGCTCTAAGAGTTTAATTTTACCATTTTTGCAGTCGTCTCAGCAGTTGCGGGCTTCGTTATATCTCCTTTCTTATTTTGCCTCTCATCTTTCCACATAGCATGGCGAGGCAGATGTGTGGGACTAATAGTAGAGGACTCTGCAGTCTCTTGAGTAGCAGTAGACTGAGCAGTAGACTCAGTCTATAGTCTTTAATGAATGCCTACATAGCCTTTAGGACCCATCGTGTGGTCATACACATTTAGTACATGCATTTCTCTTTGAGCATCGCTGATAGCCTTGTTAGTAAGCACATTAATTTGGTTAGTAACACTAAAGGTTAATCTTGAATAGGTGAATACAAAAGAATGTATATTAATTAAATTGGGAATGGTGTTTAATATCTTAAATTCATCAGTTTTTCTTTTGGTAACAAACTTCTCCCAGTCATTGGGGTCCAGGTAGTTCCATTGCTCAGTGGTTGGCTTCTTCCTCTTCTCAGCATCTTATATGTAATCTCGGGTGAGATTTATCCTATAGTTCCTTAGGACCCTCCCACAGCATTGCATCACACATTTATGATGTAGCTTTTCATCTAGTTCAAATCTACTCTGCAAAATAGAATTGCTATTAACTAGTATCCTAAAAATTAGTAATCTACAAAATAGAATTGCAAATAATAATAACTCATGCATAGTTCCTTCCATACTAAATCTTTCTTCCCCTTAGGAACTTTATGCCAAGATTCTACATTAGGACTACAATGGCTACGAGTAAGAACCCCAAGATATGAAATAAACGAGTTGCGGTTCACTCCAACTGGATTTCGTACATGATCAAAATCCACAGCCAATTTGGGTCCATTGCCCCTTTGTTGTAGTAACTTTTTCATCATAGTGATGCCCCTTACTTTTTCAATTTTTTTTGTTGCTCATCAAGTGCCCCAAGTTCTTCAGGGGGTACATCATCAACCTAAAATTTGACAAAATAAATACACTTATAGGATATAACTATAAATGGACATATAGATAGAAATATAGGATATATTTTTAAAACTTACATTGTGAGGTGGAGCATTGATATCCTCACCCTCACGGTAATCATCATCACAGCCATCATGCTCATGCTCATCCATCTGAAAGTGTCATTAAAAAATCAAACATTTAGCATTTGACATAACTAGAAGATAATAAAACATTGTAAAGTTCACATTCAGAAAAATAAAACATATAAAAATATAAACATGCATGCCTCTAATATTGTGATCTTTTAGCAATTAACAATCCTTCATTATGATCTTCGCACACATACAAGTCATCATTAGCTTCAATATTTGGTGGTGTTGGCAGTCCAACTGAGAATGGACTGGATTCATCATACTTATCATAGTACTCTTCTTCATCTATAGGATATTCAATGAATTGTCTTTTACCATGAAGAACAACTGACCATTTATCATTTGCAGGATCATCGATATAAAATACTTTTTTCGCCTGTGATGCCAATATGAATGGTTCACCCTTCTCACCAATCTTTTCAAAGTTCACTAATGTGAAACCCAATTCATCCACTATAACTCCTTTGGTGTTATCAACCCAATTACATTTAAAGAGCGGAATTCTAAAATCTACATAGTCAAAATCCCATATATCTTCAATGACACCGTAATATGACATTTTAACTTCACATGGACTCTTATCCTTCACACTTGCAAAAAATAATGAAGACGCTTGAAGGGTGACCCCATTGTTTTGGACGACATTCTTATCATCTTGACGCTTTGTGTAATATGAGAATCCATTCATGTCAAACCCTTCATAAGACATAACATTCAATTTTGGTTTAAAGGCGAGGTATTTTATAGTTTCAGTAAGATTATTTGGTGTTTGAGATAGTTGATATAAGACTTTATCTTCAAACCACTTAATAAATGTCTTGTTATGCTCTCTAGAAAGCCACATTGAATTGGCTCGAGGATATTGTCTCTTGATGAAATCGGTATGTTCCTTGATATAAACACTCACTTCGTCGATGTTGTGTAAAATATACAAGTGACCTTGTTCCAACTACTCATGGTTGATTACTTTCATCTGTGATCCCAAAATTCCTTTGCCAGAATACTCCTCAATATTCTTGTCATTAACAGGAGCGTCATTACCACTCAGAAAGTCATTGCAAAAATCCATAACCTCTCTTGCCACATAACCCTCAATAATACTCCCTTTAGGCCGATAACGGTTTTGAACATCACCTTTAAAAATGCTCATGTATCGTTCAAAGGGATACATCCAATGCAAGAAAACTGGTCCCAACATTTTCACTTCCCTAGTCAAATGGACAACAAGATGTACCATGATATCAAAGAACAAAGGAGCAAAATACATCTCAAGATGACATAGGGTAACAACCACTTCTCTTTGCAATTTATCGAGAGTATCAGGGTCAATAACTTTGATGCATAGACTGTTGAAAAAGAAATAAAGTCTGGTGATTGCAAACCTTACATGCTTCGGAAATATAGATCGAATTGCCACAGGCAATATTTGTTGCATTAGAGTGTGACAATCATGAGATTTAAGACCTATCAACTTTAGATCTTTCATTGATACCAATCTACAGATGTTGGATGAGTAACCCTGTGGCACCTTAACATTTACCAAGCATTCACAAAAAACTTTCTTCTCCTTTCTAGACAACGTGTAACAAGTGGGCGGTAAGTATGTTCTCCAATCGTTACTAACTATTTCTGTTAATTTTTTCCTTATTCCCATTTCACATAGGTCCATTCTGGATTTTATCCCATCTTTAGTCTTACTTGATATATTCAACAGAGTACCAATGACGCTATCACATATATTGTTCTCAATGTGCATGACATCGATACAATGCCTGACTGCCAAAGAACTCCAATAAGGAAGATCCCAAAATATTGACTTCTTCTTGAATAAAGATTTGTCACTCCATGTGGCCATGGTACATTGCGATCTCTTACCAAATTCATTGGCAAAGTATTTTACTCTTTCATAAACAACCTCCCCTGGTATAGGTTTAGGTGCATTTTGTTCCTCATTCCGTCCATTGAATGCTTTGCGCAACCTACAATACAGATGGAATTTTGGAAGAAACCTTCGATGACCAAGATATACAGTCTTGTTGCCATGTTTTAGTCTTATTGAATCAGTGTTCTCTTCACATATAGGACACGCTTTAGATCCTTTGACACTATATCCAGACAAATTCCCATATGCTGGAAAGTCATTAACAGTACAAAACAACATAGCGTGCAAATGAAATGTCTCTCTTTGTGAAGCATCATAGGTCATCACGCCTTCACCCCAGAGTTTCTTTAAGTCATCAATCAGAGGTTCAAGATAAACATCAATATAATTTCCAGGTTGTTTTGGGCTCGATATCAATAGCGACATCATAATGTACTTATTTTTCATACACAATCAGGGAGGAAGATTGTATATAACAAGAATAACTCACCAACTGCTATGTTGGCTACTCAATGTCCCGTACAGATTCATCACATTTGTACAAAGCCCAAGTCTTAGATTCCTGACTTCTTCACCAAATTTAGGGTACAATAAATTAATCTTCTTCCACTGTAGGGAATCAGATACATGTCGTAGGATCCCATCATTATTTTTCTTAACATCTGCATGCCACCTCAAATTCTCTGCATCTATCGGATTGGCAAACAAGCATTGAAACCGTGATATTATTGGTAGATACCACATCACCTTGGCAGGAGAACCAGTTTTGGACTCCCCCAAAGTCGTCAATTTATACCTTGACTCACCACATTTTGGACAATCTTTCAAATCCACATAGTCCTTTTGAAATAATACACAATCATTCAGGCATGTGTGTATCTTCTTGGCCTCCATTCCCATTGGGCACAACAATTTCATTAACTGGTATGTTGAGATTGGCAGCTCGTTTCCTTCAGGAAGAATTTCTTTCAACAAAGACAACAATGACATGAAGCTTTTGTCACTCCATCTGTTGTTAGTTTTTAGCTTATACAATCTCAACACAGCTCTAAGCTTTGTAAACTTAGTACAACCTATGTATAACGGTATCTTAACATCATGCATAATGTTTCTAAACATGGGAGGTGGATCGGAGTGCTCTACCCCACAACTATCCAACATCACATCAATGATGTCTACTGGAACTGGTTCGTTCACATCTATTTCATCGGACACAATTTCTTCTTCCACACAAGCATTGCTATCGACATCCACTAATTTCAGGTTTGAAATCTCTCCATGCCAGTGCCATTCTGTATAGCCTTGTACAATCCCGTTGCACATGACATGACTTTTGATTTCGTCACCAGTGCTGACTTTCAAGTTGTTACCGCAATGCCTACATGGATAGTAGAACCTATCTCCATGTTGTTTCCTATGTTCCTCAGCAAATCCAATAAACTGATCAAGACCAGAAAAAAAAAACTCCGGGGTGCAGCAATTTGGAATGGACATCCATGATCTATCCATTCTATGCTCAAAGAGAAAACAAATATATATTAGGGTTTAGGGTTCAAAGATTAGGGTCTAGGGTTAAAATATTATGGTTTATGGTTAAAAGTTTAGGGTTTAAGGTCTTATATATAATAAATGTGTACCACCTATCCCATTCTTGAACACCTAATCTCACTAGTAAGTGTATAATATGTATTGGGTTTTCAAGAAAATTTTGGCAGCATTTCCCCGTTGTTCTCCAAGTACATATGTACTTAGAGAACAAATGGGGAAATGCTACCGAAATTTTCTTGAAAACCCAAATACATTATACAATTACATCATAAGTGAGATTAAGTGTTCAAGAACAGTCCCAAACTGGGGAATATCCAAGATTTACTCCTAATGAGTAAATCTTGGATGGGTTTCTAGGCCATAATACAATGTTGTCATTTATATACCTAGGATCCTACGTTCATTTGTTCATATCCTAGGTTGATTTACAATAGCAACGTCTTGTAGTCTTAATCACACCCTAGTCTAGGTATCATATTCTATAACATTGATTTCAACATTTCCAATGTACATGCATGTTCATCATCAAGATAATCATTACACACAAATGTAGGTATACTGAAATTTTCTTAAAAACCCAATACACATTATACACTTACATACTAAGTGAGATTAAGTGTTCAAGAACAGTCCTAAACTGGGGACTATCCAAGATTTACTCCTAATGAGTAAATCTTGGTTATGTTGTCATTCCTATACCTATGATCATAGTTTCATCATTCATATCCTAGGTTTTATGTAACTTTATTTAATTCAATTCATTCTTCCATTTGAGTTAGTTCATTAATGCATCATTAACCTTGATTAATCAATATTAATCAAATACACAATCTTGAAAAGAAATTATTGAACGAAGTTGAATTAATCACTAACAAGAGAGAAAAAATGTGATATTAATTAATTAATATAACTAGTAAATCACCATTAATAATATTCTGGTCAAAGCATTATTTGATTCAAATGTGAAGATGCATCACTATAATTGTATCACATTCATGCATTGAGTGCTATCTAGAAAAAAAATGTGTGCATTAGAGTCCAAATAACACAAAAATGTCCAAACAGTAGTAGTACAATCAAAAAACAAAAAATGGGGAAATGCTTACCTTCAGTGGGGGTGGCGGCGACAGTGGAGATGACAGTGGCGGAAGTGGTGGTGGCAGAGACAATGGCTGGAGGTGGAAGAGTTGGAGGTGGACGACGACATCTGGAGCTCCAGCATCCTCATGCCAGGCTCGAGCTCCGGCGATAGTGAGTGTAGAGCTCCTCAAGAAGTGCATGTGTGGTATCCAGCAGTGAGTGTAGAGCTCCTCACCGGTAGCGGTAGCGAGCTCATGTTCTGAGCGGCGGCGGTAGTGGTAGCAGTAGTGGTGAGAAGTAGGGGAAGCAGTCTAGCGAGCTCAGGTTCTGAGCGATGGCGGTAGCGGTAGCAGCAGCGGCGAGCAGTAGGGGAAGAAGTCCGGCGGTAGGGGTAGCAGTGGCGGTGAGTAATAGGCGAGCGGTAGCGGCGGCAGCAGGCGAGCAGTGCAGAGAGATCGACGGTGCGATGAGTGGCAACAGAGATAATCGCCAGACCTAGCGCTGGTGAAATCACAATAAAACAGAGAATGGGGAAGAGTCTATTTTTCGGGTGCTATTAAGTTTACCATCGTCGTCGGTTGTTTCAGAAACTGACACCTAAGTTCCAAAAGCGTCAGTCACCACAAAGAACTGACACCTATGTTCAATCATAGTCGTCAGTTTCAACTACAAAATTGACGTCTATCTACATATGTCGATAAAAAAAATGTTCTTGAATTACGACAATAGTCGTCGGTTGCCATAAAAAACCAACGCCAAAGGGGGGGTAAAAAATTTCGCGAGGACAGCGTGCGAACACACATCTACGTCAGTTATTGTAAGAAAACCAATGACAAAAATGGGGCCAATTTCTGTCTTGTGAAAAACCTTTAGTCATCGGTTATTTGGTCAACACCTGACATCGTATGTGAAATTTTGGAGGTACTTTTTTTGTACTGGAAAAATTAGATTTGGTGGGTGATTTTAGATGTCGGTTTCTTATTGCACAACCGATGCTAAATAAAAAGTGATACCCATGTCTTATGGAAATCAGCCGGTCTTCACATATAGATGTCGGTTTGTGTTTTCAACCGACATTGTAGGGTTTAGGCGTCAGTTTTTGGAATACAACCGACGCCTCAAAATGTGATGTTATATGTCATTTCTATAGTAGTGCACTGTCATCATGTAATTGAAAATATCATACTGATGAGGCCATCACATCTATGACATACACCTACTCCTCAACACAAAGGTATGTCAGAAGATTGGCCCTTGAGACAGAGAATGTTGAGAAACTCTCATCTACCATTTCTTCATAGATCCCACAACTAAATAGAGTTGTAGCCCTTAGAAGAATAAGTGTTGATGTGCTCCTCTATACCATGTCAGTCCACCTTCAAGAGTAGGCAAATTCAGCTACAAAAGGTGATAGAGACCAAGGTCCACACCAGATACATGTTTCAATCTGTTGAACTGAACTGCATTAACACATGGAAGATTGAATGGAGGATCCCCATCAATTGTACATCAAACAAATGACAATCTTGAAGGGATATCAAATCAACTTCATAAACTCAGAAGTAAGGTCATTAGACAAAGAAGAAGACTTCAAAACCTTATTAGTTCAGTCCTAAAAAACCTAGAGGTGCTAATGTACACCCATGAGTGTTTAAGCCATCACACCCACTCCACTAGACTCGATGAGGAACTCACTTCATTGTCCTATTTAAATGGACAATCAGACTCATGATGAGTTCAAACTCATCACCTTTATTTGCATATTTTAGATGTCACTCTAGGAACATTTTTTTGTATTTTACTTAGTTTTGAAGTTAATTTATCTAATTTAACTTTTCTCCTTTTTATTTGGATTTTTCACTAGTTCTTGCTGACTTTTAAAGGGAATTGACCAAATCCATCCAAATTCCAATTAACAAATAGATCAATCACCTACTTGTTGGATAAATTGGACATTATGATAAATCCCTTTGTTTCGATGATGACAAACATTTCATTCTTATTATTCTAAACGAGCTACTTGAGTGTGCAGGATTATGGTGGATGACAAAGCAACTAGGGAAATCACGAGCTTACATATTTACTTTCATGCAATGTAATCACTATTGTAAAAACTTGTACAGTTATATAATGTACAAGTACTTAGATTGCATGTAAATCAAGCGTTAGATCTTCCCTAGCTACACACCATAGTTAGACAAGTCATCCCTTCCAAAAGGATCACATTATGCACACTCATAAACACACTTAGTGGTTTAATTAAAAGATTGAAACAGAGTCAATCTCGGTCGACCACACTCCTCGACCGAGACACTCTCGGTCGACAAACTTCTCGACCGAGATTGACCAAAAGTAGCCGTTAGACACAGCAGTTGACAGTTGCAAATAAACGTTAATCCAGAGAGCCTGTCGGTCGACGAATCCTCGACCGACTGGGCATCTCGGTCGACGAGCCCTCGACCGAGATGGTCTCTGACAGCAACTGCAGAATTAATTAACTAGCCGTTGCTAATGCGCCTAACTTATTCCTAACGGCTAGTTAAGCACTAGGAACCCCCTAGAAGTTGTCTAGAACGTCCTTAAGCATACATAGGTCATTCCTATAAATAGGACATGCCTTAGGTCACCAAAGCACACCTAAGATATACTTGTGCTATACTTGAGCTTGAATACACACTTGCAATCTGTTTTAGAGCAATAGAGCAATTCCTACACTTGCCATTCATTCCTATTGCTCCCATTTCGTGCCCTATAGGCTAGTATCTCCTATCCACTACAATCACATTGTCATACACATTGGTTAGGAGATTTATACGCTTGATATAGGCAAATCAAGCCTTGTGCTTAAAAGGATAAGTTGTAATTTTTGTTTTCCTTTCTTGTTCCTGTTTATCTTTTGTACTCTCCTTGCTACTCCTAGGGTTGGAGGCTGCGGATTGGAGAGGGTTGACTTCTCAGGTGGAGAAGGGGACTTCAAGCTACTTCAAGAAGGCTATCGCACGGGAAGCTACTTCAGAAGGCTGGTGCAACGGGAGTTGGTGCATCTACTTCAAGGGAAGGCTGCTTCGAGTTGGGCGATTACTTCTAGGTGAAGGGTGCTTGAAGGGTTTAGGGAAAAGAAATGTATTTTATGTAAAGTCCTTGCAAGGTAATAAAATAATTTCTTTTCAAATCCCGGTTGGGTAAGCAACCGGGTAGTGGACTGACTACCTTAGTATTTGCTAAGGCTAGGAACCACTCTAAACCCTTGTGTCTCCTTGTCCAATCTTTCTCTGTGGTTGCTTGAGTTTAAATTATTTTAAAATCTATATAAAACTCTATTCACCCCCCTCTAGAGGTTTTCAATTGGTATCAGAGCGGGCTTCAAGGAGCCCTAACAAGGTCTTGAAGAGATAAAGGGAGGAGGTGACTACAACCACAAGAAAAGGAGCATGGACCAATGTGCGACAAGTTGCAATTGGTGCTTAGGAACAAAGCACTCTACTTCTAGATGTCCATGGAGGTCAAAGAAAGAAGATACACATAAAGAATGTTTCGTTGCTACAATAAGTGAGGAAGAAGAAGAAGAGGTAAGCTTGCTTGATTTATCTAAAGAAGAGTTAGTTACTATTATTGAAGAAACACATAACAAATATGTTGAATACAAAAAGAAATTAAAGAAATCAAATAAAGAAAATGATGATCTAAATGCTAGACTTCTTGAGCTTACATCCGAAAATGACGATTTATATGCTAAATTGAATACTCTTGGTTTTGAAAAAGATAGCATTATGTCTGACAATCGTACTTTGAAATCATCTCTAAGTAATAGTGAAGTGAAAATTTTCACTCTAGAGACTAACTATGATCTTCTATGTCAAGAAAAGACTGAATTGCTTGCAAAGTTAAATGATATTCAAAAACAACCTATATTGTGCACCCATGTAGATTATGACAATATAGTGAAAGAAAGAAATATGTTATCATCCAATCTAGATCAAGCAAAATTAGATATCAAGAAAAGAATGGATGAGATCGTTAAATTGCAACAAGAAGTTAGTAAGTTAAGCAACAATGGAATCCTTGATAAAATATTAGAAAATTCCCATCATCAAATAGGGAGAAGAGGACTAGGTTATAAGCCTAAGGAGAAATCCTATCAACAACCTAGTTGGAGAAGGACACAAGCAAGTCAATCCATGAATGTACATAGAGGCAAATATACTTTTGTACCAAAGAACAACCTAGACCAAAATCATAGAAAGAGATATGAGGTTGATTCTATATGTTGCCACTATTGTTTACGACTTGGACATTACTCCTTCTCCTGCCCATACAAGAAAAAGAATGATGAGATGGTATGGGTTCCAAAATTCCCAAATTGATTCGATTAGACTAAGTTGAGATATGACCAAAGACTTTAATTTGCATATCTTTATGTCTATCTCAACTTAACATATAGGGATAACAAATTTATATCAATTAAGGATTAATCAAAACTTAAAAGATTTGAATATGATTAAGTTGAGATATAATCCAAATGTTACTTTGATATTCATATATTTATATCAAACTGATCTTTGAAATAATTAAATTAGATACAATCTATATTGTACTTGAAATAGAATTCTGAACACTTTCCAGAAATTAGGTCGGTCGAAGATTTGTCGACCGAGTGAAAACCCGGTCGAGCAATTGTCGACCGAGCATGTCACTGTTTTTCAGAATGCTGTAAAATTGATGAATTCCTTTGAAATTGTTCAAAATTGTTGTCTATTCGTGATCAATGACTGTATAATAAAGTATCAATTATGGAAATCATCCTTGAAAGATTATGAGAAATAAATTTGGTCAAAAACCAAAATTATTCTTAGTTTAAAGAAAGTTTTTGTTCTATCGTTCTATCATTACATAGACAAGCAAAAGAACTTATTGGTGATTTTAGAAATGCTTGCAAAAAGAACAATGTTTTAAATTGATATCTTTAAAAGATTTGAAATATTCATTATGCTTTCATGTTTAGTATCACTTAAACATGCATCAAAATTGATATGAATGCTTAATTGGAAATCTGCAATTTTTGCCTCTTGGTTAAAACAAAATTTAGCCAAGGGGCGCTATGGTCGTAGTCAAGGGCGACCTAAAATAAGCATTGACAAAATGCTTATTTGGATATTATTCTATTGAACTTAATCTTAGTATGCTTTTGATAAAGGTCAAAATCAAAAATTTATCATTTGTGACCTTAAAAGCCTTAAATTGCTTAGATTAAGGGGGAGATTATAAAAACAAATTTGATTATTTGATTATGAAGCTTACATTGTTAACATCATTTGGAGTTTGTCATGACCTTCGGATTCTTAAAAGTAATTTGTATGAAAAAGAATTTCATCAAAATGATATATCTTGCTCTTAAAACAAATCAGGGTTTAACATCCCTTGTTTTGGTTGGAGACATTATTTTTTAAGTACTCTAAGATTAAAAGGACTCTCATTTAATTTAGGGCTTAACATCCCTTGATAGATGAGAAATAAATATACATTCATAAGCTTAAGGGAATCTCATATCATTTCAAGGCTTAACATCCTTTGCAAATGATTGAGAAACAAATAGTGGATAAATTAGACACAAATCCATGTTTCTAAAAGGATATCTATTTAAGGGGGAGCAAAATATAAAATTAAAAGGGAAAAGAAAATAAAATATTCAAATTGGATATCTTTTTGAAATGACAAAGGGGGAGAAAGAATATAAAATCAAAAATATAAATATATATGAGTTTCATCCTGATTGCCAGCACTCACACTTGTAAAACAAGAATGGCTACAAAAGGTAATCTTCAGGTATGAAACTCACATGCTTTATATTTCCTTATTTCATATTTTAGGAAATGTTTGTCATCTTCAAAAAGGGGGAGATTGTTGGATAAATTGGACATTATGATAAATCCCTTTGTTTCGATGATGACAAACATTTCATTCTTATTATTCTAAACGAGCTACTTGAGTGTGCAGGATTATGGTGGATGACAAAGCAACTAGGGAAATCACGAGCTTACATATTTACTTTCATGCAATGTAATCACTATTGTAAAAACTTGTACAGTTATATAATGTACAAGTACTTAGATTGCATGTAAATCAAGCGTTAGATCTTCCCTAGCTACACACCATAGTTAGACAAGTCATCCCTTCCAAAAGGATCACATTATGCACACTCATAAACACACTTAGTGGTTTAATTAAAAGATTGAAACAGAGTCAATCTCGGTCGACCACACTCCTCGACCGAGACACTCTCGGTCGACAAACTTCTCGACCGAGATTGACCAAAAGTAGCCGTTAGACACAGCAGTTGACAGTTGCAAATAAACGTTAATCCAGAGAGCCTGTCGGTCGACGAATCCTCGACCGACTGGGCATCTCGGTCGACGAGTCCTCGACCGAGATGGTCTCTGACAGCAACTGCAGAATTAATTAACTAGCCGTTGCTAATGCGCCTAACTTATTCCTAACGGCTAGTTAAGCACTAGGAACCCCCTAGAAGTTGTCTAGAACGTCCTTAAGCATACATAGGTCATTCCTATAAATAGGACATGCCTTAGGTCACCAAAGCACACCTAAGATATACTTGTGCTATACTTGAGCTTGAATACACACTTGCAATCTGTTTTAGAGCAATAGAGCAATTCCTACACTTGCCATTCATTCCTATTGCTCCCATTTCGTGCCCTATAGGCTAGTATCTCCTATCCACTACAATCACATTGTCATACACATTGGTTAGGAGATTTATACGCTTGATATAGGCAAATCAAGCCTTGTGCTTAAAAGGATAAGTTGTAATTTCTGTTTTCCTTTCTTGTTCCTGTTTATCTTTTGTACTCTCCTTGCTACTCCTAGGGTTGGAGGCTGCGGATTGGAGAGGGTTGACTTCTCAGGTGGAGAAGGGGACTTCAAGCTACTTCAAGAAGGCTATCGCACGGGAAGCTACTTCAGAAGGCTGGTGCAACGGGAGTTGGTGCATCTACTTCAAGGGAAGGCTGCTTCGAGTTGGGCGATTACTTCTAGGTGAAGGGTGCTTGAAGGGTTTAGGGAAAAGAAATGTATTTTATGTAAAGTCCTTGCAAGGTAATAAAATAATTTCTTTTCAAATCCCGGTTGGGTAAGCAACCGGGTAGTGGACTGACTACCTTAGTATTTGCTAAGGCTAGGAACCACTCTAAACCCTTGTGTCTCCTTGTCCAATCTTTCTCTGTGGTTGCTTGAGTTTAAATTATTTTAAAATCTATATAAAACTCTATTCACCCCCCCTCTAGAGGTTTTCAATTGGTATCAGAGCGGGCTTCAAGGAGCCCTAACAAGGTCTTGAAGAGATAAAGGGAGGAGGTGACTACAACCACAAGAAAAGGAGCATGGACCAATGTGCGACAAGTTGCAATTGGTGCTTAGGAACAAAGCACTCTACTTCTAGATGTCCATGGAGGTCAAAGAAAGAAGATACACATAAAGAATGTTTCGTTGCTACAATAAGTGAGGAAGAAGAAGAAGAGGTAAGCTTGCTTGATTTATCTAAAGAAGAGTTAGTTACTATTATTGAAGAAACACATAACAAATATGTTGAATACAAAAAGAAATTAAAGAAATCAAATAAAGAAAATGATGATCTAAATGCTAGACTTCTTGAGCTTACATCCGAAAATGACGATTTATATGCTAAATTGAATACTCTTGGTTTTGAAAAAGATAGCATTATGTCTGACAATCGTACTTTGAAATCATCTCTAAGTAATAGTGAAGTGAAAATTTTCACTCTAGAGACTAACTATGATCTTCTATGTCAAGAAAAGACTGAATTGCTTGCAAAGTTAAATGATATTCAAAAACAACCTATATTGTGCACCCATGTAGATTATGACAATATAGTGAAAGAAAGAAATATGTTATCATCCAATCTAGATCAAGCAAAATTAGATATCAAGAAAAGAATGGATGAGATCGTTAAATTGCAACAAGAAGTTAGTAAGTTAAGCAACAATGGAATCCTTGATAAAATATTAGAAAATTCCCATCATCAAATAGGGAGAAGAGGACTAGGTTATAAGCCTAAGGAGAAATCCTATCAACAACCTAGTTGGAGAAGGACACAAGCAAGTCAATCCATGAATGTACATAGAGGCAAATATACTTTTGTACCAAAGAACAACCTAGACCAAAATCATAGAAAGAGATATGAGGTTGATTCTATATGTTGCCACTATTGTTTACGACTTGGACATTACTCCTTCTCCTGCCCATACAAGAAAAAGAATGATGAGATGGTATGGGTTCCAAAATTCCCAAATTGATTCGATTAGACTAAGTTGAGATATGACCAAAGACTTTAATTTGCATATCTTTATGTCTATCTCAACTTAACATATAGGGATAACAAATTTATATCAATTAAGGATTAATCAAAACTTAAAAGATTTGAATATGATTAAGTTGAGATATAATCCAAATGTTACTTTGATATTCATATATTTATATCAAACTGATCTTTGAAATAATTAAATTAGATACAATCTATATTGTACTTGAAATAGAATTCTGAACACTTTCCAGAAATTAGGTCGGTCGAAGATTTGTCGACCGAGTGAAAACCCGGTCGAGCAATTGTCGACCGAGCATGTCACTGTTTTTCAGAATGCTGTAAAATTGATGAATTCCTTTGAAATTGTTCAAAATTGTTGTCTATTCGTGATCAATGACTGTATAATAAAGTATCAATTATGGAAATCATCCTTGAAAGATTATGAGAAATAAATTTGGTCAAAAACCAAAATTATTCTTAGTTTAAAGAAAGTTTTTGTTCTATCGTTCTATCATTACATAGACAAGCAAAAGAACTTATTGGTGATTTTAGAAATGCTTGCAAAAAGAACAATGTTTTAAATTGATATCTTTAAAAGATTTGAAATATTCATTATGCTTTCATGTTTAGTATCACTTAAACATGCATCAAAATTGATATGAATGCTTAATTGGAAATCTGCAATTTTTGCCTCTTGGTTAAAACAAAATTTAGCCAAGGGGCGCTATGGTCGTAGTCAAGGGCGACCTAAAATAAGCATTGACAAAATGCTTATTTGGATATTATTCTATTGAACTTAATCTTAGTATGCTTTTGATAAAGGTCAAAATCAAAAATTTATCATTTGTGACCTTAAAAGCCTTAAATTGCTTAGATTAAGGGGGAGATTATAAAAACAAATTTGATTATTTGATTATGAAGCTTACATTGTTAACATCATTTGGAGTTTGTCATGACCTTCGGATTCTTAAAAGTAATTTGTATGAAAAAGAATTTCATCAAAATGATATATCTTGCTCTTAAAACAAATCAGGGTTTAACATCCCTTGTTTTGGTTGGAGACATTATTTTTTAAGTACTCTAAGATTAAAAGGACTCTCATTTAATTTAGGGCTTAACATCCCTTGATAGATGAGAAATAAATATACATTCATAAGCTTAAGGGAATCTCATATCATTTCAAGGCTTAACATCCTTTGCAAATGATTGAGAAACAAATAGTGGATAAATTAGACACAAATCCATGTTTCTAAAAGGATATCTATTTAAGGGGGAGCAAAATATAAAATTAAAAGGGAAAAGAAAATAAAATATTCAAATTGGATATCTTTTTGAAATGACAAAGGGGGAGAAAGAATATAAAATCAAAAATATAAATATATATGAGTTTCATCCTGATTGCCAGCACTCACACTTGTAAAACAAGAATGGCTACAAAAGGTAATCTTCAGGTATGAAACTCACATGCTTTATATTTCCTTGTTTCATATTTTAGGAAATGTTTGTCATCTTCAAAAAGGGGGAGATTGTTGGATAAATTGGACATTATGATAAATCCCTTTGTTTCGATGATGACAAACATTTCATTCTTATTATTCTAAACGAGCTACTTGAGTGTGCAGGATTATGGTGGATGACAAAGCAACTAGGGAAATCACGAGCTTACATATTTACTTTCATGCAATGTAATCACTATTGTAAAAACTTGTACAGTTATATAATGTACAAGTACTTAGATTGCATGTAAATCAAGCGTTAGATCTTCCCTAGCTACACACCATAGTTAGACAAGTCATCCCTTCCAAAAGGATCACATTATGCACACTCATAAACACACTTAGTGGTTTAATTAAAAGATTGAAACAGAGTCAATCTCGGTCGACCACACTCCTCGACCGAGACACTCTCGGTCGACAAACTTCTCGACCGAGATTGACCAAAAGTAGCCGTTAGACACAGCAGTTGACAGTTGCAAATAAACGTTAATCCAGAGAGCCTGTCGGTCGACGAATCCTCGACCGACTGGGCATCTCGGTCGACGAGTCCTCGACCGAGATGGTCTCTGACAGCAACTGCAGAATTAATTAACTAGCCGTTGCTAATGCGCCTAACTTATTCCTAACGGCTAGTTAAGCACTAGGAACCCCCTAGAAGTTGTCTAGAACGTCCTTAAGCATACATAGGTCATTCCTATAAATAGGACATGCCTTAGGTCACCAAAGCACACCTAAGATATACTTGTGCTATACTTGAGCTTGAATACACACTTGCAATCTGTTTTAGAGCAATAGAGCAATTCCTACACTTGCCATTCATTCCTATTGCTCCCATTTCGTGCCCTATAGGCTAGTATCTCCTATCCACTACAATCACATTGTCATACACATTGGTTAGGAGATTTATACGCTTGATATAGGCAAATCAAGCCTTGTGCTTAAAAGGATAAGTTGTAATTTCTGTTTTCCTTTCTTGTTCCTGTTTATCTTTTGTACTCTCCTTGCTACTCCTAGGGTTGGAGGCTGCGGATTGGAGAGGGTTGACTTCTCAGGTGGAGAAGGGGACTTCAAGCTACTTCAAGAAGGCTATCGCACGGGAAGCTACTTCAGAAGGCTGGTGCAACGGGAGTTGGTGCATCTACTTCAAGGGAAGGCTGCTTCGAGTTGGGCGATTACTTCTAGGTGAAGGGTGCTTGAAGGGTTTAGGGAAAAGAAATGTATTTTATGTAAAGTCCTTGCAAGGTAATAAAATAATTTCTTTTCAAATCCCGGTTGGGTAAGCAACCGGGTAGTGGACTGACTACCTTAGTATTTGCTAAGGCTAGGAACCACTCTAAACCCTTGTGTCTCCTTGTCCAATCTTTCTCTGTGGTTGCTTGAGTTTAAATTATTTTAAAATCTATATAAAACTCTATTCACCCCCCCTCTAGAGGTTTTCACTACTATACATCTTCAGCCTCCAAGTTCATGGGTTAATGGACTCATTTCATCAATCCATCGATCTACTCGATGGAACCAGTCCAGTCTGATGGCCTGGTTGATCGAGTCAAGTCACCAAGCAGTTGGCTCATCAACTCTAGATTTCAACACCATAAAACTCTAGTCGGTCAACTCATTCCACCATCTGATCAACTCACCATTAAAAACTAGTCGAAACTAGCTCAGTTAGTTGAGTGAGATACCTTAGAGCTAAAGGCATCATGTTGGCCCTAATTTGGAAGTCGCACAATCAATTGACTCCACTCGATTGACTTACAGTCCCTAATCGCTCGATCGAAGGTCCGGATCCAGCAACCACCATCACCACGAAACTATTTTAGGGTTTTGAAACAAAGTCATTTGTGTTGGTCCTAACATTTGAAAGCAAGTGGTATGTTGAATCCAGTCAATCAACTCGCATGCCAGTCGATCAACTGGCATTGTGAGAACAACAAATTCAGCCACCACCAATACTATTTCCTCAGGGTTTTTCATTCCCCTGTAAAAGGGGGGGACTCCAAAGTAAAGGGCATCACTTTTTGGATCACATTTTTGCATCATCTCTTGTATCATCTTTTTAATCACATTTTCTCTTCTTGTAATGTCTGAGTAGTTCTCTATTGGGGCATGGGGACTAGCCCCATAACCCACTATAATTCAATGTAATCGAGCCCCTCAATTCAATGAAAGGACATTTTCCTTCCTCTTCTTTTGTGTTTGTTGGGTAAGTTGATACATTCTTGTGGGGTGATGTGATCTCAGATCCCCACAAGAATGAGCCAATAATCCCTTAATTGTGATTAGCATATGTTTAACCATATGATCTAGTACTTGTCTTTTTGGGAGAATGATTATATTCTTTTGGGGGTGTCCAGATCTAGGATCCTCACTAGAATGAATCCATGATTTATTAATAATTTTATGATCTTTATACTTGTTAGATTTGTTTGGTATACCTTATGGTGATGTGATCATCCGACCCATGGGTTCAAACATCAAAATAGAATGCAATATTTCTCGATGAGATCTCAGATAGGGTTGTGTTTGACTGTCGAACAAGGATCCACAAACATTGGGATCAATGGGTTTGTAGGATGTTCAGCCCTTATGAGATTGTCTAAAAGGAAAAAAATCCACAAGGTACTAAATTGATAATTGAACTTAAGAGTTGATTCTTTGAGTGTAGCATTGGCTATAAAGGTGATTCCCTAGACCCCAAGTTCTCTTTATCAATTTTTAGTTAAGTTTATTTCAGAATTTTTGCCTTCTTAGTCTTTAATCAAACTCTCACAATCAAAAGTTACATTTTTGTTCTCGCGATTGGGTTTCAAACTTCAACCATCCTTTTTTCCATCTCGTGGGACCAATGCCTTACTATACTAAGAGTTAATTTGTTGTTTGCATCAAGTTAGCAACATATTAGAAGGTTAAAATCTAGGACTTTTCCTAGTGATTTGTTGTGTGTGCAATGACATGTGTCAAATTTGGCATTGTTGTCGGGGACGACACATGTTATTTTTCAAATCTGATTGTATATATATGATCTCTCTTCTTTTTTATTATTTTTATTTTCTTTCATAATTTCAATCTTATTTATAATCCTTAGCTTTTCAATAGTTTTTAGACTTATTCTATAATTTTGTTCCCTCCTTCTCTTTGCCTACCGAGTCCCATTCTGGTAGTGTATCTCCTCCTTCTCTTTATCCATATTTTGATGAGGGGTGTTATGACCAATAGAATAATGGGGGTATGACCAACAAATTTTTTGGGGATATGAACCTATTTGTGAAACCAATATACTCCTCGACAAGAAGAGAAACATAGGGCCCTAGGAATGATAGTAGCAACAACAAAAGACACTATAAACCTAAAAAACCTTGATAGCTACTTTACTAGAAGGTCAATCAAAGAATATAGATAATTTGAATGTGTCCCCTCACATTATGGTGGTGCCTTATAATATAGAGTCTTCTACCAAGTTGAATATAATGAAAATTACAATCCACAAACTTTTGAAGACTATAATGAGGAACAATGCTACACATATTAAGATGAGGGTTGCTATGAACAAGAATCTTATGAGGGGTATGGTGAGGATAACCAACAAAATTTTGGGGGTATGAACCTTATTGTCAAAGCCAATATACACCCCAACAAGAGGAACAAATTAAAGCCCTAGAATAATAATAACATAGCAACATGTAATATTAGAAAATTGAAAATCCCAGTTAGCTACTTTACTAGAGGTCCAATCAAAGAGACCCCTAGAGAAGTTGGAGAAGCCTAAGATTTTTTTCCTGATGATGACGGTTATGATCCCATATTTGTGACATTTATGTCAGATCCTGCAGAAATAGACTGACCAAGGAGTCATTGTTCTCATATAATGGGAATATTCATATCCCAACCTTTTTGCTAGAGGCTATATTACTTGAGTATGGAAAGTCATGACATGAGAGTCATACTTGTCATGAAGCTCCAACAACATCTCAATCGTAGACATAGATTCAGATGGTATCAATGACAATTCCACTTGGGTTGAACCTTTTATGGATAATGAACCACCATCCTTCCATGATAAATCAGTAGATATTTTTGGAGAAAGGCTTCTTCATCAAGAGGCTTACGCACCATCACATTCAATTTCTTTTTCACATATAGTTGATCTAGATGGGGAGCCACTACCACGTGAAGAAAGTCGCATGCCCCCATTCATTGTTGCAAAGATGATATCCCCATTTATTCCCTCCTAAAACCCTGGGAACTTCTTGCATTGAGGAACTTGAGCTACATGTGATATCAACAATGAAAGCTACAAATCGTAATGTTGATTGCACGATTTTTTAGGAGAGCAAAAATACTTATGAAGATGATTTAAATCCATTTGCTCCCTTCATATCAGGACCACTTCTCCTATATGTAGACTAATATAATGGGGGAAACTAGAGACAGATCCTCCTCCCGGTCTTGTACATCAGACACCACATGTATCATCCGTCGATCACTTGCCAATCTCCCCTAATCCACATTCATCACTAACATGATCTTTACTATTGAAGGAAGATATGTGAATCCTATTGGAGGGACTACAAGGCAAAGGGCAATATGAAAGTCCCTTGAAGCTTCCACAACCACCCAACCATTGGGTGCACTATGAAGCTCCACCAATCAAGGTTCCAACCCTCATACACATTCCATTCAACTAGACATTCTTTGAGCTACCAGGACCACCCGGTGATCCCCCCTTCTTCAACCCTCCATTCTGTATTTAAGCTTTTCTTAGGATGAGAAAATTTTTTGATTTGTGTTGGAGGTGAGTGCTACATACTCATTCCACCAACTCTATCTTAAATTTCTTGAAATTTCCATTATGTTATGTAGTTTAGCTTTAAATATTTCAAAACAAAATCCTTTAATTTTGTCCCTTATCTTGTCGTATAGACCCTTATCTAGTTGTCCATGATGATATGCATTTTTATCAATATATTGGGGCATACCATCCCTTGCAATTAATTGGGGCACTTATTCCATATCCCTTGCAATTAATTGGGGCATACCATCGAAAAGATGCCAATGAGAAAAAGGAAATTTGGTCAATGTAACTACAGTACATACAGAAAAACATCTCTAGTCAAATAGAGGAGAGATCATTCTTCTCACATACCTCCCTTCATTGTATTTTATACTTAGGGGAAAACACAAAAACCCCAACCAATTAAAATAAGCCTTGTTTTTGTACAATGAATTGTAAGAATATGCGGGAGTGCTACATACAAAAGGGAATATGAAATCTATTTTATTGTGGGTCTTGAAATGGAACCAAGTTGTGAAATAATATCAAAGTTGGGAATATTAAATTGTTTTTTATCCAGGAAGTCAAGGTTGCTTGTCCATATAAGGTGGAAGGACCAAAGTGGTGTTATACAAGTGAGGATGATGTGTCAAAAGTATTATGTGATAGAGTTTTAAATTCAATGTTTCTCAGGATACCAAGAAAGCCTACTTCAAGGTCGACATTTCAACCAAAAGAACTCTACCAAGAAAGCATGCTTCAAGGTCGACATTTCTAAAGCCTACCACCATGTGAACTGGGAGGCCCTCAGGGGAATCATGATTGCTATGGGATTCTCGCTCAGTTGGACCAACATTATCTCTCAATGTGTGGAATCCACATCCTTCTCCATGCTGGTTAACGGGGTACCGCAGGGTCTCTTTCATGCAACCAATGGTCTGAGGCAGGGTGACCCCCTCTCCCCATTGTTGTTCGCCATTGTCATAGAGGCGCTTTCCACTAGCATCAAGCGGGCTGAGTTAGTTGGGTTGGTGAAACTGTTTAAGGTGAATCAGACACCCGCTCTCTCGCACTTGGTGTTCGCTGACGACATCATAATCTTCTCAGTGGGGCATTGCAAGTACATGAAACACACCTGAAGGATAATGGATCAGTTCAACAAGCTTATTGGGCTCTACATAAGCCAAATTAAATCCAAGATTTTTCTTTCTCGATCATGCAATGCGCGGCAGGGGCGGCTGTGGGTGGCGGCTAACTTGCCCCGAGGCTGGTTCCCCACTAAATACCTGGGGATCCCGATATCTGGGGGTCGTGGCAGGGGAAGGGACTTTGAGGTCCTTATCGACGAGCTCAGGAATACGATCGATAGATGGACCAGTCTAAATATCTCCATGGCTGGGTGAATGGTCATGTATAATATTGTGCTTATGGGCAAATTTGGCTTCTAGACCAGGCAGGCGGAGCTCCCCAACTTCATTATTGAGAATGCACGGTCGATTTTTACGGGGTTCCTGTGGGGTGGCAAGGTGCACGACATCGCTTGGGAGATGATTACCAAATCCAAGGAGCAGGGTGGAATGGGTGTGCTTGATCCCTGGGCCGTGGCAGAGGGGAATACAAGAAGACACATCCATGGTTTCCTCATGGACCAGGAGTCCACGTGGGCGAGCTGGATGCATAGGAGATATGGCCATTCCCTAGAGCGGGCTATTGTGCAGAGGAGCTCACTGGTCTGGAGAAGAATGACGAATAGATGGTAGTAGGTGAGGGAGGACTATGACGCTCAACACAGTATCTGAGTGTGTGCGATCATCAAGCCATGGACCAAAAGGTGTTTCGGACCACCGGTACCCTGGTGGAAGATTGTGTGGAGCAAATGGCGGACCCCGAAATGGAGTTGCTGCCTGTACAGAGCACTCTTGGGCCAGTTGCCCATGACGGATAGGATGATAAGGTGGGAGATGACTATGAATAGTAGGTGCTTGTTGTGTGGAGATGGTGATGAATCATATGAGCACCTATTTTTCACATGCAATTTCACTACCTACTTGTTTTCTAGATGAGCCTTAAAAAATGGATGGGGAGCCCAGGTCCCAAACTCCATTGGATGCTTGCACGGACGAGGGGGGGCAATAGCATGGCCACTTTTGGTGGTTTGGTCCTTGCTGCAATTGTGTTTCTTGTGTGGCAGGAAAGAAACTCTCGTCTACATGGTGGGTCAAATAGAGATAAGTTTACCATTCTTGACATTTTATGCGACTCGCTCATCTTGAGTTGTAGGGTCAAACCTAAAATTTGTAAAGGTTTAGACCCGGTCACTTGTTTGCATTGGGGTTTTTGTAGCTAACACACCCATGTACAGTATAGGTCTTACCCTATACGGTTTTTTCCTATAGTATATTACCTTATCCAAAAAAAAGGTTGCTCGGGATAGTCAACGTTTAAGTCTAGGGTATTTTGATGAGTGCAAACTCATCACTTTTATTTTCATATTTTAGATTTCACTATAGTAAAATTTTTGTTATATTTACTTAGTTTTAAAGTTAATTTGTCTAATTTAGCTTTTCTCACTTTTATTTGGAGTATCCACTAATTCAGGGTGACTTTGTAGGAAATTGACCAAATCCATCCAAAGCCCAGTTAATAAATAGATCAATTGCCTACTATACATATTCAACCTCTAGGTTTGTGGGTCGATCAACTCATTTCACCAGTCAGTTGATCTACTTGAAAAAATTAGTCCAGTAAGATGGCATGGTTAACCGAATCAAGTCACCAATTGGTCAGCTCATCAACTCTAGATTTCAACTCTAGAGAACTCCAGTTGGTTGACTCATCCCATCATCCGATCTACTCACTACTAAAGACCAGTCGAAGATAGTTTGGTTAGTCGACCGAGATACCTTGGAGATAAAGGCATTGCACATACCCTAATTTGGGATCCACGCAATCGATTGAAGCAAGTCTTTTCATGGTTCCCAATCACTCAATTGGTGGTTTGGATCCAATAGTCACCATTACCACATAACCATTTAAAGGTTTTGGTCAAACCAAGTCACTCATGTCGGCCCTAACATTCGAAAACAAGAATCCCACTGAATCTAGTTGATCGACTCACCCTACCAATTGATCGAATGGTACTATGAGATCAACAATTTCAGCCATCACTAACACTATTTCCTCAGAGTCCATCCTCCCCCTATAAAAGGAGGGAGTAACTCCAAAGCAAAGGGACTCACTTTTTATCACATTTTTGCATCATATCGTGTATCATCTTTTTTATCACATATTCTCTTATTGTAATGTCTAAGTAATTCTCTAATGGGACATGGAGATTAGCCCTGTAGCCTGCTATCTTCAATGTAATCGTCTCCCTTAATTCAATGAAATGTTGTTTTCCTTTCGCCTTCTTTTGTGTTTGCTATGTAAGTTGATATATTCTTGAGGGGAGATGTGATCTCGGATTCCCATAAGAACAAACCCATAATCCCTTAATTATGATTATCATATTTTTATCCTTATGATCTAGTGCTTGTCATTCTGGGAGAACAATTATATTCTTTTGGGGGTGCCAAGATCTCGAACATCACTAGAATGAATCCATGATTCTTAACAACTTTATGATTTTTCTACTTGTTAGATTTATTTGTCATAACTTATGGTGACGTGATCATCCAACCCAAGGGTTCGAACGTCGGAATGGAATGCACATATTTCTCAATGAGATCTCTAGTAGGGATGTGTTGGATGGTTAGCCAAGGATCACAAACGTCAGGATCAATGGGTTTGTGGGAATTCTAGCCCTTGTGAGATTATTCGAAAGGATACGAATCCACAAGGTCCTAAATTGAACATTGAAGTTAGGAGTTGATTCTTTAAGTGTAGGCTTGGCTATGGTGGTGATTCCATGGACCCCCAATTCTCTTTATCAATTGTTAATTAAGTTCATTTTTGCATTCTTGCTTTCTTAGTCTTTAATCAAACTCTCATAAATAGAATTTATTTTCTTGTTCTGGCGATTGGATTTTGAACTTCTACTGTCTTGTTTTTTGTCTCTTGGGATTGATACCGTACTATACTAAGATCTAATTTGTTGCTTGCCTTACGTTAACAACATGTTAGAAGGTTAAATTCTACAACTTTTCCCATTGATTTGTTGTGTATGCAACAACACACATCAACTCGCTTGGACTTTTTAGTGAAGACACACCTACTCAAGGAAGCCTTTCATTTCACCTAGTTGATCTATAGGTGCAACTAGTGGAGGAGATACAATACCCTTATGCTATGGCAAACAATGGAACATATTCACGAGCCACAGGACAGCCAAGAAGCAAATACATCAATTAGAGATTAGCTAGATGGCTCACATGATTTGTCCACCTTTTTTTCTTCCCCAAACCAAAGTAGCACGAAAAGTGTTGAGTCATGTCATTTTACAATAGACATTTCATCTACCTTGGGATGGAATAGTTTGTTCAATGATGATGGTGATGAGTGGACACCATGGTGGGGATAATATGATTGATGAGGGTAATGAGTTGATATTGTGTGACTCTACTTCTACTTTACCCCCTTACAGGGTTAAGATGGTCGAGAAATTGAAGTTTTGACATATTTTGACAACATGTTTGTAGAGCATGAAGACAACCCATCCCCTATAATTGAGGATAAGCTTGGGTTGAAGGGTTTGTAGCTAGATTCACCTAAGGTTTTCCTATGCTTAGATGATGATTGTATGGTCTAGATTCATAATGGAGACTCTCTAGGGAACCCAATACCAGAATCATAGATGGAGGGTGAATATTATAATCATGTGGTGGATCTGCAACCTCTTCCCTCCATCGCATACCATGTCAACATCCTAGGGCATACCTAATCAGATTCATACCTTAGATGGTACCTTGATGATTCTCTATAAAGGTATATATGTCACTGCAGTTGAAGTCAATTCCAACATATAGATGAATTCACCGAGTTAGCAGATTATACTTTTGTACTTCAGACTCGACAAGTTCATCCTAACCACCTATTCCACTCCTACATGGAAGAACCAATCGACATGTCGAATGTAATGCTGGTCCCAAATCTTAGGATTTGGGATCCTAGTGTTGGCATCATGGGTAAGACTCCCCCTCTCACTTACCCTATACTTCCACTTCCTTTATATTTAAAATAAATTGTGTTATTCATGTTCTTACTTACATAGCTTATTTCCTCTAATTTTTATATATAACTTTTCAAGCATGCATCTTCTAGGACTTTGATCAATTTATTTCCCATACATCCATGCTCCCTACTATCCTAAGTTTAGGGGTTTCTCGAGGATGAAAAAAAATAATCTTGGGGTGGTAGTGTTATTTGCCCTTCTATCTCTTCATTTTTTTCATGTGTGCATGTTTATATCCTCGAAGTTTCCTCAAAGTTATCCCTTGTTCCTACATTCTGTATAAAATATCCCATTTTTTTGACATCATGCATTTTACATCTTTGATCTTTTAAAGTTTCTAGCTTAACTTTTACTACTTGGTAGCATATTTTAATTTTTTAGAATTGGAAATTAAAACTATGTGGTGTGAATTCAATTGCTAAACGTTTATCTACATTCCCAATTGCAAAATCATAATCTTATTTTCTTAGCATCTAACTTAATTCAATTGGTTGAGTCTTTCTATATGTTTGGGGATCAATCTAGGTTTATGCATCATCTCCCAAGTTGAAAATACATATTTCCTTGATTCATTTTCTGGATAACAGACCCAAGTTTTAGGTCGGATTGGTTGGAGATAATATATGATCAAACTCCAAGCTTTGGTTTCATAGATTTGTCTATATTCTATCCTTGAACCATATTAATGATTATTGTAAAGTATCATTGAACAATGATGGTTTATGGGATTTGTAGGCAACAACAGAAAAATACATGACTCCCCTGAGTTTTACCCTAAAGACCTAAAAACTTGGATTTTTTTTACACCCTACCAAAAAAATGGTATGTATTTGACATATAATTTTGGTATTCAAACTTCATTTGGAGGTCGCATGGAAAATAATAAAAATAGGTATTTTGAGTTGTCACCACATTTTATATGAAAATAAAAAAAAATATAATAAAACATTGAGAGTCCATGGTGGACAGTTAATTTGGCATCTGATTCAAATAAATGAAAATTAAAATAAAATAAAACTAGAAATTCTCATTCCAAGATCTTGTTACAAGTGTTGATTTGGGAAGGCCAAAGAAAAAAATGAAAAGCTTTAAAAACACATCTTTATTTGTGGGTGTGCCTTTGGGGCTGGATATGTTTGCGTCCTTCTTATGATTGCCCTAAAGGTCCTAAATTTTAGGTATTTAGGGTCATAATCACCTGACGATCTCCAACGAAGATATCCCTCATGGGCGGTCATGACTGATGTGTAGGAAGCCTTAGAAGATGATAAAAATATATAAATTGAAAACAAGATCTAATTTAATCTTTTTTTCAAGATCGGATAAGTAGAGATATGCAAGTGGATCAAATAAGTATTTTAACTATATTTGAATAGGTTTACGCAGTTAGAACAGTTAAGATCCTGGATTAGCAGTTTGGAGCACAGATTGACTACAAATTTTATAGTCTAACGACATGTAGAAGTAGGTGATGTCATAGAAAGGACCCTCTAATTATGAATATTATGGAAAATAAAAGAGGAAGTTAGTTCGCTCTCTATCTTTAGGAGAGTCTAATGGGGCCCAATATATGATTGACATAGGGGTGGTATTTATAGGATAGAACTGTGGTTTGGGGTTCTGGACAAAAACTTCAAGGGGAGGAGGCAGATTGTGTCAACGCACCACAAGGCATGGCCTACGGATGAAGGGAATCCACCACATGTCACTGGAAAGTTGCTTCGATCCGCTAGGAGACCTGGGTGGGATGTAGCTTTTGTCCCTATTTTCTAGTTATTTTAAGAATATTATGTAGATAGTTGTGGAAAATCATAGATTTTGCATATAATAATGAAAGAGAAAGATAATTCAGTAATATCCCTCAGATTTATCAAGAGACAAAAATTGACTATCCATGGGGAAATGGGAATATTTTATTTTGGATAATTCAACTAGGAATTTATGATAAAGGCTTATAAAGTCAGAATTGGTGAGAAAATTACACTTGAGACTGAAAGAGAAGATTTCTGTACAAAAAGACATGTAGTGGTTAAAAGTGGATAAGGTAAATGTAGTAAAATGATAAATGTGGAAAAATGTGGATGGGACTCCATCATTAGACAAATATTAAACATTAATCATGAATTTCTATTAAGTGAGCAAAAATGGGGTGTCAATAGTTTTTCCCTCTCAAGATAAGGTTCAATGCAGGCTTGAGCCAAGTCTAACCCCCATTATTGGTTAAAAAAGCCAACATAGTTGGACTCATCAAGGATTCTCTTACATACCTTGTTGAGGGTGTAAAGTGTAGGTGATGTCTTTTACTTTTTTTATTTATGAGAGAACCGCCCCCGTAGAAGTGCCACAATCGTGACCCCCCAGACAGCGTAAACTCTCGGGGCATGAGGTGGTGAATTGATTAAATAGACATTCAAAACAAAAGTAAGGATGGGCATGTATGATTTTTTCATAACAAGGGTAGCCTCTGGGCTATGTTACCCATGACTAACCAATGGTTCATGCCCTTGGAGTGTTGATGAGAAATTCAAGGTTTATTGGGTGTAAAAGTGACTCGCATCATTTCTCAAGTTCTTACAACAACATATTCTTTTACTGATTTGCACCTTAGAGAGAAAAAAATGTTGATATGAAAAAAGGATAACATTTGCGATTTTTCCAAAATCATTAAAATCGAGAGTATGTGATCATTAAAAGCAATGACAACTGCTCAATTGTGAAAAGATCTTTGGAAAAGAATCATCATCTCTCTACTTTCGACACACACACACACAGATATATATATATATATATATATATATATAGAGAGAGAGAGAGAGAGAGAGAGAGAGACATGCACACATGATGTGGTTTTTATCGCACTAAAAAATTCACTCGGGTTGAAATCACCGAGCTTTTACCAAAACCTTGTGCAATAATATCACCCGCAAGCATACGGGTCTTATCGCAGTATAGTCAAGGATCGAATTCCAAGGGGCAACATTTTTAAGAATCCTTGTCAGTCGAATCTAACACAAGTAAGACTAATATTTAGAATGATTGATTTGGTTGTGGTTGATTTAACTAATTGCAAGAAAGTAAAAGAGCAAAATTAAAGTTTGTTCTAGACTAATGATATGGAATCGTAGGGATGGTATCGGGTTTCACCACCACTGCACATGCAAACACATCCAAACATCAAACATCCATGCAAGAATCTAACTATCCAAATGGAACTGCTACGAACCCTCCCTAAGGGATGTTTAGGCCCGCGTAAGCGTCTCCTTAGGCATCAGATTTCTCGTCGCCATCTAGATCATGCACTCACAGTTCTAAAGATACAACATCCAACTGAGGCTGAGGTCCTCCCTAAGGGATGTTTATGTTGGATAAATTGGACATTATGATAAATCCCTTTGTTTCGATGATGACAAACATTTCATTCTTGTTGATCTAACGTGCTACTTGAGTGTTGCAGGAATAAGGTGGATGACAAAGCTCTAGGGAATCTATATGCTTGAATGATTGTAAATGTCATGAAATGTAATCAATTGTAAACTTGTACAAATATATAATGTACAAGTACTTAGACTTCATGTAAATCAAGCGTTAGATCTTCCCTAGCTAAACACCACACTTAGTTAGGTCATCCCCTTCAATAGTGTCACATATGCACACTCATACACACACTTAGTGCCTTAATTGAAAGATTGAAACAGGGTCAATCTCGGTCGACAAACTCCTCGACCGAGACACTCTCGGTCGACAAACTTCTCGACCGAGAAAGACCCAAGTAGCCGTTAGACACAGCTGACAAGGTAGTTGGCAGTTGCAAATGAACGTTGATCCAGAGAGCCTGTCGGTCGACAAAACTTTGACCGAGTAGGTATCTCGGTCGACAATTTGTCGACCGAGATGGACTCTGACAGCAACTGCAGAATAAAGCAACTAGCCGTTACTAATGCACCTAACTTATACCTAACGGCTAGTTAAGCACTTAGAACCCCCTAGAAAGTGTCTAGAACGTCCTTAAGCACTTGTAGGTCATTCCTATAAATAGGACATGCCTTAGGACACCTAAAGACACCTAAGCTACACTTGTGCTACACTTGAGCTTGAATACTCATTGGCAATCTGTTTTGAGCAATAGAGCAATTCCAACATTGGCTATTCATTCCCATTGCTCTAATTTTGTGTCCTATAGGCTAGCATCTCCTTTCCACAGCACATACACTTCTACACTCATTGGTTAGGAGATCAATACGCTTGATATAGGCAAATCAAGCCTTGTGCTTAAAAGGATAAGTTGTAATTTTTGTTTTCCTTCTTGTTCCTTTTATTCTTTGTATTCTCCTTGCTACTCCTAGGGTTGGAGGTTGTAGATTGGAGAAGGTTCTTCTCGGAGGAGAAGGGGGACTTCAAGCTACTTCAAGAAGGCTATCGCAACGGGAAGCTACTTCAAGAAGGCTATTGCAACGGGGAGCTACTTCAGGAGGAAGGCTGCTTCAAGGTTGGTGCAATTACTTCTAGGTGAAGGCTGCTTCAAGGTTGGTGCGATTACTTCTAGGTGAAGGCTGCTTGAAGGGTTTAGGGAGAGAATTGTAATTTTATGTAAAGTCCTTGCGAGGTAATAAAATTAAATTCTTTCCAAATCCCGGTTGGGTAAGCAACCGGGTAGTGGACTGACAACTTTAGTATTTGCTAAAGTTGGAACCACTCTAAATCCTTGTCCCCTTGTCCAATATTTTGTGGTTGGTTGTTTGAGTTAAATAATTTTTAAAATTGTTTTAAAACTCTATTCACCCCCCCTCTAGTGTTTTTCAGTTTAGACCACAGAAGCATCATCGTAGGCTAGATGGCTCGTCCCCTCATAGATCATACACTTACGACCTCAAGGAATCCCTTTCTATTTATAGTCGGGGAGTCGACCGCACTAATCGACAAGCGAGCATGTGATTAATCTACAAGCAAACATCGACAATTAACAAAGAAGATACAAAATCCAACTAAGGTTGTGGCCCTCCCTAAGGGATGTTTAGGCCACGGAAGCATCACCATAGGCTAGATGGCTCATCCCCTCACAGATCATACACTTACGACCTCAAGGAATCCCCTTCTATTTCTATTCAGGGAGTCAACCTCATTAATCGGCATTCTACCCTACATATAGAAGAACTCGCAACATAGGGAAGAACAAGATAAAAGCAAGCAGGTAATCAAACTACAAGCATGAATGATTAGCAACGAAATGGAAATTTATATACATAGCCTTGGAATGTTTAAATGAAAAGACATGAAAGCATGGGCAGCGGGACTAGTCCCCGCACCCCACCGAAAAGGAACTACTCGCTCATGGTGCGAGAAACAAGAAGAACAAGATAGAAGGAAGATTCCACCATGAGCATCATGAAGAAGGTAGTCACAGCTCGGTGAAGATGATGCGGTCTTCTACGTCGTGTCGGGGCAGGTTCTGGACGAGGAGGAAGAATCACCAAGGCGGGCTAGGTAGACCTTCTTCTCCACCTTCTTTCTCTTCTCGGCCTCCTTGCTCACAGCAAGAGGAGGTGTGGAAGGTGTGGCAATGGCTGAAGATGGGGGAGTGGTGGTGACGTGGAAGGGAGACAGATCCTTGCTCAAGCAGCCTTTTGGCCTCCTATAATCGATGCCCAAATGAGGACCCTTGAGGTCCTATTTATAGGCTCGGGGTTGGTCCTCACGTTTTTGCTATGAGTTTGCTCAAAACGGTTTGGAGCAACCGGTTTGCTTGAATGGTTTGGAGCAAACGGTCTTGGAGACCGTTTGACATCCAAACAGTCTTGAGAATACATGGCCATATGGTCTTAGAGATCGAACAAATCCAACCGGTCTTGGGATTCTGTCTTCATATGGTCTTGCGGACCGATCAAATGACCAAATAGTCTTGGGAAGAACTGCCCATATAGTCCTGGAACTTTGCCTTCAACGGTTTGAAACGGATAGGCGCCAACCAGTCTTTACTTGCTCCAGATTCAAACGGTCTTGATTAATATCCTTCAACCGGTCTTGGAAACTGTTTGATGTCCAAACGGTCTTGAGGACCGATGGCCTCCAAATAGTTTAGTGGCCAAACGGTCTTGCTCTTGACCGGTCTTCATTTGAGTGTCCAATAGATCTCGAGTCCAAATAGTTTTGGAGATGCAAACGGTCTTGAAGATCTTTGGGCTCCAAATGGTCCTGAGACTGAATGGTCTTTGTCTCCAACCGGTCTTGAGGACCGATGAGGTTTGCACGGTCTTGCTTATCCAAACGTTCTTGGAGAATGATTGACATCCAAACGGTTTTGGATCATTTGCATTCATACAGTCTGCAGATGCGCACTAAACGGTCTTCGCTTCATTGATCGGTCTTGGCGCCTGAATGGTCTCGCGGGAGACTGGCCTATCGGTCTTGAGACCGTATGGCTCCAAACACTCTTGAAACTGCATTCCGCCAAATGGTCTTAAAACCGAATGGATGACTGGATGAGATCGTTTGGGGTCGAGACTGTTTGATCAAAACTATTTGGTTAAGACCAAGGATGAGAGGATCTTGAGTGAATTCCATATGATGGTTGAACCTCATCACTATCTGCACAAAATCAATATGAATCAGTTAACAATCTTGATAATTGAATCGATTAAGAAATCTTGCATTTTGTGAGATTTAGGAGATGAAATCGAAAGTATTGAATTGAATATGTCCCAAAAAGTGACTGAAAATCATGATGAATAGAGATTCATCAGAATACCCCAAACTTAAATGATGCTCGTCCTTGAGTAACACAAAATCTGAAATAGTCCCCAAATGAATACTTTCAACTCATGTAGTTGCCTCATCTTCACATCACGGTTGTTTCCTTTCTGCTCAGTATAACTAAGCATCTCAACTTCCTGAGACCAGTAAACACATCTTACCATATCTTTGTTCCTAAGTTCACTTTCCAACATCACTTCCTCCTCACTTTTTTCCAATAGCAAGCATGTCAAAGAGTTTTGTAAGAGTCCAGAGATACCCGCAGAACCACAACTGTGCATCTGATCTGACACTGGTGTTTTTCACGATAGTGGAGGCATTCATTATGCCTTTATGTAGAAAAGGGAGTGAAGGGTGGTATGGAAGGAAGAATTAAATCTCTCCTCTATTTGACTCAATATTTTTATTTTATGATTGCAATCACATTGATTGCATTTTTTGTGCAAATCTCTCCTCTATTCGACTCGAGATTGCATTTTCTTTTTGTGTGCACATTGGCATCTTTTCTTGGTGGTACGCCCCTATTAATTTGTGAGGGGTATGGAAGAAGCGATTGTAGAGGGAAGTGGTGTGCCACCCCAAACTTAGGGTTTGGCACTATTTTTGGCTATTTTTGATGGATGGAGGGGTACAAAGATGATAGAAGAAGTGTAGAAGAGAGTTCAGATCAGAATGCAACTTGATTTACAATTCAATGCACCGGGTGGTTCTCTTTATTATACTCTGCTCAAATAATTACTTGATGAGGATCCGGTGGGGGTTCCATTTTATTGTTCCACTCATCAGTTAGGAAGCACGATGTGTTTGATCCCTATCAGTTCGACAGAAACTTGCCATTTTTGTAGAAGGATCATGATGTTAGGACTCATAAGCTTCACAAGATGATTTCAATCAAAAGGCTAGTTTTCAGAAGAAGGTCCTTTTGAGGATCAGCTTCGAATAAGGGGGGTATAATGATACAAAATTCATAGTAGTTGAAACGAAAAAGTGTCAAAACTTCATCACATTTATATGCAATTTCTTTGGAAAACTTTAAAATTTTGAAAACTTTGGTCAAAAATGCAACAATGAAATCTTAAGTCTGAATTAGACGGGTGAAGGTGGAAAGTAAGATACGTACCACCCACCCTCCACCCCGAACTTAGAAATTTGCTCATCCCGAGAAAACTCTAAATCTGAGATGGAGGGGAAAGTTCATGTCGTTTGGACCACCCAATGTGGTTGCATTCTAATCAGCGTGCGTCCTCCATCTGAAAATCTTAAACATAAAGACCATTCAGAACTCAAGATAACATTTTGCGATGCAATTTTATTTGGTGCAAAATTATCTAAAAATAAAAGTAAAAACAAAATTAAGAAAAATATCTAATTAAAACTAAATATGAATTTATTGATCGTGTTGCCTCCCGACAAGCGCCCTTGTTTTATGTTGATGGCTCAACTTGGTTTCTTCAACTTTCATGGTGGATACATTGGATTGGTGAGTTCCAGTATTGCTTCGGTGCCTGTGTCGACTGAGGTAAAATATCTCTTCAGTCGTTGACCATTTTCCACGAATTCACCTGACTTTTCACTCCATAGGGAAAAAGCGTCATGTGGGGAGATGCTCTTGACGATGTAAGGTCCTGACCAACGGGAATGGAGTTTTCTTGGGAATAACCTTAGTCTTGAGTTGAACAGAAGAACTTGGTCTCCCACTTGAATGTCCTTCCTTTTGAGATGACCATCATGCCACAACTTTGTGCGTTCTTTATATATTCTAGCATTCTCATAAGATGTCATTCAGAGTTCTTCCAGCTCCTTGAGTTGCAGAATCCTAGCTTGGCCTGCTTCTTTCATATCAAAATTTAGTTGTTTTATTACCCACCATGCCTTGTGTTCCAATTCTACCGACAGGTGGCATGACTTTCCATAGATTAGTCGAAAAGGTGCAGTCCCAAGGGGAGTTTTAAAAGCAGTTTGGTAGGCCCACAATGCGTCATTGATTTTTACTGACCAATCTTTCCGATTGCGGCCTACAGTCTTTTCCAAAATATCCTTGAGTTGATGGTTAGAAACCTCTACATATCCACTAGTTTGTGGATGGTAGGGTGATGCTAGCTTGTGAGTTACACCATATTTTCTCAGAAGTGCTTCAAAGCTTCTTTCTAAAAAATGAGAACCTCTGTTGGAAATCACAGTACGTGGGACTCCGAATCGGGGGAAGATAATATCTTTGAACATCTTGATGATGGGTTTGGAATCACTAGTGATGGTCGGTATGGCTTCAACCCATTTTGAGACGTAATCCACTGCCACTAAGATGTAGGAAAATCCATGAGAAGATGGGAAAGGACCCATGTAGTCCACACCCCAAATATCAAATATCTTGACTTCTTGCCACAAGTTCGATGGCATCTCATCTCTCTTTGTTATGTTACCCATTCTTTGGCATTTGTTACATGATAGAACAAAGTCATAGGAGTCTTTTGATATGGTAGGCCAAAAGAAACTGTGCGCATTGCAAAACCTTTAAGGCAGTTTTCTTAGGGCTCATATGGCCTCCAACTGGGACTGAGTGACATTGCTCCAAAATAAGTTGAGCTTCTTCTTCGGTGATACATCATTTGTATAGGCCATCAGCACAGAGCTTGAAGAGGTATGGCTCATCCCAGTGATATTGCTTCACATCATTCAGGAATTTCTTCAGTGCATTTCTGGTGCATTCGGGGTGAATGACACCGGTGGTGAGATAGTTCACATAGTCTGAGTACCAAGGGATAGCTTCTGAAACTTTCATAAGATGGTCATCTGGAAGAGAATCGTTGATGGGGATTTTCTCAGTTTCAAGGGTGTGGATACAACTGAGGTGGTCTGCCACGACATTCTCTGTACCTTTCTTGTCTCTTATCTCTAAATCAAACTCTTGTAAGAGTAGGATCCATCTAATTAACCTAGGTTTAGCATCTTTCTTTGTCAGGAGGTAACGGATAGCGGCATGATCCGTGTAGACAATGATTTTTGAACCAATGAGGTAGGATCTAAACTTTTCAAAGGCATACACGACTGCAAGAAATTCATTCTCGGTAGTTGCATAATTCCTTTGAGCTTCATTGAGGGTTTTCGATGCATAGTAGATCACATAATGTTTCTTTTCTATACATTGACCCAAGACAGCACTGACATCATAACCACTGGCATCGCACATAATTTTAAAAGGGTGACCCCACTCATGGGCTATGATGATGGATGTTGTTGTAAGAGCATGCTTTAGATGGTTGAAACTTTTAACACATTCTTCTTCAAAATTGAATTCAACATCCTTAAGCAACAAATTCGTCATCGGCTTGGTTATCTTTGAGAAGTCCTTTATAAACCGTCAGTAAAAGCCTGCATGACCTAGGAATGTGTGAACCTCCCTCACATTAATAGGGATAGAGAGCTTGCATATTACTTTAGTCTTATCCTTATTACTTCAATTCCTCGATTATTGACCCTATGGCCAAGGACAACGCATTCCTTTACCACAAAGTGACACTTCTCCCATTTTAACACAAGATGTGCTTCTTCATGTCGTTTGAGGACAAGGGAGAGGTATTTTAGGTAGGAGTCGAATGAATCTACGTATACATAAAAATCATCCATAAAAACTTCCATAATTGTTTCAGTGAGACCGGCGAATATGGTAGCCATGCAACGCTGGAAGGTTGCAGGTGCATCACAGAGGCCGAATGGCATTCTTCTAAATGTGTACATTCTGAATGGGTAGATGAAAGTAGTTTTCTCTTGGTCATCTGGATGTATGGGTATTTGATAGAATCCAGAGTAACCATCAAGATAACAGAAATATTCTTGATGAGCCAACCCTTCTAATACTTGATCAAGAAAAGGCATTGGGAAATGATCCTTTTGACTTGCCTTGTTTAACTTCCTATAATCAATGCACATCCTCCACCCTGTAACCATTTGAGTGGGGATGAGTTCATCATTTTCATTATGTATTACAGTAGTTCCACCTTTCTTTGGGACCACATGCACGGGGCTCACCCATGGTGAATCTGATATCAGATAGATTATCCCAGAAGTGAACAGTTTAATGACTTCACGATGGACTACTTCCTTCATATTTGGATTCAATTTGTGTTGATGTTCAATAGTTGGCTTGTGATCTTCCATCATGGGGATTTTGTGCATGCACAACGCTTGACTAACCCCATTGAGGTCGCTCATCTTGTAGCTGGTTGCTTTTCTTCTTTCCTTCAATTCCTTTAATAGTTTATCTTCTTGTTCCGCCGTTAGATGTAAATTTATGATGACAGGGCAAACCTTGAGTTCATCTAAAAACATGTATTTCAATCCTTCCAGTAGGGGCTTCATTTCAGGAGCTTGTGGCTTTTCACATGCTTCTTCAGCAACATCCACTGCTTTTAGTTCCTCAACCTTGGCTTTAGGATCTTCTTTAGCAGCATCTAGGCGGAAAACACAACTTTTCACTTATTCACCATCTGAACTTTCTACATTCAGATTAGTAAGGGTCATCCCTAAAGGGTCTTCTTGTTCATAATTCTCCTATGTGAGGAGTGACATCTGTTCTATGCACTCAATCAAGTAGACTTCCTCTTGCATGCTTGGTCTTCACATGCTTTCAAAAACCTTGAATTCGAGAGTTTCTTTACCTAATCGGAGTAGCAAAGTTCCTGCTTTGACGTCGATCAGAGCTCTTGTGGTGCTGAGGAATGGACGTCCAAATATGAGAGGGTATCTAGTGTCTTCCTTTATGTCCATGATGACAAAATCACAAGGAACATAGGAATCTTTTCCTACCTTGACAGGGACATCTTCGATGATACCAGAGGATAGGTCACTGTGTTATCTGCAAGCTTTATGGTCATGCCAGTTGGAAGAATTTCACCAAACCCTAGCCTCTTGCAAAGGCTAAGTGGCATGATGGAGATACTAGCACCAAGATCTGTCAATCCTTTCTTACAAGATGAATCACTGATGTGGCAAGAAATCCCAAAAGATCATGGATCTTTCTACTTCTTAGGCATCTTGCTCAGGATGATATCAGAAGTAGTTGTTGCTAACTTCACTGTCTCACATTCTTTGGTTATATACTTCCTTGTGAGGAGAGACTTTAAGTACTTTGTCCATTTTGGTATCTCATCCAGTGCATCTAGAAAGGGTATATCAACATGGAGTTTCTTCATGGCTTCTTTGAACTTATTGAAATGAGTATCCAACTTGGTTTGCCTCAAACGAGCTGGGAAGGGTATACAAGGCTTATACACTGGTACTTCTGGCTTTAGTGTTTCTTTTTCGGTAACACTAGGCTCTTCAAAACTTTCCTCATCTGTCTTATCGGCAATTACTGCCCTTTTTGGTTGAGACTCAGATGTTGTAGAGTCTTGGACAGCCACAGAGTCATCTTCGTCTGTAACTATTGGTGTCTTGATAGGGAGATCTGAATAGTCTTTTCTAGACCTGGTGGTGACAACCTTCAGTTGCTCGGGATGCTTAGGATTGTTCTCGGGTTGGCCGGCAAAGGTTCCAGTAGGTGGCTTCATGCTTGTTGCAAGTTGAGCTAATTGAGATTCAATAGCCTTCTGATGGGCTTTCTAGTTAGCTATCATAGTTTGCTGGCTAGCTATCAATGTTTGTTGTGAATGTAACATCTTCTGAATGGTCGACAGCTTGTCATCAGAAGAGATGGGGCTGGCTTGTTGCTCTTGTTGTTGTTGGTAGGGGACTTGGTTGGGATTCTGGAACTGAGAATTATTCTGATACTGGTTGTAATTCCGATTCTAAAAGTTACCCCTAAAGTTTCCTTGATTCCTGAAATTTTTTTGCTGGTTATACTGGAATCCTGGTGGGCCTCGTTGCTGGTTATTAGAACCAATTTGTCGCGAGTTTTCTGCTCCTGAAGGATTTCCATATTGAAAACCAGGATGGTTCTTATTCTGATTTGGATTGTAATATCCTTGACCAGGGATGGTGTTGACATCATTAAGATTTTCCATTTGACTATTATATCCTTGTCTGCATGCATTGCTTAGAACAACATCATAGAGAACATTGCATGCCAAAGTGGAATGATCAGTACCTTTACATGCTTCACATAACAGTGAAGCTGACTTGATCTATTCTTGTTGTTGAGGGGGTGAATGTCTTCTTTCGAAATCAGTAAGGGATGATTCAATATGGTCTTGCTTTGCAACTAAGAGTTTGAGGGTTTCCACGATAGACTTGAACTCAGGAGTAGCTTCAGCCATAGCTACTTTCAACACTCCTTTACCTACAGATCTACCCCAATTAGCTTAATTTTCAGCTCCAAGGGTGACAACCTTCCATGTGTTGTCATAACTTTGACGCATGAAGTTTCCTCCATATGAGGAATCTAAGAATCTCTTGATATCGTCATCCACACCCCTATAGAAGATCTCGATGAGTTGATTCTTGGGAATGCCATGGTGTGGACACTTGCGTAGAAGCTTCTTATATCTTTCCCATGATTCAACAAGGGTTTCCCCAGGGGCTTGAGTGAACATTGTTATTCGTCCACTAATTTCATAAGTGAGAGAAGGAGGGTAGAATTTTTCTAGAAAAGTGTTTTAAAGTTGTTCCCAAGTGGTGATGGGTTCACATTGCAAGGAGTTGTACCAACTTATGGCTCTATCAGCAAGAGAGTACATGAAGATGCAGAGTCAGATGGCATCGTCAGCTACTCCATTTTGCTTCATCATAGCACATAGATCGATGAATCTCAGAAGATGTTCTTGACTATCTTGTCCTTGTTTACCATAGAATGGGTTATTTTGAAGCAAGGTAATCCAATGTGCTCGTATCTCAAAGTTGGGAGCATGGATAGGAGGAGGTTGGACTGGGTGATGAATGTCAGTAGCTTTAGGGATTGAGAACTCCCTAAGATCCTTTTGCAGTTATGCTGCTTGCGCTGCTGCTTGTGCCGCTAGGATTTCTTCTTGAATTGCAGCTCTGGCTTCTTGCATGAGTCTTTCTCTCTTTGCATTGATGGATTGAGCCACCCTTTGGGATATTTCCTCCTCTTGAGCCATCCTTGCAAGGTTCTCTCTATTTTGATGATGAAAGGTTCTGTCTATTTCAGGATCAAAGCTGGCGGTGAGTCTGGGACTGTTCAAACGGTGCATACACAGTCTTAGGGGTACCTGAAATGAAAGGATCTGAAGTAAAATTGATGGAGTGGAGTGAAATTCAAGTAGATGATCAATTGTTTCAAAAGAAAAAGCAAAATCCTAGATTATCCTTAAAAGAACTAGATTTGACTAACTGATTTTGTGTTCCCCAGCAATAGCGCCAGAATTTGATGTGGTTTTTATCGCACTAACAAATTCACTCGGGATTGAAATCCCTGAGCTTTTACCAAAACCTCGTGCAATAATACCACCCGCAAGCAGATGGGTCTTATCGCAGTATAGTTAAGGATTGAATCCTAAGGGACAACATTTTTAAGAATCATTGGCAGTCAAACCTAGCACAAGTAAGACTAATATTTAGAACAATTGATTTGGTTGTAGTTGATTTAACTAATTGCAAGAAAGTAAAAGAGAAAAATTAAAGTTTGTTCTATATTAATGATATGGAATCGTTGGGATGGTACCGGGTTTCACCACCACTGCACATGCAAACACATCCAAACATCAAACATCCAGGAAAAAATCTAACTATCCAAATGGAACTACTGCGAACCCTCCCTAAGGGATGTTTAGGCCCATGTAAGCGTCTCCTTAGGCATCAGATTTCTCATCGCCATCCAGATCATGCACTCACAGTTCCAAAGATACAACATCCAACTGAGGCTGAGGTCCTCCCTAAGGGATGTTTAGACCACAGAAGCATCACCGTAGGCTAGATGGCTTGTCCCCTCACGAATCATACACTTACGACCTCAAGGAATCCCTTTCTACTTCTAGTTTGGGAGTCGATCACGCTAATCGACAAGTGAGCAGGTGATTAATCTACAAACAAACATTGACGATTAACAAAGAAGATACAAAATTCAACTAAGGTTGTGGCCCTCCCTAAGGGATGTTTAGGCCACAAAAGCGTCACCGTAGTCTAGATGGCTCGTCCCCTCATAGATCATACACTTACGACCTCAAGGAATCCCCTTCTATTTCTAGTCAAGGAGTCAACCTCGTTAATCGACATTCTACCCTACATATAGAAGAACTCGCAACATAGGGAAGAACAAGATAAAAGCAAACATGTAATCAAACTACAAGCATGAATGATTAGTAATGAAATGGAAAGTTATATACATTGCCTTGGAATTTTTAAATGAAAAGACATGAAAGCATGGGCAGCAGGGCTAGTCCCCGCACCCCAGTGAAAAGGAACTACTCACTCATGGTGCGAGAAACAAGAAGAACAAGAGAGAAGGAAGATTCTGCCATGAGCATGATGAAGAAGGTAGTCGCATCTCGATGAAGATGATGCGATCTTCTACGTCGTGTCAGGGCAGATCTGGACGATGAGGAAGAACCACCAAGGCAGACTGGGCATACCTTCTTCTCTGCCTTCTTTCTCTTCTCGGCCTCCTTGCTCACAGCAAGAGGAGGTGTGGAAGGCGTGGCAATGGCTGAAGATGGGGGAGCGGTGGCAGCGTGGAAGGGAGACAGATCCTTGTTTAAGAAGCCTTTCGGCCTCCTGGAATCGATGCCTGAATGAGGACCCTTGAGGTCCTATTTATAGGCTCGGGACTGGTCCTCACATTTTTGCTGTGAGTTTGCTCCAAACGGTTTGGAGCAACCGGTTTGCTTGAATGGTTTGGAGCAAATGGTCTTGGAGACCATTTGACATCTAAATGGTCTTGAGAATACAAGGCCATACAGTCTTGGAGACCGAACAAATCCAACCGGTCTTGGGATTCTATCTTCATATGATCTTGCGGACTGATCAAATGACCAAATGGTCTTGGGAAGAACTACCCATACGGTCCTGGAACTTTGCCTTCAACAGTTTGAAACCGATAGGCACCAACCAGTCTTTACTTGCTCTGGCTTCAAACAGTCTTGATTAATATCCTCCAACCAGTCTTGGAAACCGTTTGATGACCAAATGGTCTTGAGGACCAATGGCCTCCAAACGGTTTAGTGGCCAAACGGTCTTGCTCTTGACCAATCTTCATTTGAGTGTCCAACCGATCTCGAGTCCAAATAGTTTTAGAGATGCAAACGGTCTTGAAGATCATTGGGCTCCAAACGGTCCTGAGACCGAACGGTCTTTGTCTCCAACCAGTCTTGAGGATCGATGAGGTTTGCACGGTCTTACTGATCCAAATGGTCTTGGAGACCGATTGACATCCAAACAGTTTTGGATCGTTTGCGTTCATACGGTCTGTAGATGCGCACTAAACGGTCTTCGCTTCATTGATCAGTCTTGGTGCCCGAACGGTCTCACGGGAGACTAGCCTATCAGTCTTAAGACTGTATGGCTCTAAACGGTCTTGAAACCGCATTCCTCCAAACGTTCTTGAAACTGAATGGATGATTGGCTGAGATTGTTTGGGGTCGAGACCGTTTGGTCAAAACCATTTGGTCAAGACCAAGGATGAGAGGATCTTGAGTGAATTCCATATGATGGTTGAACCTCATCACTATTTGCACAAAATCAATATAAACCTAGTTAATAATCTTGATAATTGAATCGATTAAGAAATCGTTCATTTTGTGAGATTTAGGAGATGCAATCGAAAGAATTGAATCGAATATGTCCCAAAAAGGCGGTTAAAAATCATGATGAATAGATATTCATCAACACACACACACAAACACACACACAAATATATATATATATATATATATATATATATATATATATCCATCCATCCATCCATCCATACATACATACATACATAAACACACACACACACACACACACACACACACACACACAGATATATATATATATATATATATATATATATATATATATATATATATATATATATATATATATATATATATATATATATATATGCGTGTGTGTGTGTGTGTGTGGATGTGTCCTACAAGGAGTGGCTCAAGTCAAGCACGGTGTCCCCTAACAAAGGGACTTGGGTTCGTGCTGGTAAGATATCCTCGTAGAACCAATCATATGATGATTGACATGTCATAATTACCTAAAAGGATTTGATTAATAATAACATATATAAAGGCAAGATTCCAATTCATCTTTTTCACTCAGTTTTGAGATAACGAGGATACAAAGTGAATGTCTAGACAATTATATTACTCAATGATGAATGTTGTCAAGTTCCTATCCTTGTGATGAGATCATACAAATATTAAGAGTACATATACATATTCTCATTATGTCCATGATCGATTGTTATTATGGAAGGTTGATAGACAACAATAACACACAAGATCAGAGTGTGAGTTGGTTGATGACTAAATCCCATTAGTCATGATATGACAATATCAAACCAAGCACACAAATATATGTTAGAGAACATGGTATTGGATAGACCCACCTTGATAATGACACATGGTTTTGTGATCATAGTCATCTCTCATAGTGAAGGTGGTGATTGTGATTATTAGACCTAAAATCACTACACTCGTTACATGTCGTTGGGTACGATTTGACATCATCAAACGCAGTCCAAAAACATGGGTTGTTGTAACAGTGATGATTGGGTGACTTTGACACATGGGGATAGATTGTGAGTGATAGATGTGGGATTTGTCCCTCCTATTGGAGTATGATATCCTGGCCACTTGATAAGTGAAATTGAGAAATGCATGCACATGCACATGTGAATCAATATATGATATTGATGTCACATTATCTCAGATAGTCTGCTCTTGATTCAAGAAACATGGATTAAACATTAAGAGGATGACCAACCATGCCTCAACTTCATCCTAGATATCAGAGACAAAGGAATTATACAATCACTGCAACACCTTACACACATTGTAGGTTGAAGTTTTTCTCCAACTTTCCATTTCACTTGGGTAGCACTGATGTGTGACTAGGCACCACTCTTTGCTTGTGATGTCATAAGCTATTTATGAACATTCATTACCAACCTGACATGGTACCTATAGGGTCACACACATAGGAACTCATCTAGAAGAGGAGTTTGATCTTGAACAACAATTCAATTGATTACTAAAGTGTTTAAGTATTCATTTCACGCAATTGATTGCTTGATTGGCTGACCATGTCTATCAAACGACCATCTCACTGGGTGAGATGGTAGTTTGGGTAGCCAAATGGGCATCTCAAGTAGTTGAGATGACCATTTGGGGGTTAGTTTGATCAAAGATCGATTTGGCTTAGTTATGCCCTTGAACCGACCGGCTCAAATCAACTCACCAGACGGCCATCTGGGTGAGTGAGACGGGCATCTCGCTTGGGTTAGATGGCCCAGTTGGGTCGAATGAAGGTTCGAGATGTTTCCCGAATAGTTTCAATTGTTCTTTACTTGAGAAATAAGGAAATTCATATGAGATATTAATTGAATTCAAAATAGCCAAATTTGTTTCATATTGGGAACTGCCAAGTGGCTATTTGGTAGTACGAGACGATCATCTCATGCACCGACGACCGTATGGGTGTGCAAAATGGTCGTTTCAGCTATTGTAGATTGTGAAAAATCAAGATCTTCTAGTTCTTTCCACTCTCATGCATTAATCTATATCGGATAGAAACTGGGAACCTTGACCCTGGCCTCTACTATAAATAGAGGGCACTGGGGGCTTCCCAAAGCACAACACAACACAGAACAACTGATAATTAATTTCTCTGACAACTATTGTCCACTCTGGTTGTGCTAACCAAGAGAGCATGGGCAAGTCCTATCTGAAAAGGAGGGATAGCCAATGGGAGAGAACAACTGAGAAGTTGTCATTGTGGGAGAGAAGGTTGGTGACTAGTACACCAACAAGAAGGACTACTCAATCCTGTCTGTTCTTGGTGAGCGACATGAGTTCTAGTTGGTCCGTGTAGACTAAACTAGAGGTATGAGTCCTTTGGCTACTGCTTGGAGAGCAAAGTCAACCTGCAGTCCATTGCGAGACCATAGGAGTCATTGTAGAGCTATGCAAGTGTTGTTCATGGTGAAGACCAGGAACTACACAACCACCATCCAAGAGAAACTTATCAGTAGTGTAAAGAAGTGAGTTTTTTCACTGGACTTGTTCTAGGATCAAGTATAACTTGCTAAAACCATCCTTCCTATTTCATAGTAGTTGATGTAATCTTATTGTATTGGAGAATATGGATATATGATTTTTTGTTTCCGTTGTTGTACTCTATGCTTGTATTTCCCTACAGTGGTATGAGAGCCAGCTCGATTTACTATGTTTTAGGATAATCGATATGATCAGATTTTTGGTTTTATTATTTATTTATTACATACGATGTGAATATTTAAACTTCTCTCATATGCATATTTGATCAAAAACCACATAATTCGAAACTAATATATATATATATATATATATATATATATATATATGTGTGTGTGTGTGTGTGTGTGTGTGTGTGTGTGTGTGTGTGTGTGTTTGTGTGTGTGTGTGTCTGTGTGTGTGCAATTTACACGCGTCACCCTAAAAGTGGTTTTGATGGTGGATGTGTAGTGTGGTTATGGCCAATACCCTTTATCTGAGTGTGGTTAGATGGTCTGGTTCCTATTTATATCAGTCTGCGTACCGAGGCTCTACCTCCTTCTTACCAATGTAAAGTTAATGCTTTCATACCCTTGATCCCCTCGAATGTAACTCGAGGTTTCTCTTATTTGATGTAATAAAGTAGAAATAGGATAGTTTCTTTTCATACAACAACATTGAAGATGTTCATCGCCGGTTGGGATGACTAGTTTGTGAGATGAGCCGGTGATTTGGGGGATCAAGGAGGAAGGAGTGATGGAACCAGACGACCGCCTAATGGATCCAACCGACCGTCTGGAAGGAGTCCAGACATCAATTGGATAGGAGGCCATATGACCGTCTTAGAAGGTCTGACCGACCATTTGGAAGGAGTCCAAACATCGGTTATATAGGTGGACCAACCGACCGGCCAAGAGGTGATACAATCAGTAAAAGGGTTGAACGAATCTACCCAGATTGACAAGCACAGGTCTACACCAATAGTAAGTTCATGCATGTGATGTGATGATTGACCTCGGTGGCAATAATTCCTTTTAGCTCCAAGGAATTATAAGTAGACATGGCCATAATCATTGCCTTTTATTTTATATTACATGTTTATGTTGTGGGATATATCATGTATATGATATATACTATATATGTGGTGATTGGATACAATATATGCATATATATAAGTTATATATAAAACCCCACAATCAAACATATTAAGTCTAAGATGCTTTCCAATAGCAATACATATGAAAAACTTATTCGACCAAGCATAGGTTCTGCTAAAGCATAGTGCACCGTCTACCTCATGGAAGTGTGATGGTAGTAATGCAGGTGTCGCTAAAGCGGGGTGCATTATTATTGTATTATCTATTGGGTCAGGCTTAACTGGTGATTCTCAGAGAGTCTGGACCTAGAAGAATACAAATTATTATGGCAAAGAGTTGTGCATGTCATCTATCCAAGAATTGCATATGAGCAATTGGCATGATTGCCTACCTTAATGATTGATTATGGATGGTGGTGTAGGTCGGGTAATAATTGAATCATTTTGGATCTTAGCTCGTTAGAAAAAAATTTGCTCTAATTTTTCAAATTGATACTTGAGGGTTGTAAGTTTGAAAAAAATAATGAGAATGATAATTAATTAAAGACCTAATTATTATCGCCTAAAATTTCAATCAAATCAAATCAAAAGGTTGAATTTTGACAAAATTGCAAAATATTTTATAGAACCAAATGGCAACGAACAACAATCACTTTTCTCTGTGATCGGTCCTAGACAAGGACAAACTTGTTGGGAACAACGTCCATGACTGGTTCAGGATGCTGAGAATTGTTTTCACGCAGGAGCACAAGCTCTATGTCCTGGAGATGCTAGAACTAGAGGAACCAACTCAAAATGCTCCAATGGCTGATAAGGATGCTTATAAGAAGCATATTGAGGATGATGTGGATGTCAAGTGTCTGATGCTAGGTTCTATGAGCCATGATTTGCAAAGGCAACATGAGAACATGGGGGTGATTGAGATGGTCACACATCTCAAGAACATGTAACAAGATCATGCAAGATAGGAGAGATATGATGTTTCCAAGGTGTTGTTGAAGTGCATCATGATTGAAGAAGATCCAGTAGGTCCTCATGTACTCAAGCTCATTGGGTATGTGGAGAACCTAGCTAGATTGGGATTCCCCTTGGGCCAAGAGTTGGCCACTGACATGATTTTGCAGTCCCTGTCAGAGTCATATAGTTAGTTTGTCATGAAGTACAACATGAACGATTTTGACAAGACATTGACAGAGTTGTTGGGCATGTTGAGGACAAATGAGATGCAAATGAAGAAAGACAAGCCCAAGTCTGTGATGATGATCAACAAGACAAAGGGGAATTCTAAAGGAAAAGGCAAATCTAAGAAGAGTTCTAAAAGCCAGAAGCCTAAGTCATCAGATCTCAAGGCAAAAGGTGGAGTAGAGAAACAAAGAGGTGATTCTCACCATTGTCATGAGCCTGGACATTAGAAGAGAAATTTCCCACTCTGGTTAGAGGAACTAAAGAAGAAGAAGGATGGCACTGAGGCCTCCACTCCAGGTATAAACAACATAAGATAAATTTGATTACTTCTCAAAATTTGGTATATGATACCAGATATAGATCTGGCATACTGATGTGCAAGATCTGACAAGAAGTAAAGGCCTTCATGGAAGGACAAGGATGGACAAGGTAGAGAAAGTGTTACAGAAGCCATAGTCTATGTTTAAATTTATCTTAGCCCAATGGGCATGTAATAGAGTTATTAGAACTGCTATTTCATTATGCCATTAGAATAGAAACATTTTCTTTATGCATCTTGTATGGACAAGGATGATTATCAACAAAGAATTATTAGTGCTTCTATTTCAAAGATATGATCGTGCATGGCATTGGCCCTAAAACATCTTGCAATACTTTTGCAAAATGAATGTTTATAATGTATATACCAAAGGATTATAATTTATAACTCAAGATTATGATTATCATTAGTCATCTTGTATGTACACATAAGAAATGCATACGTAGATTACATATTGATGTTTATCTAGATTCCCTTGGTTAGTGAACCCAAGGAAACATGCAAGTATTATTCACACACAATATGACATGACATCCTTCATTAAATGTAGTGGGAGGATAAAGCTTTCATTAGACCTTATGCATATGATGGATTAAGATATTATGAAATGAGCGCTATCGATAATTAACTAATACTTCATTTTCATTAACTGGTAATATGATGATATGTACCAAATGAAATGAAAGAATTGATATATTGAAAATGTTTAAGGAGATTATAAATAAAATGTGACATTAATGAAAGTATTAAGCTACTTTGATATGATCAAATATTGAAATATTTTTACATCAATATCTTGAGAGCCTTCTGGAAAAGACGGTGATAATATATCACAAGTCAAATCCAGCTGAGCATGATGATGTGTCAGAATGAAGGAATTATACCATGATGAGTCATGATATAATTGTCAATTAATATAATCTTCTTACACCCTCACAAATATATACCTATTACTAAATAATGTGCCACATAAATTATTTGTAAGACATCATATATGATATGATTTGGGAATGTCCCAACATGTCCAAGGGACTGAAACCTACATTGAGAAAGTTGTTTCTTGAATAAGGTTTATCCATAAACCATGATTGTTGAACATTACTATTAACCCCAATCCAATAACAAAATTGTTTTTTTGATAGGATAACTGAGTTCCTAAAGATTTCATGGGAGTAAAAGTAGAACTCAAAGTGTTTGAGGTCAACAACAAGGGTACAATGAGAACAATGAGAATCACAAGTGGTTGTGGAATCTCAGGTTCATCATGTAATATAGAACAAAATATTCTAGTAGAACACATCTGAGATTAGAGGATTGTGAATCCAACTATTCATATGGGTTGGTCATACAGGATGAGCCAACTAGTCAACTAGAAGCCTTTTTCTAAGCTATGTGGAATCCATGTAAGCTAACAAGGTAGGACCTTGATAGCATCACCTAAAGGGTACAATAGGGTATTATGATAAAGACCTACATGGATAACATAAAAGGACAAATTGGTTGAATAAATCAAGTTTGAAATGTTGAACATGATAGAAATTCATTTACTAATTCTCATGCTTGTTATTGTAGTTAGAATGTACTATGATATTTTGCATATGAAAAGAATGGAAACTGGATTCCTTAAGGGAATATATTAGAGGATGTGTACGTAACACAGCCTAAAAGGTTTTATAACTTTAAGAATGCAAATGAAGTCTATAAACAACATAGTTGAATCTAGCATTGAAACAAACAGCTCAGAGATGGGATCTCATGACTTGACAAGATAGTCAAAGAGTTTGACTTAAGTCAAGACAAAAGATGAAATTTGTGTTTGCAAAAGATTTAGTGGGAGCATATACAAATATTCCACATATGATGTGAAATGGAATATCAATATTGTGAATATTGAGAACTGGCATGAAAACTCCTTTAGTTATGAAGGATAAGGTGAAATTTCTTATCAGATAAGAATCAAGGCCTATAGAGATAGTTCTTGAATGTTTCACAATGGAAGTTTGAGCACATACAATAGCCATGTGTTGAAAGAGTTCAACATGGATGAATTCAATGAGAAGAAAATCTAGATTTTGTTGACTCAAGGTCAATTAGGTCAATGTTGACTCACGTCTAAATTGACTAAACCCTTGTTTTGATGATGACTAACCATTCCACATATTGGTGTCTAATGCTTCTACATTGAGTGATTTCAGATTAGGTTTAGACACACTCCAAATGCCCTAACTTGCACATATCAAATTGGAGAAAAGACAAGTCAAAATAGCTACAAGTGTGCAATTTGGGATCTCTATGTAAATGACCTTAGAATTGCTTTGTAATCACTTGTAATGATTGTATGACTTGTAATTAAGCTTAGAAAAATTATTGGGACACAAAAATCCATCATTTGTACAGTTTTACAAAAATTCCAAAATACCCATAACAGGGATTTTGTCGGCCGAATTACAAACTCGGCCGATCCAGTTATTCTGGAATTTTTGATGCAATCGGCCGAGTTTCCAACTCAGCCGATTCCTGTTCGGTCGAGTTTCTATGCTGGGAAACTCGGCCGATCCACTGATCGGTCCAAGATGAAAGTCGACCGATCGGCCGAGTTTCTCCAAGGGAACTCGGCCGACAGTCCAGCTTTCAGCCTTGTCTTTTAGTGGTTCGGCCGAATTGCCTTTATAGAAACTCGGCCGATCATACTGTACTGGAATGCAGAAAAAGCAAATCCAACCGTTGGAGACTTTGTTGGGACCCAAAATAGATCCGTTGCAACTTGTAAAACGGCTATTTTTCGTTCCTAAGTGTTCCCAAAGGCTAAGAGGCATCCCCAACTATAAATAGGACCCCTTGGGCTTCATTCCAAGGTTGAGCATTCATTGCAAACTCTTTGTGAGGTTCCTATTCTATAGTTGAGTGCTTCCTACAGCCTCCTCTCTCTCTCTAAGCTTAATCACTTGCTACATCCATTAGAGTGAGTAGGAAATCTGTAAGAGAGCTAGTCGTATTTGTATATCTTGTGAAGCTCTCACTTCCACCACCTCCCCATCTCTCTTTTCCAATCATGAAGATGAAGGTTCTCTCTCTTGTCCAAGAGAGGTGAAGAAGAACAAGGGAAGGAGTCCCTTGGTGAAGATCAAGGCTGAAGACTTGGAGCTAGAGTGGGTAAGTCCTTGGAGAAGGCAGAAGACTCCAGCTCAAGTGGGTAAGTCCTTGGTGGAAAAAGCTTCTCCGAGTGAAGGTGAAGTCAAAGGCGGAAGATCCAAGAAGAGTGGGTAATTCCTACAAGGCCGAAGACTTGTGCAAGATTGGGTAAGTCCTTGGAGAAGGCCAAAGAATCTTGCAAAGTGGGTAAGTCCTTGGTAAGGTTGAAGACTCTTTGTATTGGATAGGTAAGTCCTTTGTTGGGTCATGTATTGTAAGTCTTATGAATGAATATAAGAGTGCAATTGGTTGAAGTCCTAGAGGTTGACCTCTCTAGGCAAGTGGACTGACACACTTCTAGTTTGAAGTGTGGAACCACTCTAAATAGCTTGTCTATTGGTGTATGTTCAATCTCTCTTATCCTTGCTATGCATGATTTAGTTGCACTCAAATTACCTATTTAGCAACCTAATCTTGTCATATATTTTGAAGGTTTAATGAATTTTGTTTAAGTGCTTTCAGCTCTATTCACCCCCCCCCCTAGAGCATCTAAGTCACCCATCTAGGATCCAACAAGTGGTATCAGAGCGGGTCTTCTCCAAGCATACTTCAACAAGTAGGAGAAGATGGGTGACTACCTAGGAGGGAGACTCTCGACCAGCCTTCCAATCTTCAATGGGAGCAACTTCCTCTATTGGAGAAGAAGACTTCAATTCTTCATCCAAGGATCAAGTCTCGAGATGTGGCAAATGGTGAACAACCCATACATTCTACCAAAGACAAACATTGAAGAATGGGATGAAGCCACCTTGATGAAAGCAACCTTGAATGCTAGAGCCGTGCACATCCTATATGCCTCCATGACCCCCACCGAGTTCAACCGGATTTCCTCTTGTGAGACGGCCTATGAGGTATGGAGAAAGCTTTGCATCACTTATGAAGGGACAGATCAAGTGAAGGAAAGTAAAGTCTACATGCTCAAAGGGTTGCTTGAGAACTTCAAGATGGGAAAGGAAGAGAGCATAGCCAACATGTACTCAAGGCTCAACACCATCTTGAATGGTCTTGCTGTTCTAGGACATCCTATGTCTAGTGGAGAGATCAACTCAAAGATCCTTAGAACTCTCCCCAAGAGATGGGAATCCAAGGTGACTTCCATTGAAGAAGCAAGGTCTCTTAGGGATATTCCTATTGAAGATCTCATTGGAAATCTACAAGCACATGAAGCTACACTTGACAAGAGGGAGGAAGTAGAAAGACAAGAGAAGAAAGAGCTTAAGAGAATGAAGAAGGCTGAAATAAAGGCTCAAATTGAAGCTATCATGGAAAAAGTCTCTCCATCCTCTCAAGCTAAAGAAGATGCCATGTACTCCAAAGGTAGACTCTACAAAGGCAAGTCCTCCTCCATCCGGTGCTTCACATGTGGAAAGAAGGGTCACTACAAGGAAGATTGCCCACAAGGCAAAACGACCCATCTTCACAAGAAGGAGAAATGGCACTCAAGCTCAAGCGGCTCCTCCAACTCAAGCTCAAGTGAAGAATCAAGTGAAGAGTCAAGTGGCAGCTCAAGCTCTATTGATAAAGGAGAATGCCATTATGCTCTTATAGCTACTACAAGTGAAGACTCAAGTGAGGTAAATCTAGACTCTTTAGATAAAGAATCTTTAATTGCTATTATTCATGATATTTGTGCCTCTTATAAGTCTTCTAAAAAGAAAAAGAAAAAGCTTGCTAAAATTATTGATAATTTGCATATAGAACTAGATGATCTTCAATATGCAAATTCTTGCTTGCTTATTGATAAAAATGATTGTCTTATCCAAGTAGACTCTCTTAAACTTGAAAATGCTAGTTTACTTGATAAGATTAAATTTCTAGAAGCTCAACCTCTCATGCCTAATTCTAATGAAGAACATACTTTAATTGTTGATTCTCTCATGCATGACATTGATGTTCTTAAATCTGAAAACAAAAACAAAGATTTTGTTTTGCATGAATTAGAACTAGAAAATGCCTCCTTGCTTGCTAAAATCAATGGGCATGAATCTTGTTCTAGTTCTACTAATAGAGAGAATGATGTTGCTGCTCTTCATATTGATAGAGATTCTTATTTAACTAAAGCTCTTTGCTTAGAAAATGATCTTTTGCATGCTAGAGATAATATCAATAATTTGTCTTCTACTATTGCCTCTCTTATGCATGATAATGATAGTTTGAGATCATCTTTGCAAAGATTCTTAGTTGGTAAGAAGAGTCTTAATGACATCCTACTCAATTCTACTAAACAAATTGGTAGACATGGTTTAGGATATGATAGTAGTCAAGGGAACAACAAAGATAAAGGACCTCCAATATTCCATGGAGAATCCTCTAGTTCCAAGACTATGGGCACATGCAACTATTGCAATGAATTTGGTCATTATGCTACTTGTTGTCCTTTTAGGAAAGCACCCAAGAGCAATAGGACTTGGGTTGCTAAACTAACCCCTCCGGACCCAAAAATATGATTGGGGACCATTTCATCTTTCTTCTTGTAGGTACTTGCAAATGGATTGACATGAGCCATTGAATTGCAAATTGACTTATCAATCCACATGAAAGAAGAAAGGTGAGATGTGCAGAGGGTGACAACAAGTGGAAAAGAAATGGTAAGCATGAAGGTAATGTTTTTATTGCTTATAACCATTTCTAACTTGTTTTTGTCAAGTTAGTGTGCACTATACATATGGTTTTTGAGTCAAAAGTGACATTTTGTGATTCTCTTCACACTCTTGCTCAAAAACTATTTCTAATGCTTCTATAGTGCATTACTAACTTGCTTAGACATGTTTGGATATGGTTTGTACTTTTTAGCATGCCTCTAGATATGTTTTATGAAAAATATGTGTTTTTTTTCTACAGTAGTTTTGTCGGCCGAGTTTTGTCCTGTCTAAAACTCGACCGATAGGCACCAATGGGTGTTGCCAACAGCTGCGATCGGCCGAGTTGCCAATACACAGAACTCGACCGATTACACTGTGCACAGAATATACATTTGGCTTATTGAGTGAGAATTTCCCTCTCAACTAGATTTTCTCAACCAATAGCCTTATTCTTTGGCACTCTCATTTGGTACCTTTATATATGCATATTGCCATGTTCTAATTGCCTATCTTGCTTACAACTCTATCTCTCTAATTGCTCTAAATTGGTATATCTATATCGTGCAATTACTTGCTTTGAGTTGTTTTGTAGGTTTTGATGATGAACTCTTTGGATCTCTTGGTTGTGTCTTAAATTGCTTCCGTTGTGCTCTAACTTGCTACATCTATATAGGTGTATATCTTGTGTTGATACAACCTTGAGGTTCTTAGGGGTAATCATCTTATGGTAAGGATGCATATCTAGTGAGTTATATCCTTTCATGCGTCTAAAATTGCATATCTCTTGGTTTGGATATATCTCTATATCTACTCATAGCTTTCTTTATATTGTGGTATCTCTTGCTATGATCTAGATCCTACTAGTAGTCCTAACTTGTGATATCATCTACTAGTAGTTCATATACATGTAGTTCTAACCCTGTCAATAATTGCCATCTTTGATCATCTATACGTTATGCTTGTATCTTATCTCATACATGCTCAAGATTGTTCGCATATCTACTATCTTGAGTTGCTTGCATAACATTGTGATGCAGGGCACATAGAGCTACATTATATGTAGAAATTGGAGTATTTTTGGATATTATGCAGGTTTTGCTCCAATTTCAGTTTTTGCTGCAAGTATAGTGCTTTTTATGCAGAAACGACCTTCTGAGCAAGACTCATTGCTTTGCCATAAGCTCCGATGGTTTTTGGTCAAATTCCATCATCTTGAGGGTCAAAATTGCAATTTATTGTTTTTCTACAGCACTTCATCTTGCATTTTGGGCTGTTCAAGTATATGCTTTAACTTGCTTTTCTTTCTATGCTTGGACAAGCCCCTATCTGCGCTCTTCTACTCTCCTTATATATTTGTGTTATCTCCTTTCTCTTTAACAAGTGATGTTTCTTTTTTTCATAACCCCCACCTTTTTGAAATGACAAAGGGGGAGAAAGGTAATGTCTTCTTTTAAAAAGAGGAAGAAGGCATGTCTTACATGAAGAGGAGAAGAATGTCCATGTAAAGGGGAGAAGGTAAAGGGGAGGAGACATATGTGTGTAAACATATATGAGTAGAAGACATAGTATTCAATAAATGTTATGAAAGCTAACCATGCAGGAGAAATAGCATCAATTGAGGGGGAGTATGAGAACTCCATGCGCATCAATTGAGGGGGAGCATATGAGCTCAATCCTATTGAAACCCCTAGGTTTCTCCGAAGGTATGATTTTACGTACAAGCTTTCAATACATTTATGGAATGGTTTGTCATCTTCAAAAAGGGGGAGAATGTTGACTCAAGGTCAATTAGGTCAACGTTGACTCGCGTCTAAATTGACTAAACCCTTGTTTTGATGATGACTAACCATTCCACATATTGGTGTCTAATGCTTCTACATTGAGTGATTTCAGATTAGGTTTAGACACACTCCAAATGCCCTAACTTGCACATATCAAATTGGAGAAAAGACAAGTCAAAATAGCTACAAGTGTGCAATTTGGGATCTCTATGTAAATGACCTTAGAATTGCTTTGTAATCACTTGTAATGATTGTATGACTTGTAATTAAGCTTAGAAAAATTATTGGGACACAAAAATCCATCATTTGTACAGTTTTACAAAAATTCCAAAATACCCATAACAGGGATTTTGTCGGCCGAATTACAAACTCGGCCGATCCAGTTATTCTGGAATTTTTTATGCAATCGGCCGAGTTTCCAACTCAGCCGATTCCTGTTCGGTCGAGTTTCTATGCTGGGAAACTCGGCCGATCCACTGATCGGTCCAAGATGAAAGTCGACCGATCGGCCGAGTTTCTCCAAGGGAACTCGGCCGACAGTCCAGCTTTCAGCCTTGTCTTTTAGTGGTTCGGCCGAATTGCCTTTATAGAAACTCGGCCGATCAGACTGTACTGGAATGCAGAAAAAGCAAATCCAACCGTTGGAGACTTTGTTGGGACCCAAAATAGATCCGTTGCAACTTGTAAAACGGCTATTTTTCGTTCCTAAGTGTTCCCAAAGGCTAAGAGGCATCCCCAACTATAAATAGGACCCCTTGGGCTTCATTCCAAGGTTGAGCATTCATTGCAAACTCTTTGTGAGGTTCCTATTCTATAGTTGAGTGCTTCCTACAGCCTCCTCTCTCTCTCTAAGCTTAATCACTTGCTACATCCATTAGAGTGAGTAGGAAATCTGTAAGAGAGCTAGTCATATTTGTATATCTTGTGAAGCTCTCACTTCCACCACCTCCCCATCTCTCTTTTCCAATCATGAAGATGAAGGTTCTCTCTCTTGTCCAAGAGAGGTGAAGAAGAACAAGGGAAGGAGTCCCTTGGTGAAGATCAAGGCTGAAGACTTGGAGCTAGAGTGGGTAAGTCCTTGGAGAAGGCAGAAGACTCCAGCTCAAGTGGGTAAGTCCTTGGTGGAAAAAGCTTCTCCGAGTGAAGGTGAAGTCAAAGGCGGAAGATCCAAGAAGAGTGGGTAATTCCTACAAGGCCGAAGACTTGTGCAAGATTGGGTAAGTCCTTGGAGAAGGCCGAAGAATCTTGCAAAGTGGGTAAGTCCTTGGTAAGGTTGAAGACTCTTTGTATTGGATAGGTAAGTCCTTTGTTGGGTCATGTATTGTAAGTCTTATGAATGAATATAAGAGTGCAATTGGTTGAAGTCCTAGAGGTTGACCTCTCTAGGCAAGTGGACTGACACACTTCTAGTTTGAAGTGTGGAACCACTCTAAATAGCTTGTCTATTGGTGTATGTTCAATCTCTCTTATCCTTGCTATGCATGATTTAGTTGCACTCAAATTACCTATTTAGCAACCTAATCTTGTCATATATTTTGAAGGTTTAATGAATTTTGTTTAAGTGCTTTCAGCTCTATTCACCCCCCCCCTCTAGAGCATCTAAGTCACCCATCTAGGATCCAACAGATTTGTCTCTCATGAACCCTACATTCCTATTCTTGTGTTGAAAGAGTTCAACATGGATGGATTCAATGAGAAGAGAATCTAGATTTGTCTCTCATGAACCCTGCATTCCTATTCTTGTGAAGAATGGAAATATCATGAATTAGATTTCATGGGCCAGCCCAATAGTAGATATATGATGTAAGCTATTAACAGGCTTATCCCATATAATCTTGTGTGTATTCGACATGACAAGATGATATAAATTCCAATAAGGGTTATTGGAATGTCATAAAAGATATCCTTTAGTACTTGAGAAGTGACTAAGGATAAATTTCTAGCCAATGATGATAGCAATAACATGAAGAGTTGGATGTAAAGAGTTACATCGATGCAAGATTCTATAAATGACAAAAGTTATCAGAAATTAAATTATGTTTAAAAGAGAAAGTGCTGAATAGTTGGAAGGGTTCTGAACTAATAGCCATTAATCCTACTCTTCAATAGAGGCTAGTATACTTGTGTTATGAACATAGAATAATACTAAATGGATCTAAAAGTTCATATGATGAACTTGTAGATGTTCCAACCTTTGATGACACACTAGTGATATTGTGATGACATTTGAGCTAATTGTTAGGCAAGGAATATCAGATGCCATATTATAGTGGTTTCATCTCAGAGCGAAGAGATAAGAAACATGTAATATACCAAATATAAGCAAAGTGTTTCTAACCCTCTAAATCAGTACTGGCACACAAAAGCATGTTGGACATGTTTACATCACTATGGATGAGATTCGTTGGTAATTGGCTCTAAGTGCAAGTGGGAGTCCGTTGGTAAGGTATGCCTGTAGAGCCAATCATATGATGATTTACATGGCATAATTACCTAAAAGGATTTGATTAATAATAACATATATAAAGGCAAGTGTAAGGAGTGGGATCCCATAGGGATCCACTCCCTACTATAAATAAAAAGGCAACATCCCTCACAAACCAAAACCATCATAAATTTTTCACAAAGGGATGATAAACAATTCATTCACATGTATGTATCATAAAACCAATAATGTAGCAGTGGAAGAGAAATAAATCTAACTATTACAATTGAGTATCTATGAAACTGTAACATCCCAAGATTTGAGGCCTCAGATAACATGATCTTTAAAGGAATGATTGGACAACCCATATCATCAAGGTGCACCTCCTTTTTCAGGAGCCCATCACTAAAGAACTCCATAGTTAAGCGTGCTCAGCTTGGAGTAGTACTAGGATGGGTGACCAGTCGGGAAGTTGATCCTGGCTTGCACGTGAGTGAGGATAAAGCACGCAGTTAAGGCTAGTTGTAGTCTGTGGGGCCAGTCGTCATTCCTGAAACTCTACTAGAGCCTTGGACAGTGAGCTCGGGCGTTGCAAATGGTATCAGAGCCATAACCCCTCCAGTAGGTGGGGCCCACATGGGAATGTGGCATGCCAGTCTTAGAGCTGTGCGGTCCAGGCATGTAGGAAATAATTGTCCATGGTTGACGTAGCCACTCTTGCGCTGGTATTTCGTGATCGGGAGTTGGGTGTCCATGGGCCATTGTGGGTCTGCATTGAAATGGGGTCAGATTATGAGGCCATATCGTTGAACCTTGACGAGGACGTCAAGAGTCTAAGTGGAGGAGATTGTAACATCCCAAGATTTGAGGCCTCAATTACATGATCTTAAAAGGAATGATTAGACTACCCATATCACCAAGGTGCACCTCCTTTTTCAGGAGCCCATCACTAAAGAACTCCATAGTTAAGCGTGCTCAACTTGGAGTAGTACTAGGATGGGTGACCAGTAGGAAAGTTGATCCTGGATTGCGCATGATTGAGGACAAAATGCGCAGTTAAGGCTAGTGGTGGTCTATGGGGCCAGTCATCATTCCTGAAACTCTACTAGAGCCTTGGGCAATGGGCTCGGGCGTTACAATAACTTCTTCACCACACAGGGTGTACATAGAAGGAAACAAAAGGAACTATTAAGCAGAGGGTCATCCCACTATCTCAATATACCTTCAAAAGCTAGATAAGGTAACTCATGAATAGTCTTTGTCAACTTTAGGTAGATTCTCCTTTCTCACTACCTAGGGGTTGGAAGCATACCCCGAAAAGAAGAAAAAGATAGAAATTGTCAGCTATCAAAGCCGGTACGTGCATATAATAGGAATTGAACAATATAAAGGAAATAAGGATAACAAATCTCAAGGCTTTCCATAGAATAAAGATGAAGCATCCAATTGTATATCAAAAGAAATTCTTCATATAATAAGATAAAAGAGAATATATGAAGAAAGCAATAGAGCTCATATTCAACAAATATTGCCTTTAAAATCACAAGAAGAGAACAATAATTAATAATAAGAATTATGCATGTGGGTAAACTAAACAATAATCCACGTAATAACATTTTGGGGTATATGGCATCACCACCATAATCTTTGGGGGAGTAATGGCATCACAACACAATTACCCAGGGACAAGAATCACCATTTGCACCCTCTGTTGGTATTACACACAATCAGGATATATCATCTAATGTGTAAATAAACAAATTACCCAAACCAAACATGCATTATAAATAGAGAGGCAAGCAGAGATATAGTCACATCACCATAAAGGTGTCCAAATTCCCAATTCATCAAAGAGAAGTATATGCATAGCCAAATTAGGGTTTCCATTAATTATAGATTATCAACACCAACAAGATACGAACTATATGACATATCCACAAGATACAAGGATAGGATCCAAGTAATAATTATCATAATGCCCAAGTCCAATTTCAAGATTAGGAAACTATTGGTATATCTACAAGCAAATAGGTGACATATAAATACTATGTCACCATCAAGTCCAAGAGAGAGAGAGAAATAACTAATTGTCCAATATGACTCACAAGTGGATGCTACATACCTCACTGAGTTGTATATCAAGTTAGGATCCACACTCTAGATCCAATCAGAGTTTATCTTCACCTAATATTGTATTAGATGTAAACCATTACTTAATGAGTATATTAAAACCCTAAAAATATCACATTTTTATTAAATTGGAATTGAACTCTAAAAACTTCACCAATTGATTATTTAGATTCTCCTGATTAAGAAAACATATAATATTGTATATTTTGGAGTTATAAATATTTAGGTGTATTTTGATGATTTTCAATTAATGAATTCATTTCCTAATAATCCTTTTTGATAAAACTTAAAATTAGTCTTTGAAATTAGTTTTATTAGAAATATGAGATTTTTTTGAGTTCACAACATATTTTATTTTAATTTTGGACATAGGAATGAGAAGATATGATTTAATTAAAATCAACCAATAGGAAATTGCCACGTAAGCAAATAGATTCAAAAAATAAAGAGAGAGCGAGAGAGCAGCCCAGCCTGTGACTTGGCCCAATGAGAGGTGGCCAAGTCACTAGTCTATGCATAGTCAGCGTCCGGGTGGCACGGTCAAAGCCGCCGAAAAACAAAACCGAATGACCAAATTACCCCTGCGCGCGGGCAGAGAAGGAAAAAGGCAAACACGAGGGGTATAATCATAAAATCACCATGGGGATTCATACCCAGTTGCTCGTGCCATGGCCGACAAAGAGAAAGCTTGGATTTTGGGTGTTTTTGCATTTCTTGACCAAATTCAAAAGCGAGCATACCGAAAGAAAGCTTGAGAGGAGACAAACTCACACATACCTTCAATTTATACAAAGGTGGTGTGTAGAGAGAGAGGTGAGTGCCACAAGTCTTGTAGAAAAAGTTGATCTTCGGCAATGCACAAACAAGAAGAGATGCAATTGGGTGAAGAGGGGAGTCACAAAGGGTCTAGGGAAGCTTGGAGTTTGGGTTTTTATAGATGGGGGTACGGTTCTTAGGGTTGTCGAAGATGGGGTGAGAGAGGGAACCGCAGTGAGATTGGGGCTTTCTTGATTCTTCAATAAAACAACAAAACTTTGGGATAGACATGTGTGGAATCGAATAAGGAAAGCATAGGAGCAAAAATCTCGAGAAAAGATGGAGTAGAGAAAGAGAAAATCAACTTTGAAATCTCACACAACAAAGGGGTCTGTTTACCTATTGGGCTTGAGCTAGGAGATGACACTCGGCCGTCTGATTTATGGATGTGGGTCCACTAATCACTCCTGACCGTCCGATCATGCAGAAGAGAAAGAAGAGGCACATGACATTTATTTCAATTCCGATTAATATTCAACTAAAGTGAAAATTGCATTATTTAATGGATTTCTCTCTCTTTGATTGAGGGTGCAAACGATCCCCAAATTAAATAAAAATTGACACCTAGCCTATTTTTTATATGAGGAATATGAATATGTAAGTAGATTTGTCTTTTGAGAACATTTAATGTGTTAAATAAATCAAAACTTATTTTCTCTTTCCTACTACATTAGTGGTTACGAGATTCTCCAAATTTGATGAAACTTCCCCCACAAGTCACATTAAGTGACTTAAATACAAATTTTCCATCAATTTTACATGTTGAGATTATTTGTTCATTTATTTAATATGTTGAAGGTTATACACACTTTCTTTCTCCTAATTTCACCCTTTAATCAAATATTCTCTAAATTGAGTGAAAACTCACCCAAAGGCATATTTTAATGTATATAACATGAATTTGGCATCCATTATTACTTTTGGAGTCACTAAAGATTTTATTTTGTATTTTTAAGTTATCTCCTATTTTCCCTTTCAATTAATACAATTATAATTACCAGTTTTCCAAAAGTTGTGAAACTTATCACCCAAGCAAACATGTATTCAAAGGCAATGAATTTGGGTTTAGAAATATATTTTAAGTTTCCTTTTATGATTTGTAGGCAATTTACTCATATTTCCACTATTTATCACATTAGAGCATTTAATGCATTATTTTCTTGACTTTATCCTTTTCCATTTTATTTCTTTTTCTCTTTCTTATTCCAAAAGGCCTTAGAAGGTTCTAGTATGAAATATTTACTATTATCCCTCTTAAGTAGTTAAATTGCATTTTAGTCCATCATTGAAACATCCATTAAGATATTTATGCATATGACCTTACATTGACTAATTAGTGTTAAATTTCATTCCAAACCATTATTATTCCACAAATTAAACATCAAGGCATAGAAAGGATAGAGTATATGAAGAACTTAGATTAAGGGTTAAACTAGAAATTTACCCAAGATTCGGTATGTTACAACACCCCACCCCTTAAAGAGGATTTCATCCTCGAAATCTAATCATCCATGATCTATCAAGGCATTACTACTATCCCTCCACCCCTTAAAGGGTTTGACCTACCAAGTCAAACTAATTAGAGATCCCAATATAAACCTAGAGCACACACAAAAGTTACATTTAACAACACTTACACTTTAACAAGAACCAGGTGAAAAGGAAAGCATGATTATGTTAATGTAAGCTTAAAAGTTACCTTTATCATTAGATCCTTCTCCATTGTGCTTGTTACCATTACCCCTACGTTGGACTGGTACCTGGCCTCCATGAAGTTGAGGGCAATGAGGTTCGATATGACCATGTTCTCCATAATGATGACATATGATAGGACCTTCAGGTTTAGGAGGACAACTTCCAAATGAATGCTTCTCATGGCACTTGGAACATCTATCACTCTTTGAATCTTCACTAGGTATCTTCCTCTTACGATTTATCTTTGCTTGATAACCAGGGTAAGCTTCTATAGAGAGGGCCTTATCCACCAGTGGGGAAAGGTCAAGGGTAGATGAGGAATCAACATACGTCCAATGCTAAAACATAGCTCGTCCATGAAGAGACTAGGACGTCGCTCGTCAGTCAGACCTATGGCATAACGCTCCAAACGTATAAACTTCTGTATATATTCTACTACAGTCATGGAATTCTGAAGTAAACTATAGAACTCAGACTCCTTCTTTCTTAGGGATACAGAGGATATATACTTCTCTCTAAACAAGGCTAGAAACTGACTCCAAGTCATAGAAGTGGCATCACAAGTCTTAGCCAAACTATTCCACCAATATTGAGATGGCCTATTGAATACATAAGTAGCAAAGTGAACCTTTTGGTACTCAGGACAATCCATGCCATCAAAAGTCCTTTCAGAAGCAAGAATCCAATCATCTGCCTTATCCACCATGTTGACTTAATTCTCACCATTAATGTATGTGGGGCGCATTTTTAGGAATTCTATGAAATTGTACTCCTTGGGCTTCTCAAGAGTAGGAACAAGGTTAGATTTTTCTGCTAGGGTTGAGGAAAGTATTTTTTAAAGGAGAATCAACTCTTGCTCAAGGGAGAGCCCCAAACTTGAAGATTATGGGATGTGTTGGTTCACTACATGTTGACCATCAAATGTCACTGGATTTTCAAATGTTGATGGAGTGAAAGGAGGATCCATCTTGGGCATCCCAAACTTAGGGTTCTGGGGTGTCACAAAAGCTTCTAGGTTGTCAACAGATGTCTTTTCACCAGCCATATGTATGTGCCTACACAAGGCAAGGGGTAGGGTATAAGCAACCTATGTAAAAAGGAGTGGGATCCCATAGGGATCCACTCCCTACTTTAAATAAAAAGAAAACATCCCTCACAAACCAAAAGCATCATGAATTTTTCACAAAGGGATGATAACCAATTCATTCACATGTATGTGTCATAAAACCAATAATGTAGCAGCGGAAGAGAAATATATCTAACTATTACAATTGAGTGTCTATGAAACTTCTTTACCACACAGGGTGTACATAGAAGGAAACAAAAGGAACTATTAAGCATAGGGTCATCCCACTATCTCAATCTATATCCAAAAGCTACATAAGGTAACTCCTAGATAGCCTTGGTCAACATTAGGTAGCTTCTCCTTTCTCACTACCTAGGGATTGAAAGCATACCCCCAAAAGAAGAAAAAGATGGAAATTGTCAGCTATTAAAGTCGGTATGTGCATATAATAGAGATAGGACAATATAAAGGAAATAAGGACAACAAATCTCAAGGCTTCCCATAGAATAAAGATGAAGCATCCAATTGATATCAAAAGGAATTCTTCATATAATAAGATAAAAGATAATATACGAAGAAAATAATAGAGCTCGTGTTAAACAAATCTTGCCTTTAAAATCACAAGAAGAGAACAATAATAAATAATAAGAATTTGCATGTGGGAAAACTAAACAATAATCCACGTAATAACATTTTGGGGTATATGGCATCACCACCATAACCATATATTATGGCATTACCACCATAATCTTGGGGGTGGGGGGTAATGGCATCACAACACAATTACCCAGGGACAAGAATCCCCATATGCACCCTCTGTTTATATTACACACAATTGGGATACATCACCTAATGTGCAAATAAAAAAAATACCCAAACCAAATGTGCATTATAAATAGAGAGGCAAGCAGAGATATAGTTACATCACCATAAAGGTGTCTAAATTCCAAAGTCATCAACGAGAAGTATATGCATAACCAAATTAGGGTTTCCATAAATTATAGATTATCAACGTCAACAAGATACGAACTGTATGACATAGCCACAAGATACAAGGATAGGATCCAAGTAATAATTACAATAGTACACAAGTCCAATTTCAAGATTAGGAAACTATTGGTACATCTACAAGCAAATAGGTGACATCTAAATATTATGTCACCATCAAGTCCAAGAGAGAGAGAAATAACTAATTGTCCAATATAATTCATAAGAGGATGCCACATACCTCACTGAGTTGTATATCGAGTTAGGATCCACACCCTAGATCCAATCAGAGTTTATCTTCACCTAACATCATATTAGATGTAAACCATTAATTAATGAGTATATTAAAACCCTAAAAATATCACCTTTTTATTAAATTGGAATTAGACTCTAAAAACTTCACCAATCGATTAGTTAGATTCTCTTGATTAAGAAAACATATAATATTGTATATTTTAGAGTTATGAATATTTAGATGTATTTTTTATTTTTATTTTTATTTATGATTTTTTTTATTTTTTTAATTAATGAATTCATTTCCTAAAAATCTTTTTCAACAAAACTCAAAATCAACATTTGAAATTATTTTTATTAGAAAGATGAGATGTTTTTCTGAGTTTAGAATATATTTTATTTTTAATTTTGGACATAGGAATTAGAAGATATGATTTATTTTAAATCAACCAATAGGAAATTGTCACGTAAGCAAATAGATTCTAAAAACAAAGAGAGAGAGAGCAAGAGAGAATCCCATCCCGTGACTTGGCCCAATGAGAGGCGGCCAAGTCACCGGTCTGCACACGGTCAGCATCCGGGTGGCGCGGTCATAGCCGCGGTAAAACAAAATCGAATGACCAAATTACCACTCGAGGGGACTGGCGTTTGAATCCCAATTTCCGCCCTGATTTACCACCCTCCCAGGAATTCATCCTCCGCTACGGGCGTGGGAGAGGGGGAGAGAATGCTTCTTTTAATCCCAAATTACCCCTACATGTGGACGGAGATGGAAGAAGGCAAAGGCGGGGGGTATAATCATAAAATCACCACTGTGATTCTTCCCCAGCTGCTCGTGCCATGGTTGTCGAAGAGTAAACTTGGCTTTTGGGAATTTTCACATTTCTTGACCAAATTCAAAAGTGAGCATACCGAAAGAAAGCTTGAGAGGAGACGAACTCACACATACCTTCGCTTTGTATGGAGGTAGTGTCTAGAGAGAGAGGTGAGCGCCGTAAGCGTTGGAGTAAAACTTGATCTTCGGTGATGCACGAATAAGAAGAGATGCAATTGGGTGAAGAGGGGAGTCACAAAGGGTCTAGGTAAGCTCAGAGTTTGGGTTTTTATAGATAGGGGTAGGGTTCTTAGGGTTGTCAAAGATGGGGTGAGAGAGGGCGCCGCGGTGAGATTGGGGCTTTCTCAATTCTTTGCCAAAACAACAAAACTTTAGGATAGTCCTATGCAAAATCAAAAAAGGAAAGCATAGGAGCAAAAATCTTAAGAAAAGATGAAGTAGAGAAAGAGAAAATCAACTTTGAAATCTCGTACAACAAAGGGGTATGTTTCTCAATCGGGCTTGAGCTAAGAGATGACACTCGGTCGTCTGATCTGTGGACGCGAGTCAACTAATCACTCCTGACCGTCTAATCATGTGAAAGAGAAAGGAGAGGCACATGACATTTATTTCAATTCAGAGTAATATTCGACTAAAGTGAAAATTGCATTATTTAATGGATTTCTCTCTCTTTGATTGAGGGTGCAAATAATCCCCAAATTAAATGAAAATTGACACCTAGCCTATTTTTATATAAAGAATCTGAATATGTAAGTAGATTTACCTTTGAGAACATTTAATGTGTTAAATAAATCAAAACTTATTTTCTCTTTCCTACTACTTTAATGGTTACAAGATTCTCCAAATTTGATTAATCTTCCCCTACAAGTCATATTAAGTGCCTTGGATATGAATTTGCCATCAACTTTACATGTTGGGATTGTTTGTTCATTTATCTAATATGTTGAAGGTTCTACACACTTTCTCTCTCCTGATTTCACCCTTTAATAAAATATTCTCCGAATTGAGTGAAAACAAAGGCATGTTTTAATGTGTAGAACACAAATTTGGCATCCATTGTTACTTTTAGAGTTATTAAGATTTTATTTTTTTTATTTTTAAGTTATCTCCTATTTTCCCTTTCAATTATTACAATTATAATTACCAATTTTCCAAAAGTTGTGAAACTTATCACCCAAGCAAACTTGTACTCAAAGGGATCGAATTTAGGTTTAGAATTATCTTTTTAAGATTCCCTTTTGTGATTTGTAGGCAGTTTACTCATATTTCCACTATTTATCACATTAGAGCATTTAATGCATTATTTTCTTGACTTTAACCTTTTCCATTTTATTTCTTTTTCTCTTTCTTATTCCAAAAGGCCTTAGAAGGTTCTAGTATGAAATATTTAATATTATCCCTCTTAAGTGGTTAAATTGCATTTTAGTCCATCATTGAAACATCCATTCAGATATTTATGCATATGACCTTACATTGACATAATTAGTGTTAATTTTCATTCCAAACCATTATTATTTCTACAAATTAAACATCAAGGCACAGAAAGGATATATAGGATATGAAGAACTTAGATTAAGGGCTAAACTAGCAATCTAGCCAAGATTCAGTATGTTACAACATGCTTCCAATTCATTTGTTTCACTCAGTTATGAGATACCGAGGATACATGGTGAATGTCTACAGAATTATATTACTTAATGACGTATGTTTTCAAGTTTCTATCCTTGTGACGAGATCATACAAATGTTAAGAGTACACACACATATTCTTATTATGTCCATGGTCAGTTGTTATTGTGGAAGGTTGATAGACAACAATAACACACAAGATCAGAGTGTGAGTTGGTTGATGACTAAATCTTAGTAGTCATGATATGGAAATATCAAACCAAGCACACAAATACATGTTAGAGAATAGTGTATCGGACAGACCCACCTTGAGAGTGACACAAGGTTTTATGGTAACATTCATCTCTCATATTGAAGGTGGTGATTGTGATTCTTAGACCTAAAATCACTGCATTCATCACATGTCATTGGGTACGCTTTGAAATCATCAAACACGGTCCTGAAATATGGGTTGTTATAATAGTGATGATTGGGTGACTTTGAAACATGGGGATATAATGTGAGTGATAGATATGGGATTTTTCCCTCCTACTGGAGTATGATATCTTGGCCACTTGATAAGCGAGACTGAGAAATGTATGCACATGCACATGTGAATCAATATATGATATTGATGTCACATTATATCAGAGAGACTGCTCTTGGTTCAAGAATCATGGATTGAACATTGAGAGGATGACCAACCATGCCTCGAGTTCATCCTGGATATCAGAGACAAAGGAATTATACAATCACTACAACACCTTACACACATTGTAGGTTGAAGTTGTTCTCTAACTTTTCATTTCACTTAGGTAGCACTGATGTGCAACTAGACACCACTCTTTACTTGTGATGTCATAAGCTAGTTATGGACATTCACTATCAACGTGACATGGGACTTATAGGGTCACACACATAGGAACTCATCTAGAAGAGGAGTTTGATCTTGAATGACAGTTGGATTAATTGCTAAAGTGTTTAGGTATTCAATTCACACAACCGATTGCTTGATTGGCTAACCAGGTCTATCAAACGACCATATCACTGGGTGAGACGCCCGTTTGGGTATCCAAATAGGTGTCTCAAGTAGTTGAGACTACCGTTTGGGGGTAAGGTTGATCAAAGATCGATTTGGCTTATTTCTGCCCTTGAACTGACCAATTCAATATAATTGAACTGGCCGACTCAACTCAACTCACCAGATGGCCGTCTGGGTGAGTGAGACGGGCGTCTCTCTTGGGTGAGATGGCCCAGTTGGGTCGAATGAAAGTTTTGGATGTTTCCTAAATAGTTTTGATTATTCTTTTCTTGAGGAATAAGAAAATTAGTATGGGATATTAATTGAATTTGAAATAGCCAAATTCGTTTTAGATTGGAAACTGCTAAACGGCCATTTGGCAGTGCGAGATGACCACCTCATGAATCAGACGGCCATTTGGGTGTGTGAAACAACCATTTTGACTATTCTAGGTTGTGAAAATTCAAGATCTTCAAGTTATTTTCACTCCCGCACAATAATCACGTATCAGATAGAAACTGGAAACCTTGACCCTAGCCTCTACTATAAATAGAGGAGTACTGGGGGCTTCCCAGAGCACAACACAACATAGAACAACTGAGAATCAGTTCCTTTGACAATTGTTGTCCTCTCTAGTTGTGATAACTAAGAGATCCCGGGAAAGTCATACCTGAAAATGAGGGATAGCCAACGCGAGAGAACAACTGAGAAGTTGTCGTTGTGGGAGAGTAGGTTGGTGATTAGTATACCAACGGGAAGGACAACTCTTTCATGTCCATTCTTGGTGAATGATAGGAGTTCTAGTTGGTTCGTGTGGACTACTCTAGAGACATGAGTCCTTTGGCTTCTGCTTAGAGAGCAAAGTCAACTTGTAGTCTGTGGTGAGGCCACAGAGTCACTGTAAAGGTTGCCCAGACATTGTTCCTAGTGAAGACCAAGAGCTGCACAACCACCATCTAAGAACAACTTATCAGCAGTTGTAAAGAAGCAAGTTTTGTTACTAAGCTTTCTCCAGGACCAGGTATAAAACTTTCTAAAACTATCCTTCCAGTTTCATAGTAGTTGATGCGATTTTATTGTATTGGAGAATATTGATAGATAAAATTTTTGCTTCGATTGCTATACTTTGTGCCCATATTTCCCTACAGTTTGAATCCCAACTTCCACCTTAGTTTACCACCCTCTCAGACGTTCGACCTCCTCCACGGGCATGGGAGAGGGGGAGAGAATGCCTCTCATTATCCCATAAACACACATACACATATATGTATTTTAAATAAATAGTAAATGAGTATACATACAGTGTCATTTTCTAAGTAACACACTAATTAAAAAATTAGTATTACATATTGTGTGGTACTCATTTTTATGTCATTGTATTATAATAAAATAGTAAATGAGAATTGAATTATATTCTTAGAAATAAGTATTACATTCACTTTTGATGTCATTTAATTTTAGAATAAGTATTAAAGTGAATAATGTGTCATATTTTTGGTAATAATACTCATTTTTTAAGTAAGACGATAACTCAAAAATATGAATATGTCATATATAGCCTCATTTTTAAGTAACACACTAATTAAAAAATTAGTATTACGTATCATTTTTATGTGGTACTCATTTTTATGTCATCATATTATAAATAAATGGCAAATGAGTATTGAATTATATTCTCAGAAATAAAATTTATTTTCCTGAGTAACACGCTAATTCTAAAATAAGTATTGTATGCCATTTTTGTTTTCATTTAATTTTAAAATAAGTAATAAAGTGAAAATGATATCATATTTTTGGTAATAATACTCATTTTTTAAGTAAGACAATAACTCAAAAAATGAATATTTCATATCGTTCTTTTGGGTATTGTGTTCATTATCAGTGAACAAAAAAAGATATAATATATATATATGTCATATATTCATTACATGAGTTGGGTAACTAAGGTTAGGCACCCGTGGATCTAGTTTTTCCAGAGTAAGACACCAAATTATAGTGAGACTGCTGGATTTTTAATACAAAGACTCATTTTGTAAAAACCACGTCAATTTTGTATTTTATTCTGTAAAAAATAGTAAAAATGACATTTTAAAAGAAAAAAAATTACATCCTAAACTGTATTCAGGAGCAAAAATTTGTAATTAGAATGTCAAAGTTATAACAGAAAATTTTTACTAGTGATTGGAATCGTTGGGTACCTAATTTATGTTACTCAGTGGATTAATGAATACATCTCCATTTTTGCAAAATATAAACCATTGATCTTCACCGTCATACCATAACTAGGCTACATACAAAGTTTGATCCCATTTGGATGAGTGTAAGTCACTCATCCAAGGGCAACAAAATCGGCGCGCGAAACTAATTTGAAATGTATAATTTTTACACTCTTTATAACATGACCTATAAATGTCCAAATGTGCTCAAAATTTGCATATGAGCTATTCACAACATGTTTAAGAAAATCAATGGATTAGATTTTTGAAAAAAATATTACAATATGAAAACATACTTGAGTGTATTCCGCTCTGAATACAATCGAGTGTATTCTAGCCTGACTCTCTCTCTCTCTCTCTCTCTCTATATATATATATATATATATATATATATATATATATATATATATATATATATATATACATGCATACATACATACATACATTATACAAGACAGAAGGTTATCTTATTAACCTCCCTTCTCATGTGAGCTAACTCAGAAATCATCTACAAAAACTTTGTAGGTAGCTGGAAATTTGAACGAGGGGTACTACTTTGCTTACATATATCTAAATTAAAGAGAGAACTAATTTTACTTGGAGGTTGGGTATACACACAGAGTTTTTTTGGTGCAGTTTGACTAAACTTTCAGTTGTTTGGTTGCACTCTCTTGGCACAAAATCAATGACCACCTTTGCATCAACTTCCTCTTTTAGCATTTTAATCTCTTTGATTATCCAGGCATATTTAGGTCCTGCATCATTGTCATTCTTCAGCCACTCAATCGCCATTTTACTATCACTCTCAATGATAACATGTGGGAGTTGACTTTCTATAGAACACCTTATCCCAATCTTAATGGTTTTGAGCTCTCCTTCTACCACAGATCCAGTCGTGCAGTCAGAACTCCATCTTGTTATTTCACTGCCTTTGGTGCCTCTGAGGATGCCAACAATGGATTTCTTGTGCTTGCTCCAAGTCACATCAACGTTCATCTTCATCCAGTTAGTAGGTGGAAAACTCCATTCAAAGACCTTCTTAGGTTGTCTACTATTTCTTGCCTGATCATCTTCAATGTTCCCATTCATAAACATGGTAATGTACGTCATTATGTTGAGAACCTAATTTGGTATCGGAATTTCCTTTCCCTAAAAAAACATATGCATTCTTAGCCTTCCATATAAACCACCATACAACAATGAAGGTAGTTTGGAGTTCATCTGATAGTTTCATGCCCTCCTGTATCCACTCCATCATATTGCTAGAACTACCCTGCTTGAAAGGTCGTAGTCCAGTGAAATGGTTCAACACTTCAAAACTATATGGGCACTCCTTAAGAACATGAATAAGAGACTCCTCATATGCGATACATATGGGACACCTATTTTCATTGCTCAGGTTCTTTGTACTCTTCGTTGATTAATCATTAGTGCTTCATGAACAACCAGCCAAGTGAAGAATTTAATTTTATTGGGGGCCATGATACTCCATAGATATGTCCATCTCTTCTCTTCCTGGCTTCCACTTCTTTTAGTGAGTAGATTATAGGTTGATGTTGTGGTGAATGCACCATTGCTTGTATGATTCCAACACCAAACGTCCTTGCCTACCCATTGAAGAAGAACCATTTTCCTAAGAATAACATGTACACTTTCTGTGTCCATGTAATTTTCCAACAAACTTAGGTTCCAACGACCCTCCAAGTTCACCCAAGTATCAACCTTTGTGTCGTGTAGTTCTTTAGGCACCTCCTTTATAATTTTAGTAAGCAAAGCCTCTGGCACGGGACACCATCCATCACTCCAAACATTAGTGGAACTCTCATCCATTATAACCTTACAACATTTTTCACCAACCACTTCGATTAGAGGGTACACACCTCACCCGAAGTTACTGGCTTGTCTTCCTGGTTGGCCCTTAAAAGAATTATTATATATATATATATATATATATATATATATATATATATATATATATATATGTGTGTGTGTGTGTGTGTGTGTGTGTGTGTACTAGTAAACACACACATGTCGCATGCACGTGAACATATGTGCATGAAAAATTTATATTAGATAATTATGTGTACAAAATTTGATAAATTTATATTTGATGATAAAAAGCATATATTTAATATATCTAAAATAGTTATTGTTTCAAAAAGTTAGACGCACCTATACCTTTGCTATATATTTTTTCCCTTGAAATTGTTTTGAAGTTTGTAATTCATGTATCCAGATTGACACCATATGTTATATTTTACCTATTTACATCATGCATAGTAGTTTGATTGGTTTTAGAAACTCATTTTATATAAAAAGTAAAATTTAGAAGATTATAATAAATGTTGGTTTTCTTACAAAACTTTATTGCTCTAACATGAAAATTTCCTTAGCTTACTATTTGTATTTGTAATTTGTTGATAAGTAAAGTAGAGATTTTGATAAATTTTATTCCTACGAAAACCTCATTTGTAGATTTGAACAAAATAAAAACAAACAACACTGTGTTGGAGAAAAGAGAAAACATGGAAAATAGAGATTGTAATTTTTCAGAATGGAATAGTAAAAAAATTGAAATGTTTAGTAGCACTTGATGGGGGATGCCAAGCAAAGATGGGATGTAGAATATAGAGAGGGGAGAGACAAAGAGTAATTCATTATTGCTTGGTAGGGAAAATGGAAGAATGTGATTTAATTTAGCGTAATCGGGAGGGAGAACTAAAATTTATAAGAGAATCTCGGATTGTAGTTAGAAGTATATCAAGTGAAAAGATATCTTAGAAGTAAAAATAGTGTGGATTGTAAAAACTTAAGTACCTTCATAAATTATTCATTTTAGCAAAACATTATAATGGTGTATTAGATAACATTGACATTTTTAGGCAAAATCAGTTGAGCAATTATTGTAATTATGAAAATTTTATTTCCAAATTATCATAAGATCTGATTTCAGGTCAATGGATTGTTATAATAAGAATATTGAACGAAATAGAATTGAAAAGTTCAAGATTACGCTTTAACGTAAATTTATATAGCAATTACATTTATCTTGCGAACATGGAGGAGAGGGATTATGGAATGCTAGGATAATGGATTGGGATGAAAGGCAAAACAAACAATGCAACAGTTTGAGTTCTGAAGAAACTTATTTCCTGTCTTCTGCAATGGCAAAAAAATTGAAGTCAATGGCATGCTACAATAGTGAGAAATGAAAAAGAATTAGAAAATGTGTTTAGAATTTGGAATTAAGGTTGTAATAGCTTCACACAATCTACAATATAGCAATGTCATTTATCTTGAAAGCACAGAGGAGAGAGGACTATGAACATGGGTTTTTTGAGATGTGAAAAGAAAGAAGGCTATTAAAAACAAGATACTTGGGGAAGAGAGATAGTGTTGGAGTGGGGAAACATTGAGGAGAAGTAGTTATTAGATAGGGGTAGAGAGAGTGAATTCTATAAAAGAGAAAAATATAATAGGAAAGGGAGTTGAGAAGTCATTGTTTATCGTGATGGAATATAGATTGAAAGAATAGCATTAAAGAAACAAATTTGGGATAAGATGAGAGCAACATCTATTGTTTATCCTTTGGAAGGATCAACCATTTTTAATCGATGATAGTACATGTGTTTCTAGAGTAAATAGAAAGAAATGTAAGAGAAATGTAAAAAGTAGTGCATACACTTGTACTACACATATAAACACATGATGTCTGCAAGTTTACTGAAGATAGAGATGGCCATCCAATGTGAAGAGGCCTCATAAACATAGGAGCAACTAGTGATGCAAAAATAAAAATAAAAATTGGGTGAAGAGATCTAAAGATATTTTTTGTGGGGAGGCACCCCTTAAACATTTCCTCTAAAATAAGAGATGATAAAAGATGAGAGTAAAGACTGTGTGATAGGCCTCATCATCTTTAGGAGAGGATCTTAAGAACCCTGTGTTGTCTGCAATGATGTATTCCAGAGAGTAGCATCCACCACCAGCTTGATCTCCAAAAAAGTGCCCTAGATCAACTTTAGCAGGAATTACATGCATTGAAGTAGAGGCCTGTCCTGCAAAGTATTTTGTATAGCTAAAGCATGGTTAATGTCATTTATCAAGATTTGAATGTATTTTTGGTTGTTGTTGAATTTCCTATTATTTCTTTCAATCCAAATGGTCCATTGGATATAAATTATTAAGTCTTCAGGAAGAAAACGTGAGTGTTGAGGAAGAGGTGTTAATCTAGTTATGGCCATCGATTCAAGTAAATTTTTGAGGATTTTTGAATGTGGGAAGAAGATAAGTAGGATTTGCATTGTGACTGAGCAAATTGTGAAGAGGTGGAGGGAAGTTTCTTCTTCTTTTTTATAGAGATAGCACCTAATTGGTCCCTTGAAACCCCTGCAGGTAAGGTTGTGATCTGTGAGAATTTTGTTGCTAGTGAGCAGCCAGTAGAAATTTTTTAGTTTCTGAGGCCATTTTATTTTCCAGAAATACACTGTAACATCCCTGACCTGGGTTATGAGTCAACCCTAGGTGTTTTGCCTAAATATGTAATTAAATCTTTGTGATTAACTCTGAGCATGTAATTAAGTTTCTCAGAAACGTATATTTCAGTATTTGCTCCTTTTATTTAAAGTTGTAGCATTGTTTTGATATACAAGGACCTATGTGCAATTTACCCAGTTAAAAGGGTTAGCTTGCAATTTGCACATGATGAGATGTTCCTCTGATTTTGAGACATCATGAGAAATCTTTTTAGCAAAGTTTGAGGGATTTCCCAAGCTAAGGCACCAAGGTGCAGCTGTGAAAGCAATCCCGGTGCTTGAAACCCTAGTTTGGGGTAAAATGCAATTTACCCAAATAAAGGGATGCAATTGTGAAATATGTCATCTAATGTATCTTTTTAGACTCTTGCCATCATTTAGAGAAGAAATGATGAGGGAGTCACCTCAATTGAATTATCAAGTTATGAGATATGCCTTGTGATTGAATAATCAGGGTATATGTGCAATATCCCTTTAAGTATGAACTTTATTATTAGATTGTTCTTCCTTGCCTTCTTTTCTATAACTTAAGATAAGGTTCTTCCTTAGAATAAAGAGGAAGGGACGATCAAGTATAAAGGAAGGACTTAGTTGGAATAAAGGGAAACTTATGAGCTAATGTTGAGAATCATACCCCTAGTATATATACACTCTACCTCTCAAGCAAAGAAATCTTTCCTTCGTGCATATCACTGTTTCCTCTTTGCTTGGCCGACTAAGGACTATCTTGGAGCTCAAGAGGAACGACCAAGGGTGCAAGGTAGGTTTGGGATCTTCTTCTTGCCTAATTCCATGGTTAGAATTCGAATTCAAGGTCATCTTCATGGCTAACTCTTGAAACCCTACCTTTCTAGCCGTCTCTTTTTCATCCTTCCTTGGAGTTTTCACCTTGTCCAACCTGTGGGAACTCAAGGACGCCATTAGAGCTTGGAGCTTGAAAGCTTGGAGCTCAAGAAGCAAGCTTTAGGCGGGTTTTATAACTCTAAACCCATGCTTTACTATGTGCATCTTTATATGCGTTTTGATGATAGCTCTTAGTGTTTCCCTACTTTTCCCTGCTATTTTGCAAGCAAACCCGTGGGATATATGTACTGTTCTTGAGCTAGAAGATGAAGGCATGATTTCCAAGAAAAACCCACTGCTTTTCTTTTCCTTAAACGGTCCTAACAGTTTGCTCTCTCGGACTCAAGACCGCGAGGTGAGCAAACGGTCTCGAGACCGCGACAGGGCAAACGGTCTCAAGACCGTTTGGCCCCGTTGACCGAGCATGGACCGTATAAGAAATCTGTTCCTAATTATATAGGCTAATTACCCTCAAATTTGGGAGACTAACTCCAAAGTAATCGGGGGATATGACCTTTTTAAGTCACAACTTTAAATGAATTAATTGCTGATTTTCAAACGGTCTGAAATTGCCTTTTTGGGCAAACGGTCTCAAGACCGTGTAAGGTCGTTGACTAAGCTTTGAACGTATGCGATTACTGTTCAAAATTATGTTAATGAACAACTCACCAAGTTTGATGGTCTAATTCCAAACGGGCTAAGAGTTGAAGGGTGATTACTAGGGATAACCCTAGATGAAATCAGTACTGAAATTATGGTGACCTAATTAGGGTTTTTAGGGTTGATTGACCTAAACCGTCTCAAGACCGTTTGGGGGTCACCAAACGGTCTCAAGACCGCGAGGGAAATCAACCAAGACCGTTTGGAGGTCTGGGGTCAAGATTTGTTGACCAATTGAAGGTACTTTTACACCAATTTACATTGCAATTAAATATTGATATAATCATCAACTCAATTTGTTCAACCTTGATGAATTTCCACTAGAATCCAAAAATTTGATGGGCAAACGGTCTCAAGACCGTTTGGAACTCATACAAACGGTCTCAAGACCGAGAGAACAATCACCCAAGACCGTTTGAAGGTCTAGGGTTGAGTAATTTGACCAATTGAGGACCCAATTGCAAATAAGTTATCAATTTAATCAAAATTCTATTTTGTGGTTCAATCATGGTTCAACCCCTATCAAATCACCTTATACTTTGATGAAATCTTGGGCAAGCGGTCTTAAGACCATGTGAGGTCCACCCACCTGACCGTAAGACCGTTTGGGCCAAGTTTGGGCCCAATTGGAGCTCAATTGAAGAGTTCAACCTTGTGTTGATGCACATTGTTGAGTGTTGATGGGTGAACATTGATAGACCCTAATTGAATCGATTTCAATCCTACTTGGTCAACAATTGAGGGTCAATTGGTTGACCAATTGGTCAAGCATAATCTTGATTAACCCAATCCATAGGTGATCAACATAGTTTGGACCTTTTGAAGGCTTCAACATCATTTGACATTATTGGTTGCACCTTTGAGCCTTGTTGAAGGACCAAGCGGCTGAGACCATGAGAGCCTCGCGGTCTCAAGACCGTGAGAGGGCTCGCGGTCTCAAGACCGTGAGGGGGCTCGCGGTCTCAAGACTGTAAGGGGGCTCGCGGTCTCAAGACCGAGAGGAGGCTCGCGGTCTCAAGACCGCGAAGGGCCTCGCGGTCCTGAGGTCAAAGAAGGGCAAACGGTCTTCATGACCCTCGCGGTTTCAACTCAAATTGGTCTTCGCGGTCTCAACATTAACTTGAACCAATGGGAGGCTTCGCGGTCTTGAACCCTTAAAGGGGGCTCGAGGTCTTGGAGCTAGAAGGAGGCTCGCGGTCTTGGAAAGTCAAAGTGGGCAAACGGTCAACACTTTCAACCGGTCTCAATTCAATTGATGATTAATGATTGAAATCAATCAATGTGATTCAAGGTTGACTTCATTAAATCAAATGATGATATAAATGGTTCAATGTTGCCCTAATCAAACCCTAATGACAACCTAGGATATTAAGGGGTTATTTGACTAAGGTTTTGACCATAATGATGATCAATGGGGTGAATTACCAATATACCCCTGAAGGGTCAATTAAGTTATACCTTGCTCAATTCAAACCCTAATTACATGAGAATGATGTCTTTAGTCATAATGACTCTATCCAACTTGATCTAGTCTAATGTTACCATCAACCATTAGTATGATGAAAGAGAGAGTACTCTAGAGAGAGAAAGTACCCTAGAGAGAGAAAGTAACTCTAATCACATAATGGTGATACTTTTGGCTATGTTAGCCTATGATGACTCAATCCAACCTATTTTGGAGTGATGTTGACATCACCTAGCATTATGATGAGAGAGAAAGTACTTCTAGAGAGAGAAAGTACCAATTTTAAGTGGAAACTCAAGTAAAGCATCTCCAATGCACATAAGTGAGCATAACTAGGGTATGGTCCACCCGTGTGAGGTCATAGAAATCCTAATTATAATAAATGATGAACTCTTAACTAATCTAAGAGCATCAATGAAGATGTTACTCATACATAATGATGTTATGAGTTTAATTCACCTTGATGTGAATAGTAAACCCTAATTCAAGGGTGATGACATGTAATGAGAATAGTAAACCCTAATTCAAGGGTGATGACATGTAATGTGAATAGTAAACCCTAATTCAAGGGTAATGGCATGCTTTTGAGCAATAAACTCTATTTGATTTAAATTAAAGATTTAACTCTTATGACAAGAGTAGGAAGTACATTCCTTATTATTGCATTACCTTTATCAGATGTATTAACCATGCAGGTTCTGATATGAAGGTAATCATACCCAAGTATGGATGTTGATGTTATATTCATTAAAGGCATGTTGTTAACCTTATGAATAAGTAAAGTAATCTGATGCCTTGCCAGTGGCATCTTATGCTGATAATGGGCTATGAGAGCCATGAATACCATCAAGGTCATGCCTTAGGGATGACTTGTGATGAGGATAATGATAAATGATGATTGATATAAGTTAGGCCTGTTACATTTAGTATTCTTCTTTTATAGCTGTTATGCTACTGTTATTGTTTGAAGAACAATGTATGCTGTTAAAGAATACTGAATGTACCTAACTAATCAAGTATAATGTAGAGCCCTGATCATAGATCCATCATTGTCAGAAATTAAGTGATGGTGAAACAGGTTTTCCTCAGGGAACTCCTGGAGCACATACTTTTGAGTATGTGGGGTACATGGATGTGTAGAACCTTACATCCTAGTGTAGGAAAGTGATGTAGATGTGGAATCCATCCATCCTTCACTATAGTTCCATACCGTATCAGTGGTAGGTAAACATGAAACCTCCTGATGATGAAGAAAGCACAGATATCCGTATCAGTGGTGGGTAAATATGAAACCTCCTGATGACGAAGAGAGTACAGAACGCCACTGTGACTCTAGAATAGCGAAGGACCAGTTTACCCTGGTGAGCTATAGTAGTAGAGACACGAGATGTCCTACAAGTGATCCTCGTACTGACTGAGGAAGGTGAAGGTCATGAGAATCCGGCTCTCTTAATGACCTATGTATGATACTGATGCGGCTTCTCAGCGATCAGTTGGAGTATGAGTGGTAAGCCTCATCTCCACAGGGCATAATGTTGTTTGTAAAACATAATTAACCATGTAGTATAACTTGTTATAGATGACTCCAAGTTAGTTGATTGATGTTACATTGCAATAATGTTGATATTCTCCATATCTCCTAAATTGTAGAGATCTTGTTATACCTGCAACTGTTATAGAATGCTTTGAAGGCTTTACTGTTTAAAATAATCTTTGATGTTATAATAAAGCTTCTGGCGAAGAGTTATAACTCTCACTGGGACAATTATGTATAATTGTCTCACCCCGTAGGCTTCAACTTTTTAGGTGGACGTCGGAGACGAAGGAACCAGCCTACAGGTGACCAGTCTCAGCAGCAGCAGCACCAGGGGCAGTAGTAATCTCAGGTGGAGATTTGTCCTGCCATGTGGTGTAGTTAGAGTCAATCCTATGTGTCCTCTGTACTCTCAGGTCTTGGAGTCTTGTGTTATGTGATCTTGAGATTTTGTATCTTGATGTATATAATTAGTCAAGAAGTAATTATCCTGAGATGTAAACAGTTACCTCTCTTTATGAAAGGAGTTGTTATGGATACAAGTTCTTATCTCGAAAAGTTTTAATTTCCCATGATTTTTGTCTTCCGCTGATTACCGATTCGCTTCCGCTAAGTTTTAATCGTGTTTATGTCATGGTTTGGAGATCAGACCCCACAACTAGTGGTATCAGAGCTCCAGGTTCAGTTGAGTCTACAGAGGCATAGGACTTAGGATGTTGAGTCTACCTTTAGTACTCCTTCCTCATCTAATAGAATCTTCTGCTCCTCAGGAGAAGAAGATACATAAGAATGTCAGAACATCACGATGAGCACGTGGCAGAAAGTAGTGCTAGTGCACCTCGAGGCGGTGCAAGAGTTCCGAGAATAGAACAACCTGCACCTGAGTCGCCAAGAGAGCCACCCCAGTTCGACCCAGCTGACATGAGTGATCCAGCTGTACAGACGATGTTCGGGCAGTTCATGACTGCCATGACACATATAACCGATAGGATGCCCATTCCTACACCTAGGGCACCTGTCCAGCCTGAAGCACAAGGTATTGGTAAGACATTCGAACGACTTCGTCGTGTCGGAGCTACCGAGTACTTCGGAACTGCCGACCATGCAGATGCTGACTTATGGTTGACAGAGTTGGAGAAGGCTTTCAGGATTCTTATGATTCCGGAAGCTGAGAAGGTTAGACATGCTGTCTATCTTCTCAAAGGCAGTGCTGGTCACTGGTGGAACATGGAAGAGCAGAAGAGACCTGGAGTAGAGTTCTCCTGGGAAGAGTTTCGTCGGGAATTTATCAATAGATATTTTCTAAAGACCTTCCTAGATGAGAAGATCTCTCAGTTTGAGAAACTAAGGCAGGGTATGATTAACATTAGTGAGTATGAAGCTAAGTTTATGGAGTTGTTGTGGTTCTGTCCGCACATGGCTGCTACGGATGAGGAAAGAATCAGAAGATTCGAGAAGGGTTTGAATTCCGATATGTCAACCCCTGTGTCTGCCTTATAAAACAGAGAGACATTCTCTACCTTCGTTGAGTCAGTCCGAAGGATAGAGAGATCTGTGGTTGAGAAAAGACAAACCCATAAAAGATATCCACAGTTCCATGGTTCTTCATCTAGGGATTCCAAGAGACCTAGATTCTCTGCACCTAACCCTCCACCACCCAGATCGAGTTTTCAAACTCAATGGACACCAAGCAGAGGTAGAGGACGGAGTCAACCGCTTCAAGGGACGCACAGTTCTGCATCAGTGTCAGTTACTGGACCACCCAGACCACATCAACAGGAGAAGAGTTGCTACAACTGTGGTAAGGTGGGACACTTGATGAAGGATTGCCGTTCTAGGCCTGTCGGTGTGACACAACAAACCCCGAGACAGAATCAACAGGGATCTCAGAATAGACAACATCAAGGAGTAGCTCGAGGACGTGGACAAGCGTCTCAAGCTGGATCATCAGCACCACCTCAACACCAGGCGACTGCGAGGTTCTATGCTATGAACCCACCTGAGGCAGTGGTCAATCCATGGGTAGTGGCAGGTCAGATGAAACTTTTATATTCTGATATGTCTACATCCTGTATTGTATCCGTTCTGATTGATCCGGGTGCTACGCACTCTTTCATCACTCGTGAAGTGATTCGTAACTGCAATATGACTGTTAGTCATAGGACAGATAGTTTGTTATTAGAAACTCCGATAAGTGGGTCTGCCGTTTTGCAGGAGATATGTTCTCCCTGCATCCTCTTCTTTTCTGACCATCGCATTCAAGTGGATCTTATACCACTTGATATGCAGGGATTTGATATAATCCTTGGGATGGATACCTTAGAAAGGTATAGAGTTGTCTTGGATTGTGAGTCCAAGTTGGCTGTGTTTGCTGATGAAAGCAACACATGGATCTTTCAAGGTGAAAGAAAGATTCTGTCCACCTGTCTTGTGTCAGCTATGGTTGCTAATAAGCTGTTGAGGCAAGGATGTTATGCATTCTTAGCCCATGTGGTAGATGTTACCAAGGAAAGTTCCAATCCTGTTGAAGTTCCCATAGTCAGGGAATTCGAGGATGTGTTTCCTGAAGAACTTCCTGGTATACCACCACCTCGGGAGATTGACTTTGAAATCAATCTGATTCCAGATACAAAACCCATAGCTCAAACTCCGTATAGGATGGCGCCTGCCGAGATGGCAGAACTCAAGAAACAGCTTCAAGAGTTACTTGAGAGAGGTTTTATCTGACCGAGTACTTCACCTTGGGGTGCTCCGGTCTTGTTTGTTAAAAAGAAAGATGGGTCAATGCGGTTATGAATCGACTACAGACAACTCAATAAAGTGACAATAAAGAATAAGTATCCTCTGCCGAGGATTGATGATCTCTTTGACCAGTTGCGTGGTGCAACAGTCTTTTCAAAGATAGACTTGAGGTCTGGATATCATAAACTCCGTATTAAGGATAGTGACATATCCAAGTCTGCCTTTAGGATAAGATATGGTCACTATGAGTTCACGGTTATGTCATTTGGACTAACCAATGCACCAGCTGCATTCATGGAACTCATGAATAGAGTTTTTCGACCTTTCCTTGATCAGTGTGTTGTCGTCTTCATAGATGACATACTGATTTATAGTAAGGATGCCCAGCAGCATGAGCAGCATCTTCACCAAGCTTTGACCTTGCTAAGAGAACATAAGATGTACGCTAAGTTTAGCAAGTGTGAGTTCTGGCTGTCGGAGGTATCTTTTCTTGGACATGTGATATCTGCCTCGGGAATTCGTGTTGACCCTACAAAGGTAGAATCTGTTCTACAATGGGAACAACCGAAGACACCGACGGAGATTCGAAGTTTCTTGGGGTTAGCTGGCTATTATCGAAGGTTCATTAAGAACTTTAGTTCTATAGCTTTACCTTTGACCAAGTTAACCCGGAAAGATGTTCCTTTTTCTTGGAGTGATAAGTGTCAACAATCTTTCCAGTTACTGAAGGAGAGGTTGACAAGTGCACCTGTGCTAGTGCTACCTGAACAAGGAAAAGGATATGTAGTTTTCTGTGATGCTTCCAAGAATGGACTAGGATGTGTGTTGATGCAGGATAAACAAGTGATTTCTTTTGCTTCCCGACAGCTTAAGAAACACGAGGAGAATTATCCAACACACGATCTGGAGTTAACAGCTGTGGTTCATGCTTTGAAGATCTGGAGACATTATCTCTACGGAGAGACATTCCAGATTTTCACAGACCACAAAAACCTTAAATATATTTTCTCTCAGCATGAGCTCAACATGAGGCAACGTCGCTGGATGGAGTTAATCAAGGACTACGACTGTACAATTGATTACCATCCAGGTAAGGCCAATGTTGTTGCAGATGCCTTGAGTAGGAAATCAGCAACATCAACCATGAATAGAGCACAACTAAACTCTTTAGTATGCTCTAGGAGAGATATGCTTATCTCTTTAAGGCAAGACAATGTACAGTTGAAGGTGTCATTGCTAGCCGGTTTGTTAGCTGAGATGCATATTAAACCTACCCTAAGAGAGCAGATTAAAGAAGCACAGCTAGGTGATGTTGCAGTTCAACATATAAGATCTGAGTATGGAAATGAGAAGCAAGATGGTTTTCATGACTCAAAAGATCAAGTAGCTTGTTATAATGGAAGAATGATAGTGCCGGATGTGGACAACTTGAAGAAGTTAGTCCTGGAAGAAGCCCATTCTTCCATGTATGCTATGCATCCAGGGAGCACCAAGATGTATCGGAATTTGAAGGATCTGTATTGGTGGCCTGGGATGAAGAAGGACGTTGCAGAGTTTGTTCTGAGGTGTCCTATGTGTCAGCAAGTTAAAGCTGAACACCAGAAGCCTGCAGGGACAATGCAACCTTTACCCATATCACAGTGGAAGTGGGACCATGTGACCATGGACTTTGTTGTTGGCCTACCCAGGACAAGCAAAGGACATGATTCCATTTGGGTAATTGTTGATAGGTTGACTAAGACAGCACATTTCTTACCTGTCAAAACAACCTATTCTGCTGAAAGGTTATCAGAGTTGTATGTTAAAGAGATAGTGCGTTTGCACGGAGTTCCTGTCACAATAGTTTCTGACAGAGGTCCTCAGTTTACCAGTCGTTTTTGGGAACAGTTGCACAAAGCCTTAGGCACTAAGCTGAGGTTTAGTACGGCCTTTCATCCACAGACTGATGGACAGTCGGAAAGGACCATACAAACCTTAGAAGACCTGTTGCGAGCATGTGTTCTCCAGTTCACCGGAAGTTGGGATCTACACCTAAGCTTGATAGAGTTTGCCTATAACAATAGCTATCAGCATAGTATTGATATGGCACCTTATGAAGCCTTATATGGTAGACGTTGTAGATCACCCTTGTGTTGGTTTGAGACTGGTGAGCACCAGTTGTTAGGTCCTGACCTGGTGCAGCAAACCACGGAAAAGATTAAAGTTATACAACATAAGATTAAGACTGCTCAGGATAGGCAGAAATCTTATGCTGACAAACGTCGTAGACCCTTAGAGTTCCAGGTTGGAGACAGAGTATATCTTAAGGTCTCACCTTGGAAAGGGGTCCTTCGTTTTGGAAGAAAAGGGAAGTTAGCTCCTAGATATATGGGGCCTTATCCAATCATTGAACGGATTGGAAAGGTAGCATATGAACTAGAGCTTCCCCCAGAATTACAGAGGTTACATCCTGTATTTCACATTTCTATGTTGAAGAAATGTCACCCAGACACCGAGTCAGTTCTACAACCTATGGAGGTAGAATTGAATGATGACATATCCTATGAGGAGGGACCGGTATCAATCCTTGATAAACGAATTAAAAAGTTAAAGAAGAAAGATATAAGTCTTGTGAAAGTCCTCTGGAACCATCGTGGTATTGAAGAAGCCACTTGAGAGTTAGAGGATGAGATGAGAAGGAAGTATCCTGTCCTTTTCTCTTAGTATGTTTTATCGATTTCGGGGACGAAATCCTTGTAAGGGGTGGATAATTTGTAACATCCCTGACCTGGGTTATGAGTCAACCCTAGGTGTTTTGCCTAAATATGTAATTAAATCTTTGTGATTAACTCTGAGCATGTAATTAAGTTTCTCAGAAACGTATATTTCAGTATTTGCTCCTTTTATTTAAAGTTGTAGCATTGTTTTGATATACAGGGACCTATGTGCAATTTACCCAGTTAAAAGGGTTATCTTGCAATTTGCACATGATGAGATGTTCCTCTGATTTTGAGACATCATGAGAAATCTTTTTAGCAAAGTTTGAGGGATTTCCCAAGCTAAGGCACCAAGGTGCAGCTGTGAAAGCAATCCCGGTGCTTGAAACCCTAGTTTGGGGTAAAATGCAATTTACCCAAATAAAGGGATGCAATTGTGAAATATGTCATCTAATGTATCTTTTTAGACTCTTGCCATCATTTATAGAAGAAATGATGAGGGAGTCACCTCAATTGAATTATCAAGTTATGAGATATGCCTTGTGATTGAATAATCAGGGTATATGTGCAATATCCCTTTAAGTATGAACTTTATTATTAGATTGTTCTTCCTTGCCTTCTTTTCTATAATTTAAGATAAGGTTCGTCCTTAGAATAAAGAGTAAGGGACGAGCAAGTATAAAGGAAGGACTTAGTTGGAATAAAGGGAAACTTATGAACTAATGTTGAGAATCATACCCCTAGTATATATACACTCTACCTCTCAAGCAAAGAAATATTTCCTTCGTGCATATCACTGTTTCCTCTTTGCTTGGCCGACTAAGGACTATCTTGGAGCTCAATAGGAACGACCAAGGGTGCAAGGTAGGTTTGGGATCTTCTTCTTGCCTAATTCCATGGTTAGAATTCGAACTCAAGGTCATCTTCATGGCTAACTCTTGAAACCCTACCTTTCTAGCCGTCTCTTTTTCATCCTTCCTTGGAGTTTTCACCTTGGCCAACCTGTGGGAACTCAAGGACGCCATTAGAGCTTGGATCTTGAAAGCTTGGAGCTCAAGAAGCAAGCTTTAGGCGGGTTTTATAACTCTAAACCCATGCTTTACTATGTGCATCTTTATATGCGTTTTGATGATAGCTCTTAGTGTTTCCCTACTTTTCCCTGCTATTTTGCAAGCAAACCCGTGGGATATCTGTACTGTTCTTGATATAGAAGATGAAGGCGTGATTTCCAAGAAAAACCCACCGCTTTTCTTTTCCTTAAACGGTCCTAACAGTTTTCTCTCTCGGACTCAAGACCGCGAGGTGAGCAAACGGTCTCAAGACCGCGACAGGGCAAACGGTCTCAAGACCGTTTGGCCCCGTTGCCCGAGCGTGGACCGCATACGAAATCTGTTCCTAATTATATAGGCTAATTACCCTCAACATTTTGGAGACTAACTCCAAAGGAATCGGGAGATATGACCTTTTTAAGTCACAACTTTAAATGAATTAATTGCTGATTTTCAAACGGTCTGAAATTGCCTTTTTGGGCAAACGGTCTCAAGACCGTGTAAGGTCGTTGACTAAGCTTTGACCGTATGCGATTACTGTTCAAAATTATGTTAATGAACAACTCACCAAGTTTGATGGTCTAATTCCAAACGGGCTAAGAGTTGAAGGGTGATTACTAGGGATAACCCTAGATGAAATCAGTACTGAAATTATGGTGACCTAATTAGGGTTTTTAGGGTTGATTGACCTAAACGGTCTCAAGACCGTTTGGGGGTCACCAAACGGTCTCAAGACCGCGAGGGCAATCAACCAAGACCGTTTGGAGGTCTGGGGTCAAGATTTGTTGACCAATTGAAGGTACTTTTACACCAATTTACATTGCAATTAAATATTGATATAATCATCAACTCAATTTGTTCAACCTTGATGAATTTCCACTAGAATCCAAAAATTTGATGGGCAAACGGTCTCAAGACCGTTTGGAACTCATCCAAACGGTCTCAAGACCGAGAGAACAATCACCCAAGACCGTTTGAAGGTCTAGGGTTGAGTAATTTGACCAATTGAGGACCCAATTGCAAATAAGTTATCAATTTAATCAAAATTCTGTTTTGTGGTTCAATCATGGTTCAACCCCTATCAAATCACCTTAGACTTTGATGAAATCTTGGGCAAGCGGTCTTAAGACCATGTGGGGTCCACCCACCTGACCTTAAGACCGTTTGGGACAAGTTTGGGCCCAATTGGAGCTCAATTGAAGAGTTCAACCTTGTGTTGATGCACATTGTTGAGTGTTGATGGGTGAACATTGATAGACCCTAATTGAATCGATTTCAATCCTACTTGGTCAACAATTGAGGGTCAATTGGTTGACCAATTGGTCAAGCATAATCTTGATTAACCCAATCCATAGGTGATCAACATAGTTTGGACCTTTTGAAGGCTTCAACATCGTTTGACATTATTGGTTGCACCTTTGAGCCTTGTTGAAGGACCAAGCGGCTGAGACCATGAGAGCCTCGCGGTCTCAAGACCGTGAGAGGGCTCGCGGTCTCAAGACCGTGAGGGGGCTCGCGGTCTCAAGACCGTGAGGGGGCTCGCGGTCTCAAGACCGAGAGGAGGCTCGCGGTCTCAAGACCGCGAAGGGCCTCGCGGTCCTGAGGTCAAAGAAGGGCAAACGGTCTTCATGACCCTCGCGGTTTCAACTCAAATTGGTCTTCGCGGTCTCAACATTAACTTGAACCAATGGGAGGCTTCGCGGTCTTGAACCCTTAAAGGGGGCTCGCGGTCTTGGAGCTAGAAGGAGGCTCGCGGTCTTGGAAAGTCAAAGTGGGCAAACGGTCAACACTTTCAACCGGTCTCAATTCAATTGATGATTAATGATTGAAATCAATCAATGTGATTCAAGGTTGACTTCATTAAATCAAATGATGATATAAATGGTTCAATGTTGCCCTAATCAAACCCTAATGACAACCTAGGATATTAAGGGGTTATTTGACTAAGGTTTTGACCATAATGATGATCAATGGGGTGAATTACCAATATACCCCTAAAGGGTCAATTAAGTTATACCTTGCTCAATTCAAACCCTAATTACATGAGAATGATGTCTTTAGTCATAATGACTCTATCCAACTTGATCTAGTCTAATGTTACCATCAACCATTAGTATGATGAAAGAGAGAGTACTCTAGAGAGAGAAAGTACCCTAGAGAGAGAAAGTAACTCTAATCACATAATGGTGATACTTTTGGCTATGTTAGCCTATGATGACTCAATCCAACCTGTTTTGGAGTGATGTTGACATCACCTAGCATTATGATGAGAGAGAAAGTACTTCTAGAGAGAGAAAGTACTTCTAGAGAGAGAAAGTACCAATTTTAAGTGGAAACTCAAGTAAAGCATCTCCAATGCACATAAGTGAGCATAACTAGGGTATGGTCCACCCGTGTGAGGTCATAGAAATCCTAATTATAATAAATGATGAACTCTTAACTAATCTAAGAGCATCAATGAAGATGTTACTCATACATAATGATGTTATGAGTTTAATTCACCTTGATGTGAATAGTAAACCCTAATTCAAGGGTGATGACATGTAATGAGAATAGTAAACCCTAATTCAAGGGTGATGACATGTAATGTGAATAGTAAACCCTAATTCAAGGGTAATGGCATGCTTTTGAGCAATAAACTCTATTTGATTTAAATTAAAGATTTAACTCTTATGACAAGAGTAGGAAGTACATTCCTTATTATTGCATTACCTTTATCAGATGTATTAACCATGCAGGTTCTGATATGAAGGTAATCATATCCAGGTATGGATGTTGATGTTATATTCATTAAAGGCATGTTGTTAACCTTATGAATAAGTAAAGTAATCTGATGCCTTGCCAGTGGCATCTTATGCTGATAATGGGCTATGAGAGCCATGAATACCATCAAGGTCATGCCTTAGGGATGACTTGTGATGAGGATAATGATAAATGATGATTGATATAAGTTAGGCCTGTTACATTTAGTATTCTTCTTTTATAGCTGCTATGCTACTGTTATTGTTTGAAGAACAATGTATGTTGTTAAAGAATACTGAATGTACCTAACTAATCAAGTATAATGTAGAGCCCTGATCATAGATCCATCATTGTCAGAAATTAAGTGATGGTGAAATAGGTTTTCCTCAAGGAACTCCTGGAGCACATACTTTTGAGTATGTGGGGTACAAGGATGTGTAGAACCTTACATCCTAGTATAGGAAAGTGATGTAGATGTGGAATCCATCCATCCTTCACTATAGTTCCATACCGTATCAGTGGTAGGTAAACATGAAACCTCCTGATGATGAAGAAAGCACAGATATCCGTATCAGTGGTAGGTAAATATGAAACCTCCTGATGACGAAGAGAGTACAGAACGCCACTATGACTCTAGAATAGCGAAGGACCAGTTTACCCTGGTGAGCTATAGTAGTAGAGACACGAGATGTCCTACAAGTGATCCTCGTACTGACTGAGGAAGGTGAAGGTCATGAGAATCCGGCTCTCTTAATGACCTATGTATGATACTGATGCGGCTTCTCAGCGATCAGTTGGAGTATGAGTGGTAAGCCTCATCTCCACAGGGCATAATGTTGTTTGTAAAACATAATTAACCATGTAGTATAACTTGTTAGAGATGACTCCAAGTTAGTTGATTGATGTTACATTGCAATAATGTTGATATTCTCCATATCTCCTAAATTGTAGAGATCTTGTTATACCTGCAACTGTTATAGAATGCTTTGAAGGCTTTACTGTTTAAAATAATCTTTGATATTATAATAAAGCTTCTGGCGAAGAGTTATAACTCTCGCTGGGACAATTATGTATAATTGTCTCACCCCGTAGACTTCAACTTTTTAGGTGGACGTCGGAGACGAAGGAACCAGCCTACAGGTGACCAGTCTCAGCAGCAGCAGCACCAGGGGCAGCAGTAATCTCAGGTGGAGATTTGTCCTGCCATGTGGTGTAGTTAGAGTCAGTCCTATGTGTCCTCTGTACTCTCAGGTCTTGGAGTCTTGTGTTATGTGATCTTGAGATTTTGTATCTTGATGTATATAATTACTCAAGAATTAATTATCCTGAGATGTAAACAGTTACCTCTCTTTATGAAAGGAGTTTTTATGGATACAAGTTCTTATCTCGAAAAGTTTTAATTTCCCGTGATTTTTGTCTTCCGCTGATTACCGATTCGCTTCCGCTAAGTTTTAATCGTGTTTATGTCATGGTTTGGAGATCAGAGCCCACATACACCATGTTTGAAATGTGGCCTATAAAAGTGAGGTGATTATATGCTACTTTGGGACTGTAGACTAGTCCCCAACTCCATGAGATTTTACTATTTATGTTGTATTCAACTTCATGTATGATCTCGTCAATGAACTTGTCATCCACTTGGTTTCGAAGAAATTTTTTGAATGAGTTTTGCCTAGTACTGGTAAGATATTTGAGAGCTTTGGCAATGCTAAGGTTTTTCAGGTGTGGAGGGATTTGCATGTGCAGTCTAAGGTTTTTGGTGGTGTTGTGATGGAACCATGGGTCCTCCCAGAAGTTGATCTTCTTGTGTGCATGTGGGGGGGTACAGATGAGATTTTTCATGGTATCCAGATTTTTATTGATGAATTTCCAAAGAGGGGAAGAGATGCTTTGTGAGGTTTTATGCCAAGGTGGTTTTCCTATGTAATATTTCTTAATGATAAGATTTCTCCAATTTTTTTTGTGTTGCTTGTCAGGGTGTAGATAATTTTTGTGACAAGGCAGATGGCATGTGTTTTGATGTTGATGATGCCCCATTCCCCATATTTGATAGGTGTTGTTATTGTACCCCAATTGACCAAGTGGATATGTCTGTGGGTGGCATCAGTGTTATGGATGTTCCAGAGAAAGTTTCTTCTAATTTTGTCAATTATGTTGTGGGTTTTGGTGGGCAGTGGGATGCAACTAAGAAAATGAGTTGTGATGGGCGTTGTAATGTTGTTGATGAGAGTAAGTCTGCCTGCTAGGTTTAGGAAATTGTTTGTCTAGGAGTTTAGTTTGTTTTGGATTTTATCAGTGATGGGGTTCCCAATTGAATGCGTTATAGGGTGTGGTGTAATGGGAAGCCCAATGTAATTGAAGGGGAAATTTTCTATTTTGCATTTGAGATGGTCTTGTATATGTGCATGATGTTTTGATGAGTGTTAATGTTACAACCCCAACTTTTGGGTTCATTTGGTGATAAATGTAATTTCTCATATTAAAGATATTAGAACAAATAATGATATAATTTGTTTTGAATAAATGAGTTTCATTTACAATAGCCTTGTTGGTTGTTTTGTGGGCTTTATTGGCTATTGGGCCCAATAACGAGGAAAAGACAAAAGGAATTCCCTTATTAATAAGAAATTGAGAAAAGAAAAATGTAGAAACCTCTAGAAGGCAAAAAATGTAATCCAAAGTTGGATTTCGTGCCTCTTGGGTTCCTTGGGTTCCAAGGAGTCCAAAGTTGCAAAGATAATGCATCAAGAAAAGAAAAGATCGATTAAATATTTCTTTATTAAGAAAAAAAATTGAAAGCAATGATAAAATGTGGGAAATGAGTGAAAAGAGGTATAATTGAGTTATCCTTGGTGGATTTTCATATCCAAAGGATTCCTAATGTTAAAAGGAATGTCAATGAGGAAAATAAAAAGAAAGATAAAGAGAAATCCTCAAAAAGAGATATTTTAATAAGAAATAAACAAGATAATGAGAAATAATGAATATAGATGCATCTAGAAAGATAATAAGTATCCTTAAAAAGGAATTTCGAAATATTAGAGTTTCTTGGGGTCCAAGGATCCCCAATGGAGAAAAAGAAAGAGAAAATACCAATAATAGAAAATAAAAGGATAATATGATGCATAATGAATGAATTTTGTGGTTTTGTTAAAGAGGTGGTATTTTCTATTAAAAGAAAATATAATTTCGTGACCAATGATTAAAAGGCAAGTACAAAGAGAATGAAAGAGATAATTTTCATATTTCTAAGTATCCATGAAATAAGGAATATCAAGGAAATAAATAGGAGAGAGAAGAATTACTTCTCCATGAAGGAATGAGGATCCTATTGGGAAAGGGGCTAGTTGACTCATAGATGGTCATCTTAGGGTGTGGATAGCCACCCATATACAAAGGGGGAGAGCCTCTGGATCAAGTTCCAGAGAAATCCCATGAAACTCTCTCTTCCCTCTTCATGTTCTTCATCTTCCTCATGTAAACCCTAACCTTGAGCTTAACTCTATCCATGGAGCCACATAGGGAGCTTGAAGGAAGTCCAGACACCCCTCCCTTTAAATCTGTGCGACTACGTTGCCAATTCTTGAGGAACCCTCGCCCTGGTCACCTGCAACTCATCTGTAGAGAGCCGAGTTTCGCTGACCTAATGCTCATATCCCCAGCCATCTCACACATGGCTGGAGACCTTGCTGGATGCGATAGGGAGTGGTGGAGTCAGGGAGATGGATTTCGACGAGCTCCAGGCCTAGAAGTGGAGGGAGGTGACCCCACAAACAGCTGTAATCGACCATCGCTAGGGTTGCTCGTGAGGTGGAAGACGAGTAAGGCGTTTTTGACAAAAATGCCCCTCCTGAGCGTGAAGGAGCGGTCTGCAGCCTGGGGGTAAAAGAGACATTCAATTATAATTGAAGTGGGCGAGCGAGGTACATGTATGGGGAGTTCGTTGCCTACGTGGCACCTCCCTATTGGTTCATATGTGTTTATCTTACAAAATTCATAATTAATCATCGGTAGCTCGAATTTAGATAAATTATATATGAATTTTGATCAGGAGAACTCAAGGAATGCAATAAAAATATAATTGAAGCCTGATTTTGAGTGAAATTCAAAAAGTGTGTAAAGATGCTATCTTTAATGGTTTTATTAATGCAAAACCCAAATCTGTGGTGATTAATGATTTGGGGAAGGGTTAAATGGATGTTTAAAGTTGATATTAACCTGTTAATTGTAAAAAGGTATATTAAGAACAAAAAGGATGAACTTTGCATGTAATTAGTTTAATTTAGAAGTTCATGTGCATAAATATGCTTTAATGGGCCTTGAAACCCTAATATTAGTAAATGTGACTCTTAATGGCTTTAATTATTCAATTTCATGATTAAAGTTGGGATATGATAATTATAAACTATTTCGAGTATAAAAGTTCCTAATTGTGGATAAATACCCTTAATGTAGTAATTAGGGTTTTCTAATGGTTAAAGGTAGAATTGATGACAAACAAAGTTCATATGTGAATTAGACCATAATGAACTATGAATTGATGATAAATGAGCATAATGATCTTGTCATGGATTAAAAGGATAAAATGGTAGCTTTAATGTAAAAGAGGCTTAATGGACTTAATTGATGGTTAATTATGCTTTTTCTGATATCAGGGTCATATGTTGTTAAAAGATAACCTTAGTATCTTTCATGATGAATAGATGAGGTAATTAGGGTTTAAAATAGTAAAAGATGAAGGGAAACCCTAATTGCAATGGAAACCCTAAAAGTGGACTAGAAACCCTAGGAAGCGAGCTAGGTTTAATAGATCTTGATGGTATGATTAATAATAGGAAATTGTATGCATATTTCAGGATCTCATAATGTGCTTGCTTGCCTGTTTGGAATTCTTGATTGATTGGATTATTCTGTCTCAAATCATCCTGATAGGTATGTGGTTACACTTATGGATAATCGCTTTAGTTTTACGGCGATTCCCGGTTGTTTTATCGGTTGCCTGAAAATAACTATTTGAATGTCTTTTATTTCATGCAACTATAAAGTGACTATGACTATCACCATAAGTATGCATACATGACTGGCTCAGATCTGGGCCCTCCTCTGTGGCTTTTCAAATGCTAAAAAGGGTAACCTAGAGAAAGGTTTAGGCTATCAAGAGTTAGGGATTGGGCTACCTACGTGTAGTGCCATGCAACTCTTTAGCACACCATGAGTTAAGGAGTGGGCTACCTATGGGTAGTGCCATGTGACTCAACCCTAGAAACTAATTCACCTGTTAGGTAGGATCATGAGGGGTTAAATGGGGATCTACCATAAGGAAGGTAGCATCCAGGTCCACTGCAGGGACAACGCAGAGGTTAGGGTATGTAAGGATTGAGCAGTTATGATGAAAATGTAAAGTTGTTTGTTAAATCATATTTGACTGCAATATGTTGTTACAGTTAATTGCATGATTATTGTCTCCCCCACATACCAACATAATTCATTTATGTTGACCGATGTTTTGTTTGGCGGCATTTTAGGTACAAGTGAAAAGAACAAACAGTAAAGTGGCATATGTGGAATTAAATGGGAATTAAAGTACAAAGGAGGATTAGTTAGAATAGACTCCAGATGTGGATAAAAGTAGATATCCAAGTTTTGAAAAAGGTATGCAAAGTTAATTTTTATTACAGCCTTTCAGTTTAGTTTAGTAGAATTTGATAATTATTATTGATTATTTGTTGAACCTTTGATCTGGAAATTGGGATAACGGCTCTGACCTCACGGTCTCCCTTAATTTGGGGTTACTGGGAGGCGGGATCGTTACATTTGGTATCAGATCATAGGTTCCTCATTTAATTTTTAATAATTATTAAATTTTACAAACTCTGTAGAACCCAAGGGAGTTATTAGAGGAATTTCTGAAAGACATAGGTGTCTAGAAAAGGATCACGTCTGGGGGCTGGAAAGATGTTCCTCCACACCGCTAGTCGGAATACGAGGACTCCCGGATTAGTGTGACTGTCTGGCCAACGTCTCAGGATTGGACTCGAAATAAGATACCTTTAGGACTCTCTCATCTTGTTCATCCCTTATCAACTTGAATGTTGTTAAGGATCATAAGGATTAGGGTTTTCTCTCTCTTTTCCTCACCATCTTGAGGTATAGGTAAGGTTGATAAGGTTTTAGGAATCCTCCGCCAAATTAATAAAAAGCATGTAAATAAGATGTCATGGATATATGCTTAATATATTAAGCGTAAAAGAATAGATACATGCTTAGGTCATATGACATAAGTTGTCATGCCCTCAGGAGAGACCTGAGGTTAGACCTTCTTGTCAGGAGGATAAGTAAAGAGAGTTAGTCTTTGAGGTAGAGATCTCCATTATAAGTAGAGACCTGGCACCTCCTATGAGAATTATGTTAACCCTAACCCTAAGTGAAGGTTAGAGAGAGAGATGACATGAGGAGTTAGATGTCATGAAAGACTAGGTGTGAGGAAGGACATGCTTTTGGATGCCCATATGAGCCATGAGAGGTTGGATGACCTAGTGCCTTTGGCAACCCAACCCTGGAAAGGGTTGTGCATGGTAGAGAGAAGGATAGCTCCTTCTTTGATGAGGTTAGAGAAGAACCTATGGAAACCCCATGAGCTTATACGAGCATGGCATAGTATGCACCCATAGTACGTCATGTAGTGCAGGCTGTAGGTTGAAATCCTGGCCAAGAGAGTATGAGGGATAGCTTATGAGATAAGCATAAAGAGCTATGGATAATCTGGAGTAAACATAAGTTTGAACATAGGCTTCACCCAGGTTGGGGTATGCTTGTGAGCTTGATCCACCTTCATGGAGAGAGGACATTTAGTAATAAGGTTGGTTGTGGAGTATCTCTAGAGAGAGAGAGAGCAGGACCCAAGCAAGAAGGTTGGAAGCTTAGATTCTGAGATATTAGGAACAATGGGGAGTTGAGGAGGATGCGACTTAAGTGGATGATAGTGGTTGCCTCATGCTTGACCCCTGGAGGTTGATGATATCTTGGTTGCCTTTAGAGGAACCAAACCCTAGAGAGAGGATGATGCTGCTGGTACCTATGTGCCTATGGTATAGGTGTTTACCTTCTGAGATGGGAAGAAGAGTTCCTTAGACCCTGAAAAGGCTCAGTAACAGGTTGTGAGGCCTTATACCTTGTAGGTTGTCCTTGAGGACGACTCATGTCCAAAGTGTTGTTCAAGTAGAATGATGACAGGAAGTGCATGTCATACCTTGTACATGTTTGGTTCGTGGTAAAGAGGTTGAGCATGCAGTTGGACACCCAACAGTGAACCTAGGGTTCCTAGGCCTAAGAGGGGAAGTGGTGTACCTGATACTCATGATGAGATTTGAGTTTCTATAGATTCGAGCATGGTACTCCTCATGGTTAGAGGAGAGGGAAACCCCTTAAGCTTGAGGTATGTTTGATGAACCCCTCACAGCTAAGTTGTTGACATGGGAAAGTATGATCTTGATCCAATGTTGAGGATGAGAACAAGTATGACCTAGCATGGTTTAGTAGGTGGTCTACTTGCACCTTAGTAGCTTTCTAGGGTTAAGCATGCTAGACATAAGGACATTTGTGACCTTTGTTATCAAGGTGTAGTTCCCTCCCATCCTGGGAGAGGGACCCTTTTGTAGGGTGTGTACCAGTTTTGTTGGTTTAAGGAAACCAAAAGAGGTCTCATAGGTTCTTGAGAAGCTAAGTAAAAAGTACATGGTATGAGAATGAACCTATAGACCCATATATAACCATCTCTAAGTTAATGTGGATGTGTTACCATGGAGGTAACTGGTATGGGGCCTGACCAAGGTAGGCAGGTTGCCATGACCCCTATGAAAGGATGAAAGTCAACCCATGAATGCAGAGAGAGAGATGATGAAGGCTTGGGTAAGGTTCTAAGATGGACATGTACTATAATAGAATCCTAAGTCTATCCTAGGGTCAGGTTGAGATAAGACCGATGGAAGTAGGAGTTGCCTAATTCCCTAGTTGCTCATGACCATGGGTTCGGGAGGTAACAACTATCATTGTCTGAGGGCCATGGGTTAGGAGATTGATCACCTTCACGAACTCATGGGACCCAAAGGGCAGAATAGGGCACTCTCTGGATGCATAAGGGAAGAGGGATGACCCCTAAAGTGTCGGCACCCTATAGACCTAGAGGAGATGACCAAGGAATGTGTGTGGACCCAAGTAAGTTCGAGACCAGTTTTCCATGGAAATAACTTTGATATCAAGATGATTGTGATGTAGAGGCATAAGTTGCACGCTTCAACTTAGATTTAAAGGTGTACTGGCAAGATGGGATGTACCATCTCTACTCTTAGAATAGGAAGAACTCTGTATATGGACTGTAGCCAAATGCTTGTTTCCTCTTATTATGGGAGTGAGAGATAGGACAATACGCATGCCATACACCAAGGATAAAAGATGATGTGGGTTGGAACGTTGCTATGAGGTATGAGGACAGAGATGATAACATGCCCTTATGGAGTGGACGATACATGAATGGTTTACAAACACTAAGATAATAAGGTAGTCATCTTATGAGGATGTTTTTATCATGAGCTATGAGTTATACAAGGTTGAGTTCGAAAAACCAAGATAATAAGATCAGAGTTTTCTTGATGAAGATAGACTTAGAGCTGAGATGAGATAATAAGTGAAATACATGGAGGTGTATGTCTTCAGCTTTACCTAACACCTAAGGATGTGAAGTGGTAATGGATGCTCTGGATGAGATACAACTGCCTAGTTTAGATGGAGGCTAGAAGAGGTTGTTAGGTTAACCCTCAGTTGGAAAAGAGATAAGTTTGGCTAACACTCAGATGTAACAATATTGGTTGATCAAGTTAATGGTTGTTTGGTTAGCCAGCCTAGGGCTTATCATGATAAGAGGATGGTTGTAGAACCTCAGATGCACTTCTCTAGAGAAAAAGGAGATGAAACCCTGACTAGAGTGCTTTAGGGTTTCTGAGGAATCAATCTTGAGGAATCATAACATGTAGGAGATCATGATACACCTTGGTACTACAAAGATAGTAAGTGACAGTAGTACTTTGGATGCTTAAGATGAAGTTGCATGGGGTATGTTGCCATGCAAGCCAGGAGGTGAAGGATGAATACCAGTAACCCAATGTATCGATATAGAGGATAAAAGAGTCCCTGGGAGGGAATGGGAGTTTATCACTATGGATGTTGTGGTGAGTCTCCCCTAGACCAAGGAAGGTCAAGATGCAATATGGGTTATGGTAGATCACCTTACCTACATGACATGAGGAAGAAAGAGTATTGTCAAGGGACAGATCCAGTTGAACTACATATGAGAGAGATGGTTCAACTACACCGTGATGTGAGTTCAAAGGTTCTAGCATATAACCTAAAGATTCACTTCCAAGAGGTGGAAGTAGATACAGAACTCGATGTTAGTACAGTTTATCACCCTAGCTAATGGTTAGTAAAATCCAGACTAGAGGGTCTGATGAGAGCATGTGTGCTCGATTAGGGTGATACATAGAGACAATTTTTGTCCTTTGTAAGATGTGATGTTAACCACCATAGCTAGTATCAGGATGTAAAGAAGCTTTGTAAGGGAGGTTGTGTCGGTCACCACTTCATTATGATGATGTTGGTGAAGGGACCTCACGAAGGTCAGGAAAAGACCACAGTGTGAGCAGATGAAGTCACTTTGATCGTAAAATATCTGAAAGGAGCCCAAGGATGACAAGAGTCGTAGGCTGATGCAAAGTAGACTGGCATACAGTTCACTGTGGGAAAATGTGTGACATAAAAATATGACCCCTCTAAGTTATAGCTAAGAGAGTTGAGTCCCCGATGCATGGGTTCTTTTGACATGGTTTGGTGGAGAAGGTTAAGTTTTCCCTTACCCCTCGGGATAATGTGATGGGTGATGAGTTCCATGTGTCCAATTTAGAGCACTATGTGAGGTACCCGGACCATGTGCGGACCAATGAACCTAGTGAGCCCCAAGGGAGGCTGAAATGACCCCGAGTCACCTATGAGGTTTATAGATGCCAAGGTGAAATCACTCAGAGAAAGGAATATGTGATGATAAAAGTTCTTTGGAAGCTCCATGGATAGGGCAAAGCCACATAGGGGCCAATGATGGAAATGTAAAAGTCTTATCCTGATTTGTTTGTTTGCTTGATGGAATTTTGAGGACAAAATTCCTATAAGAGGGGAAGGATGTTACAACCCCAACTTTTGGGTTCATTTGGTGAGAAATGTAATTTCTCATATTAAAGATATTGGAACAAATAATGATATAATTTGTTTTGAATAAACGAGTTTCGTTTACAATAGCCTTGTTGGTTGTTTTGTGGGCTTTATTGGCTATTGGGCCCAATAATGAGGAAAAGACAAAAGGAATTCCATTATTAATAAGAAATGGAGAAAAGAAAAATGTAGAAACCTCTAGAAGGAAAAAAATGTAATCCAAAGTTGGATTTCGTGCCTCTTGGATTCCTTGGGTTCCAAGGAGTCCAAAGTTACAAAGATAATGCATCAAGAAAAGAAAAGATCGATTAAATATTTCTTTATTAAGAAAGAAATTGAAAACAATGATAAAATGTGGGAAATAAGTGAAAAGAGGTATAATTGAGTTATCCTTGGTGGATTTTCGTATCCAAATGATTCCTAATGTTAAAAGGAATGTCAATGAGGAAAATAAAAAGAAAGATAAAGAGAAATCCTCAAAAGAGATATTTTAATAAGAAATAAACAAGATAATGAGAAATAATGAATATTGATGCATCTAGAAGGATAATAAGTATCCTTAAAAAGGAATTTCGAAATATTAGAGTTTATTGGGGTCCAAGGAACCCCAATGGAGAAAAATAAAGAGAAAATACCAATAATAGAAAATAAGAGGATAATATGATGCATAATGAATGAATTTTGTGGTTTTGTTAAAGAGGTGGTATTTTCTATTAAAAGAAAATATAATTTTGTGACCAATGATTAAAAGGCAAGTACAAAGAGAATGAAAGAGATATTTTTTGTATTTCTAAGTATCCATGAAATAAGGAATATCAAGGAAATAAATAGGAGAGAGAAGAATTACTTCTACATGAAGGAATAAGGATCCTATTGGGAAAGGGGCTAGTTGACTCATAGATGGTCATATTAGGGCGTGGATAGCCACCCCTATATAAAGGGGGAGAGCCTTTGGATCAAGTTCCAGAGAAATCCCATGAAAATCTCTGTTCCTTCTTCATCTTCTTCATCTTCCTCATGTAAACCCTAACCTTGAGCTTAACTCTATCCCTGGAGCCACATAGGGAGCTTGAAGGAAGTCCAGACACCCCTCCCTTTAAATCTACGTGACTACGTTGCCAATTCTTGAGGAACCCTCGCCCTGGTCAATTGCAACTCATCTGTAGAGAGCTGAGTTTCACTAACCTAATGCTCCTGTCCCCAGCCATCTCGCACATGGCTGGAGACCTTGCTAGATGCGACAGGGAGTGGTGGAGTCAGGGAGATGGATTCCGGCGAGCTCCGGGCCTAGAAGTGGAAGGAGGTGACCCCAAAAACAGTTGCAGTCGGCCGTCGCTAGGGTTGCTCGTGAGGTGGAAGATGAGCAGGGCGTTTTTGACCAAAAATGCCCCTCCCGAGCGTGAAGGAGAGGTCCGTGGCCTGGGGGTAAAAGAGACATTCAATTATAATTGAAGCGGGCGCGCGAGGTACGTGTATGGGGAGTTCGTTGCCTACGTGGCACCTCCCTATTGGTTCATATGTGTTTAACTTACAAAATTCATAATTAATCACTGGTAGCTCAGATTTAGATAAGTTATATATGAATTTTGATCAGGAGAACTCAAGGAATGTAATAAAAATATAATTGAAGCCTGATTCTGAGTGCAATTCAAAAAGTGTGTAAAGATGCTATCTTTAATGGTTTAATTAATTCAAACCCCAAATCTTTGGTGATTAATGATTTATGGAAGGGTGAAATGGATGTTTAAAGTTGATATTAACCCGTTAATTGTAAAAAGGTATATTAAGAATAAAAAGGATGAACTTTGCATGTAATTGGTTTAATTTAGAAGTTCATGTGCATAAATATGCTTTAATGGGCCTTGAAACCCTAATATTAGTAAATGTGACTCTTAATGGCTTTAATTGTTCAATTTCATGATTAAAGTTGGGATATGATAATTCTAAACTATTTTGAGTATAAATGTTCCTAACTGTGGATAAATACCCTTAATGTAGTAATTAGGGTTTTCTAATGGTTAGATGTAGAATTAATGACAAATAGAGTTCATATGTGAATTAGACCATAATGAACTATGAATTGATGATAAATGAGCATAATGATCTTATCATGGATTAAAAGGATAAAAATGGTAGATTTAATGTAAAAGAGGCTTAATGGACTTAATTGATGGTTAATTGTGCTTTTTCTGATATCAGGGTTATATGTTGTTAAAAGATAACCTTAGTATCTTTCATGATGAATAGATGAGGTAATTAGGGTTTAAAATAGTAAAAGATGAAGGGAAACCCTAATTGCAATGGAAACCCTAAAAGTGGACTAGAAACCCTAGGAAACGAGCTAGGTTTAATAAATCTTGATGGTATGATTAATAATAGGAAATTGTATGCATATTTTAGGATCTCATAATGTGCTTGCTTGCCTATTTGGAATTCTTGATTGATTGGATTATTCTGTCTCAAATCAGCCTGAAAGGTGTTTGGTTACGCTTATGGATAATCACTTTAGTTTCACGATGATTCCCGGTTGTTTTATCAGTTTCCTGAAAATAACTGCTTGAATGTCTTTTATTTCATGCAACTATAAAGTGACTATGACTATCACCATAAGTATGCATACATGACTGGCTCAGATCCTGAACCTCCTATGTGGCTTTGCAAATGCTAAAAAGGGTAACCTAGAGCAAGGTCTAGGCTATCCAGAGTTAGGGATTGGGCTACCTACGTGTAGTGCCATGCAACTCTTTAGCACACCATGAGTTAAGGAGTGGGATACCTATGGGTAGTGCCATGTGACTCAACCCTAGAAACTGATTCACCTGTTAGGTAGGATCATGAGGGGTTAAATGGGGATCTATCATAAGGAAGGTAGCGTCCATGTCCACTGCAGGGACATCACAAAGGTTAGGGTATGTAAGGATTGATCAGCTATGATGAAAACATAAAGTTGTTTGTTAAATCATATTTGACTACAATATGTTGTTACAGTTAATTGCAGAGTTATTGTTTCCCCCACATACCAGCATAATTCATTTATGCTGACCGACGTTTTTTTTATCGGCGATTTAGGTACAAGTGAAAAGAACAAAAAGTAAATTGGCATATGTGGAATTAAATGGGAATTAAAGTACAAAAGAGGATTAGTTAGAATAGACTCCAGTTGTGGATAAAAGTAGATATTCAAGTTTTGAAAAAGGTATGCAAAGTTAATTTTTATTACAACCTTTCAGTTTAGTTTAGTAGAATTTGATAATTATTATTGATTATTTGTTGAACCTTTGATCCAGAAATTGGGATAACGGCTCTGACCTCTCGGTCTCCCTTAATTGGGGGTTACTGGGAGGCGGTATCGTTACAGTTAACACCAATGATAGATGATTTTTTGATCTTTATTTTGAGCCCTGAGATGTATGAGAAGAGCCCAATAATGAGAATGGTGTTGATTATAGTGATGTCATTTGGTTTGACAAGGATGATGGTGTCATCAGTAAATTGAATAATATTTTCCTGACATTCCTGAGGGGAGTCTATGAGGCCATGAGAGGTGGTGAGTTCTATCATGTTTGAGAGTATGGATGTTACAATGATGAAGAGATAAGGAGAGAGGGGGTCACCTTGTATAAGCTTGTTTGTGTTGTGGAAGAATCCAAAAGGTGATCCATTGATAATGGTAGAAAAGTAATTTGTGGAAATACAGACATGTATCCAGTTAATCCAAATCTCAGAAAATCCATATCCAGCCATGGATTTGATGAGGCAGTCCCATTTTGTATAGTCGGAGGATTTTTCAAAGTCTAGTTTGATAGCTAGAAGAGGTGTTTTATTCTTATGGCAAAGATGCAAAGTTTTATTAACCATGATAAAGGCATCGTGGATGCTTCTATTTTTTTAGGAAAGCATTTTGGTTTTGTGGGATGATGTTGTCCAAGTGAGGTTTTATGTAGTTTGCAAGGACTTTTGCCAAGATTTTGTAAGAAGTGTTAATGAGACTGATAGGTCGGAATTGATAAATCTATTCTGGGTGGGTAACTTTTTTTATGAGAGCAATGTTGATGTGATTAAGGTGTTTGATAATGTTGTGGGTGTTAGTGTTGTGATGAATGTCTCTAAGAAGCTTCATAAAATCTCCCTTGATGTAGCTCCAATTTGCAAGATAGAATTCAGTGTTGAAGCCATCAGGTCCTGGTGATTTATTTTTCCCAAGGGAGTGGACTGCCAAGTCAAGTTCTTCAGAGGTGAAGGGGCTAGTGATGGTCTGTGGGGATGTAATGTTTTTGACACACAAGTTTTTCCAGTGAATGTGATTATGGAGGAAAGGCTTGTGGTTGAAATTAAAGATTTTGTAGAAGTGTTGTACAATATGTGTTGTAATCAAATGTTTGTTTGAGGTGGTAGAACCATTAATGTTGAGCTTTGCTATAATATTTTTCTGAGCATTGTTGTTGCAAGTTTTGTGGAAGTATTTTGTATTTTTATCTCCTTCCTCTACTCATTTAATTTTTGCTCGTTGTCTCCAAAAAGTGTCAAGGCAGTGTTTGATGTGGTCCAACTCAGCTTTAACTTTGAGAACTAGTGTTGGGTCCGTAGAGGGATCACTATCTATAAAAAGATGTTGTTGTTCAAGGTCAGAAAGTTTATGTGTGAGGTTTCCCACATTTTCCTTTTGCCAGATTTTTAGTCTGTTTATGACAGACTTGGTATTGTTGTGTATGTGATGGCCAATGTTTCTGGTATGAGTGTTAGCAATGTTCCAATTTGACTGGAAAAGGTTTAGACAAGTAGGGTTCGAGGTCCAGAAGTTTTCAAAATGGAATGGTTTGTATCCCCGTTTATCTAGTTTAGTATTTATGATGATGGGGAAATGGTCTGAGATAGGACGATGGGCTACAGAGACAAATGAGTATGGGTATTGATCTTCCCACTTATTAGAGCATATGAAGTGGTCAAGTCTAGCCCATGACTGTTGGCGTGTCCAAGTGTAGTAGGCATTAGCATGAGGTAAATCTATCAGGTTATGGTTTTGTAATAGCATTTGAAAGGTTTTGTCTGAGGTAGTCATATAGCCATAAGAAGATGTGTTGTTTATTCTATATGAATTTCTAGTCATGAGGTTTAGATCTCCCCCTAAAAGCCAAGGTTTGTCATGGTAAGTATAAATGATGTGCATCATTTCAGCCATGTTAGCAGTTTTGTTTAAGCCATGTTCTCCATAGATCCCCGTGAAGATCCAACTAAAGTTATCAACTATGTTAGTGAAATGGAGAGTGATGGAAAAAGTACATGTTTCAGAGTGGGTTATGTCAAAAAGGTTGTTGTTTAACCCTAGAAGAATCCCACCTTTAAACCCTTGAGGTGCAATTTGGTGCCATGAGTTTATGTGTTTCCCTCCTATGGTTTTGAGAGCAAAAGGTGACAAGGTTGTTTTTGTTTCCTGGATAGTTATTATGAGATTAATGTTGTTGTTGTAGATGTGTCTGTGTATTTCTTTTCTTCTGTTTAAGCTAGCAGCCCCACAAACGTTCCAGGATGAGATTTTCATTGAAGTATGTTTATCTATATGTGTCAAGATGGGTGTATGAAAGCCTATTTATTTATATGTGCATGTTTTCTATCTGCGTATAAGTGTCATGGATATTTCTATGGAATTTCCAATTCATAAAATTTTCAATATTGTCTAGGGCTTGATTTTCTAATTTATCATCATCAAAAGTGATACCTAGTTTATTAGCAAAAGTTGTAAAGGATTGAATGTTAGGCCAAGAGGCTATATCTTCGGTATTGTCAATATTGTTTTCTTCTATTTCGGATGATTTAGTAGTAGAAAGAGATGATGTTTAAAATGAAGTATCGAACAAGGAAGTTGTACCTGGATCCTCTGAAGCAAAGAAGTTTCTCTTGGTCAGTCCTTCTGAGGTATTGGAGATGTTGTTGATGGATTGTATGACTCATGCAGTCTTTCCTTTGCTTTTCTGCTTCGGACTCTGTCGACGATGGTGGTTGTCTTTCATAGAGATGATGTTGTATCTTCTTCTTCTGAGCTGGATTGTGTGGTCTGGCCCGATGTGATTTTAATCGGGTTAATTTTTGAACCTTCAATGAGTTAATGCTTCTTGGGTACAAAAAGATGATCAACTAAATCTGAGGTGGTGGAAGAGATATGAAGCTCCTCTGAGAAGAAGAGTAAGTAGAGCTCAGTGGGTGTCTCGTTGTTAAAGTTTGTTACCCACGCCATCAAAGTTCTATTTGTGACATGCCTAATGAAGATAGTCCATTCTGGTTTTAGTTTGAGTTCTGAGATCATATCTTCCCAGCCATGGACGATGAAGATATTTGACTTGCGATCATAGTCTATTGTAACTTCAAAACTTTTATTTTCCATCTAGATGGTGTTGATACCTGGTGGGAGATCATATTTGTGGTACTTCCGGGCTCTTGGGAGCTGTATGATGGAGTGGTTGTCTGGGTCATCCAAGGAGTAACTCATGAAAGGGAAGCGTGAGGCCATCTTTGGTAAAGGAAGGGGAGGTTTGTGCAAGGTGGAAGAATATGACAACTTTCTGTTTTTATAGGCCTTGCTTATCAGATGTAGAGTACCAATCCTATGTTTTTGACGTTTGTTTAGACTTTGTGCCACTAAGAAGTGTCCTCATGTTCTCATGTTGGGAGGCAATCTTTCTATTTTTCGTCGGCTGGTAAGTTTTAGCCGTAGCAGCACCGACCTAAGGAGTGTAAAATTGATTGACCGACAATTGTAAGGACGTCGAAACTAGTTGGCAGTTGAGAAAAGTCTACTGCTATCAATGTAGGTGTGTGTTACAGTTGTATAGTTGCCCCCTATGTATGGCTGGTATAATACCTCTCTTATGTAAATGCTTGGATGTGGAGCATCTTGATGTTTGAGCTCTCTGCGGTGTGAGGCCACAAGTTTGTTGGATGGTGTTCAGCTGCAAAGTATTGCTACCGCCTTCTAGAAATGTCGTCGCAGCTGGGGTGATGGTGATCTACAGCTCAGTGTGAAGCTCTCTACAGTGGGGAGCTGCCGGTCTGTTGGATGAAGAGTAGCTATGGCCTGCTAAGACGCCGTCGCAGCAGGGAAGTTCGTGTTCCTGAGTACGGTGTGAAGCAGGTTGATGGAGCTGGTCGAAGAGATTTTTGAATTCTAGAGAGAAGTTGGAGCTTTTTCTCACTAGTGTTGTTTCGTTGCTTCCTTTGATTTACATATATAAAATTATATTCCTTGAACTTGTATTAGCAAACTAAATATATAAATTAGATATTATATTTACATTCAAAGAAAGGAAGCGTTGTCATATTTTTGAATTTATACGGTGAGCAATTCTTAATTGGAATTGTTTATCTTGTTAGTTTGTAGCTAGTGCAAAACAAACATATGGAGGTGTAGTTTTTTTTCTTCTGACAACGCAGTTGTTTTCTTTTAAATGATTAGTTACAAAAAATATTCAACTAAATACAAGTTTAATCTGCCGGTGAACTATACACGGGTAAACTACACAAAATCACATGATGGTTAAAAAGAACAAACCATGGTCAAAGCACGTTCAGATTTGGGGTCAGGACGACTCCTTGCTTTCTCAACAATGTTGGGTAGTATCAACTAATCTGGGACCTCATGAGCTTCTGATACCGCCTCGCTACTGCTTTCAGGTTGATCCGTTCCTCCCATCATTCGTCGTCCTCTTACATTTGCTCCTGATACCGATCGACCAGTAGTCCGCCCATCATGAAGAAGCGGTAGCCAGACGTGGACGCCATGATCGTTGTGGTGCATCACGGGACCACCAGGACTAGAAGCCGATGTGCTCGTAGTTGAACCTGAACACTGAGTCGTCTGGAAATGTGCTTAGCAGCTCCGTTTAATATGTTACTACATGTAGATACCAGATCAAATGCCATCTAGTAATGTTACTACATGTAGATACCAGATCGAATGCCATCTGGTACACCGAAATTCACTGGTCTCCACCGTCAATACACGACGGCAACCGTTGATAATGCCGAAGGTGCACAGGCGAGTAGCAATGTTTGTTGCCACATCCAAATAACATGTTTGTACAACTGGAGACGTTTCCCTCCTTGGGGTTAGAATGCAAGAGGTCTTCGGTTAATTGTTGTTTTTACTTGGGAGTTGACAAACTATACATATCGGCACACTCTGATTTCAACAGTGGCATCCGAGATGAATGCTCAGAAGGTTAGCATGTCCCTGTGCCGTCATGGCCACATGCATATCGGGTGACCAGCTTTACAATTGCAGGTTAGAAGAATAAAAGGTATAAACTACGAATAAGGAGCACTGAGGAACTATTTTAATTGGTTATCTCTGAAGACGTGACAAGCAATAGGAAATAGAAAATTTACAAACCTTTTGAAGAAACAACTCAGTCATGTGTACCTTTTCAAACCATTCACCTCCAACCTTTTCATACAACACAAGAAAGAGTGCTATTGTGCACTTTCTTTTTCGCCTTATCTGATAATACTAATTGTTGATACCTTGCTAACAACTGCAACAAAATCATTTCAAAGACCCTATGTTCACAGACAAAGAAGAATAAAAGAAGTGAAGATAGAACATGATTATCCTCTAGGTATATATTCACGGCTCACCTATAAGCATCCATGGTAGCCTGCCACACCCAACTGCTCCACGAAGACTCCTCAAATAAGATTTGCGTTTGGCAGATTTTCATTCAGAATAAACACTGAGATGTATATATACCGTGGGTCATTGGGAGATTTGAAAGGAATAAGGCAGTTAGTTTGAGCAATGGGATTCGGGGGTGTGAGACGTGGTTGGATGAGAAAGTGGGAAAGAGAAAGAAAGCAAAGTTAGAAAGTTTTTGAACATGGGAGATGGAAAAGAGAGAAAATGTTAAAAGTGGGGCGGCGCGGCTAAAGGGATGGCGTGGCTAAAGGGATGAACCAGCGTGAATTCAAATTAGCAATAAACAGTTAACAAAGTAAAAAAAATTCCTCAAAAGAAAGAGAGAAGAGAGAAAAATAAGGAGAGTGAAGCATTTTGAAAATGCTACGATTTGATTAGTCAGTGGTAAATTTATAATTAATTTAATAGATTTACTCTTTATATATATATAGGGTTTGTATTTGTTGCCCGCGGGGGTACTTAAAAGTTGCTACCCATACCTGATCACGGTGGCATACTTGTAAATAAACATAATATCATTTGTTTCGTTTGCCAGCGAGAGCTCAATCTCGCCCTGAAGCGACCCGGAGTCCATGAGCTTGACGACAACATCCTCGACCAATACCCCTCCGGGGGCAACAGGCAAAGGCAAACCCCCTCTGAACACAGGCCCGAACCCGCCCTGGCCCAGCTTTTTGCGGGCGCGAACCCGGCCGTCGTGCGCCGGAGCTTGTCATAACTGAACCGTCAAGATGTGGATCTGGGAGCTGCTTCACGGCGGTGCGGTGCGCAAGCTCGACACTAGGTCCACAACAACCATCGTCGGCTCTAAATCCTGGAACATTGGCGGTGGCACCCGTACTGCCTCGATTTGAGTAGATGGGGCCCTTCTCGGCCTCGATTTGAGCTGCAGCTTGGAGCGCCCCTTCCTTCCAGTGCATCGGTTGCCGCCACCGAGTTGGGAAGACCATGTAGCTAGGGCCCAGACGCATGGCGTACTTACCGCTGGGGGATGTGAGAGCCATCGAGGAGCTGAGGTTCTGGTCTTGGATGATCGTGTCGGCTGGATGGCCAAAGCTCTGCCAGCGCACTATGTCGCCCCCGCCTAGGACCTGGAGGTTCGAGGAAGGGAGTAGGATGACGCGGTCGCCAGGTTGTCTGTCTGTCGACCACATGATTCTAGAGTGCGGATCGGAGAGCGCGAGGGCGCCGTTGAAGGAGACAGAGACGGATTGGGACCACTGGAGGGTGGCCGCTGCTCGCCACAGCGGGGCGGAGGAGGGGACGTGGACGGCAGTGAGGTCGAGAAGGTTGTCGGAGACAAGGAAGCCCAGTGAGTAGTTGCCATTGGATTCCAGCGTGAACCGACTTGCATTAGCTAGCTCCCTCTCGGTCATCTCGATCTGGTGTCTGGCGTGAGTGCCAACCTGGTTGACAATTTTCTTTTCCTGTTCGAAAACACACAACTTCTCCCTGGCTTCATCTTTGATTCTCATGTTCGCCTGTGACAGAATTGGCCCAGAGGCGTTGGTTGTAACCACCTCCTCGGAACGTGCCTCCTGCTGGTGATGATCCTTGGTGCCAATCATGAACCGCAGCTGCAGTGGCAGAATGACCTTTGGCGGAAGGCGTCCTGGTGCTCGATGAAATTCTCCACCTGCATCTTACAAATCAATCAATATTCAGGTTGACTTCTTGGTACCATGACTCTGCTTCTAAGTAGGATGAGATCGTCGCTGAGATAAAGGAGTTAAAGAAAAACATGGTCAACATAGAACAATAGGCAAAGGTTTGATGGAATGACCGGAAAGAGGATAGATTTTTCAGGCCATCATTAATGTCAGTACATATGGCATAAATTACATAGATGACAACTGTCTTGGAAAAGTAACAACGTGATAAAAAAAGTAACTATCTGAAAGTAGTACCAGGACACAAAAAGTGTCTAACCGACACTAAATGTAACACCATCATACAAAAGTAATTGTAATAGGCAAGACTCAACCGTAATGTAGGTGACAGTTTGTAATATGGATAGTCATATTGTAATAAGTAAGTGTCATCTATAATATGGACAGTCACACTGTAATAGGCAATAGCCAACCGTAATGTAGGTGACAATTTTGTAATATGTATAGCCAAATTGTAATAAGCACATGTAATATAGGCAGTCACATTATAATAGGAAAGAACCAACCGTAATTTAGATGACAGTTTGTAATATGGATAGTCATATTGTAATAAGCAAGTGTCATCTATAATATGGACAGTCATACTGTAATAGGCAAGAGCCAACCGTAATGTAAGTGACAGTTTTGTAATATGTATAGTCAAATTGTAATAAGCAAGTGTCATATGTAATACAGACAGTCACATTATAATAGGCAAGAGGCAATTGTAATGTAGGTGACAATTTTGTAATATGGATACTCATATTGTAAAAAGAAAGTGTCATATGTAATATGGATCGTCACATTATAATAGGCAAGAACCAACTATAATGTAGGTGACCGTTTGTAATATGGGTAGTCATGTTGTAATAAGCAAGTATCATCTGTAATATGGACAATCACATTGTAATAGGCAAGAGCCAACTATAATGTAGGTGACAATTTTGTAATATGGATAGTCATATTGTAATTTTCAAGTGTCATATGTCATATGGTCAGTCAATTGTAATATGCAAGAGTTCGTAATGTAGGCGACATATTGTAATATGGATAGTCATATTATAATAAGCAAGTGTCATCTGTAATATGGATAGTCACATTGTAATAGGCAAGGGCCAACAATAATGTAGGTGATAGTTTTGTAATATAGATAGTCATATTGTGATAAGCAAATGTCATTTGTAATATGGACATTCACATTGAAATAGGCAAAAGCCAACCGTAATGTAGATGATAGTTTTGTAATATGGATATTCATATTGTAATAAGCAAGTGTCATCTGTAATATAGACAGTCACATTATAATAGGCAAGAGCCAACCGTAAGGTAGGTAATAATTTTGTAATATGGATACTCATATTTTAATAAGTAAGTGCCATCTGTAATATGGATAGTCACGTTGTAATAGGCAAGAGGCAACTGTAATGTAGGTGACAATTTTGTAATATGGATAGTCATGTTGTATTAAGCAAGTGTCATATACCATATGGACAGTCACATTGTAATAGGCAAGAGCCAACCATAATGTAGGAGACAGATTTGCAATATAAATTCTCATATTGTAATAAGCAAGTGCCATCTGTAATATGGACAGTAATAGGCAAGAGTCAACTGTAATGTAGGTGCCAGTTTGCACTATGGATAGTCATTTCTCTGTGTACATTAAAAATATCCACCTTCCTTATAATTTGTTCCTACAAATTATGGTTTCTTTATATACATTACACAATGTCCACCTACATTACTATTTAATAATGCACGTTACATATTCGCTATGCACATTACAAAATATCCACCCACCTTATAATTTGTTCATGTACATTATGGTTTCTTTATATCCATTACAAAATATCCACTCACTTTACTATTTCATCATGCATGTTATAATTTCTCTATGTACAACAATATAACCACTCACCTTACAATTTAATCATGCATATTATAGTTGTTCTGACTTTGATGGGCGCCATAGTCATGGGTCTTTACATATTGCTCCTCGTAACATATTATAGTTTATTCTTTCTATATAGATAATTGTTTCATATGGGTTGTATGCTTGCTTTAACTAAAATTCAATGGAATCTACCAAAATGGTGACATGAGGACATACAACATCCAGTTGCACATAGTATTTCCTTAATAAAATATTGTGGTACTGCCCGACTACGTGTCAAAATGCCATTACAGAGATGAGAAATCTCTTCACTGAACAAGGTCTATTAATTTTTTTGACAATCTCAACCTTTTATCACATTTACAAAATCTGGATATATCACGACGATACAACAAAATATTTGATCATCATTTTTACAAACAGTTGATGTTCATTCTAACTAACAGTGAAAATCAAAGCACACGTCTTCATGTTTACGTACTTAATCCACAACATGTGTATAGATAAGCATTAATAAATAAGCATTTTCACACCGATCTGATTTTTAATATTCTTCTAAGATCATCTATTCTTAATCTCTGCGGTAGCACTGTCCTCCTAACTCCCCTGTCATCAAATTATCAAACTTAGTATATAGACAAATACATGTATCAGAAACATTAAGTTCTCAAGAATTCTCTTGGTTCTATGCAAATGGTCAAATGGCATCGAGTTAACAGATCTCAGCCACAACTAATTAACGAGCTCCATCCTAGACTCATATGGAATTTTTTTCCTATTAAACTACTACAACGGCTTACACAAAACTCGAACCAGCACAAGATGGGCAATTACATGAAGTCCCAAGTGAAAAGAAATAATCTCTTCAATGTGCTCTAGTAGACATCTGATTATTGGCATTTTGTAAGACAATATTACTATAAAATTCATCATTTGTGTCAGAACCATTGTATTAATCTGCAGATGGTGATTTGTTGAATCAATTTCTATTGCTCTGCATCACCCTATATTTCCTTCTTTACAATCATGTCTTCTCTCTGGCTACCATGTCGTCTCTCTTGGACTATGAACATCACCATCTTGGCCTCCCTCTCTATGGCTATGACAATCACAGCCATCCAGCCCACGGTGTTGTTTTACATTGCCCACTGAAATCCATCACTTTTATCTCACATGAATGACATCCTCTGCTAGAAAGTTCATCCCAAATCTCAACAAGCGATGCCTCGCCGAAGCACCGTCACTGCCGACCTCCATTTCCCAAACTTCATCCATATTGTTTTTTGGGAGGACGACACTCTCGATTGCTTTAGTCGAAGTGGTTGAGGTGTGATGGAAGCATCTACCCCAATCGAAGTCGTGGACCCAAAAAACATCGAAGCCGGTCTCTGCCGCCGCCAACTGTATGCCATCTACGCCGTGGAGTTAGTCAAGAGAGATGAGGTTTTCCTGTTGTAGTGTCCTCATCATCATCGACTGTGTCATCAGCACCGCCGAAGCTGGGGCCAGGTGCGACAAGTGCGGAACCCTGACATGTGCATCCGCAGCCAGGGCATAAGCGCTTGGCTTGCTGGAGGGGTTGATTTCAAAGGGATGAAGTAGTGATCTTGAGTACCAATAGACATCGTCGTGAGATAACGCCTCAAAGGGATGTCATTTTCAGGCTCATGACAGTGGCACTGATGCTGATCGTGTCGTAGGCGAAAACCTAGATTGGTGGGAGGTCGCGGACGAAGCGTTGCAGTCAAAGAGACAATCCAAAATACGCTGGCAGAGTCAGGACTGTAGATTCAGGAGACGAGTGTTCTCGCGGCTGACGCTCCTAATTACAATAGATGCCACCGTGTCTCAAAACACAGGTAACTTCATTTCACTACCCGCGCGGGCATTCAATAAATCCCCATATATATATATATATATATATATATATATATATATATATATATATATATATATATATATATATATATATATATATATATATATATATATATATATATATATATATGGGCGTTCATTCATTGCCCGCGTGGGTAGCCTGAAATTTTGCTACCTGGCAGCCAAAAAAGTAACTCTTCTGGCCACAAAAGTAACTCTGCTGTCAAAAAAGTAACTATGGTGATAAGAAAGTAACTACACAACTAAAAGAGTAACTCTGTACAAAATATACAACAGATATATATAAGGATGAGTTTTTTTTATTTTGGTGGCGCAAATGATATTATTTTTGGATGAAATTTTTTTAGGAGCTAGATAAAATGCTCCTCTGTAATTGCGAAATTTTTTTCTTTCAAAAAAAGTGGTCGGAAGGGTGGGCGGGTAGCTACCCGCGCGGGAAATAAAGATGGGCCCTATATATATATATATAGGATGTTTTATTGCCCGCGTGGGTACTGTAGCGGGGCTACCCGTCTCTTTGACGCGGTGGCATTTTACGTAAATACGGCTGATTTCTGATATGCATCAGCCGCCGACCCTGCCGTTGCGGCATCCTCCTCATGGAGCATCAGCCGCCGACCCCGCCGTTACGGCATCCTCCTCGTCGAGCATCAGCCGCCGACCCCGCCGTTGCGGCATCCTCCTCGTCGAGCATCAGCCGTCGACCCCGCCATTGCGGCATCCTCCGTCAACACTCTGTATGCGCGTCTTAACTCTGAATCTGTCTTTGGAATCTGCAGTCCTGGCTCTGTCTATCTCCGACCTCCACCTATCTCGGACTCGATAATCTCTATAATAAGAAGGGTTCTAAACCCCCAACAGGTCACTTACGGTCTTCATCACAAATCCATCTTCCACGTCGTTCCAATCTATGACTATCCTTGGAGGTAATCACATTCATTGAACATCCGGTAGTGTGGTTGTGGTCTGGTGTGACAAGGTGCTCGAGTTTGTGGATGTATCCGACAATCGACTAGTCGGCTCCATCACGAAATGCATTATTGGCAGGATATGGGTAAAAGTATTCGAAGCCAAATACTGCCTTGCTCCGCCAGCAGCTGACCAGCAACGCAACCCACATTGAAGAAGTAGGTGTGTTTTTGAATTATTGTTTACAAACTGAATACCAAATTCTGTGTTGAGCAGTTGATTATCTGCTAAGTATAATCCCTTCTATGATCTGTTTGTCTTAGTTATTTTTTGTGCTGAATTAGTCACTTTTATATTTATATAGTTACTGTTTTGTTTACAGAGTTACTTTTCGATCTCTACAATGGATGCTAGTCTTGATACTGATGTTGCTAATGCTATTATTGACATTGACGATGATAATGTTCATTCTTCTTCATCTGTTGCTTCTGATACTGTGTCCTCAGTTGATGTCCCTAGAGTTGGATTACAATTTGGAAGTTTCGATGATGCCATATCGTTTTACTATAGGTATGTTGGTTTGATTGGGTTTAATGTTAGGAAAGATGATAATCGTTATGAACGAGGTACTAAGATCTTACTTGCTAAAGATTTGGTATGTGATAAGCAAGGTCAGAGTAGTTGTTCTAAGAGATCCAAAGGTCTTCTTAGTCCTATTTGTGACAATATTGGTGAGTTGCATGAGAATTTATCTAAGAAGCACAAGCGTTCTATGAAAAGGTGTGGTTGTAAAGCAATGATCCGATTTACATTAGATAAGTCTTTATCTGTATGGTTTGTTACTGCTTTTGTTGAAGAACACAATCATGATCTTGTCGATGATTCTCACTTGCGGTACTTGAAGTGTAATTCATCTCTTGACCAAACTCAAAAAGAGATGCTTTCTTCTATGAGTCAAGAAAATATACCTGTCTCCAGACAACTTGCATTGATAGAAACAGAGTCTGGTGGTTATGAAAACTTGACATTTACATGTAGACAAGCTCATGGACATCTCAGTAGCAAGAGGAAGGAGTCATCTTTATATGATGTGGACATGGTTTTGGATCGTTTTGCAAGCTTGAAGGTTTTAGATTCTAAATTCTTTTACTCTTATCAAAATGATTCTAATGGTTGCTTGAAACATTTGTTTTGGTATGATCCGGTTTCTGTTGATGACTGTGCATTATTTGGAGATGCTATTGTATTTGAAACCACTTACCGTACCAACAAGTATTCCATGGTTTTTGGAATGTTTGGTGGTGTGGATCACCATCACAAGACGGTGTTGTTTGCTTCAGCTCTGTTGGTTGATGAGAAGTATGACTCTTTTCTTTGGGTTTTCAAGCAATATTTACTTTGTTTTGGCAAAAGCCAGTTTCCATTATAACTTACCAAGACCCGGTTATGAATGCTGCTATCATTACTATTTTTCCAAACTGTAAGCATTGTTTCTGCAGCTGGCACATCCTACAAAAGCTTCCATCTAAGCTTGGCGGTGTTCCAAACAAGGATCGAATTATTAGCTCTTTGAATGATTGTGTATGGAATACAGACGATACAGACACATTTGAAGAGAGGTGGAATTGAATGATTGTGTATGGAATACAGACGATACAGACACATTTGAAGAGAGGTGGAATTATGTAGTTGAAGAGAATGACCTATTACATATTAGTTGGCTTTCTGATATGTATGCTATGCGGTGGGATTGGGTCCCATGTTTTATACAGGATTCTTTCTTTGCTGGTATGAGGACAACACAAAGAAGTGAGAGCTTGAATGCTTTCATTCGAAGTCATGTCAACAGTAGGAAAATGCTTTTTGAACTTGTATGTTGCTTAGAGACTGCCTACTCTCATGTGCGGGAGATTGAAAATTTCAAAGATTTTGATGATGATTACAGCAATCTTCCTTTGTCATCAGTATGGCCTTTGGAGGAGCAAATGAGAGGTATATACACCAAGGTAATTTTTAAGATCTTTCAAGCTGAAGTTCATCAAAGTATGGTATATAATGTAAAAGAAACTTCTGATGATGTTGAGTTTGAGGTATATCGTCTTGGTGGTTCTTGTTCTCCTCATCTTTTAAAGAAAGACTCATCCACTGGTATGGTATCATGCAATTGTTTCATGTTAGAATTCAAAGGAATTCCATGTAGACACATACTTGCTTATCTAAAGAGTCGTGATTTTTGCAATCTTCCTAAGCCATATATACTGAAGAGGTGGACTAAAGGATATAGAGATCATCCTTTGATTTTCAGCAAATCGTCTATCATGCAGCTATCCACTGGGAAGAGACTGCAGTTGGTATCTTCTTGCAATTCAATTGTTAATATAGCGTGTAGGAACAACGCTATAGATATGTGTCTTGAAAAACTCATTGCTTTGCGAAAGGAGCTGTTGGAATTAGATGCTGATGATGTTGGTGTAACTGGTTCGAATACAGCTTCTTCTTCTGCTGTCAAGGTCCATATTCCCAGTGTTTGTAAAACTAAAGGTAGACCTAAATCTACTGATGTGCGGATTAAATATGGAGTTGAAATTTCTCAATCTAAAATGAGACAGTGCAAGAATTGTTTACAATATGGTGTTAACCATGACAGCAGAAATTGCCCATTAAAGAAATAGGTGTGTGTTTGAATTCAGCTTCTATGGTCTGTTGTGGGTCGTATGGCTTACTGAAGATGCTACTGCTGCTGTGGTCTGCTGTGGTCTTCCTATTGTGCTTCATGAAGCTGCGCATTTTCCGCTACTACTGACAATGTTGTTATTGAAGTTGATTTATTCACTAGTTTTACTATAATGGTATCCAATTGTTTAGTGTGTGAGTCATGTCAAATTCTAATGTAATTGTAATGGCCAAGATGTACTGTGTGTCAGTTGTAATTGATATTTGAATATAATGGTATCCAATTGTTTAGTGGGTGAGACATGTCAAATTCTGATGTAATTGCAATGGCCAAGATGTACTATGTAGCTTCAATTGTATCCAATTTAAATCTTTTATAAAGATCATCCAAAATTTGTTTGTTGTGTGATATGTTATTCCTAAATCAATAACTTACTTGTATTTTGGAAGGTTACTTTTTGCAGCTCAGAGTTACTATTTTTATCTAAATCAAACGTTTTGTGTGCACCAGTTACGTTTTGTGTGCACCAGTTACGTTTTGTGTGCACCCGTTACTTTTTGTGTGCACCAGTTACGTTTTGTGTGCACCAGTTACGTTTTGTGTGCACCAGTTACTTTTTGTGTGCACCAGTTACGTTTTGTGTGCACCAGTTACGTTTTGTGTGTACCAGTTACTTTTTGTGTGCACCAGTTACGTTTTGTGTGTACCAGTTACTTTTTGTGTGCACCAGTTACTTCCATGATTCTGATGTAATTGAATTATTTTATAAATAGAAATATGAATCTTTATTATCTTCATCCTTGATAATACCACGACCGCACTGGAGAACGGGCATATCTGGGAGATTTGATTTGTAGCCGTTACTCTTTGAACCACAGAGTTACTTTCATGTCGATATAGTTACTTGTTAGTTCATCTAGTTACTCTTCTTGGATCAAAGTTACTGTTTGATCTATAGCAGTTACTCTTTGAACCACAGAGTTACTTTCATGTCGATATAGTTACTTGTTAGTGCATCTAGTTACTCTTCTTGGATCAAAGTTACTGTTTGATCTGCAGTAGTTACTCTTTGAACCACAGCCATAATCATAAACATCTGATCTGCCTTCTGCGAAGGTTACTTTTTTGAACATCAAAGTTACTATTCTTTCATGCATTCAGACTTCTATTTGTGAACGGAATGCTGGACAAAAGAAGAAGCAATGTCTCCTACAGATGTTGAGTTGTTCGATGTAGTGGATGAGTCAACCTGAATGGGATTCACAGCTGATCCCGGTGCTGCTTGGTATATGTCCCTAACGAAGAGCTGATCTGCAGAGTCCTCCGATCCAGAGTATACTTCGTCGCCAGGCATTCTGAAGAGTGGAATAAGCTCAGTTGGTGTTTCTAAGTACTTATCTGTGATCCATGCTGTGATGGTCTGGTGATCAGTTGGCTTGAGGTAGATGATCCAACCTTTACGAAGACTGAGCTGTGTGATCATCCTTTTCCAGCCCTTAGCAGTTGAAAGTGACCCATTTTTATTCTGCATAAGGGTTATCTGGAAAGACTGGTTTCCGATTAGGAAGGTGGTCTTGCCTGGATTGATGTGAAAATGGAGATGGTTCCATTCTATAGGAAGTTGAATGGATTCTATTGTCTTGTCGTAAATGGTGTAGTTGATGTGCTGGATGAACGGCTCCATGGTAGGCTGTGAAGAAGGTAGTTTGTGAAGAATTTGGCCTTGAAGAAGGTAGGTTGTTTGTGTTGGTGCTGCAAAGAAATGAGAGCACTGGATGAAAGGGCGAAATGAGAGCTCTTGGTGAAAGGGCGAAATGAGGGTAGCAGTGATCTGTGTTCCGTTTTGTAAGGACTTATCTTTGCAAAGGTGCACACTAGAGTCTGCAGACATTCTATTGTTTTTGATAAGTTATGCAGATTTTCTACTGTTTTTGATAAGTTACAGATTTTCGAAGGTTACTTTTCTTGGTGTTGCAAAGATGCATAGTAGAGTTTGCATATTTTCTACTGTTTTTGATAAGTTACAGATTTTCAAAGGTTACTTTTGTTGGTGTTTACATAGTTACTTTTTCGTTTGTTGAGTTACTTTCCCGATTCAATAAGTTAGGTTATATATCGCACTAGTTACTTTATTGTTGGATGAGTTACTGTAACATCCCTGACCTGGGTTATGAACTAACCCTAGGTGTTTTGCCTAAATATGTAATTAAATCCTTGTGATTAACTTTGGGCATGTAATTAAGTTCCTCAGAAACATATATTTCAAATTTTGCTCCTTTATATATAAAGTTGTAGCATTGTTTTGTAATACAAGGATCTATGTGCAAATTACCCAGTTAAGGGATTAACTTGCAAATTGCACATGTTGAGATGTTCCTATGATGTTGAGACATCATGAGGATGTTTATGATGAAGTTTGAGGGATTTCCCAAGCTTGAGCACCAAGGTGCAGCTGTGGAAGCAACCCATGTACTTGAAAACCCTAAATTGGTGTAAAGTGCAATTTACCCAATTTGAGGGGTGCAACTTGTAAAATACATCATCTAAAATATCTTTTATGACTCTTGTCATCATTTAGAAGAGAAATGATGAAAAGGTCACTTCATTTGAATAATCATATAATAAAGAACACCTTTGTGATTGAATAATCAAGGTGTATGTATAATAGCCCTTTTATGTGTATGCTTTAGTGATGGGTTGATCCTCTTTGACTTCAATTCTTGACCTTATAAGGAGTTTGTCCTTATAAATAATATGTGGGGACGTGCAAAGAAGAAAGGAAGGACTTAGATGAGAAATGAGGAAAGCATATGTTCTTATGTTGAAATTTCACCTAAGTATATATACTACCTTCCCCACTTAGCAAGGGAACGATCCTCTTCTTTTCATTTCTTTTCCCCCTTGCTCAAAACCGACTAAGGCTAAGCTCTGGAGCAGAGAAGGACGAACAAGGGTCCTAGGTAAGTTTAGACCATCCCTTTTGCTTGAATTCATGGAGAAAACTCGTTTTCAAGGTTGAATTCATGGCTAGCTCACCTAGCTTTATCTTTCTAGCCATTCCTCTCCAATTTTTCCTTGGAGAATTCACCTTGGACGACCTGTGGAGCTCAAAGACGCCATTAAAGACCTGAATCTTGGAAGCTTGGAGCTCAAGGAACAACCTTTATGCGGGTTTTATAACTCTAAACCGTATGCTTTGATTATACATCTTTTTCTATGCATATAGTTGCTAGTTCTTCTTCTTCCCTATATTCCCTTGCATCCTTGCAAGCAAAATCGTAAAGAACTGCTACTGTTCTTGAGGTAGAAGATAAGGGCGTTAATTCCTATGCTTATCTACGGATTTTCCACTTTACTAAACGGTCCTAACCAATTGCCCATGCGGTTTGCACAACCGTTTGGTGGGCAAACGGTTTCAGTGTCGCATAGAGGCAAACGGTCTCCAAGACCATTTGGTCCAGTTGACCAAGCGACGACCGTATGATAATCCTGTTCCTAATTATGTAGGCTGATCACCCACAAAAATTTAGGGGTTAACTCCAAAGGAATCGTGAGATATAAGCAAATCAATTAGCAAATCCAATTGAATTAAGTCCTGTTTTTCAATCTATTTAATTTGCCCTTTTTGGGCAACCGGTCTCAAGACCGTTTAAGATGGTTGACCAAGCATTTACCGTTTGGGATTACTGTTCATAATAATGTTTATTAATGACTCACCAAATTTGATGGCTTAATTCCAAATGAGTCATGAGTTGAAGGCTAATCAATAGGGCAAACCCTAATTGAAATCAGTGCTGAAATTCCAATGAGTTAATTAGTGAATTTGGGTTGGTTAGCCCAAACGGTCTCAAGACCATTTGGGGAATCATCCAAACGGTCTCAAGACCATTTGGGGATCACCCAAGACCGTTTAGAGGTCTGGGGTCAAGTATAGTTGACCAATTAAAGGTCCAAAGGTACCAAATCATATTGCAATTAAGTATTGATGTGATGATCAACTCAATAGATCAAACCTTGATGAATTTTCACTAGAGTCCAAAGGATGGATGGGCAAACGGTCTCAAGACCGTTTGGAACTCATCCAAATGGTCTCAAGACCGTTTGGTGTCAACCCAAGACCGTTTGGAGGTCTAGGGTTAAGGTAATTTGATCAATTGAGGGCCCAATTACAGTGGGTTATTGAAATAATCAAATTGCTGATTTGTGACTTAATTAAGGTTCAACCCCTATCAAATCAACTTAGATTTTGATGAATTCTTGGGAAAACGGTCTCAAGACCGTTTGGAGGTCATCCAAACGATCTCAGGACCGTTTGGGCCCAATTGGAGGTCAATTGATAGGTTCAACCTTGAATTGATTCACATTGTTGAATATTGATGACCATCCGATTTGAAACTCTAATTGAGATGGACTTAACCCTAATTGGCTTTCAATTGAGGGTTAATTTGGTGTCCAATTGATTGAGGCTCGTCCTAATTGACTCAATTTATAAGTAGTTAACATGGCTTTGGCCAATTGAGGGCTTCAACATACTTAATCATAAACATTTGTAACTTTTGAACCATGTTGGAGGTCCAAACGGTCTCAAGACCGTATGGGCTCAAGCGATCTCAAGGTCGTTTGTACCAATCGATCTCAAGACAAGTTGATCAAACGGTTTCAAACCGCATAAGCTCAAACGGTTTGGAAAGTCAACCTTTCCAAACGGTCAACGCACCCAAACGGTTTGGGCAAACGACCTTGAGGTCATGCGGTCTTGGAGTCAAACCTAGCAAATGGTCAACGCACCCAAACGGTTTCAAACCGTTTGGTGGTTGAAGGTTGAAACCGTTTGGAGGTTTTCAAGGTTATTTATACATAATCACTTGAAGTTGTAATTGGTTCAATGGTGATCTAATCTAAACCCTAATGGTAACTTAGAACATTAAGGGAATAAGTGATTAATGAATTGACCAATGATGGTGATCATGAGGTAAATTACCAAAATACCCTTGAGGGGTTTAATTGAGTAATACCTTTTTCTAATAAAACCCTAATCACATGTTAATGATGTTTTGGCTTATGCTAGTCAATGAGGACTTAACCCAACCTGATCTAGAGTGGTGTTATCACCATCTACTAGTAAGAGGAGAGAGAAAGTATCATAAGAGAGAGAAAGTACCCTTTTATAGTGGAAACTTAAGTAAAGTACCTTCAATTCACATGAATGTGCATGATTAAGGTATGATCCACCTATGTGAGATCATGGAAACCCTAATTATGATGTTTAGTGAATCTTAATCTTATCTAGGAGCTCTAATGATGATGTTTCTCATACTTGATGATGTTATGAGTTAAATTCGCCATGAGGTGAATAGTAAACCCTAATTCTAGGGTGATGGCATGTAATGTGAATAGTAAACCCTAATTGATGAGAATCAAGAACTTAGCTCTTATGGCAAGAGTGGAAAGTATAATTCTTGATTTGAATTGCTTTTATCAGTTGAATTAACCTTGCATGTTCTAATATGAAGATGATCATATCCAGGTATGGATGATGATGCTATATTCATTGAAAGCATGTTGTTAGCTTTATGAATAGTAAAATATCTTGATGCCTTGTCAATGGCAACCTATGAATTAAATGGGCTGTGAGAGCCATAAATACCATCAAGGTCATGCTTTAGAGAGGACTTGTGATGAATGTATTGAGAAATGATGATTGATGAGAGTTAGGCTTGTTACATTTAGTATTCTCCTTTCATAGTTGTTATGCTAATGTTATTGTTTGAAGAACAATGTATGATGTTAAAAGAATACTGAATGTACCTAACTAATCAAGTGTAATGTAGAGCCCTGATCATAGATCCATCATTGTCAGAGATCAAATGATGGTGAAATAGGTTTTCCTAAGGGAACTCCTGGATCACATACTTTTGAGTATGTGGGGTATATGGATGTGTAGAACCTTACATCCTAGTGTAGGTGTTTGATGTAGATGTGTAATCCATCAATCCTTCACTATAATCCCATACCGTATCAGTGGATGGTAAACATGAAACCTCCTGATGACGAAGAAAGCACATATATCCGTATCAGTGGAAGATAAACATGAAATCTCCTGATGACGAAGAGAGTACAGAACGCCACTGTAACTCTAAAATAGCGAAGGACCAGATTACCCTGGCAAGCTATTATAGTAGAGGCACGAGATGTCCTACAAGTAATCCTCTTACTGACTGAGGAAGGTGAAGGTCATGAGAATCCGGCTCTTTCGATGACCTAGTATGATACCAAGGCACTTAGCAGTGATTGGTTGGAGTATGAGTGGTAAACCTCATCTCCACAGGGCATAAAAGTAATGTTTGAAAAACATAATCCACAGTGTAGCATACCTGTTAGAGATAACTACGAGTTGATTGATTGATGTTACACTGTATAGTGCAAATGTCTTCATAATTCATAACTGTTGAACTCATGCTTACTATTATATCTGATGTTGAATACTTTGAAGCTTTTACTGCTTAAGTTATTCTTTGAGATGTTATAATAAAGCTTCTGGCGGAGAGTTATAACTCTCGCTGGGACAATTATGTAAAATTGTCTCACCCCGTAGACTTCAACTTTTTAGGTGGACGTCGAGGACGGAGGAACATGTCTACAGGTGACCAGTCCCAGCAGCAGCAGCACCAGGGGCAGCAGTAAAATCTCAGGTGGAGATCTAGCCTGCCATGTGGTGTAGTTAGAGTCAGTCCTATGTGTCCTCTGTACTCTCAGGTCTTGGAGTCTTTTGGTCTGAGATTTTGGTTATGAGTTCTTGAGATTCTGTATCATGTTGTATATAATTACTCAAGAAGTAATTATCTGAGATGTAATCAGTTTATCTCCTTTTATGAAGGAAGTTTTATGGTTTCAATGCTTTATCTCAAAAAGTTTTAATTTCCACTGATTTTTGGCATTCCGCTGCTAATCGAATCGCTTCCGCTACGTTTAAATCGTGTTTATATCGTGGTTTGGAGATCAGAGCCCACAATTACTTTCCCGATTTAATAAGTTACATTATACATCACACATGTTACTTCTTTGTCAATAGAGTTACTTTTTCATCCAGAGAGTTACTTTCATGTCGATATAGTTAGTTGTTAGTTCATTGAGTTAGTTTCTTTTTTAGGGAGTTACTTTTTGTTTTACATATTTACTTTTCAGTTACTTTTTTGCTGGACGAGTTACTTTCCCAATTCAATAAGTGACGTTATACATCAGAAAGGTTACTTCTTTGTCAAACGAGTTACTTTTTCATCCAGAGAGTTACGTTATACATCACATAGGTTACTTCTTTGTCAAACGAGTTACTTTTTCATCCAGAGAGTTACGTTATACATCACAGAAATTACTTTTTTGTCAAACGAGTTACTTTTTGATCCAGAGAGTTACGTTATACATCATAGAAATTACTTTTTTGTTTAACGAGTTACTTTTTGATACAGAGGTTACGTTATACATCACAGAAATTACTTTTTTGTCTAATGAGTTACTTTTTGATCCAGAGGTTACGTTATACATCACAGAAATTACTTTTTTGTTTAACGAGTTACTTTTTGATCCAGAGAGTTACTTTCATGTCGATATAGTTACTTGTTAGTTCATCTAGTTAATTTTCTTGGATCAAAGTTACTTTTCAGGATACATATTTACTTTTAAGTTCGGAAGAGAGTTACTACACTCATGGAATGAGAACCTGCTGATCACAGTAATTATCATTAAAACAACTTTACAGAGTTTACTTCAGATTCTGTAACATAAGCCTTGCATTCCATAACCATATACACATATAACTGATGAACCCGTAGGTTCAAATGTCAAACAAAAAGTAACAAAACATAACCATAACCATTTACATATAGTACTAGTTGCAGAGTTTACTTCAGTTAAACATTTACAAAACATAACCATAACCATAACCATTTACATATGTCTAAGAGTTCTTTTTAATCTGACTTGAGCCAAGCATTCAGACTTGGCACAACATCTTCTTATTTTTCTTTGTTATGCTTGTCACCTGCTCCTTCTTTGGTATCTTGTTGATCTCTAGTATGTTCTTCAACTGGCTGCAGTCTCCCCTTCTTCATCATTGTTTGGAAGATCTCTGCCCTTATTGTAGGGATGTCTTTGCTTGTGAAGTTCATTTCCTTTCCATTCACTAAGCATTCCAGATACTTCATAACATAGACTCCACAGTCAACATCATCATCTTCTTGCTGGGGGCAATCAGGGTACTCTATTGGCCATTGAGACAGTTGACTTCCACGCTCAGGCACCCCCCTGAAGAATTCATGAACGAACCCCACCTCCATGCACAACATAACATTCATAAGTATAATGTAACCTACACTAGTTCATTCAACTGTTTTCTAACAGTTTTTCTTTTTTGTTCCTTACTCATCTATTCACTTCTCTCTCAGATTTTAAACTTCCTGACATTGAGTTATAAGACCTGTGCACCCCATCCCTAAAACTTGCTTCTAGCAAATGCCAGTGATTGTCATTGTTAAGTATTGTAAACAGGAGTCCATTGTCATGAATTCCTTGTCAGGTACATTGAAGAGTGGTGACAGCATATCAATCTCTTTGATTGTTATCTCATCCACCATCATGTTTAGCTTTTGCTGTAAAAACAATATTGTGAATTACTTTTCTGCAAGCTCTAGTGGCCTTGTTGTGATAAATGTAATCTAGTGTGATAGCCTATTTGTCTTACCGGAACATAAGTGCTTAAGCAATGCCATGAAAGCAGTCCCTTCTTCCTCTTTCTGCTTGTTGTCTCTTTCAACATTTGTACAAAGCAATCCATTATCTGAAAATGCACAAGCATCAATTAGCAATCTATATTTTCGTAATAAATGTTTAATATTCCATTACTTATAGGTGATTGCATCATCTTATCCTTAAACAACAGCGCTGATAAGTCCTTTCCCGTGCACCATGCGTCCTTTCTAAAAATCCATTATCTTCTTGACATGTGCATTTTTTTTTTCCAAAAGAATTCATACTGAAGATGTGAGACAGAAATTTATGGATTTATCAAGTAATTCATAATAAACATGTGACTGATAGAACTTTAAAAAGTATCTACTTACACTTCATCAATGTTATCAATAAATTCTTTCACATCCTCTTGCATCTCCTTTGTTCTAAAGTGCTCGAATCCTATGAATGTCGAATTCTTTTTCTATTTTTGAAGTACAAATTTTGGTTAGTAGTCTATGTAAAAGACATATTTTATTGCAGTTACTCTATTTTTTAGTCCATAAAATTGCTTTACATTCCATAATATTACTCTATCATTATCACAGTTACTTTTTATATTAACATAGTTACTTTATGGATGACATATTTTACTTTTCAGTTCAGACTGTTGCTTCATTGATGGAACGAGCACCATTACTAAACAAATTTTACCTGTGCATGCCTCCTTATCTTGATATTTTCCTCTATGCTCCCAATGACCGTCTGCATCTTCCCCTTCCTCTTTCTCAACATTTTAGTTGTTTTCATCTCAACTTCACCAAAATTTACATCCTTCTCATTCACTCCAACTTCATTGTCTATATCCATCATTATGCTTTCCATTCCATCTTCTGTGAGCTCTGTTTTATCTGCTAGTTGTTCTTTTTCTTCTGTGTTTTTTTCTTCAGTTGGATCTTCTTTAGATGGATCTTTTTTCATTTCATCTTGTGCTGGTTCTTTGGTTTCTTCAGATGGAACTTCTTCTACTTTCTTTGAATCTTGTGGTACATTTTCTGTCATTTTCTCCACTAACTTTCTCCTTAGTTTAAGTTTTCTCAATCTTGGTCTTTCTTGTGTAGGTCCATGTTGGTTCATTTCCAACAACTTTTTCTTCAGATCACCTGAATGCCAACTTTCATTCTCAATGAAATTGGGAGTTGGTGTAGCTACAGATTGTGAATGCTTGTAATTGTCAGCTTGGATCCTTAGCAATCTATTTTCAGATTCAACTTCCTCTAGTCTTCTCTTCAACTGCTCGTTTTCTACTCTTAGAGCAGTAAAAGCTTCTAGTGCAATTCTGTTGCATGTTTCCTTCTGCAGTCTTAGCTCGTCCTCAAGGACCAATATTCTATTCTCCAAGCTTCCTGAGACTTCTCTGCTTGTGTTTTATGATGTAAGTATCTTCTTACTAACTACCTTGCTCTTGGCTTTATTTGCTGCGAGATAATAAGGCAAATCTTTCACTACCTTTGCAGCTTCCCAATCATCATTGTCATCCTTCCTCAACACTGCAGAAACCTGTGCATAAAAGTTATCAATTTATTATAAAGCTTTTATATTATTTGGCATATTTATTTTCACTTTACCCACATTGATTCTTACATTGTCATTGCCCAAACTTTTAAAATCTTTCACCATCTTAACAGGAGTTGCCCATCTTTTTATTCGTGGTTTTGCTTCAAAGAATGTAGGCTCTGCTATCCCTGTTAACTCATAAGCCCAGACCTGTGTTGACAAGAAAAGTATAAATCAGTGTTTTAAATGTTCATATATGGTTGTTTAATGTAACCAAAGTAACTATGAAATGTGTCACTTACACATAAGCACATTACACATCCAGTTGTGTAGAGTGTTCTTTTGCTTGTTTCCCCTCTTCTCCTCATCCTTATATTCTCACTTAAAACTTTCATTTTCTTGAATATGCTCCCGTGCACTAACTTTGCCCAGTTTAACTGCCATGTAGCAGTTACATCATCCAAATAATGTAGAAGGTAAATAGGGGCACAATAGCTAGTGTCCGGTAAAAGGAATGTTGCTAACAAGTGCAACATCCATGCACGACACATATTTTGGTAGTTTTCTTCAGAGTCATTATTTGCAAATTCCTGCCAGAGTTTACTCAAGTTCTCCTTGTGTAACACATCCTTCTCTTTTATTTTCTTACTACTTTCACCAACTGTATCTTTTCCTCTTGTTGCATTAGCAAAATCCTCCCATATTTTTCTTACAATCTGTGATTGCTTTCGTGGAACTATATCCATACCTTTACTAGACAAACCTAGTATCACTCCTACATCGTCTACAGTCATCCTCGCCTCAAAACCTGGTGCTAACATGAACTTGTCGTCTTCAACATATCTCTCTATCAGATCTTCTAAAAGAATTACATCTACAGTAAGATGAGGCATGGCTATCAGATTTGCAAATGCGGTTGACTTCATCATCCTCATTTGATCAGTGTTATACAACATGCTGTTTTGTATGCTATTGTAACCTTTTATGTAGCATCTATGGAAAAGCTTTCCTGTACCTGCATATATATGAAAAAGTTTGTGTTAATTTGTCTAGTTACTTTTTAGATTTCAGTGTTACTTTTTCAGTTCAACATGTTATTTTCTATCCGTCACATCTACTCTTGTTTTCAGGTAGTTCTTTTTAACTTTCAGGGTTACTATTCATTTTTCAGAGTTACATAGTACAGTATCACATTTGCAAATGCAGTTTAGCTTGCTTGGATCAATGTTATTGTTTGATCTGTAGCAGTTACTCTTTGAACCACATAGTTACTTTCATGTCGATATAGTTACTTGTTGTTTCATCTAGTTACTTTTATCGGATCAAGGTTACTTTCCAGTTACTTTAGTTACGTTCCTTGGATCAAGGTTACTGTTTGATGTATAACAGTTACTTTTTGATCCACAGAGTTACTTTCATGTCGATATAGTTACTTGTTTGTTCATCTAGTTACTTTTATCGGATCAAGGTTACTTTCCAGTTACTTTAGTTACGTTCCTTGGATCAAGGTTACTGTTTGATGTATAACAGTTACTTTTTGATCCATAGAGTTACTTTCATGTCGATATAGTTACTTGTTTGTTCATCTAGTTACTTTTATCGGATCAAGGTTACTTTCCAGTTACTTTAGTTACGTTCCTTGGATCAAAGTTACTGTTTGATGTATAACAGTTACTTTTTGATCCACATAGTTACTTTCATGTCGATATAGTTACTTGTTTGTTCATCTAGTTACTTTTATCGGATCAAGGTTACTTTCCAGTTACTTTAGTTACGTTCCTTGGATCAAAGTTACTGTTTGATGTATAACAGTTACTTTTTTATCCACAGAGTTACTTTCATGTCGATATAGTTACTTGTTTGTTCATCTAGTTACTTTTATCGGATCAAGGTTACTTTCCAGTTACTTTAGTTACGTTCCTTGGATCAAAGTTATTGTTTGATGTACAACAATTACTTTTTGATCCACAGAGTTACTTTCATGTCGATATAGTTACTTGTTTGTTCATCTAGTTACTTTTATCGGATCAAGGTTACTTTCCAGGATAATTACTGTGATCAAAGTTACTCTATTGTCAGCACTGTTTCAGGATAATTACATTCGTATATAAGTGTAAAAATAATCAATATTACCTTCTTCTGCAATTTTTGCTTTTCCTTTTTGCTTGGTTTTTTGTTCCAAAGTCTTATTCTGGTTTCTTTTACGATCTTCTGCTTCATCCTGTTCAACTTCTTTAGCATCTTCTGTGTCTTGCTCTTCAGTCTCTTCATGCACTACAACCAATTGTTTGTCAGTAACATCATCGACTTGTTTCTCCCCAGATTTGTTTTTAGTTTCTGGCTCTTCAATCTCTTCATGCACTACATCCAATTGTTTCTCAGTAACCTCATCGGCTGGTTTCTCCCCTGATGTGTTGTCAGTTTCTGGTTCTTCAGTCTCTTCATGCACTGCATCCAATTGTTTCTCAGTAATCTCATCGGTTGGTTTCTCCCCTGATGTGTTGTCATATTCAGCAGTCTTCTGGAGAGTGTCAGTTGTCTCAACGTTGTATTTCTTCTTCTTAACTTTCTTTTCTTTTATCGGCATAGCATGTTCGTTGTGCTCTTCAATACTCTTCCCCGTTTCATCTCCTTGCAGTGTGGTTGTAGCTACTTCTTCTACCATTTTGTCCACATCTTCATAGTGCTTGCTCAACAAATCTTCACTTTCCATTATTTTTGTACTTCCCTTTCCTATCACCTTCTTTGCTTTTACCTTTGTTTTCCCCATTTTGATCTCAGCGGCAGAGACTGGCAAATGCAGTTGCGGCGGAAACTGCGGTGAATGCTGCAGCGGAGAAGAACGCCACACACAACAGCGCAAGTACAGACCAGAGGCCGAAGAATTCGACTGTTGGGGTTGGGGATTTTGGGAATGCGGATGAATTCGGGAGTTCTGGAGCGGGAAGACGGTGGATTTTGGGAATCTCTGGCGGAGAATCAGTCACGAATGTGCTTCTTCTGTAAGTCGCGCGCCCTTGATTTTTTTTGGATTATTTACAATACTGCCACCGCGTTTTCTTAAACGGGTAGCCCCACTACAATACCCGCGCGGGCAATGAAAACGGACTCATATATATATATATATATATATATATATATATATATAGACACACACACAAATATATATATATATATTATGGAGTCAGGCTAGAATACACTCGAGTGTACAGATCGCATGAATACACTCAAGTGTGTTTGCATATCAAGACTATTTTTTTACAAAATGTAAATAATTGATCTTCACCATCATACTAGAACTAGGCTACATACAAAATTTGAGCCCATTTGGATGAGTGTAAGCCACTCATCCAAGGGAAACAAAATCGACGCGCAAAACTAATTTGAAATGCATAATTTTTGTGGTTTTTATAACATTACCTATAAATGTCCAAATGTGCTCAAATTTTGTATATGAGCTAATCACAAGATGTTTAATAAGATCAACAAATTAGATTTTTGAAAAAAACATTGCATCATGAAAAACTACGTGTGTGTATTCTACTTACATTTGAGTGTATTCCAACCCGACTATATATATACATATATATGTGTCTCGAATACCATTGTATTGTTGGTATGTATGCCCTGAGAGCCAATCATAGGATGATTGGTGGGATACATTAAGATTGATTTGATAAACATCAAAGGCAAGCTTCTAATTCTTTCTGGTTTAGTCATATGAGATAGTGATAGAATAGATTGAATGTCTAGAGAATGACAGTACTGAATGACGTATGCTTTCAGGTTGAGGACCTGAACGATGAGATCATACGGATGCTAAGAGTTTGTACATTCTTGTTATGTCCCTAGTCGGATGTCATTGTGGAAGGTAGATAGACAACAATGACACACAAGACTAGATTGTAGTGTTGGTTGATGACAAAATCTCATTAGTCATGATATAGAGATATCAAACCAAACACATAGGTACTTGTTAGAGAACAAGTGTACCAGACAGACCCACCGTGAGTTTGACACATGGAACCATGACATGGTAGTCACAGTCAGTACTCACAGTGATGGTGGTGAGTGTGATTCTTTGACCTGAAATCACTACACTCAACACATGTCATTGGGCACACTTTGACATCATCAAACGCAGTCCTGAAACATGGATTGTTATAAACTTCATGATTGGGTAGCTTTGACACATGGGGCTTTTGAGGGGTGAGTGGTAGATATGGGATTTGTCCCTCCTGAGGGAATTTGATATCCATGGCCACTTGATGAGTAGGATTGAGAAAGGCGTGCATGCATGTGTGAATCAATATGTGATATTGATGTCATACGTATCTCTTCCACTCTACTCTGAGATCAAGAAAGTGAATGAACGTTGACAGGATGATTGTTCCATGCCTCGAGTTCATTCGGGATATCAGTGACAAAGGAATTATACATTCACTGTAACACCATTCACAGATTGTAGGATTGAAAGTTGTTCTCCAACTTTTTATTTCACTTGGGTGGCACTGATGTGTGACTAGGTACCGCTCTTTGCTTGTGAAGTCATAAGTGTTATGGACTTTCACTGCCAACGTGAAATGGACCTGCAGGGTCACACACATAGGATTTAACCTGGAAGAGGAGTTTTATCCACAAACAATATTTAGATTGATTACTAAAGGAGTTTAGTAGTTCAATTAAACACTCAATTAATTGATAGCTCAATGTCATAATGTTCAAGGTGTTGGACACATTGATTGGAGTATCAGATTGATTGAAACTACAATTGACTGATTCTGCACAATCTGCACTCCCAATCGATCGGCTCATGTGATGAACCGATCGGCTCAACTTGGTGAACTGATAGGCTCAGGTGGCGAGTCGATCGGCTCATGGACAGGGTGAAATGATTGCTTCAAGTGTTGAAACGATCGGTTCAACTGATGCAACCGAGCAAGTTGGGAAAGTCAGGTTGGTGAGAAATTTCCTTTCGTTTCACTTACCCAATTTGATTGGAACAAGGATTGGTATTTGATACCAATTAGAAACAAAAGAAGAAAAGTCAATCGGGAACTGACCAGGACCACGAACTGAGAAGTGAACCGACCGTTTCATGGGTCCCAACCGATCAGTTGAGGTGTCAACCGACTGGCTCAGGTCCCCAACTGACCGTTTCAGAAATAAAACGATCGGTTCAGGTTGCGCAGTTGGTTGTTTTTGTGGAAAATCTCGAACCCTTCTACTCCTGCTTTAATCCCGCATTGCCCAGGATAGAGAACCCTATCCCATGACCCTCATATATATATAGGGGTATTGGGGGCTTCTCAAAGTACAACACAGTGCAACCAGTTGCTATGTAAAGTTGTCATTCTCTCTGGTTTTGGCAACCGAGAGAGAGCCCGGGCAAGTGCTACCCGATAAGGGAGGCACAACAAGGGAAAGACTACTGTAGAAAGCGACTGGTGGCAGGAGAGTGTGTCAGTGACTAGTACGCCGACAGGAGGGTGCAACTCCTTCCAATTCCTTGTGGGACAAGGAGATTGGAGTTCCAGGTGGTCCGCGTAGACTACTTCAGAGGCGGGAGATTTCTGCCGCTCGGAGGATAGCTGTCAATCCCGACAGTCCCGGTGAGACCATGAGTCGTCAGTCCCGGTGCAACCAGGAGTTGCACAGACACCGTCCAAGACCAGAGGTGAAGACTGCGCAAGCTGCGAGGTATTGTCGCCGAGCAAGCCTCGAGAGAAGGTATGATTCCACAAACCAACCTTTCCTATTGTATAGACGTTGACGCGTTTCCTTGTTCTGGGTTTGGGGGAGAAATTTTTTGTTTCCGCTGCCTTCTCTGCCTCCCCTAAAACCCAACATGTACTTATTCCAAATTACAAAGAGGAATCCAATCCCACCGCTTTCTTATGGGATCTTATCTGGTTGAGATCAATCTCTTCAATCGAATGGATCAGACCTCAATAAATATTGTTGGATCCTAGATGGGTGATTGGATGCTCTAGAGGGGGGTGAATAGAGCTGAATGTATTTAAATAAAATTAATTAGACTTTCAAGATATATCACAAGATAAGGTTTCTAAATAGAAAATTTGTGTGCAACTAAAACATGCATAGCAAGGGAGAGAGAGATTGAACATACACCAATTAACAAGCTATTTAGAGTGGTTCCACACTTCAAACTAGAAGTGAGTCAGTCCACTACCTAGAGAGGTCAACCTCTAGGATTTGTTAACCTTGCACCTTCATTATATTCATTATAAGAGATACAATACATGACCACCAATGGACTTACCTATCCAATACAAAGAGTCTTCAACCTTACCAAGGATTTACCCACTTTGCAAGGAGTCTTCCGCCTTCTTTCAAGGACTTACCTACTCTTGCACAAGTCTTCAGCCTTGCAGGGATTACCCACTCTTCTTGAATCTTCTGCCTTTGACTTCTCCTTCACTTGGAGAAGCTTCTACCAAGGACTTACCCACTTGAGCAAGGAGTCTTCTGCCTTCACCAAGGGCTTACCCACTCTTGCTCCAAGTCTTCAGTCTTGATCTTCACCAAGGGACGCCTTCCCTTGTTCTTCTTCACCTCTCTTAACCAAGGGAGAGAACCTTCATCTTCATGGTTGAAAAGAGAGATAGGGAGGTGGTGGAAGTGAGAGCCTCACAAGATATACATGTAGGACCAACTCTCTTACAGATTTCCTACTCACTCTAATGAATGTAGCAAGTGATGAAGTTTAGAGAGAGAGAGGAGGCTGTAGGAAGCACTCAACTATAGAACAAGAACCTCACATTGAGTTTTGCATTGAATGCTCAACCTTGAAATGAAGCCCAATGGATCCTATTTATAGCTAGGGATGCCTCTTAGCCTTTGGGAACACTTGAGAATGAAAACTAGCTATTTTGTAGCTTGCAACAAATATATTTTCACTTGTTGCAACTCCACAACGGCTAGAAGCACTTTTCTGCACTTTTCCATACAGTGCAATCAGTCGAGTTTCTATAAAGGTAACTCGACCGATAGAGTAAAAGACAAAGACGATATTCAGACCATCGGTCGAGTTTGTCCTGAAGAAATCGACCGACCAATGAAAATTGAATTGGTCAGGTACTCCATCGGTCGAGTTATGTGAAGTGTAAACTCAACCGATCAAAAGTCATTTTCAAAATTCAACCAGGATCGGTCGAATTCTGTGTATTGACAATTCGACCGATGAACAACGTGATGTGAATTTTGGAAAATGGCTTTTGAGTGCTTAAACATTCGATCTAAGTGCTCCTGATTTTTTCTAAGCTTAATTACAAGTCATACAATCATTACAAGTGATTTACAACATGATTCTAATGAATTTACATCATATTACAAAAATGTGCACTTGTATTGACTTGGACTTGTCTTTTCTCCAAGTTGAGATGCGCAAGTTAGAGCATTTGGAGTGTGTCTATACCTAATCTGAAATCACTCAAGTAGAGACATTAGACACCAATATGTGGAATGATTAGTCATCATCAAAACACGGGTTTAGTCAATTTAGACGCGAGTCAACATTGACCTAATTGACCTTGAGTCAATAAATATATCTCAATATAAGTCTCAACATACATATATATCAACTCAATAAACTCAATATAAATATAACAATAGAAATATAATATAATATAATATAATATATATATATATATATATATATATATATAGAGTCAGGCTGGAATACACACAAGTAGTTTTTCATGATGCAATATTTTTTTTCAAAAAATCTAATCCGTTGATCTTATTAAACATCTTGTGATTAGCTCATATATAAAATTTGAGCACATTTGGACATTTATAGGTAATGTTATAAATACCGTAAAAATTATGCATTTCAAATTAGTTTCACGCGTCGATTTTGTTGCCCTTGGATGGGTGACTTACACTCATCCAAATGGGCTCAAAATTTGTATGTAGCCTAGTTCTAGTATGACGGTGAAGATCAATGATTTACATTTTGTAAAAAAATAGTCTTGATATGCAAGCACACTTGACTATATTCGTGCGATCTGTATAATCGAGTGTATTCTAGCCTGACTCTCTCTCTATCTATGTATATATATATAGCAACACTTATAATTTTTTAGTATATTTTTTAAAAAATGTGTTGAGATTGATTTTATTCGAATATACTTTTTGAAAGAAATTTAGTAATTTTTATTTCATCAAAAAACTCATTACCGTCTCTCTTGTATTTTTCTTCCACTAGCTCGCATACTGCAATCCACTAAAAATCGAGTATCCTCATTATGTTTTTTTGCTTAAAAAAGGCCCATCTCTAGTATATACAAGGGAAAGTTTTCCCCGACGACAGGAGTACGCTAGCTATCGCCCGGCCCAGAGATCGGACGCCTTTCGCGGGTAGGGCTTCTGGCTGCGCCACAGCGCCGTCCTTTTTGAAGTGCACACGCCACCGTTCCGCCTTCCTCCCCACATCACATTCACTATCGCCTTTGGCGGAGGAAGAAGCTAAGGGGCGGAGCTGCTGGCGCTCTGTCCTGTGTGCCTTTCACCCCCTGGCTACGGAATCTGTTCCATCGATTCACAGGGGAACAACTCCAATGTCGGGGCAGCATGGCCTGCTCCTTGCTGTCAGCCTCATCAAGGGCCACTTCGGCCAGCTCGTTTCCAATGTATGCGAGTGCCTCCTGCGCAGGGGATCCCTCTCGTTGCAGGAGATCGCGCAACAAACCGGTTTCGAGATGAAGAGGGTCAAAAACTGCCTCCTGGTCCTTGTCCAGCACAACTGCGTCCAGCCTTTCTCGATCGAGAAGCGAGGCCCAGGGGGCTCGTCGAGGTTGGTGACCTTGTACATGGCGATATTCGATAACATCATCCATCGCATGCGGTTCACCAAGTTCCAAGCCGTTGTTGCTGAGGCCCTAGGTCGCAACTGCGAAATCCTTATTGAAGGCTTGATCAAACACGGTAGGCTCTCGTTCGACCAGCTTAGACAGCATGCACGAAGTAAGCAAGGCATTAATATTTCAAGAGAGGAATTGCTCGACAGCTTTAATAAACTGGTGAGTGCGCACTATGTGGAGCGTTGCCCCAAGCCAGATCCTTTCGTAGTGCCCATATCCGATGATGGGCCTAAAAAGAGAGGGGATAAGGCTTTACTACTGACGCTGACTTTGGAGAAGCAAGCTCTAGCGGCCGCGATCCTATCTGACGCAGAGAGATTTTGTGGACTCTCTGGCAGTCCTGCTGACTTGGAGGAAAACAAAGCTGAAGAATCTTCTCCGAGGGCTGGTATCAAGAGGAAAGCTGGAGCTCTAGACATGGATGAACAGACTCATGCCTCAATCAACGAGAATGATATTCTGTGGCGACCAAATTTTGAGAAGTTTCTGCACTGCCTAGGGAGGAATTTGTGTGCTGCTAAGAAAAGTGAATCGTTAGGACCTCAGGCTGGTTGTGTACTTAAGGCTTTGATCGATAGCTCAGGAGGGCAGGTTCTTGGGCACACTGTTGCATCAACTCTGGATAGCATTTTTGAGACACTTGGAGGAGTATCTCAAGGGTGTCCCCCACCGGCAAGTATAAAAGAGACAGTACCCATCCTTGAAGCACTTGGTTGTCAATCTACCACAGAAGATGGGACGACGTATTACAGTATTGATTTGAAGGCGATCCTCAAGGAGTGTCAGATAGACGAGGTGGAAGATCTCATACTCAAGAGATATGGCAAGGATGCCTTTAGGATATTCAGGTTATTGTCCAAGACGAACCAGCCATTTGAGACAGATAAGATTTCAGACAACACTTTTGTGGACAAGAAAGAAACCTTGAAGCTCCTGCATAAGCTTTGGAAGGATGACTACCTGCATATGGACAAAATGGCTACTGCAGCAACGGGACCTGGCCAGAAGTCATACTTCTTGTGGAGAGTGAAGCGGCGGTCGCTATGGGAGCAGTATCTGGATGATATGCATCATGCGGCATTCAATCTAAAGCAACGAGTAGATGATATGGAGAAAGAGGTATCTGAAAACACTGCAAGTAGTGATGAAAAACAAATAGAGAAACTCCGCTTCAGGATTAGTGTCTTGCAGGGCTCTCTTTTGAAACTCGATGATAGGATTATGCTCTTTCATGACTTGATGTGTCATAATGATCTATGATGCTTGTGGTTTCCAGGTTAATGATCGCGGTGTGATGTGTATCTTGTTCCAGGCTAGTTGCCAATTTTGTTATTTTTTTTATTCTTGCAAAGATGGTGTTACATCTTGAATATCAGGGTTTCATGTAGCTTTTGGAGTTCATTATGGATATGATTCATAGCTATACCTTTCTCTACCTTCGTAACTTGATTTAGAATGAGGATTCTCAATATCCCTCTTATTCTAGAATTCCTGGTATTCAGGTCAGGGACTCAGGTCAACATGTTTGGGGGTAGTGTACTCAATGTTTAAAAAAACGTTAAGCGGTAAGCGTGCGGACAACACCTTGTAACTGGTTAAGCGGTAAGCGGCCGATTTTTGAAAAAAATGGACTTTAGTTTTTTAAACGGCCTGGGTGCTGGACCGATTAATCGGCCGCTCAGGCCGTTTTTCATTTCACTGAGTGTACTTTTTGGTGACATTTAAATCGGGAAAAAGACTAAAACAGAGTGGGGAATTTTTTTTCAGAATACTGCAGCAGCAAAGCCATTTTTAACTTCCTCCTATGTGAAGGTGTAGTTTGTGTAATCTGAACTTTATATATCTGGCTTACCCCTGGACCCTGGCCTGTCTTTGTGAGAGAGCATGTTTTTCTATATCTGGTGATTGTAACAACAATATTTGGAAATCCTAATAAATGAAAAATGAACATAGAGGAAGACAAAGAAATTGTCGGTATATTCAGACTCTCGTTTTATACATCACTTATCCACCCTAAAAGAGCTACATTAAGACACAATACTCGCCTATGGAAAGTGTACACACGTATTTTATAATTTTCAAACTACTACAGCAAGGCAACTAAACTCCTTCTTTTTGTTCTGAAGACATCTGTATCTGTTTGTCCTTTTCGTAGGTTAGTATCTTATTGTAATACGTGTACGGGATGCATCCTTTTGGATTCAACCCTAATCTGCTGGTCTATTTTCATCTAATGCATAAATGAAAATAGTTTCTCACTGTCATGTATCTGTTGGATTTAGTGTTTCGAGAATCCTTCTGATGTTTACTTAATTTCTTACCTGCCATATATCATCAGGTGGTATGCTGGAATAACTTGAATACTTATATCAGACAGAGTGATATGGGTTTGCCCTTTCCATCAATCAAGGTCTTGGAAAGAGAATCTGCTTGTGTAGAAAGGGATCATCATTTGTGATTGTAGACTTTGTACTGCCTGCATTTGTAATTGCAGGAAACTGTCTTCTATTCATGTACATCTGGCAATTTTTATAGAAACTTGATGACACAAAAAAACTATGCAACTTGCCCAATTGAATTGTTTATGGTAACCTTTAGTAGGTATCTCACACATCTGACAAAAACCTCGGGAGAAACAAGTAGAACTGCTGTTCCCCCCGATTGTGCTGTTGATGACGCTGGAGGGTGCTAGGCCCAACGGCCTTGGTGACGGGGAAGGAGGGCTGGCGCCGGCCGGCTTGGTGGCGCCCCACAGTTCTACTGCCACTGCCGGTGGTTCCTAGGCAAGCCGCTGTTTGCTTTGGCGGTGGCAGCGGCCTGCGGTGCTGCTGCTCTCACGGGCTCCAGTATATAGGAATGAGAGATATATGAATACTTGATAAATGAACCCCACTTATGTATAAGAAGAGTAAACTAGATAGATGATACATAAGCTGGTCTAAAGCTCAATACCAGTGAAATAAAAAACGGCCAGGCGGGCCGCTTAAGCGCCGATGACCCCTAGCCGCTTAATTTTGCCATTAATCGCCCGCTTAATCATTTTGAACAAAATCGCCCGCTTTTTGCCCGCCTCACCCGCTTTTTTCCCGTTTTTTTCCCGCTTTTGTTTAAAAATCCTAATGTAAGCATCTAACATTAATTAATTACATAGCCAAATAGTACTGACTATAATATACAAAACTTGTATACATTAAATGTTCTATGATATAGCTAGTCCTAATTTAGAATGCATACTTTGTGTGTAAGCTGTAATAATTGGGTACTGCTGTAATGCATCTAAGTAAATATCCTATTGCTCTATTATACTAGTAATGCATGATTAGTTTTACTGATTTCCTTGCTGCTTTCAGTGATTAATGATTGGTACTGCGGGGTAGTATTACTTTAGTGATTACTTTAATTCAATAATTCATAGTTTGTTATATACAATTACTGATCTGCTTGCTGATTTTAGTGATTAGAGATGCTGATTAATAGTAAGTATTGATGATAACTTAGTTAATTACTGATTTGCTGATTAGATATGGATAGAAGTTCCTTATAAATATATTTTTTATATACACATACATGTAATTTTGTATAAAAATATATAAAATTTAGACACCCGCTTTTTCAAAAATCGCCCGCTTAATCGCCCGCCTACCGCTTAATCGGTTACAGGGTGCCGTCTGCACGCCTCCCGCTTCCCGCTTTCTAATACATTGCTCAATATTAAAGAACCATTAATGCTAACAAGGACGATCTAACAAAAAAACTACAAGCATTCATGTCTAAAATGGTTGACAAAGTATTATGGCTGAATGTCGAACTACAACCAACAATGCTTTATCCAGGCTTGCAACCGGCTGTACTTGCACATAGGTTTAGTTGATCACAAAGCAATGACAACATTAAACTGAGTTTGTTTTTGCGAGACGTTTTATCACTAATAGTAAATACCTCGGTGATGTGGAATACATCTTGAAGAAGAAGAAAGAAGAAGAGAAACGACAATTCTCAAAATTTAATTCATATTCAACTGCCTGGACAAAGGCCCCAAGGCTGGCTTTTATAACACTATATGCCTTGACCCACATGCAATGGAAATAAAGTCCTATTACCCGACTGCTGTGGCGCGGATGGTTCGGCTCGGCTTGGCCCCCCCGGGGGTCCCGAGTTCGAATCCTACCGTTGCGCAGCGTATTTACCAACCTCTTGGGTCATCCGGGCTCTGGCACCTGTTTGGAGAGGGGAGGGGGGCTTCGGCCCCTGCAGATCCAAAAAAATAAAAAATAAAGTCCTATTTAATAAAATTCGAAATTAAATAAAACCTAAAATAATGGAAAACATAAAACATTTACGACTAAGCACACAAACTAGATAATTTGCGCTTAGGTCCCTAAATATTAAAACAAAGCAAAAACAAGTAGAATAAAGCCTAATATATCTTATATCACTCGGTGGCAGAGCCTAATCTCTTATTATACAGCTCATGGTTATGCAAACATTGTTTTCTTAGCAATTTGTCGATGTATGTAGTATACCAAATGCAGATCTGAACTCTTTCATTCTATTGCTGAGTTCTAATTCTTGTACTCGTTTTCTCTGTTTTTCCTTGTTAGTTTCCCTTTTTGTGTTTTGCTTTTTTCTTTGTGTTCTCCCAATCAACCGGATTTAGCCGCTGTCTTCTGCTTCCCTCTCTCATGAATCTGCACCTGATCAACACTTCTATCTACTCTCCAATTCTACCCCGCACATCCCTGTTTTCTTGGTCCTCATATGTCTTCTGGCCATGGCGGGGGCTTGGATGAGAACGTGTTCATAGCAAAGATGGTTGTGCTAGCGGAGTGGTTTAAGAAGATAGTGTCCTTAATGGAGGTCATAGCTGTTGTGGCCCCAGGTGAGGAGCTCACAGCTAATGGCACTCTGCACTACATACAAGAATGTCATCAGGCCAGTTATAAATCCTGGCAGATCACATCATCCGTCGAGCTAAAGGGAGGAATGGAGCAGCTAAGGTGCATGTTGTGTTAGTTTTGGACTAACACGCCAAGAATGAGACTGAGCTTATGGGCATCTGCATTGGGTACTCTGCCTCCTCAACAGTGCTTCCTCAGTATTGTATCAGACACAGATCTTAGGTCCTCTTCCTCAAGATGAAGGGCGATTACCACCAATACCCTGTGGAGTTTGAGGCTGGAGACGGGGATGGATGTCATTGTGGATACACCCAGTGTACAAGGCCGCTCAGGCCTTTGCTATTGAGGAATTACCTAGTCTTCTTACTAACCTTGAATTTCCGGGATGGAGCTAGTGCTCTTGCAAACAGACTTACAAAGAAGCTATTGCGATCTGCATAAGAAGAATGTCTTTTCTCAGTTTCTCTTGACTACCTTATACTGTGGACTTCCTGATATGCAAGCTGATCGTGCCAATGAAATGAAGGAAGCTCCTGAGGAAGGTGATGAGATTGGAGCTAGTAATGGGTCCAAAAAAGGGTCTAGTTGTGCTATTTTTAAAAATGAACAGGTACATATTACAGATTTACCAGCATAAAACTAGTGTACAACATGTAATTGGTAACTTCCTGATTTTTCCAGGAGGTACAAGTGTGATGATGAGAAGCCAACATAGTGCATAGGTGAGCTATAACATTCTCAGTTCTAGAAATGATTTCGACACTATGGTTCACATTGAAGCATGGGACAAAAATCCACAGCCTCATCAACCGAGGCTGAAGCTGCTATTTATCGTGATCTTTCGATCTGGGTTGTTTGCTGTAAAATACATGGGTCTTCCTATATCGTACACATATTTTTGTTTAAACAAAGTTATAACAGCTGGTCAATGCTTTGTTAATGTCATCAACTATAAAAATCTATTGCTTTTGCCACACTTGAAATTGAGCTGATGTGGATTTTCTGAAAAATGATGCTAAGCCCGTCTAATCTGCAGCACTTTATTTTCCTGTCTTCTGCTCGATTGTTTTTTTTCCTTTCTAGCCACTATTTGCTGTTTAGAGAAGGTGGTTGAAGCATTTATTTGGGAATAATGTTTGACGTTCTCAAGCAGTATCTCTGGCTTTGCATTTTATATATTAATTATCATCTTTTGGTTTAAGATTGCTTCGTCCAGCCTTTGCCTTTGGCATCTTGTTGTTGTTTAGGAAGTGTAAGAGATAATTAAAGCAAAAGAACTCACCAAATATAGCAGCAAGTTATTGTTCTTGAATTTGTCATAAGGTAGTTTTAGTTGTAATCTTGGCATTGTCATTTGCCTGTGTGCCTTTCTAAGAGGGCCAGAATAGTAAAACATATGATTCAGAAGTCAAAATCCAGAATAGTAAACATACGATTCAGAAGTCAAATCTATGTGCACACTATTTATTTTTATTAGAACACGTATAATGAACTACAGTCTCCAGCTTTGAGAGTTTGGCGGATGTACCCTCCAAGCTGAGCACGAGAAAATGATTCATGAGGCATTAATAGCTTACGCCTGTTGTTCAGGACATATGTTCTAGATTTAGTAGTAGAAGTTTTACCCCATACACACTGTTTAAGGTCACGGTTGAGAGATTTTGCTGTAGATGGGTGCATAACAACCTGGCAGTTTGTTGCTAGCTGTTTAAATCTTATTTGAAAAAAAATCTGAGGCTGTTGAATAGTTGCATTGGCTACGTGAAGTGTTCATGGAATCTATCATAAATAAGTCAACCAATACTCTTTAAGTATTTTCCAATGCAATTCATCCAATAAGCTAACAAGTTACTAGAGAACTACTTGACAATCTTAGTAGTAGGTGCTGTCATATTTGTAATTCTATACGTGAGGATAAACTCAAAACAATAAAATAATCTGATTTGGAGAGTGCAATATTCTGACATAAGCATGGAATGGTTGAAGCATGCTGGTCTGACTATTTTCTCTCCTTCAGTATCTTGAGCTCCTTTTCACGTCAAACCAATCACCTTCATCTCCTGTCCAGTTTCTCCTGATATAAAGGAGGTTCTGGATACTCTGTTGCTGCTGAACGGAGTCATTCACTTAGCATATGCGATATCTATTCTTCTAATGTAAGTATAACCTTACAGTGATTTCATAATAAACTCGGATGCCACAGTGTTTAATATCTCAGCTGCTAGTGCCTTTGAATCAATATTATGATTGACAGGTAGGCAATATTCTTAGGATGGAGTTAGGACAGCCTTACATGTAGGGAATGTAATGCTAGTAAGCTAATCACGGTTAATATGTTACTGTAGCCAGAGCTTGCAGTCAGATTTTTTTATGAAAGATTAGATAATTGTAGTACAAGTGATATATATAGAGAAAATGAGTTGTCTTGTTGGTTCATGTGTTTATATTAACTGTTCGATAAGATTTTGTATGTGCAAATTCATAAGGATGGTAGTTACTAGTGGGTGTGCTGTTGAAGTGTTCAACATGTTAAAACGCATAGTTGGCCGGCCTGCACGACAGGTATCATTTCGGAGGGGGCCGCTGGATTTCGAACCCGGTTTCCTTTATGAGGGGACACCGTGCCAACCACCTAAATTAACTCTTTTACTTGTGAAGGGTTATCCTTATATTTTGAGCTAAAAGATTTTGCTTCTTGACTAATCAGAGATTTCTTGTAGTGCTGAATTAATTATGTCATTTAACCATTGGATCATTCTAGACAACTTGAACTGTTAACAGCTACTGGGATCTCCTCTCCTTACTTATAGATATAGACAAAAGGAGAAGTTAAATTGTTGTCATCGATTTTGTTAACAAAACTTGATTCTTAAAAGACATACCTCTTCTCTTGAGGCTATCTACTTCATATCAATATAATGGAATTTGGAAGTCTGTCGCGTAAGATCATTCCATGGATGTAAATTAACGGAATTATGGAGACCAAGTCTCCACCTGACTCCCATGAGACCACGTCTCCCGCAATGCTCTCAACGACACCTGCAACGTGTCCACAACAACCGCATTGTGACCGCTGTAACTGCCGCTGCAACCCAGGGAAAGACTGTTGTAATCACTTTCAAATTTGTTATTTGCCTTGTAAATATCTTCTAGGCTGCTGTGTATAAATAGACAATCAGATAATGGAATAATCATCGTTTATCCCAGTCGGGTTCCCGTCTTTACAATGTGCAGTCTGGATTTATCTAAAAGTTGAAGCACTGCTGTGTATAAATAGAGGATCAGATAATGGAATAATCGTCGTTTATCCTAGTCGAATTTCCGTCTTTACAATGTACAGTCTGGATTTATCTAGAAGTTGAAGCAAAAGCATGTTTTGCACTACCGGGATGTGCTCTTATTTTTGTTGTTTACATGCCAATTTGTACTAGTCCGTCTATCAATAACTTGTTAATTAAGATTGATGGAAGGACCAGGGGAGTGATTGTAGGGAGAGACATTTGCAGCAACCTACGGGGGTGGCGATGACCGCCACCCAGGAGGGATACCTGGAAGGAGGGGGGAGGGAGGGTTTGTGCCTTTATGGGGGTTGGTGGTTGAGGCGGCAATGGCCAGTGGGTACTGCCGGATGGGGAGGGAGATACGAGCCAGCGTGTTACAGAAGCATGTCTTAACCCGATGTTTAGAGGAGTGAGAGGCAATGGCATTGGAGGAGGAGAATGATAGTGAATCTTACACTGAAAAGACACCTGCAAGTCTGAGGATTCAGAATTTGATTCCCCCCCTCTTTTAGAGGATCCAACCGGAGGCGGCTCAAGTAGCAAACAACAAGGCAACCCTGAATCGTTCAGAGAAGCTACATAAGGGATCAAGGCAGGATGACATGAAACAGTTCATCTTGGAGGAACCCTGAATCGTTCAGAGAAGCTACATAAGGGCATACGGCAGGATGATATGAAACAATTCATCTTGGACGAACTACAAGGAAGTTAACCCTGAAGATATCATGATGGTTGCATGAGAAAGATTTTCCTTAAATCTTCACCTGAAGCTAGTATTATCCTGCAAAGGCACGGGAAGTACACGATGATCATCAAGCTCGTCAGAGAGAGCATTGGGTACCTCATTGACAAAGAGACTAAGACTATTGCCACACCATGTTGAGAAATTCAACACCTACATAATTAGCAGGAACCATTATGTCGTGCAACTTTTCTATCAGGAGGACTACCTCAATGCACTACGGAGTGGGCGGAGGCGTAGTCCATTTTCAGGAGTTGTCTTATGGTGTGGCAGTGGTATGAGGCTCTCCAACTGTTAATGCCATACTGCAAAAGCAAGTGACATGGGTGGTGTTGGTAAGTATGCCTAGAGAGCCAATCATATGATGATTGTGATGATATATCTTATAAACAATTTGATTAATAATAATGACAATCTTTTAATTTATTCCGTTTCATTCAGTTATGAGATTATGATGAAACATAATGAATGTCTAAAGAAGGACATTACTTAGTGACGTATGTCTTTGAGTTGATGACTTGAATAACAAGATCATACATATGTCAAGAGTATGTACATGAAACTACACTAGCACGTTTCAAGGACCATGACCCCTAGCGGCTAAAGTCACTGGGATAGGTACATTATAAAACTACAACTAGGTAACAAACAGTTTTGGTTGGTATTAAACTACTTAGAGAAGTACATAAAATGAGGATGATAAAAAATGTTGCAAACTAAAACATGAGCAAGTAAAACATTCATGAGGTTGCTTTTATAAATTAATTACATCCGGCTTGGCTATAGACAAAACTGCCCATGGTAAGAGGCACTTTCAGACAATAATTTTATAGCATAGCATAATATGTGCAGTAGGCTTTTGATTCTGAAGGAAACATAAATGTCATGAATGTTAAACTCTGTAATAATATGCCATTCTTGTGTTTGCTTACAAATTGAGTCAATTTCTGTCAATTTGGCAACACATCTTTGCTTACCAAATAAAACTTGTCGATATGCTCCAGTACACATTCCATCTGTAGCTCTGAGAGAATGGGGATTTTAGCAAATAATTCCAACCCCATCATACATGTTCTCTTCTGTGGGTTTCATTTTCGGGCTTCTCAAGATTATCCCGTGAATATTTGAAAGATTACCCATTTGTCAAGGTAGTTTCACTTTAGTAGTTACTACATCATGCTTGCTTATCAAGTCTGACATGTTCACCATCCAAGTTGATTTCTATTGCGTTTGCTTGATTACTTGTATGAAAAAGGGTTGATGAAGTCTCTCTTGATGAGGTTCCGGATGTCATAGAGAAGTATCATCTATGTGTATCAAAAAACAGGCGTCTGGATGCCAAAATCATTGCCTGTGCAAAAGAAATGAAGCTCATAATGCAGTTTGGTGTTAGTCTCGAAGGTAAGTGATTTTTTTTATGGGTAAGCATTTTTATTTTGGTATTGACACTGCTTTTGTCTGCCCATGCATAACTATTTCATAGTTACAAACATGTCTTACTAGGGTATTTTTCTTCTCATGCTGTTAAATAAATGTTTTGATCATAGTTATCAAGGCTCTCAACTAGCCCCCCTGGGCTTTAGTGGGCCGTCTTAAACTGGGCGCCTAGGCTTTTGGATAACTGAAGTGGATGCTTAAGGCCTATTAGGCCCAAATTAAAACACTCAAATAGCAAATTAGTATGGATTAAGGTCTGAAGTTTGTTAAATTATATCAAGTTTAGTTACTTTTGGAAGAAATATTCTAATTTAGGCCAAATCAGATTTAGTTTGGATAGATTAGCTATGATTTTGGGGGAACATGTCTGGTTTGGGGAAAACATGTCTTATTTAAGGGAATCAGGTTTGATTTTGCCAAATTAGGGCTCATTAGGTCAATGTAAGACAAATTAGGGGATGTTATATTTGATTAGGTCATGTTATGCCAAAAGAGGTCTGACTTACGCCAGATTAGGGCAAACTAAGTTAAATTAGGTCCAATTTAGATCATGTTAGGTCACTTTAGGCTGATTAGGCCTAGCTTAGGTCATGGTATGTGTGATTTAGGTGAAGTTTAATTGATTAAGAGTATGAATAACCAATACAAACATAGATAGTAATGTATATATCTAGATATAGCTAAATGTATATGCAAAATCATTTATATTTATGTAAAATATAAACAAATATGAGAGCGCCTAGAAATGCTTAGGCTCCCGCCTAGGTGCCTAAGCCCCCTAGGCTTCCCTTGGGTGGGAAGGACTGCCTAGCCGCCTAGACAACTATGGTGTTGATGCAGTAACCTCCCTATTTGATGTATAGGTATACCAATCACAAGATTCACATCATTACAAGATTATCTATAGAATATGCAACTTATAGTATTCCTTTGTGGTTGACGTTAACCTTAATGTTAATCTTGATCAATTTTAGTTTCTTTGTTTTAAACAATATAAGCTACTTTTTGAGATGGGTGTGAAATCCGAACTCCCTAACTTCGACGCTGTTTTGTATGCTGTAGGCGTTGACATCCAAGCAGCTACACATGGAATCAAAGTTGCTGGAATTCCTGGGCATGTGACTGGAAACTCAGCATCCTGTGAGGAAATGGCAATATATCTGATGCTGGGCCTCTTGAAGAAACAGCTATAATTTCAATTATATATCTCTATGAAACAAGTTGTGGTCTTTTCTATCTAAAGATATTACCACATATGCAGAGGGGAATGGAATATGTTGTAAAGCAAAAACGACTAGGAGAGCCAGTTGGAGAAACACTTTTTGGGAAAACGGTATTGGTTTCAGTTTATCTCTGTATGTTTACTTAAATTCTTTTTTATTAGGGAGAATGGGGTGGGTCTGTAAGTTGTCCAGCATGCATCATTTTAAACAGACTAGATTCTATTAAGCAGCAGATGCTCTTGGCACAGAAATTGTTCCTTCCTTTTATTCATTCATTACCTAGCTTTATAACATGGGAAGTGGTTCAGAAGAATCTAGAAGTGATGATTCTAGCATGCAACATTAGAATTTACCATGCTTCTAACTTCAGCCATATTTAGACATTATTAATGGATTGGAAAAGATGATAATGCAAGCAGCGGATTTGTATGTATTCCTCTATCATCAGGTTATGACTCTCATACAATCAGATAACTATCTCCTTGAATTCTAATGTATTCTTTCAACATCATTAAAGTAATTCCACGAAATTCTGATGATATGATACTTGGACGACATCATCATCATCATCATCATCATCATCTAAGCCTCAGTCCCAACTATGTTGGGGTCGGCTACATGGATCCTTGTTTCCATTCCACTCTGTCATGGGTCATATTCAGGTCGAGATGTAGAGATTCAAAATCACTCTTTATAAGCTCTTCCTAGTTAATTTAGGCCTTCCTCTTCTTCTATGAATTGTGCTTGACTCAATAACATTACTTCGTATAGGCGCATTAGTCGGTCTGCGTTGCACATGTCCATACCATCTGAGTCGACCCTCACGCGACTTCTGTCAATGCTCGCCACCCCCACTTTATTCCTGTCATTTCTCAAGCGATCTGTTCTTGTCTTCCCACACATCCATCTCAGCATACGCATTTCAACCACGTTCAACTTGTTGAGACCTTGTTTCTTTACAACCCAACATTCACTCCCATAGAGCATGGGCTGGCCGTATAGTAGTTCTATAAAACTTGCTTTTTAATTTGAGAGGGATCTTCCGATCACATAATACTCCAGTTGCACCCCTCCATCTCAACCATCCTGCAGTGATCCTGTGACAAACATCATTTTAGACATCCCCATCTATTTGAATAATAGAACCCAAGTAACGAAATTTATCACATTTTGGTATGTTTACTCTGTACAACTTGGCTCTACCATTCACACTGGGAGATTGGCTGAAATTGCGATGCATATACTCAGTATTGCTCGTACTAGTCATCAATCCATTTGATTCCAATGACTTTCTCCATAGTTCAACTTTATCATTCAATCCATCTTTAGTTTCATCAATCAATACAATGTCATGATATGATACTTGAACAAAGTGGAGAAATCAGATGAGGAGAGTTAGTGCTTCACAAAAGACTTCAATAAATGGAATGAATCAATCTGTCTACTTTGACAATGAGGCTTCAAATTGACTATGTATGCCTAGCAATACACCTCATGCACCACTAATTCCTACTAACTTTGAACGATGGTGAACCTTCCAGTGGGTCTGGGGTGGCCCCAAGATGCTTCTTCAAAAAATTTGAAGCATTGATTTGGTTTTTGTGGTTTCGATCTACCCAAATCTAGTGGTTCATCTTGTAAAGAAGTGGTTATCATACCACATTTGAATAAAAAAGTGCTAAACGAATATTTTTAACCACACCTTTTTCATATTTGATTAAATTAGAACCGCATACCCGTATATCCATTTAACATACCCTTCGGTAAGCAGGGGTCTAGCATGGCCTTGATTTTTTTTTGATATTGCAGGTCTGGACCCGTACCCAGAAAGCTTATTGGGTACAGTTCTAGGTATGGCCATACTCACATTTTTTACAACCCTAACTGTAAATAAATGACAAATTCCACATTTAGAGGCTTGGATCCTAAAACAATTTTTTAACTAGTGTAAAACAAAGACTAGATATGGGAAATTACCTATACCTTGGTATGAAGTCCCTTTTTCTTGTGTATGTGTGTGGCCTGGGGACCCTACACATTATGGTATACACAATTTTTCTATACTGGCTTTTGTTATTTTTAGTGAGACTTGTTATGCCATCCAGCAACTTTAAAAAAAAAAAAAAAAAAAAAATTGGCCATTCTATTCATCCTGTGGCCTGGGCTCGATCCTAGGACCTCTCACTAACAACTCGAGTGTCTAACCATCTTGGTGTCTTCTGTTAGACAAACCAGCAACTTGAATGAGAAATTTATTTTGGATCTGATGTGGCTAAACTACCATAACACACACACCTTCATATTTTTTTTGATATATCATCTTAGCACATTTGAAATGGTAATTGCTATATTTCAAAATTATTGTTGGTTTTCTTGTTGTATATAATATCGTGATGCCATTATATAACTCTGATTTGATTGAATTCAAACACACCTAATTACATAGTATGTATTTTATCTGTAAGATATTTTAGAATGTGCAAAACAAGGTTTAGGTATACATTTTCTTATTTATGAAGTTCCCTTTTCCAAACACACACATAGAGGTCAGGGTACACTCAAGTATATTGACGACAATGTACACTCTAGTCATGTTTACTTATCTTGATCAAGTTTTCAGGAAATCTAATCATTGAACTTCTTAAATATAACATGAATAGCCTCCTGCTGCAGTGAGAGAGGCCGAGCCTACGGAAGTAGCGGGAAAGACAGTTGACAGTGAGAGATGCTCCAATCGGCATCTGCTCAATTCCAGTCAGCGGTTCTTCTAGCTAGCTGTAGCCCTATCTGGGAGAACGGTGTGTCGGAGGAGAGTGCAAGAGAGAAGAGTGGTGTATCGAGGGTATCAAGCCGAGGGGGAGCCACTTTTTTAATGCTTTTTGGGGTTTGAGTTACTGCTTGGGGGGCGGGGCGGGGTAGGGCCACCCTGGATGCGTCCAAACTATGAGAAGGTTATTGGTTCGACCGGGTGCAGAGTTAATCATGTATTTGGCCTAAAATCTGGTTTTGTACCTCACTCAACTCCCTGCGCTTTCTGGGTATTGGTCAGGTAAGGATTCAGAATTTTGCCTAAAAGTATACAAATGAGATCATGATTAGTTTATGGACTGTTTTTATTGTATAGATCAATATTCTATAGTTGGATATAATATTTGGTCAACATAACGTAGAGAATGATTGATCACAATGTTTGGCTAGAATAGTTTTGTAGTCTATATGTGTGTATGTGGTGCATGTTGGGATATGTATCTATGTATTACTACTAAGTGGATTGGTTTGATTTATCCAATCATTGATTCCCCTTGATCAATGAACCTTGTTTATGTTTTTAGTTCCGAACTTGGTTTTGTATGCTAATATCTGTAGTTTGACGAAATTCAGCCACTCAATCCAATCCAACTTTAATTGGTCTGTTTTAATCACATGGTCCAACCACTAGTCCACCTCTAAAACGAATGCTCTATGTTCCCTACTGCTTTTACAACTTGAAAAGGCTTTGAATCCCCTACCATAGTCACAATAATTGCCAAATTTTTAGAAAAAGTCGCGTTTTAAAGGCGAATTTTTCCCCAGCCGTGTGTGATCGATGAATAACCCCCATTTCCTATTTTTTCCATTTTATAGCCTTATTATACGCAAATTATTCGATTTTTACTTCTTTTCCTCATTTTGTATGTTTTCCCCGTTTTATACTACTCAAGACTCTGACTTTGCTCAAAGTGTATATACACATGCTTATATAAATGAATATACATATATGTATGTGTATGTGTGTATTATATGTATGCAATACATACGTGCATATATATGTGTGTGTGTGTATGTGTGTGTGTCTATGTGCAATATATATGTGTATGCATATGTATATGATATACATAAATATATCCTCCAATTTTTTTCCTGAATCATCGACTATACTATTTTACCCTACCTTGACCCTTTTTTACCTTTCCCGCATAATTCCCAAATTCTGAATTTTTCCGAACGTATCCCGGGTACCAAATTTGTGACTATGTCCCCTACTACCTGTGGACTTAGCTTGTTTTAAGGGAGATATGTTTTGTTCTGCTCAGACCTCAGTCAAAGTGTTAGTTGTTTATATAGGCCTACCAATGTCTTGTCAATGCTGAACATGGGATTCTCATAACTTGTGGGGGAGTGTTGATGAAATTAATCTACATCGAGTCACTGATTGTTTCCTTTAGAATCACTTAGGGATCCAAGCTACTATAATTTTGGTCAAGGTTACAGGCACGAACAAATCCAAACAGTCTTCCTTTATGGCACTGATAACACTCTATTTTACGTACTTTTTGTATATATTTTATACCTCTTTTAGTATATCTTTCGTTAGCTTTTCCCATAATTTTACCACCTTTTTGACTAAAACCGCACTTACATGATTTCAGGTACATTCAAACTCAGGTCGCGGTCTTTATCTCGACCGCGACCCACTTATCCCTCAACCGCGATCGCGGTCTTGGAGCTCCTTTTAGATCGAGGTCATCATGTATTGAAGTTAGACCGCGGTCATATTGAAGCCGCGATCACTGCTCAACCGCGATCACAAGGAGGTCACGATCAATACAAAGTCGCCATTCATACCAGAGACCACAGTGTATTCGGAGACTGCAGACGCCAAATTTGCCCGCGACTCGATTAAGGTCGCGATCTATATGGGATCGCGATCCCTGCAGACCGCGATCAAGCTGGACCGCGACCAGCGTGGAGGCCGCGGTCATCTCTAAGCCCGCGATCTTTGCAGACCACGACCGAGTAAGAAGGCATCGACCTCGACTGCAATCCTTGCAGACCGCGACTTAGTCGACCGCGATGAAAGGAGGAATAAAGAGCAGACTGCGACCGCGGTCTCACACCTTATCCAACCAAGATCGCGATCGCAGTCTAGGCTTAAGTCGGTGGAATGTACCTATAAGTAGGCCATCCACCCGTCTTGTCAAATCATCATATCATAGACCGGATCCCCAGGACCACGAAGTGCTGCTGCATCCCAGACCCGTTCCATACCATCCCATCAGTCTTGGATCTCCAAAGGCGGAAGCTGAGGAGAGAGAAGACTGAAGACTCCTTCGAGAGAAGAAGATTGTCCACGCCATCGACGTGTTAGATCCAGATCTGAAGAAGTACCGTGTCGTATCACGTCTCTTCTCTCTCTAGATCTATCATTTACATTTCGCTGTACTCCCCCCTCTCTTCGTGGGACTTCATGTATCCATCTTTCTGTAACGTCGTTATGCTGTCCGCAAGCATGAGCGGCTAAACACCTTAACTTGGGTTGGGAGTAGCCAACATGTATATTGTCTCTTTTTGTTGAATATATATGTTCTTGTCAAGATTATCTCCATGCAGTTGTTTTAAATGCTTCACTTGTATGCTTAGCTACCATCTTGTGATGTCTGATAGTTGATATCTCGAGAGAGTAATATCAATTTTATCATGTGTTATGGAATAGTATGAATGCACGAGAGTGTTGGAATGCTAAAGCTTTAAAACCATATGTTATGCGATGTGGTTTTCGTGTAGTCGTCTCGAGAGAGAGGCTACCCTTAGACTTAGATCTATCCTCATCTCGAGAGAGAGTGGAATTGACACTTTTGATGGTTGCTTGTAATCTTGGTAAAAGTATGCGAGAGAGAGAGAGAGATGATGTTGCATGTTGGTGAGAAGTCTTAGTAGGTGAACCCCAACCTGAATTTCCTCCAATATATTTGTTTCATCTTGCTTCTTTTGTTTTCATTCGTTCTTCTTATTCTTGTTTTTCTTGTCCAACCTTAGTTTGTGTACCATCGTTCCTTAGGGAACACCTTTTATATACCTTCTTCGGCTGGAGTATACGCGTGTTAGATTCTGTGCGCTTAACACTTCCAACCTTGTCCCTATATTCGACCGCGATCTCTACATCGGACCCCGTTTATTGTTGCGGGGGCTTGAGAGTCGGCTTATCTCTTTAAAAGTCCGACTACTCCGAATCCACTCCTTTTGGGACGTGCGATTTAGTCCGGTCAGGCACTCCTATTACTAATGACCTTGTAACGTTTTCCTAATAATTCACCTCATTTTATTATAAAAGATTGCGTGATCACCGTTGTGGAATACATATCCCCAAGCAATTGCAAGAGTCTGTAAGTATTCATGGTAAAATAGATGTTATCACACATGCAATCACAGTTGACCTTGAAGTGGGTCTTCTACAATTTTGCAGGTGAGATTTATTTCTTGATTCAGTAAGCTATATGACTTGATTATTTTTAGATGATATTAGATGGGACCAACTATTTTAAGCAATTCTACAAAAGCCAAGTATCGGCCTGCCATCCATCCCTAGCTGAATACTCCTACTTTCTAATACTTCAATAAAAGTGTTTAATTGGAGGATAGGTCTGTCACATATTGGAAATTTACAGAAATTTTATTAAATAATTTTTCTGGCATTCTTGACATTGAAATGAAGGAGTTAATTCTTGAAATTTTGCATGTGTTGTGTTTGGGTATTGAAAGACACATTTCAAGAAATAATTTGCATATTATACCAGTTGGAGGGGTGGTGGTAGGTCAAGGACTCAGATTTGTGGGGCGGGGGGTAATTATAAGTGAAGGACTCGCAGACTCAATGACGATTTAAGAGTATAATTGAAGTTGCAATGCTGAAAATTTGCTCATGTTGTTGAAAGTAGATATTAACTAAAGTAAAAAATGTACAACTTATAACCTATTTATAAGATTTTAGTTAAGACATATGAGTTCAAATAATACTATTGAATAAAACATGTGTAAATTTCAATTAAATTTAAAATTTGACATATATGAGCCACTATGACTTGAGTCAAGTAAAATGCATAAAGAATGAAGATGGTAGAGTATTGGTGAAGGACGATGATATCAAAAACCAGTGGAGAAATTACTTCCATAAGCTTTTCAATGGAGATACTGCATATAATGTTAGTGACTCGTGTGACATGAATACGAGAGATATCATTTACACACGACGAGTTTCACCATTTGAGGTCAAGCATGCTTTGAAAAAGATGAAAATGAGAAAGGCATGCGGACCAGACAATATTCCCATTGATGTATGGAAGAGTATGGGAGATGAGGGAGTTACATGGTTAACAAATTTCTTTAACAAGATTATGAAGACCAAGAAGATGCCGGATGAGTGGAGAAATAGTATTATAGTCCCAATCTACAAGAACAAAGGTGACGTTCAGAGTTGTACAAACTATAGAGGTATCAAGCTGATGAGTCACACGATGAAGCTTTGGGAGAGGATTATTGAGCAAAGGTTAAGATCTATAACACAGGTATCAAACAACCAATTTGGTTTCATGCCTAGAAGATCAACAACAGAGGCTATTTTTCTGATAAGGAGGCTTATGGAGAAGTATAGACAAAGCAAAAGAGATCTTCATATGGTGTTTATCGATCTAGAGAAGGCTTATGATCGAGTACCCAGAGAAGTGTTATGGATGGTTTTGGAGAAAAAGGGTGTGCCTATCCAATACATTGACTTGATCAAAGACATGTATGATAGCTCTACTGCAAGTGTCAAGACTCCTGGAGGAGAGACACCAACTTTTCCTATTACAGTCGGGGTACACCAAGGATCCACACTCAGCCCATATCTATTCGTTCTGGTTATGGATGAGTTAACAAAGAATGTTCAGGATGATATTCCTTGGTGTATGTTATTTGCTGATGATATTGTTTTGATTGACGAAACAAAAGATGGATTGAATGATAAAGTTGAATGTTGGAGAAAGGCATTGGAATCAAATGGATTGATGATTAGCAGGAGAAAAACTGAGTATATGCATTGCAATTTCAGCCAATCTCGCAGTGTGAATGATGGAGCCAAGTTGGACGGAGTAGATATACCAAAATGTGACAAATTTCGTTACTTAGGTTCTATTATTCAAATAGACGGGGATGTCCAAAATGATGTTTGTCACCGGATCACTGTAGGATGGTTGAAATGGAGGAGTGCAACTGGAGTTTTATGCGATCAGAAGATCCCTCTCAGGTTAAAAAGTAAGTTTTATAGAACAGCTATACGACCATCCATGCTCTATGGGAGTGAATGTTGGGCGGTGAAGAAACAAGGTCTCAACAAGATGAACGTGGCCGAAATGCGTATGCTGAGATGGATGTGTGGGAAGACAAGAAAAGATCGTTTGAGAAATGACTATATCAGGAATAAAGTGGGGGTGGCGAGCATTGAGGACAAGTTGCGTGAGGGCCGACTCAGATGGTACGGACATGTGCAACGCAGACCAACTAGTGCGCCTATACGAAGCAATGCTATTGAGCCAAACACTATAAATAGAAGAAGAGGAAGGCCTAAATTAACATGGGATGAGCTTATAAAGAGAGATTTTGAATCTCTACATCTCAATCAGAATATGACCCATGATAGAGCTGAATGGAAACGAAGGATCCATGTAGCCGACCCCAACATAGTTGGGATTGAGGCTTAGATGATGATGATGATGATGATATATGAGCCACTATGCAAGTGGGGGAAACAGGAGGCTGCCCCACAAACTACACAAAGCTGGATGCATAGCAAAGAATGAATTCGGGAGTGCATTTACCCAAGTTTGATCTTGGACCACTTCATATGCAAACTCAGTCTTGAACCAATTGGGAACCCTTCACCATCTTTTTAATGAAGGTTTAATTTAGTCTTTGAAGCTACAATCACTATTATCGTACTACTTTAAGAGGAACTACATATCTACCGAAACATGACATAAGAAATCTGTTAGTATCTGCAAAATTTTTCTTTAGTGTGCATTATTTTTGTATCTAAAATAACTCTTAAAATTTCGTGAATAATTATTCATTTTACAAGTTTTGTACCGTTTCTGTAGCCTAAACATTTGTGCTGAAATTTGTTAAATCTGTTTAAATTTTTGCCACATGACACACCTACTGTCACATTCTTTTCGATCTTGATAGCCACAAAATGAAGCTTCATCCCGGACTTGTTATTGATCTCTTCAAGATTTCAAACCATGGTCCGAAAATTCATCTTTACAGACGATTTATTTTAAGTATCAAGGCATAATAAATATGGGGTGAGAACTTGAGAAACTCTTTATCTGACATTAAGAGCATCTCCAGGTCGAGAATCATAGGATTATCCGATATTGAAATTTCAGAGCATTTCCTTTTTGTGTCATACTCGAGTTAATAAAGGAGTATGTTTCAGTTATATAAATGTGCATGACAAAACATGAGGGTATAATTTGTAGTGGTCTGAGAGGATGCAGGAGTTGTTTATTAATGACAGCTTGGCTTTTGGTGATAGGGAGGCGGGATGATGAGCACATCAAGTCATCAACTTCATAACCTTAGAATATTAAGTATGATTGATTTGGTTTAGCATTATTGGGCAACTTTTTATATGCTTAAGTTGATTGAAAGCAGTAAACATTTCAAAATTATCACCCTCCACAAGATTCTGATAGCGGTTTAATAACCCCTTTGAAAAACCATTTGGACAAGTGTGCTTGCCTTGTCCAGGTTATCACATGCTATTTCAATATTAATCTGAAGAGATTCTCTTGTTAGTGATTCACGACTCAAATCTTAGAAAAGAGAAGATCCCAGCTCAAGGGGACACTGGCTCCCCAAGGTTGATTAAGGCTCTTAAATGCTCAAGGGGACACTGGGTGCCCAAGGTTGATTAAGGCTATAAAAGAAGTGTTCTTTAATACTTGCTGTTATCTTTTCCTTTCCAAAATGAACAAATATCATTTGATTTACGGGAAGAGGTGATATTTATTTGTTAGTTGCATACTTGCATGTATAATGGAAGTGTCTTTATTACCTTCTAGGAGCTAGTTGATTATGACACTTCTATGTTTTCTTTTCTTTTTCTATCGAACTTGATGTCTCATCGTCAAGATCCTGCCATGGCCCTACCTGATTTACTTAAACTGCTAATATGCTTAATGCTATTTTCAATATTTAAATTTTAAGCTTATATTAGCATATTTGCCCTTATGCCACTTCTACGAACTTTGTTGGAACTTGGAAGGCAGAGGGAATTGTTTTGAAAATCTTTAATAAATCACACACGCTGGACTGGGAGTATGCTCAATCCTGTTTTAGATATTTTAGTTTCTAATCCTATATAAGCATCGTTAGAATTATTAGTTATTGAGTTTACTATATATATGGGTCTAAGCATGCTTGGCCCATTAGTGTTTTGAGTCTAAAGTTGTAAGTGCCCCCCTCTGCTGCATATAGCAGTAGGATTTTGTCTAATAGAATCAACTCATTGGCTCCTATCTTATTTGCCACAAACATATTTGCCCTTAAGCCAATTCTAAAAAGTTTGTTGGAAGGCAGAGGTAATTGTTTTGAAAAAAATATTAAATCCCACATGCTGGACAACCAATATTTCCGGCAATCTCAGTTAACTTGCTATCCTCATGCCAAAATCTTTCAACTTTGAATGGCTTTAAATCCCAAATCCTCGGTTTGTGTGTCAAGGAGTTGGCATATAATTAAGAATTTGTTTAAACCCTTGTATGTAGTAGAAGGGAAAATAATGTCTGATCTTTAGCCCTTGTTTGGTTCAACATCGAGATTACGAAATCCGGACCGGGTTAGTCGATAGATCCGGATTAGTTTATTTGGATTCGATCATGTTTTTGTTTGACAACCCAATCCCATTTCAAGCACTCATTAAATTGGACTGGCCTCATAACTTGTGTTTTTTCAGTTTGACATATAAAACAAAATAACACAAAGACAGAGCTAAATCCAGATTGAGATCCTAGAATTGTTGGCTAAATTGGACATTATTATAATCCCTTTGTTTCGATGATGACAAACATTTCATTCTTATGAATCTAACGTGCTACTTGAGTGTTGCAGGAATTAGGTGGATGACAAGCTACTTGGAAGATCTATATGCTCAAGTTGCTTTAATTCATGACTGTAATCAAATGTAAAAACTTGTACAAGTATATAATGTACAAGTACTTAGACATCATGTAAATCAAGCGTTAGATCTTCCCTAGCTAATCACAACACTTAGATAGGTCATTTCCTAAAATAGTGTCACATCTGCACACTCATACACACACTTAGTACTTAGTTTAAAATGTTGAAACAGGGTCATTCTCGGTCGACAAACTTCTCGACCGAGACACTCTCGATCGACAAACTCTTCAACCGAGAATGACCCTGGTAGCTGTTAGACACAACAAACAAAGTAGTTGGGAGTTGAATCAGAACGTTATATACACTTAACTCCAGACAGTCCCTCGGTCGACAAAACTTCGACCGACTGGGATCTCGGTCGACAATTTCTCGACCAAGAATGTCTCTGTCAGCACTTTTCAGAATTAATTAACTAGCCGTTGCTAAAGCAACTAAAGTGTACCTAACGGCTAGTTAAGCACTTGGAACCCCCTAGAAAGTATCTAGAACGTTCTTAAGTACTTGTAGGTCATTCCTATAAATATGACATGCCTTAAAACACCTAAACTCACTTATATACACTTGTGCTACACTTGAGCTTACACTTGCAATTGGCAATCTGTTTTGAGCAATTGAGCAACACTAGCATTGGCTACTCATTCCCTTGCTCTAAATTCGTGTCCTATAGGCTATCATCTCCTATCCGCTAAACTTACACTTCAATATTCATTGGTTAGGAGATCTATACGCTTGATATAGGCAAATCAAGCCTTGTGCTTCAAAGTGATAATTGTAATTTTCATTTTCTTTCTTGTTCTCTCTTATTGCTTGTACTCTCCTTGCTACTCCTAGGGTTGGAGGCTGCGAATTGGAGTGGGTTTGATCTTCTTGGTGAAGAAGGAGATCTTTGGACTACTTCTAGAAGGCTGTTGCAACGGGAAGCTACTTCAAGAGGAATGCTACTTCAAGGGGGAGCTTGAAGTTACTTCAAGAAGGCTGCTTCAAAGTTGGTGCAACTACTTCAAGGTGAAGGCTGTCCAAAGGGTGTAGAAAGTATTGTAATTTTATGTAAATTCCTTGAGAGGTAATAAAATTTAATACTTTCAAAATCCCAGTTGGGTAAGCAACCGGGTAGTGGATTGACTGCCTTAGTATTTGCTAAGGTTGGAACCACTCTAAACACCTTGTCTCCTTATTATTTCAATTGTGGTTGTTTGAGTTAAATTATATTAAAATTATCATAAAACCCTATTCACCCCCCTCTAGTGGTTTTTCAATTGGTATCAGACCAGGCTTCAAGGAGCTCTAATCGAGTCTTGAAGAATGAAGGGTGGTGGTGTCTACAACCGCAAGCAAAAGAAAAGTATGGACCAATCTTCAACAAGTTGCAGTTGGTGCTTAGGAACAAGCCACACAACACTTAGTTGTCCATGGAGAGAAAAGAAGGAAGAGGTGCACAAAAATTGCCTCATTGCTACAACCAATGAAGAAGAAGAAGAGGTAAGCCTTCTTGATTTATCAAAAGAAGAGCTACTTGCTAGTCTTGAAGAAACACATAAGTATATTGAGTGCAAGAAGAAATTAAAGAAGTCTAATAAAGCAAATGATGAGTTACATGTTAAACTTCTTGTTCTCACATTTGAAAATGAAGATTTGTATGCTAAATTAAATGATCTTGGATTTGAAAAAGATAGCATTATTTCTGAAAATCATACTTTGAAATCATCCCTAAGTGATTATAATGTGAAGATTTTTACTCTAGAAACAAATTACGATCTTGTATCTCAAGAAAAGGTTGGATTACTTGCAAAGTTAAACGATCTTAAAAAACAACCTGTTTTGTGTACACATCTAGATTATGATATTATTGTGAAAGAAAGAGACTCTTTATCTTGTAATCTAGATCAAGCAAAGCTAGACATCAATAAGACAATGAATGAGATTGTCAAGTTGCAACAAAAGATTAGTAGTTTGAATAACAATGATACCCTTGATAAAATTTTGAATAATTCTTATCATCAAATTGGAAGGAGAGGACTAGGTTATAATCCTAAAGGAAAATCTTATCAAAAACCTAGTTGGAGAAAGACACAAGTACTAGAAAATCAATCTATGTATGTACCTAAAGGCAAACATACATATGTACCCAAGAACAACCTATAACAAAATCATAGAAAGAGATATGAGGTTGATTCCATATGTTGTCATTATTGTTTACGTCTTGGACATTACTCTTTCTCATGTCCCTACAAGAAAAAGGATGTTGAGTTAGTATGGGTTCCAAAACCCCCAAACTAAATGGATAAAATTAAGTTGAGATATGACCAAAGACTCTAAGTTGTATATCTCTATGTCTATCTCAACTTAACATAATAGGACACCAAGTTTCCAAATATACATCTTAAACTACTTGTTTTAGTTTGGATTCTCAAAATGTATATGATTAGTTGAGATTTAACCTAAATGTTGCTTTGATATTTAAATATCTCAACTAAATCGAGCTTTAACTTTCATATTCTTGTTTTACTTGGAAACAATTACTGAAAACAATTCTGAAACAGTACAGAGACATTCTCGGTCGAGAAACTTTTCGACCGAGAACACTGTCGGTCGAGAAATAGTCGACCGAGCAGGTTACTGTTTTCAAATCTACAACAAATATGCTGAACATGCTTTCAATTAATCTAATATGCTATCAAATTGTTATTAATGATTGATTTCTCTCGTAAATCAAGAATAAATGGAGACCATCTTTGAAACATGACATAGTAATCTTTTAAGGTATAACATTATGTATAAGAAATCTTTAAACATATTGAACATACTTTCTTCATTAATTGAAAAAGTCTATTAAGCACGTTCATTTACAATGGTTTAACTTAAAAATAAAAATTATAAATCATGGAAATTACTGTTTTATCATAATCTACATGGTTCATCCTAAGTATTCCCTGGTCTATCCATATAGGAACCATGTGTATTAAAATTTAGTTTAAAGGACCATGATCATTGTGTTTCATTTTTACTTGGTTTGTCTAAAATAATCTTTGATCTATATATACAAACCATAAATGGATGATCATTGTGATTCAACACATTACAAATATAGATGATGCTATCATTGAAAGTGTCTCTTAGAACAAAAATGTTAATGTTCTATCTATTTGTTTGTTCTAAGAAATCAAAAGCAAAATCTTGACTTTAAGACATTAATATTGCTTTCAAGGAAATATGCTCCTAAAGGATCTTATCTGAAAACAAGGGTACAAGAAGGAATGGGATTTGATATTTATGTACCCATAGCAAAGCTTATATGAATATAAAACATACATTCTAGGAAAATCAAGGACAAACATCTTCATACTAGGTATCACTCAAAATGCTTCAAATTGATATTTATTTAATCAAATTACCTGCAGACATTATACTTCACATATGAGTGTTTAAATCGTAAATATGCAGGAAATTACCTCTTGGTTGAAATCAAATTTGACCAAGGGGCGCTATGGTCGAAGTCAAGGTCGACCTAAAATAAGCTTGACAAAATGCTTATTTGTACATCATTTTTTTGCACTTAATCTTAGTATCTTGATTCAAAATGTGTTTATCATATTGAAAACATAATTTTAGTGCATAACTCTCATAAAAGGTCAACTTATTATGATCTAATATTGATTGTGACCTTAGAATCCTTAAATTATCTTGACTATAAGATTAAGGGGAAGCTCACACAAACTATCTTGATTATAAGATTAAGGGAGAGCTTACAAAATTTTGAGAACGTCATGATCTTAGTATTTTTAATCTTGGTTATGAAAATCAAGGAATATAAATTTCATGAATGTAATATATCTTGTTCTTAATGGAATTCCCTAAACAAATCATGGCTTAACATCTCGTGCATTTGGTTAGAGATACTTTTCATGTATAAGATTAAAAGGTTCTCATGTCATTTTCAGGGCTTAACATCCTGTATAAAATGGATGAGAAATCAAAATACATATGCCATGAACTTAAAAGGAACTCATATCATTTCAAGGCTTAACATCCTTTGCAAATGATTGAGAAACAAATTGTGGCAAAATTCGACAATAAATGGTTTACATTTATATTAATCCCTATTTTTAAAACTGAATATCTTAGTTAGGGGGAGCATAGCATTAAATTAAGGGGAGAAATAAAAGTCATACAAATGATTTTCTTGGATATCTTTTTGAAATGACAAAGGGGGAGAAATAATATAAAATCAAAAACATAAAATAAAATGAATTTCATAATATCTCGGTCAGCACACACTTACAAAACAAGAGAATGGCTACAAAAGGTAAACCTCAGGTATGAAAATCATGATTTATATTTCCTTATTTTATATTTAGGAAATGTTTGTCATCTTCAAAAATGGGGAGATTGTTGGCTAAATTGGACATTATTATAATCCCTTTGTTTCGATGATGACAAACATTTCATTCTTATGGATCTAATGTGCTACTTGAGTGTTGCAGGAATTAGGTGGATGACAAGCTATTTGGAAGATCTATATGCTCAAATTGCTTTAATTCATGACTGTAATCAAATGTAAAAACTTGTACAAGTATATAATGTACAAGTACTTAGACATCATGTAATTCAAGCGTTAGATCTTCCCTAGCCAATCACAACACTTAGATAGGTCATTTCCTAAAATAGTGTCACATCTGCACACTCATACACACACTTAGTACTTAGTTTAAAATGTTGAAACATGGTCATTCTCGGTCGACAAACTTCTCGACCGAGACACTCTCGATCGACAAACTCTTCGACCGAGAATGACCCAGATAGCCGTTAGACACAACAGACAAAGTAGTTGAGAGTTGAATCAGAACGTTATATACACTTAACTCCAGACAGTCCCTCGGTCGACAAAACTTCGACCAACTGGGATCTCGGTCGACAATTTCTCGACCGAGAATTGTCTATGTCTGCACTTTTCAGAATTAATTAACTAGCCGTTGCTAAAGCAACTCAAGTGTACGTAACGGCTAGTTAAGCACTTGGAACCCCTAGAAAGTATCTAGAACGTTCTTAAGTACTTGTAGGTCATTCCTATAAATAGGACATGCCTTAGGACACCTAAACTCACTTATATACACTTGTGCTACACTTGAGCTTACACTTGCAATTGGCAATTTATTTTGAGCAATTGAGCAACACTAGCATTGGCTACTCATTCCCTTGCTCTAAATTTGTGTCCTATATGCTAGCATCTCCTATCCACTAAACCTACACTTCAATATTCATTGGTTAGGAGATCTATACGCTTGATATAGGCAAATCAAGCCTTGTGCTTCAAAGTGGTAATTGTAATTTCTATTTCCTTTCTTGTTCTCTCTTATTGCTTGTACTCTCCTTGCTACTCCTAGGGTTGGAGGCTGCGGATTGGAGAGGGTTTGATCTTCTTGGTGAAGAAGGAGATCTTTGGACTACTTCTAGAAGGCTGTTGCAACGGGAAGCTACTTCAAGGGGAAGACTACTTCAAGGGGGAGCTTGAAGTTACTTCAAGAAGACTGCTTCAAATTTGGTGCAACTACTTCAAGGTGAAGGCTGTCCAAAGGGTGTAGAAAGTATTGTAATTTTATGTAAATTCCTTGAGAGGTAATAAAATTTAATACTTTCAAAATCCCGGTTGGGTAAGCAACCAGGTAGTGGATTGACTGCCTTAGTATTTGCTAAGGTTGGAACCACTCTAAACACCTTATCTCTTTATTATTTCAATTGTGGTTGTTTGAGTTAAATTATATTAAAATTATCATAAAACCCTATTCACCCCCCCTCTAGTGGTTTTTCAAGAATCCTACTATAACAGGATTGACTTGGTATGGATTAGAGGATTACAGAATTTAAAACGGACCATGTTAGTTCAATTTTTGCCAAACAAAACAAGACTGGATCCCGACTGGGTTAGTCGGGATTAGCGCCTACGTGGCACAAAAAGACAGCGCCTAGTCCGGATTGGATCCCGAACCAAGCAACCCCTTAGATATTGAGAATCTATCCAATTTTGTTACTCTAGACGGGTCTGATTATTTGTTCTTGAAAAAGGGAAATCTAGGATGTGTACTTGCTATATTCCCTAATAAAATTTCCATACAGAATATTGTTCTATCAGACCATGACATCTGATATTGAATCTTTGAATTAAAAAGGAACGAAAGTGTTTAAGTTCACAGATTTGCTCAAAATGAAGTTCCTATCCCACTTGTCGAGATTTGCTTTGAAAGTGATTTTTTTTTTCAAGTCAATTTTGTATGAAGTACTCAATATTTGAACATTATATGAATGTATTGCATACCCATAATGCTGAAGAGAACGATTATGTGGATGTTCTGGCTGTTAAGTAGTAATTTTGTAGGATGTTGCATGGACTTCATCTGTAGATGGAATCCTAGATTGCTCATTTTTGTTTATTTTGTATCTTCTTGACTGAATCTGCTACATCTTGTTCTATTAATTCTGGATGAGACATGCCAGGTTTATATCATGGGCTACGGTGCTATCGGGGTTGATCTGGCAAAAAGTTTGCAGCCATTTGGAGTAAAGATCCTGGCTACAAAAAGGAAATGGAAACTCGTCTCTGATCAGGCAAATGGTATTCCAAGTGACCTGTCTTTTTCCTTGCAAGTATGGGTGAATTTTATTTCTTCTCATAGACTTAGTTCCAATCCTAGTTTCATGTTTTGAAGGTGATGGCTTACATAACTTAGTAGATGGAAAAGGTGGTCATCAGAAGATTTATGAATTTGCTGCTCAAGCTGACACTGTCGCCTCCTGCTTGTCCATGAATTCAGATATTGTTTGTGATAACTCTTTTCTTTATACATTGATTTTACTTCGAATCTTTATTTTGACAGAGCAATCTCTTGCCCATTGATATTATTTTGCTTGTCTTTTGGCCTTCAGGTTGGCATTGTGAATGAGAAATTTCTTTACATTAGGGTCTAATTATAATCCGTGATTTAGCTCGTGTTGCACCGTCAAGTGAAAAGTAGTCGAAATTCTGACGCTCATCTGAATTTTTTTACCAACACGAGTAGCGCATTCTTGATAGCCCTGCCTAGAGTCTAATTATAATCCGGGACGCTTGTTGGGGTTCGGCCTGAAAAATTTATAAAAGCATGACTCTGTACCTTGCCCGTTTAAAAAGTCTGGGTCTAGGACTGGGGCTCGGGCCAGCCCGTCTAGCAACTGGGTTCAGCAGAATGCAAGACACACTATGCCTGATGCGCTGTTGAATTTTGATGTAAGTGGGATTGTCACTTGCTGTAAATTTATTAAGGGGCCGTTAGGCTGGAAACATTACCATTCGTAGTGTTATACATAAATTCCAATGTGTCAGGCTGCGAGGGGCAAAAACAATACAGAGAAGACAGCTGGTCAGCACGTAGAAGCTGTGTTGTCGGAGGCAGAAACAGCACTTCCCAATCCTCCTGACATCAAATCCTGCGATCAGCTATAGTAATTGGTAGACAAAATACAGAAGTATCCGGTAGCTATTAATCTTATGGAGCTTAAATACATATAAGTATTAATATTCTAAGAGATGTCACACAGATGGCTCCTAATTGCATTTGAGAATGCCACCCATACGTGCGAATGGTGCTTTGCGTGAGAGCAGAACATAGCATCAAAACAAGTATAGAATATGAATAGCCAAACGAATGATCCACACATTGTTGCTACTTGTTTATTATAAAAAGAGCACATGATTAGTGTTTATTAAAAAAACTCAAACTACTATATTAAGGAGAGCGCCAAAGTTTTATGGATAAAATCCACTACAGAAGCACACATCACCACTTGATTAAGGCTCTGATTGGTTTGTTGTAACTGGCTCGAAATATTTATGAATCGAGTTCCTAAAAAAATTTTACATGATTGGTTTAAAGGAAGTGTTGGAACTTGAGTTCTGTGACTTCAAGTGAGTTACATAGTTACATACAAAACGGAGTTCCTGAGTTTTCACTTAAAAAGAGTAGAAAATAAGTTTTGTAACAATTGACAACATTTCCTATACAATTAATTTTTTTATTATTTGTAAATAACACGTAAAATATTTATGACTAAGAATGTTAGTGATATAGATATTGTTTATTACCAAGATCATATCATAATAGGGCTGACGCTGAGGGTATAGTTGACGATGAAGGCATGACTTACACTAGAGGATTGGTCAGTAAATCCCGAGGTAAATGCTACATTGAGTTTGATGTCATATCTCGTGTGAAGGAAGAGTTGTAGAGACACTCCATATAAGTCAGTCTCAGAGGACAATAACTAGTAACTCTCAATGCGTACCCCTAGAGGTAAAAAACTTAATACTATATACTATAAGCGACATCATGTAAAATATTTTATACTACAATTACTATTATTACTATGGTCTAAAGTAAAAAAAATATATTAATGCTATGAAAAAATAATAACACCGCACCATGGGACACAAAATATGATTTATCTAACATAGTTATTCTTTATGTTTAAATAAAATGATATAAAAGTTTAAACAACAATAAACCAAGATTTCTGTTTACAAACATATAAAATGTAGAATATTACTATAATATTTTGTACATACAAAGTGAAATACAAATATAGTGATGTGATTTTAAACCATAATATCTTTTATTATAATTTTAAGTATATCATATTAAAATATTTTTAAAGGAGCAATATTAACATTATGACCACTTGTTGAGGTTATTATGGTTAAAAAATATTATGATTATACACGAATATGATTCTTTCTTTGTTTTTGTGCCGTCTTTACTTATTATATATCACACAGTAAAATCAACAATATTTTTCAATTGATTTCCATATTAATTATAACAAATCGGTCACATGGAACTGAATGTAATTTAAATTCCACAAACTGAACTAGAGTTCCCAGAAAATGAGTTCCACATAATTTATGGCTTACACCAAACCAATCAGGTTTATGTGGTATGTAGGAAATGTTGGAATAGGTGATCTAGTATTTTACACTTCTTAGAAGTCTTTAGTGAGGGATGAATTTCGGATGGAGTGCTTGGTGAAAGGGAGCGCAATTGGACAACTTGAATGGAGTCAGAGAGGAAAAGGGGGTTGTTGTGCTTTGTTGTATTCGACCCAAAAAATCTAATAGATCCTACGACCATGGGAACAACAAATAAAATCAATAAAGCTTGGAGTCGCCACCTGATTTTATATGTAAAATAAGGAAAAAATACAGACATACATTCAAATCAGTAAAAAAAAAATGTAAAAAGGCCCAAATTTGACTCCACCCAAAAGGCGGATAAGAAAGGCATACATAATTCAGAGATCTAATTCAGTGATCCTATTTGGTTAACACACCCATCTCACCCATTGAACAATATTGCATCCTTCTTTGTTATCTTGGTCAAAAATAGCAGTGATCGAGGTTGTTATTTAGAAAATGATAAAAAAATATTTTTATGATGGCAGACCTTTGGGGTTGGAGATGGTCGTGGCTTTCTCATCATAGCCCTAAAGATCCTAGTCTTTAAGTGTTTAGTGATCTCAATTGTCTCAGGACCTCTTACGACGAAGATCCATCACTGATAGTTGGAATTGATGCATAGGAAGAGAGAGAGATACAGAGAGAGAGGTGAGAGATAGATTGAATAGAGAAATATTAGATCTGATGTGGCACGCTGACGCCATGCGATCGAGATTACTCAAAACAAAGCGCATGATCAATGTCTGAACAACCAAATTACCGATAGAACATGTAAATTAAAACCGATATTATATTACCACTACCAAACAAAAACATATTACAACAAGATCCACGACCTGTAGCATATCACATACCATCCCAGGTATTCACATCTGTATAGTGGCCATCTTCTACACACATGTTCACATATATAAGCCACATATACAAGCCATATGTACAACTAAGGCATACTGCAATAACCATGTATCAAGGTACATATCATTTACAAAACACAATCCCCCCAGACCTAAGAGTACATGGATGACACATATGCCTCTACTACGAGACTAGCAGCTATCCAACTTTTTACAACTACTACTCTCCAAGCTTCTCTTCCTCAACAATATGATCCTGCCCACGTCGTGGACGTCCACCTAAAAAGATGTGGCAGACCACATGAGTGAGACTCATGTCCCAACGAGAGATATAACTCTCAACCAATGATTATTGAAACATAGTAGGATATAACATTATTAAGAAGGATGAGCAAATTCATTTAAATGAGTTATTTAAACTAAGTACACAAGTTAGGTAGGTTTAACAACTATAACAGATAAGCATAACAATATATTAAGAAGGAATATGAAGAACATGTATACCAATTAATTTCTCTTATTGCCTTATATAACAATTTAGCAACGTAAGAACAAGACAAGGGTTGTTATAACCTCATTTTTCCTAGTTCAGGATTGAAATGTAATTTCTCCTTTTTAAGATATATGAACATGTAATTAAAGAAAAAGGAAATAAAAGAAAAAGAAATTCAATTAATAAAGGAATAGCTAATATAAGGAGAAAAGAAAGAGGTAGAAGTATCTAGAAGGCTAGGAATTATCCTTCAAATATGAATTTCATATCTTTGGGATCCCTTGGGTTCCAAGGAGTCCAAGTTGCAAAGATAATAAGATAAGAAAGAGAAAATACCAATTAAATAAGCTTTAATAAAGGATAACTTGTACATGAAGATAATGCCCTTTTCCTTTGGAATTTGGGACTCAAATTGGTTAACTGAGTAGATTAAGACAATGATAAAGATGAACCCTAATGAAACCCTAAAAGGAAATAGGAAACCCTAGGAAGAGAGTTCAAGTGAATAGATAGAATTTGATAAAGCGGATAGTAAATCGAGTACATGTACTTTTTTTAGGATTCTTGCTTGTGTGGATTGAACTGCTTGCTTGGACAATTTCTTGCTTGGATTTACTATTAGCTTGTTGAATCTACTGAACATGTATGTGGTTAATTTATGAATAATTGCCTTATGATTCATGATGTTTCATGAGGTTTCTCGATTGATGTGCAACCTAAACTGTTTGATTGTTCAATTCTATAATATCATAAAGTGACTATGTGTATAACATTTAACTATGAATGTACTTCTCGAACCTATATACCACCCTGATGTATGATGTAAGACCAAGCCCCAGAGGGAAGGTATGAGTTGGTCAAGCCCTAAAGGGAAGACCATTGGGCACCTCGAGAGGTGACCTTAGGCACCAAGCTCAGGATGGAGAAGGTGGCCTTATGTCCCTTGCAAGGAAAAAATCCTAAGAGAGGGTAATCTAGAGTTTAGGGTAAAAGCGGTTGAGAAGTTATATTGAAAATGTAATTTGGATTGTTAATAAACTATTTTCTATAATTAGGTTGTTGGAGACTATTTGTGATGTTGTGTTTGTCCCCACATACCAACATAGCAATATACTGACCGACATTTTATTTATCTGCGTTTTAGGTACAATTCTGAAATTGGACAAACAGTAAAATGAAATTTATGAAGATAAAGACTAAATATTTCAAGGAGGATTAGATAGGAGATTTCTTCTATGGATAGAAGTCATAGATCCTATTTTGAAAAGGTATACTAATATTTTATTTTATTCCAGCTTTCCAGTTTAGTATTAGTAGAATTTGATAATTATTTTTGATTAAATGTCAAACCATTGATCCTGAAATATTGGGATAACGCCTCCGACCTCTTAGTCTCCCTTGATTGGGGGTTATCGGGAAGTGGGGTCGTTACAAGGATAAACATCCAATGTGAAGCATGTTTAACCCTACACTATTATACTACATGATTGTATTACTTATTTTATTAATGTCCTAAGATTTGAGTCATACCACCCAAATCTAACTGATCACTTCTAAGTCAAAATCAATGCCATACAAGATCTAGGAAGAGTTAGAATCCAAGATCTTCTCCCCACTCGATCAATATGAGTCTACACTGCAATGACATATCAGTCAACTGCCACCAATGACATATAGTCAATTTGAAAACACCTAGCCCACTTTGGTACAGGTCATGACAATAGAAATCGATTTGTGCACACTTGTTCATCCGAGGTACAACTGTAGTTGTTCTTACTGTTGTCCTCATATACACCATATATAACATCGAGACACAAATGAAGCCACTCTCAAACATCTTGAGATATGGATGTCATGGATGTACTCCCCAAGCACCCCACATACTCAACAGTTAGCACTCTGAGTTTTCCTTATGAATACAAATTTTACCATCTAGCAAGTTCTAATACTGGAATGGATCTATGGTCAAAGAAACTACATGATTAGGGTTCCACTTGATTAGCTAAAGCCAATTGAGTATCTTTTATTGCATCAATCAAGTTACAAGCAAAACCGAAAAAGATTTTATAAAAGATAAGGTAGGTTGCAACTTCAAAAGATATAAAACATATAAGGTATAAACTTGTCACATCATCACATGGTATTGTTCCATTTCCATACACATCCATCACCATTATCACATTATCATGGGATATCCAACCCTTATCTCATCACCAGAGGATATCACCTCAATTAGGCACAAAGCCCGTGTAAGATCATAATACCATTCCCATAGCTCCCTATAAGAACATCATTATCTCTCCATGTCTCGTCAAGGCTCATCATCACCACATATGTGTCACATAAATTCAACATAACCATGCATTCAAAAACTAAAATTCTTATATAATAACTGATTAGGGTTGCAACAATTTAGGAGAGAGAAAGTATTCTATCAACATGCTAATTACTCAAGTAACTAGGCAACATCATTACATACTTGCAATTAGGGTTAGGTTTCAACTTAGTTAACTGAGTCACAATTTCAAATCAACAACTAACATTAAATCCAATTTATCACTACCTCCAACTTTGTTGGCAGTAAAAGAGTCAACCACTATCATCACAATGTTAATCACATAAGGAAACCATATGTCTAAAAATCTCATCGAACGAAGAGGAATAGGTCCCACCATATTCATCGGTTGAAGAGGTGGACCAACCTCAGAGACCATCAAGGTCAGCACACCATCGACCAAAAGAAAGCAAGATCACACATCTAAGCGACCAAAGAAGAAATCATACTTCTTCATCGACCGAAGGGACTTGATACCCTTGGCGACCGAATACAACATACATATTGACCACTACCATCATGGCTTAAAAACTTGGCAACCAAAGAAGCAAGGAGGAATCTCATCGATCGAAGAATATAGACCATTTCTACGACCACTCATGGAATCCATCCTTAGCGACCCAAAGGTCATCAAAAACTCAATGACTGCATAAGTCAAAACTTGAAATCATCAAGAGAGAAGAACACATCCATCACAAGATCCATAAATTGTTCATCATCATGGAACCAAAAAACCAAGGCGTAAAACTCATAAAGAGGAGCCAATCCAAAACCCTAAATCTGATCCTAAAAAACCAAACCATAATGCAAGAGAAAGAAAACCAAATGTTTAACCATCACATATGTATCAAAAACCTCCATTCTCAAGTAATAAAATAAAACCATGACCGTCAGAAGAAAACCTGCGTTTATCATGTGCATGTAAGAATCAACACCTCCATTATCAACAAGATCTCAGGTAAAAGAATTAGGGTTTAGGAAAATGAGTTAATCTACTCCAGATCACCATGTAGTCACAAATCCTAGCTCAAGATATCATCACCATTGTAAGGAGTGGGATCCAGAGGAAATCCACTCCCTACTGAAAATTTGAAAAATAAAACCCCAATCCAAACAAACCCAAAAGGTATGAAGGAGTGGGTGTAAAATTTTCAAATTTATTAGTATTAATCAAAACAATCAGAGTATAGCACCTGAAAATAAAACATGACTATTATCAACTTTCCAAAAGATTACAAAAGTACATTCATAATCTCCCATGCATGGTTTTCTCAAAAAGGTACAACATATGGATCTATGTAGAGGGAAATCTAGACCATAAAAACTGTCTCCAAGCTTTAAGTCCTTTAGCTAAGTCCAAGACTTCATGCCATATCATCTGAGTCCTTTACCTAGGGTTGGAAACATACCCCAGTAAGAAGAGAAAAAATAGATGGAAACACCAAAAAATATAAACATGTAGGTAGGAAATAACACATCTACCTAAATAATGTGGGGTGAGCAGAATCTTGTATACATCTGCTCTAAAATATGGGGTGACAAGGTCTGTCAACATCTACCTAAGCATGTCTGCCCTAAATATACTCATATGCAAGAATTTTCACATCTGCATGCATATGTGAAAATTTTCACATCCACATAAAAGAACATGTAACATTATACTAGTCGTCACCCCATGATGCATAACAAATAATAAGAAATTATAGATAAGAAAGATGAGAACATCCAACAAAATAAAGTAGGATCAGAGGATCCATACCATCACATAATGTGCCATATAAACATCCACTACAAAGGTGGGAAAAGAAGCACATATCACAAAACAATGTTCCACCAAGGGCAAAGCATAATAAAGGGACCAAGAGAATGTCCAAATATGATCACAAGATCAATACCAATGTAAGGTACTTCACATGAAGCATATTTTCCAAAAGAATAAGCTAATGTCTAGAGAACCAAGAAAAGGAAGAAAATAGATGATTTGCTTAAAAAGAATAATTCGGGATGAAAAAATGCCTTAAAACCTGAGTCCTAGAAACACTTTTGACCAATCTAGTTGTTTCCAAGATCTTTATTGTCTAATTATAATTATTCACATGTATTAGTGTTTTATGATTCATATAAATGTAATGAAACCCTAATTCTAAACCTTATTAGCAAAACTCAAATTTTGGACTCAAAACCAAAACCAATCGACTTATTAGGTTCTCCTGATTAAGAAAACATATTTTTATGTTAATTTTGGAGTTAATATGAATTAGTTATTAATTTTAGGCATTTTCTATTAATAAATTAGATTCTCAAAAATCCATCATCGAAAACATGGAAATCGTCCATTGAAACCATTTTTATTAGAATGAACACATTTTTCTGACTCCAAAACATATTTTACTTTAATTTTTGGAGCTACTAATAATAAGATATAATTTTTACAAGAATCACACCATTTACTGGTTTATTAGTGAAATTAGTTTGCAAAAGACTATTTTTCCCTTGCATTAGAAATAAAGACTATACATTGTGACAGGGCATCATCGTCCATGGAGTATATGATAAATTTCACAATTTTAATCAAAACACGAGCTGCAATTACATAACTACCCTCGACAAGAAAGAGAACAGAAAAGGCCGAGCGAGGGTAGAGGTGAGAAATCACAGGGAAACACCCCCTTCCCTTCATGCATTCCATGGACGCATGAAGCAAGTTGAGCTGCTAGGTGCAAAATTGGGGGAAAATGCGATACTGGATAACTTTAAGAAGTGGAAATTGAAAGCTGAAGAGTAGGCTCCGACAAAGCTTACCACACTTCGAATTTACTCCAACATGACGCTAAGAAGAAGGCTAGACTGCCGACATCACTGATAGATCCATGGGCTCATGAGGGCAAAGAGAAATAGATCAAGCACGATTGAGTTTATCAAAAGGTTGCAAAGTGTCTAAGGATAAAGGGAGTAGGGGTATATATAGGTGCGGTTGGGTATCAATGCAAAAGCAAAGCGGCCGTGAGAAACTTGCGCCACAAATATTGGGCGTTTTTGAGATTTTTGATAAAACCATATGAGCAAGGGATCTACCTATTCGAAATTTTCTCACCAATCCATAGGAGAAGAAATTTCAAAGAAAGACCAAATGTGGAAAGAGAAATCAATGTTTTAAATTCAACAAGGTCGACAACCTCTTACCTAATCTGACCTGAGCTAGATGATAACTTTCCAGCCATTAGATAAAAAAACCAACGTCCCAGATTCATGCATGCATAAGCAAGGTTAAATTTGGCCGCGCAACATTTATTTTCATTCCAATTCCGATTTGGACTAAGTGTAGTCACATTAATATCCCTTTTTCTCTTTATTCTTTTGAGGGAACAAACAATTTCTAAATTAAATGAAAATTCGGTGCCTAGCCTATTTTGGACATGAGGAATTCAAATATGTAATTAGATCTACATTTGGAAGACTTTTGATGTGTTAAATAGATGAAATCTTATTTTCTCTTTCTTCCATCATTAATGACTAAAAGATTCTCCAAATTTGATGAAACTTCACCCACAAGTCACATTAAGTGTCTTAGATACAAATTTGACATCAATTTTATATATTGAAGTTGTTTGTATATTTATTTAATATTTTGAAGGTTCTACACACGTTCTCTCTCCTGATTTCATCCTTTAGTTAAATATTTTCGAAATTGAGTGAAAATTCACCCAAAGACATATTTTAATGTGTAGATTACGAATCTAAGATTATTTTCCACTTTTGGAGTCATTAACTATTTTATTTAATATTTTGAAGGAAAATCACCTTTTCATTTCTAAATAAAGTAGATGTGATTATTATTATCCTAAATTTGTGAAACTTGGACTCCAAGCCAAACCATAAAAAAGAATCTCAAGTTACTTTTATCAAATTTGTCTCTCTTTTATGAGTTTTGCACAATTGACATTTGTGGTCCATTAGTCAACATAATATTTTATTATTATTATTATTATCATTCTTCCAATTGTGTCCCATATTTTCATATTATCACCAAGGGAATTATGTAATATTATTTTGTATGAATTATTATATTATCTCCAATTTTCTCATGTAACTTATTTTATGTGTCCTAAGACTAATTTGAGAACATTAGGTTACATTAGGGTGTTTTATTCATGCATTAACATGTTAAGATTTCAATTAAGCTACAAATGTGCATATCCTTATTCTTGTTTGGCTTAACCCAAAGAACCAAGTTGACTATCCTCCAAGACATATAATCAGGGCCAAGAGGCTAGGTTTTGCTTCGTTACAACAGTCCACCCCTTAAAGGGATTTCATCCTCAAAATCTACTGATCTAAACATCAACAACCAACTACTCTCCACCCCTTAAAAGGTTTAACCTAACAAGTCAAGCTAACAACATTTAGGGTAGCCACATATTTTTTAGTTGTGAATGTTTTGGAGACTTATGATGTTCACGTATCCAACTAATAAGTCAGAACCATCTAGGGTTGAGTTTTAGGTCCTTGTGTCTCTAACCTAACAACCCTAAGATCCAAAAATTCATAGGGTACAAAGGGTAGGTCCACTACACCTTTACATTAACCACATATTCCTAGTCACTTCTTCATAGCCAAAACTAGGGTTAGATTCAATTCCAACTAATTCTAGGGTTTCTCTACATACTTCAATCAACCTTCGTTGTAACTTAGTTTGATAAAACACTAAAAAATTAGAGAAACTTTTTGTACATATAGTAGTACAATGAAAATAATTTTTTTCAATAAGAAAAATTGGAGGTAAAACAAAGATGGTACCACAATCAATGCAATAAACCAAGTCAAAATTTCCATAATAAGATCTCACCATCCTACTAGTACCTTATCCTCAAAACATGTCTCCTTCCTTAAGCAAACACCTCTTAAATTTATAGATGTCATCATTAACCTATATGGCAGGGTAAGATCACCTAAACCTCTTTATATTATGGTTTAAAAAACTTAGACAAAATCTAGGGAAAATATCTCACCTAAAGGGTGAATATGCAAGGTAAGGGTTCTAATTATAGAGATAAAATTAAAACAGTCAGATTCCAACTACCATGGGCTCTGACACCATGCTGTAAGGAGTGGGACCCATAGGAGATCCACTCCCTACTAAAAATTTAAAAAATAAAACCTCCAAAAAGGTATGAAGGAATGGGTGTAAAATTTTCAAATATTATTAATAGTATTAAAAAAACCAGAGTATAGCAGCAAAGTATAAAACATGGCCATTATCAACTTTCCAAAAGATTATAAAAGTTCATTCATAATCTCCCATGGAGGGTTTTCATAAAAGGTACAACATATGAATCTATGTATAGGTAAATCTAAACCATAACAACTTTGTCTCCAAGCTTCAACTCCTTACGCTAAGTCTAGGACTGCATGCCATCTCATCTGAGTCCTTCACCTAGGGTTGGAAGCATACCCCAGTAAGAAGAGAAAAAACAAATGACAACACTAGACAATATAAACATGTAGGCAGGAAATAACACACCTACCAAAATAATGTGGGGGTGAGCAAGTTCTTGTATACATCTTCTCTAAAATATGGGGTGGCAGGGTCTGTCAACATCTGCCTAGACACATATTCCCTAAATATTTTCATATGCATGAATTTTCATATCTGCATGCATATGTGGGAATTTTCATATCCACATAAAAGAACATGTAACATTATACTAGCAGTAACCACATGATGTATAACAAAGAATAAGCAATTATAAATAATAAAGATGAGAACATCCACCAAAATAAAGTAGGATCAGAGGATCCATACCATCACATAATGTGCTATATAAACATCCACTACAAAGGTGGGCAAAGAAGCACATATCATAAAAGAATGTTCCACCAAGGGAAAAGCATAATAAAGGGACCAAGAGAATGTCCAAATATGATTACAAGATCAATAACAATGTAAGGTACTTCACATGAAGTATATTTTCCAAAAGAACAAGCTAATGTCCAATGGACCAAGAAATGGAAGAAAATAGGTGATTTGCTAAAAAAGAATAACCGGGGATGCAAACATACCATAAACCCGAGTCCTAGAAACACTCTTTGTCAATCTAGTTGTTTCCAAGATCTCCATTTCCTAATTACAATTATTCACATGTATTAGGGTTTTGAGATTCATATAAATGTAATGAAACCCTAATTCTAAACGCTTTTTAGCAAAACTTGGATTTTGGACTCAAAACCTAAACCAATCAACTTATTAGGTTCTCTTGATTAAGAAAACATATTTTATGTTAATTTTAGAGTTAAGATGAATTAGTTACCAATTTTTGGGCTTTTTATATTAATTAATTAGATCCTCAAAAATCCATCATCCAAAACATGGAAATCAGGCATTGAAACTATTTTATTAGAAAGAACACATATTTTCAATTCCAAAACATATTTTACTTCAACTTTTGGAGCTACCAATAATAAGATATGAATTTTATAAGAATCACATCATTTATTGGTTTATTAATGAATCTAAATTGCAAAAAACTATTTTGCCCTTGCATTAGAAATCAAGACTATACTTTGTGACAGGGCATCATCGTCCACAGAGTATATGATAAATTTCATAGTTTTAGTCAAAATACAAGTTACAGTTACATAACTACCCTCGGTCAGAAAGAGAACAGAAAAGGCCGAGCGAGGGCAGAGGTGAGAAATCACAGGGAAACACCCCCCTCTCTTCACACATGCCATGGACGTGTGAAGTAGGTTGAGCTTCTAGGCACAAAATTAGGGGAAAACACGATACTGGATAACTTTAAGAAGTGAAAACCAAAAACTGAAGAGTAGGCTCTGACAAAGCTTACCACACTTCAAATTTTCTCCAACACGACACAAAGAAGAATCCTAGGCCGCCAGTGTCATAGAAGGATCTGTGGGCTCGTAAGAGAAATAGATAAGGCACAATGGAGATCATCAAAAGGTTGCAAAGTGCCCAAGGATAAAGGGAGTAGGGGTATATATAGGTGCGGTTGGGTATCAATGCAAAAGCAAAGTGGCCGTGAGAAGCTTGCGCCACAAATATTGGATGTTTTTGAGATTCACAATAAAACCCTATGAGTAAGGAATCAACCTGTTTAGAACTTGCTCATGAATCCATATGAGAAGAAATTTTGAAGAAAGACCAATTATGGAAAGAGAATCCATTTTTAAATTCAACAAGGTCGGTGACCTGTTGCCTAATCTGACCGAGCTAGATGACAACTTTTTAGCCATCATATCGAAAAACCAGCATCCTAGATTTGCGCAAACATAAGCAAGGTCAAATTTGGCTGCTTGATATTTATTTTCATTCCAATTCCGATTTGGACTAAAATGTAGTCACATTAATATTCCTTTTTCTCTTTCTTCTTTTGAGGGTACAAACAATTTCCAAATGAAAGGAAATTAGGCACCTAGCCTATTTTGGACATGAGTAATCTGAATATTTAATTAGTTTGTCCTTTTGAATACTTTGATGTGTTAAATAAATCAAATCTTATTTTCTCTTTCTTCCATCATTAATGAATATACGATTCTCCAAATTTGATGAAACTTTACCCACAAGTCACATTAAGTGTCTTAGATATGAATTTGGCATCAACTTTATATGTTAAAATTGTTTGTACATTTATTTAATATTTTGAAGGTTATACACACTCTCTCTCCTGATTTCATCTTTTAGTCAAATATTTTCCAAATTGAGTGAAAATTCACCTAAATGCATATTTAAATGTGTAGATTACGAATCTAAGATTATTTTCCACTTTTTGAGTCATTAACTATTTTATTTCATATTTTGAAGGAAAATCACCTTTTCTTTTCTAAATAAACTAGATGTGATTATTATTATCCAAAATTTGTGAAACTTGGCCTCCAAGCCAAAACACATACAAAGAAAATGAATCTCAAGTTATTTTTATCCAATTTGTCTCTATTTTATGAGTTTTGCATAATTGACATTTGTGGTCCATTAGTCAACATGTTATTTTATTATTATTATTATCATTCTTACAATTGTGTCCCATATTTGCATATTATCACAAAGGGAATTATGTAATATTATTTTGTATGATTTATTATGAAATCTCCATTTATCTCATGTAACTTATTTTATGTGTCCTAAGACTAATGTGAGAAATTATGTTACATTAGGGTGTTTTATTCATGCATTAACATGTTAAGATTTCAATTAATCTACAAATATGCATATCCTTATCCTTGTTTGGCTAAACCCAAAGAACCAAGTTGACTATCCTCCAAGACATACAATCAGGGTCAAGAGGCTAGGTTTCAATTCGTTACAACCATACTATTAGGAGCCACATTTTATAGATAGATTAATTGCATGCAAGATTAAGTGCAACAATCATTGAGGAGAAAGTTATATAACTCGCCTTGATTGTGAAGAAAAACTCCAAAAGAAATATGCTCCAAACAAAGAGAGGAAAACCCAAGCTTGATCACGACCTCATGGTCAAGCTAGAATCAACTCAAAAAAAGAAGAACAACCCTAGGTTAAAGGAGCACCCAAAAGAGGGTAAAACCCTAGGCCAAAAAGACAAGGAAGAGAGGCAATCTTCAACTCAACTTAGGCACTACCATGGAGAACCATGGATTCAACCAAGAAGAGAGAAGTTCTTCAAGAAGAACCACCATGGAGAACCATGGGTTCGGAAAAGAGAAAGAAGAGAGGTAGGGCTGCAAGAAACAAAGATCAAGTAAGAGAGATCACTAGCCTAAATCAAGGAACACAAAACTATCACCAAAGATGGGTTGCTCCAAACCTCGATCACACATGCAAGGGTTCGACCACCTCCTCCAAGCACAAGCCCCATTTTCACCACCAAGAACAAAAGGGACGAGATATAAGCAAGGAGAGAGAAGAGAGAGGGTGAAAAAGGATCACTTGCATGCAAAGAGAGGGGTATATATTTCCAAGAGTAGGAGAGAGGTAAGGAAGATTAGGTGTCATGCATATATGTGCCACTTGTCCACTATATAACATCCATGCAAACACTAAGATCATGCATGCAAAAAAGTTTTTTAAACCTAGGAGAACCATCAACCTCACTTGGTGTAGAAGACCATCGGTTGAAGAGAAACTCTACCACCAAAAACACATCAAAATGTAGCGACCGCATAAACAAAACCCTAGGTTTCTCATCGACCCAAGAGAGGGTTCAAGGTTCAACGACTGTAGAGAACACAAGGCCCACTTCAAAACCTATTCAACCATAGAAGCATGATTAAAGGAACATCAAGGTGGTAGCTAAAAAACCAAAAACTCAATGGTCAATACACAAGGTCAACATCAAACTAGGGCATCCAAGCAAACCCTAGAAACATCAACACTCATGATGTCAACACATCTCTCCTCATCAAACCAAGGTGCAACAAGGGAACCACTATCTATCTTTGAAACATGAAGAAAAAAATGTGAGGTACAAAAAGCATGTGACAAATTGCAAGATGAACCATAAACATAGGTAAATTGCAATTAGGTCCAGAACAAGCACATATGTGTGTAACTAGCTCAAACATCATCAAAATTGGACCAAACTGAAAACATAAGCATGTAAAATGTTATTATGGAACATCAAATTATAATATTAAGGTTTTAAGCATATTATTATGTTAAGCAAGCAAGATCAAGCATAAAGCTAGGTCAAGGGTCTTACACTTTGAGAAAGAGTGTACATACACGAATAGTTATGAACAAATAAGAATAAGCATCAATTACTGATATGGATATAACAAAAACAACAACAATCATTGTTTCATAGCCTACCAACATTAGCAAAAGCAATTGATATCAGAGGACTAATCACATGCATAAAATAAAAAGGAGAGACAATCATTTTCATCATTAGGAGAGATGAGAGGGGCCTAAAATATGTTGGGTGAGGAAGTCTATTTAAAGATGGATATTAGGGTTTGGGGTTCTAGGTAGAACCTTCTAGAAGAGGTGTCATATCATTATGATGCACTTGTAGAAGGGCACATGTGTCACGTTGAAGATGGATGCAACTCCCAATGTTCCTCGATGAAAAAAGGCAGTTTCCCATTAGGAATGATGTGGTAAAAATCAGCTAGAACTAGCACAAAGAGATAAGTTAGAGTTATCTCTTGAATGTTTGTGGAAAAGTAGTTCAAAAAAGGAAATATTCTATTTCAAAAAGTTTAATTGGGCAATTTGTGAATAATAGCCTATTTAAGGCAGAATTGAAGGACAATTGCACATCAATACAAAGTTGGAGTTATCTCTCGAATTTTCCAGGAAAAGGAAGTTGGAAAGATAATATTTAACTCTAGTTAACTCAACTGGGAAACTTGCAAAAAGAGCCAATTTAAGGAAGATTGAAGGACAATTGTGCAAAAAAAGATGAGTCAGAATTATCTCTTTGTTTTTTAGGAAAAGGTAGTTGGAAAGAGAATATTTAATACCTGACAATTCAACTGGGAAATATGTGAAAATATCCGATTTAGGTGAAATTGAAGAACAAATTGTGCTTTTAGTCTATAAGAAGGTTTCTTTGCCAAAAGCTCATAATTGGGGTAAAATGGATGGATTAAATAGGTGAGAAAACATGGAAAAATGTGGAAAGGGGGTAAAATATGATAACTGTGACGAACTTTGTCATTATCGGGAGAATTAACATTTAAGCATGGCTTTCTACCAAGTGGGTAAAATGGTGTTTTTACATTTTTCCCTCTCAAGGAAAGGTTTTAGATAAGAGTGAGAACCACAGGCTTGAGCCAAGTCTAACCCCCATTTTTTAATCATGAAAGGCCAAAAAGGTTGTACTCGTCACAAATGTTCTAACAAACCTTATAGAGGGTGAAAAGTGAGTGTGATGTCTTTTCCTTATAAAGGTGAATTCGTGAGGAAAAGTTGAGAATAATGATTTCTCCACAACAAGTGCAACCGATGACTTAGGCAGTTTCTTATATCTGGCCAATCATTCAATCTCTTGAAGTACTGATGAGCCAGAAGAGGTTTTCGACTGCAATGGTGTCTCTCATCATAGCTTCAGTTCCTCAACTAGTGCATGTCTGATTATCTCACTAACTCATGCCTTAGTGAGAAAAGGTGGATATGAAAGTTTGGATAGGATTTGTGGTTTTTCCAATATAGTGAGATCATAAGTCTGCGATCATTGAGAATAGTGGCAATGGCTCTGCTATAAAAAAATCTTGAAAAGTAGTCACAATCTCTCTTCTCTTTCTACGCATTTAAGGTTTATTTTATTTTCAACTTTTTTGTAGAGTAATGCACCAAATTAGGGGTAGGACCAAAACCCTAAAATGTAAAATTGGGTGAGTTTGCCTATGTCAAAATAGGGCCTTAATTGGTCGAGAATGAACATTGGGGTCTCAAACAAGTTCCTAGATAAGGCAATCTTTATGGAAGTGACTGTACTAGTTAATTGTCTGCTTGATAGAGCATGTGTGATCTTGTAGGATTAAGTTCACATGAAGGGTGTTAAAAAAGTTGAGATTGGACATCAGGTGATCCTCTAGCATTGGGGTAGACTCCACTATGCATTTCTCCAATGGTACATCATTTGTTTGACAAGCGATTATCCTCGACTTTATAGTTCACACTTGATTGATTCATCTTCTTTTGAGCTTCATCGCTACTAAGAAAGGATCATTAAATATGACAATGGTAGCATATGTGATCATCTAAAATCTCCTACTGGATGTACGAAGTGCAAATATTGATATGTTCAAGACCTGATTGCTGTAATGCGACTCATGATCATGGATCTTAAAGGAATCAGAAATGTGATCATAGGATTAATTTAGTTTTATGTCTTGATCGAGGACCATAGATTGATTTTGGAGATGAAGGCATGATTAGTTAAGTTTAGGTCATGAGATGGGACCATAGGTTGGAGTATCAGACAAATATCCAGTTTTAGAGCGTTTCTAGTTTAAAAAAAAAATTCTCAAGATAGATAAAAGTTGATCATTAGACAAATATCAAGATCTAAGGTGGCCTTTACGACCAGTGATTGTATATGTCAGTTATTTAATGCTTAGAGAATCATCAAGCCATTTGAAGAGTTCCAAGTTGCTTGTTAGGATCTTCAAAAGCACCACCTTGGTTTCTCTATAGGAGTGCTCAAGATGGATACGTTGGATAGCAAACAAGTTTTCAAATTTAGGGTGACCTTTGCAACTATTGATTGTATCAACCATTTGACTAATCCTTAAAGCATCTTCCTATATCGATAAGATTGACATTGATAAGATTTACATGATTGATAAGATTGATATTATTAATAAGATTGATATGATTGATAAGATTGATCTTATGGGGTTCTAGACAAATTTCTCGATTTAAGGTGGCCTCCATGACTAGTGACTGTATCGACCAATTTTATGTTCCCCTAAGCCTTTCTTGTTTTTTCAAAAATTTCTCAAGATAGATAAGGTTGACGCAAGACAAATTTCCAGATTTGAAGTGTCCTTCACAGACAATTATTGTATCTGAGAATTGTCTACTCCCTAGATGATCTCTTGATTACAAGATGGTTGATCATGATACGCGCATGCTTTCCTACTATTTGTTGGGATTTAGTGGAGGTGCCTATCTGTTAATAGGGCTTTCCCAAGGAGTTACCAACTGAATTTAGGGCTCTATTGGAAGTGCTTACCTGAATGCAAAGTATAAGTTCAAGGAGATGCCTACTCAGGATTGGACTTGAATGTGGATGCCTATCTGAGATAGGACTTGGTTTGTGATTAGTTCCTACTTGAGATAGGACTTGTTGAATTGTCAAAGTTGGTCGATGCATGCCTATTCAGAATAGGGATTTAGCCTAGATGCTTATCCAAGTGTAGGGATTTGGTTTGAATGCCTACCTAAATGTAGGGCTTTTTATCAGGATGGATGCTTATTCATTATAGGGCTTTAAAGTGGGAGCCTACCTAAGTGTAGTTCTTAAACTGAAGGCAACGCCTATTCGATATAGGGCTTGAGGTGTTGCCTACCTAAATGTAGGGCTTTAACCCAATGATTTTTCTAGTTGGGATAGGGATTTTGAAGATGCCTACCTTAACATAGGTTTTAAACAAAGGGAATTGACTACTACATATAGTGCTTCTAAAATAGGAGATGCATACTCAGGATAGGAATTTATCATGGATGAATCATGGTGATCGAATATTGAGATTTTAAATTTGAGTAATATGGACCACAATCTAGGATTCATCATCTAGATGATAGCTTGGCCTCAAGGAAACTAAGAGATTAATCTGGCTGTGCTCATATTGTGTAGATACCTACTTGAATGTAGGTCTTTGAGAAATGAAATGGCTATTCTAGAAAGGGCTTTGAGACGTGAGGTTCCTATCGATAGTAGGGATTAAGTGCGGGTGCTTGCCTAAGAGTAGGGTAATAAGTAGAAGGAAAGGTACCTAGTTGGGATAAGGCTTTGAAGAGGATTTCTTATCCAAGGGAGGACTTTAAAGTTGAGTGCCTATTCAAGATAGGGTAACAAGAAGTGCATATTCCATATAAGGCTTTGAAAATGGTAAGTTCCAACTGTGGTAGGGCTTTTGAAAGCAAGGTGCCTAATCAAGGTAGGGCTCTTAAAAGTGAGGTGCCTACTCAGGGTAGGGATTTTGAAAGTGAGGTGCCCATTTAAGGTAGGGATTTTGAAAGCGAGGTGCCTACTCAAGGTAGGGATTTTACAAGTGAGGTGCCTACCCAAGAGAGGGCTTTGAAAGTGAGGTGCCTACTCAAGGTAGGACTTTTGAAAGTGAGGTACCTAATGAGGGTATGGCTTAAGAGAGGTTTTTCTAATTAGGGTAGGGCTTAAAAGTTGAGTGCATATTCAAGACATGGTTTCAAAATAGGAAGTGCTCAATCTGGATAGGGCTCTAAAAATGGTGAGTGCCTACTCTGATAGGTATTTTGAAAGAAAGGTGCCTTTTCAAGGTATGTTTTTTGAAAGCGGGGTCTACTCAGGGTTGTGCTTTTGAAAGTAAGGTGCCTACTCGGGGTAGGGCTTAAGAGTGAAAAGTCAAATGAAGTAAGATGCCTATTAAAGATATGGATTTAAAATGAAGATGCCTATTCAAGATATGGCTAAAAAATAAGAGGTATCTATTTAGGATAGGGCTTTGAAGAGGATATCCCATTCATGGTAGGGCTTTAATGTTGAGGTGAATCTATCGAATATAAAGATTTGACGATGTCAGGTGCCCACTCAGGGCATGGCTTAAAAATGTAGGGAGCCTACTTAGGGTAGGACTTTTAAAATGGAAGGGTGCCTACTCAGTGTAGGGCTTGAAATGAGGAGATACTATCCAGAATAGATATTTGAAAAAAGAGTTGAATGCCTACTTAGGGTAGGGCTTAAATGTGGGTTGGTAAAGTGTAAGATCCTGATATATGACCCAAAATAGGTTGTCACAAAAAGAGAGGAGAGGAGCCTATTTGGACAGATCCTTTGGTCTAGTTTAAGGTATTGTCCCATGACCCAAAAAGACTTTGGGAGTTAACTTTGTGATTGTCCCATTCTAGGTCATGGTCCATGACCCACAAGAGATATGGAAGTTATGTGTTTGGTTCATTTTAGGTCATGGTACCCAAAAAGATTGGAAGTTACCTGATTGGTCCATTTTCATGTCATGGTCAAGGACCCAAAAAGATTGGAAGTGACCATTTGTAGAAGTGGTCATAATTGAGGATTCCTAGAAGAGTGTAGGACTTCTAAATTAAGGAAAAATATCAAGTATGTGTGCTTCCACTAATCACATGGTTAATGAATATGGGTCACATTTTATCTATGAAGTATGTTGCAGGTTGTTTGTCCTCAGTTTCTACTATCTTGAAGGGAATGAATATGTTATAACCCCAATTTTTGGGTTCAAATAGTGAGAAATGTAATTTCTCATATTAAATATAATTGAATCATTAATGATATGATTTGTTTTGAATCAATAGATTCCCTTCACAATAGCCTTGATTGGTTGCTTTGTGGGCTTATTTGTCTATTGGGCCCAATAACAATGAAATTCAAATAGTAAATGGATAATTGAATTTTTTTAAAGAAAAGAAATATGTAGAAACCTCTAGAAGGCAAATCCAAAAAGGATTTCGTGCCTCTTGGGTTCCTTGGGTACCAAGGAGTCCAAGGTTGCATAAAAGTGCAATAAGAAAAGAAAAGATCAATTAAGAATTTCTTTATGAAGAAAGAAATTGGAAAATAATGAAAAAAGGTGGAAAATGAGTGGAAAGAGGCATAAATGAGATTTCTTGAGGAAATTTCGTATCCATGAGGTTGATAATAATAAAAGGAAGGCCAATGAGGAAAATAAAAGAGAAATAAAAAGAAATCCTCAAAAAGAAATATTTTAATAAGAAATTAACATGATAATGCAAAATAAGGCATATAGGTGCAATAAGAAGGATAATGAGTACTCCAATAAAATGAATTTCGAAATAATAGAGTGCCTTGGGATCCAAGGAGTCCCAATAAAGAGGAAGGAAAGAGAACATACTAAATCTGCAAAATATGAAGATAATGTGATATATTATTAATGAATTTTGTGTTGATTTTCAAAAGATGGAATTTTCTATTAAAAGGAAACATGATTTCATGGCCAATAGGTTAAAAGGCAAATAAAGAAAGTAAAGGAGAGGAATTTCGAATTCCTAATGATTAAGGAAAAGAGGATATAAAAAAGATTAAGAAGAGAGATAAGGCTTTCTTATCCTTGAAGGAATATGGTTCCTTTTGGGAAAGGGGCTCTTTGAGCCGTGTATATACAACTCATGTTTTCATTTCTCACCCTATATGAAAGGGGTAGACACTTTGGGACGAGTTCCAGAGAGTTTCCGCACCTCCCAATGCCTTCCCTATCTTCTTCTTGGTCTTCATCATGAAAACCCTAACCATGGGGGGGATGATGCACCCCAGAGCCATGAAGGACGATGGCCTCGTTATAGTGAAAGCTTGGTAGCTCCCCGACGACCTGAGAAGGTCTGGCCTGCATGCTCTAGCAACCGAACTCACGCAGAGTACCAGCAATAGGCTGCACGGCTGGCCAAACGACGCCAGTTGGGGGGGCACTGAAGATGACCCCGGTGGCCGCAGATTGGGGGCGCACCAGGTGCTCTAGGCCATGGCGGAGGAAGGAGAGCCCTTGCTGGCGTGGATGGTGGCCCAGAGAGGGAAGAAGGGCCGACGCGATGCTGCAGAACGCGGCTAGGGTGACGCGGATCTGGCTGCGCAAGGTTGAAGGAGGCAAAGACCCGCATTGGACGATATTGCCCCTCCGCGGGCTGAAGATCCAATTGCTTAACCGAGGGTAAAATGGTCTTTGCGTTATATTTCCCAAAAGCGATCCGCGTTGCATGGCTATGCTGACGTGTCAGCATGCTATTGGCCAAGTAAGTGTTTTTCTTGCAAAATTCGTAACTTAAGATTCGTAGTTCGGATGACAAAAAGTTATATATAAAAGTTGATCCTCAGAACGAGAGGAATCCAAATAAATTATGTTTGAAGTCTGATTCTATTTGCAATCCGAAAATTAATGGAAGTAATCATCTTTAATACTTTAAAGATTAAGGAACCCTAATCTGATATGATTAATGTGTCTAATAGGGTTTAATGGACCTTTAGGGTTGATGTTAACCTGTTAAATGTAAAAAACGTACATTATGTTAAAAAAGGAATAACTTTGCACGTGATTAGTCCAATTTAGAGTTGTTATGCATAAATATACTTGAAATGTGAAAAGTACATAAAGTTATCATCTTTCATGAGTTAATTAAGGAAAAACCCTTAGATTTGATGATAAATGGACTTAATGACGTTATTTGGATAATTCAAGCCAATGGTTAATAAAAGTGAAAATAGGATTTAAAAAGATGATCTTTTTATATAGTTTGTTTAATTTAGGGTTCTATGTGCATGAATATGCCTTAATGGGATTAGAAACCCTAATTTATGTTGATATGAATTCTAATGGTTTTAATTGTACAAATCGAAGAATAAAATAGAGATATGATGATTAGAAGATAAATTGAGTACCAAAGATCTTTAATGTGAATTATTTGGATAATTAGTGTTTCCTAGTGTATAAAAGTGGAAATAGTGATAAATAAGGTTCATATATGTGAGTTGAACTATAATAAGATATGATTTGTCAATTTGAAAGAAACCGAAGATGATAATTAGCCTTAATGTTTTGGATATGACCTAAAAGAATAAATATAATAGTTTTAGTGTAAAAGAAACATATTAGACTTATTTGACATTCCATTTGTGCCTATGATGCAGAAATTAGGGTTTGTGAACTAAAAGAGCATTTAAAAGTGATAAATGCATAATGAAGGCTAAAAACCTAATAAAACCCTAAGGTTGGCCTAGAAATTATAAGGTGGAATCCAAGTTGATCTTGAGGATGTTTGAATAAAACAATGACACTTGAATGTTATGCATTATTTTCAGGATATTGTTGATTGCTTGATTAATTGTGTTGAATGTTAATGCATAGACATCAAGTTACTATGGATCAGGTATGTGGTTACGATTATGAATAACCGCTTTAGTTTCCCGATGGATTCCCAGATGTTTAATCGCATTGAATGAAACTAAACTGTTGGATGTTTATTTATTTCATGCCACTATAAAGTGACTATGATTATCACCATAAATGTGCAAATATAACTGGCTAGATCCGAGTCCACCTCTGTTACTTTGAAAAGGCTAAAAAAAGGGGTAATCCTAGAGTAAGGTCTAGGTTACCATGAGTTAGAGAATCTTTAGCAAATCCCGAGTTAAAGAGTGGTCTACTTACGAGTAGTGCCATGTGACTCAACCCTAGAAACTGGTTCACTTATAGGTGGATCATGAGGGGTTTAATGGGGACAATACAACAGATAGGGTACCCTTGGATCACGGAGTTATATCTAAAATGTAATATTGGTTGTTAAATAAGTAATTGAATGATTACATTGTTATCATAGTTACATGTTTATTGTTTCCCCCACATACCAGCTTCGGCTGACTGATGTTTTGTTTGTCGGCGTTTTAGGTACAATGAAAAGAACAAACAGTAAAGTGGCACATGTGATACTAAAAGAGAATTAAAGTACAAAGGAGGATTAGATAGATTAGTACCGGTATGGATAGAAGTTTAGAGATCCAAGTTTTCAAAAGGTATGTAAGGAAAATTTTTATTACCATTTTCAGTATAGTCTGTTAGAATTTAATAATTGTTTATTGTTATATGTCGAACCTTTGATCCGGGATTAATGGGTGCGGCTCAACCTCTTGGTCTCCCTTAATTGGGGGTTATCAGGAGGTGGGGTCGTAACATTTGGTATCAGAGCATGGGTTCCTCAATTAACCATTAATAATTATTAAATTTTACAAACTCCATAGAACCCAAGGGAGTTATTAGAGGAGTATCCGAAAGATGGAGGTGTCTAGAAAGATGATCACGACCGGGGGCTGGCAAGATTTTCCTCCGCACCGCTAGTCAGAATACGAGGACTCCCGGACCCGTGTGACCGCCTGGCCAAAGTCTTAGGGTATGAATCGAAATAAGACACCTTTAGGACTTCTCATCTTATTCATCCCTTCTCATCACAAAATTATGATAATGACCTAAAGGATTAGGGTTTTCTTTCTTTTCCTCACCCTCTTGAGATATGGGTAAGGTTAATAAGGTTTAAGGAATCCTCCACCAAATTAATGAAAAGCATGTAAATAAGATGTCATGGACATAAGCTTAATAGATTAAGCGCAAAATAAATAATAGACACATGCTTAGGTCGTATGACATAAGATGTCATGTCCTCAGAAGCAACATGAGGCTAGACCTTCTTGTCAGGAGGATAAGTTAGTCTTGGAGATAGAGATCTCCATTGCAAGTAGAGACCCAGCACATCCTCTGAGGATGATGCTAACCCTAACCCTAAGTGAAGGATAGAGAGAGATGTGTTGGACCTGGTGTCTGAAAGGACATGCCTTTGGGATGCCATACGATCCATGGGTGACCTAGCACCTTTTGGTAACCCAACCCTGGGAAGGGTCGTGCAAGGGTAAAGGATAGCCCCTTAGATGACGACGTTAGTGAGGGACCATAGAAACCCTATGGGCTTGTGCAAGTAGGGCATAGCTAGCACCTAGGGCACGTCATAGTGCTGACAGTAGGATGAAACCCTGGATAAGGAATTATGATGGAGCATAAAGGGTTAGGGATGATCTTGAGCAACCATAAGTTCAAACCTAGGCTTCAACCACATAGAGCATTCTTTTGGGGGTGATCCTTCGTGAAGAAAGGACCTCTGATGGTGAGGTTGGATGTGGGGTTAGCTCTAGAGAGAGAAGGAAACCCAACAAGAAGGTTGGAAGCCTAAAACCCTAAACAATGGATGATAGTGGTTGCCTCATGATCAATCTCTGAAAGTTTTTGATACCTTGGTTGTCTTTAGAGGGACCAAACCCTTGAGAAAATATGAAGCTTCTAGTATCTACGTGCCTATGGTAGAGATGTTCACCTTCTGAGTTAGGAAGAAGAAAGGTTTAATAGCAGGTTATGAGGCCCTGTACCTTGTTGGTTGTCCTTAAGGAGGACCCAACACTAAGTGTTGCTTGGGTTGAAGGATGACAAGGAGAGTGTGTCATGCCTTTTTCATGCTTGGTTTGTAGACAGAGCATGCAGTGAAACTAGGGTTCCTAGGCCTAAGAGGGGAAGTGGTATACCTAATGCTCATGATGAGAGTTAAAGTTTCTATAGTTTCGAGCATGGTACGCCTCATGAATAAAGGAAAAAGGGAAGCCCCTTCAGTTTAAAGTATGTTTGATGAACCCCTCACAGCTAGGTTGTTGATAAAGAAAGGTATGATCTTGATACAACTTTGAGGAAAGAGGACAAGTATGACCTAGCATGGTTCAATAGGTGATCTGCTTATGCCTTAATAGCTTACTAGGGTTGAGTAGGCTCATGTGGATGTAAACCCTAGACCTTAGGGCTTTTGTGACCTTGTGGTCAAGAGATAGTTTTCCTCCCACCCTGGGAGAGGGACACCTTTGGTAGGGTGTATATCAGATTGGTTAGTTTAGGGTAACCTAAAGAGGTCTCACAGGATCTTGAGAAGTTAAGAGAAAAGTACATGGTATGAGAATGAACCTATAGACCCATATATATCCATATCTAAGTGCATATGGATGTGTTACCATGGAGGTAACTGGTGTGGGGCTTGACCAAGGTAGGCAGGTTGCCATGATCTCTATGAAAGGATGAAAGCCAGTCCATGAATGCAGAAAGAGAGATGATGAAGACTTGGGTAAGGTTCTAAGTGAACATGTACTGTTATGGAGAATCCTAAGTCTATCCTAGGGTCAGGTAGGGATAAGACCGATGAAAGTAGGAGTTGCCTAATTTCCCAGTTGCACATGACCATAGGGTCGGGAGGTAACATCTATCATTGTCTGAGGGCCATGGGTTAGGAGATTGATCACCTTCATGAACTCATGGGACCCAAAGGGCAGATGAGTAGGGCACTATCTTGATGCATGAGGGAAGAGGGATGACCCCAAAAGATTCGGTACCCTATAGACCTAGAGGAGATGACCAAGGATATAAACCTCAGTAGGTTCAAAACTAGTTTGATATCTTGCTGTTTATGAGGAAGAGACATATGTGGCATGTTGCAACTTAGATTTAAAGGTGTACTGGCCAGGTGGGATGTACCATCTCTACTCTTGGAATAGGAAGAACTCTGTATTTGGACTGCAGCCAAATGCTTATTTCCTCTTGTTATGGGGGTCAGAGATAGGACATTATGCATGTCATACACCAAGGATAAGAGATGATGTAGGTTGGAACGTTGCCACGAGAGATGGGGATAGAGAAGATAACCTATCCCGGTAAAGTGAATGATACATGGATGGCTTACTCGCACTAAGAGGAATGAGGAAGTCACCTTATGAGGATGCGGAGCTTACAAGTTATACCGGTTTGAGTTTGGTCACCATGATGATGAAATCAGAGAGTGTTCTTAATGGATATAGACATAGAGTTGGAGGTAATATGATAAGTGAAATACATGGAAGTGTATGTCTTCAATGTTACCTATTACCTAAGGATGAGAGGTGGTAATGTACGCTCTGGTTAAGACTTGTTTGACTAGAAGCTAGAAGAGGTTGTTTGGCTAACCCTAAGTTTGAAAAGGAGAGGTGTTTGGATAACACCCTGATGTAATAAGGTGTGTTGAAAAGTTAAGGGTTGTTTGGTTAGCCAGCCTAGTTCTTGATACAATGAAAGGATGGTGGTAGAACCTCAGATGCACCTCTTTGGAAGAGAAGGTGATGAAACCCTGACTAGAGTGGTTTAGGGTTTCAGAGGAATCGATCTTGGAAGAATCATGACATACAGGAAATCATGATACACCGTGGAGAATGGCAATAGCACTTTAGATGCTTGAGATGAAGTTGCATGTGGTTTATGACCATGCAAGCCAGGAGGTAAAGGACGAACCCCAGTAACCCAATGTATCGATATAGAGGACAAAAGAATCCCTGAGAGGGAATGAGAGCTCAACACTATGGATGTTGTGATAGGTCTTCCCTGGACCGAGTAAGGTCGAGATGAAATATGGGTTATGGTAGATTGCCTTACCTAGACGACATAAGAAAGAAAGAGTTCTGTCAAGGGACAGATCTAGCTGAACTACCCATGAGAGAGATGGTTCAATTACACCATAAAGCAAGTTCAAAGGTTCTTGAGTTTGAACTAAAGGTTCCCTTCCAAAAGGTGGAAGTAGGTACATTGAGAGCTCTATGTTAGTATAGTTTATCACCCCTAACTATGGTTAGTATGATCCAGACTAAAGGGTCTGATGAGGGCATGTGTGCTCGTTCAGGGTGATATCTAGAGACAATAATTGTCCTATGAAAGATGTGACAATGACCACCATAGCCGATATCGGGTTTTATATAAAGCTCTGTAAGGGAGGTTTTGTCGGTCACCACTTCAGTAAGGTGATGTTGGTGAAAGGACCACATGATGGTTAGAAAAGTACCACATGATGGTTAGAAAAAGGGACCCCAATGCGTGGATACGAAGTCACTTTGAATGTGCAAGGGGCTGAAAGGAGCCTAGAGACGATGAGAGTCGTGAGCAGATGCAAAGTAGACTGACATACATGTTACTGTGGGAGAAAATGTGACATGAAAATCCGACCCCTCTAAAGTTATAACTAAGAGAGCTGAGTCCCCGATACATGGGTCCATTAGAGATGGATGGGTGGAGAAGGTTAGGTTTGACCCTACCCCTCAGGATAGAGTAATGGGAGATGTTTTCCATGTGTCCAATTTAGAGCACTATGTGAGGTACCCCGACCATGTGCTGAGAAATGAACCTCGTGAGCCCCAAGGGAGGCTGAAATGGCCTGAGTCACCTGTGTAGTTTATAGACGCCAGGATGAAAGAACTCAGAGAAAAGAATATGTGATGATAAAGGTTCTTTGGAAACGCCATGCGTACGGAAAATCCACATAGGGGCCAATGATGGACATGGAAAAGTCTTATCCTGATTTGTTTGTTTGCTTGCCTGAATTTTGAGGACAAAATTCCTATAAGAGGGGAAGGATGTTATAACCCCAATTTTTGGGTTCAAATAGTGAGAAATGTAATTTCTCATATTAAAGATAATTGAATCATTAATGATATGATTTGTTTTGAATCAATAGATTCCCTTCACAATAGCCTTGATTGGTTGCTTTGTGGGCTTATTTGGCTATTGGGCTCAATAACAATGAAATTCAAATAGTAAATGGATAATTGAATTTTTTTAAAGAAAAGAAATATGTAGAAACCTCTAGAAGGCAAATCCAAAGAGGATTTCGTGCCTCTTGGGTTCCTTGGGTACCAAATAGTCCAAGGTTGCATAAAAGTGCAATAAGAAAAGAAAAGATCAATTAAGAATTTCTTTATGAAGAAAAAATTGGAAAATAATGAAAAAGGTGGAAAATGAGTGGAAAGAGGCATAAATGAGATTTCTTGAGGAAATTTCATATCCATGAGGTTGATAATAATAAAAGGAAGGCCAATGAGGAAAATAAAAGAGAAATAAAAAGAAATCCTCAAAAAGAAATATTTTAATAAGAAATTAACATGATAATGCAAAATAAGGCATATAGGTGCAATAAGAAGGATAATGAGTACTCCGATAAAATGAATTTCGAAATAATAGAGTGCCTTGGGATCCAAGGAGTCCCAATAAAGAGGAAGGAAAGAGAAAATACTAAATTTGCAAAATATGAAGATAATGTGATATATTATTAATGAATTTTGTGTTGATTTTCGAAAGATGGAATTTTCTATTAAAAGGAAACATGATTTCGTGGCCAATAGGTTAAAAGGCAAATAAAGAAAGTAAAGGAGAGGAATTTCGAATTCCTAATGATTAAGGAAAAGAGGATATCAAAAAGATTAAGAAGAGAGATAAGGCTTTCTTATCCTTGAAGGAATATGGTTCCTTTTGGGAAAGGGGCTCTTTGAGCCGTGTATATACAACTCATGTTTTCGTTTCTCACCATATATGAAAGGGGTAGACACTTTGGGACGCGTTCCAGAGAGTTTCCGCACCTCCCAATGCCTTCCCTATCTTCTTCTTGGTCTTCATCATGAAAACCCTAACCATGGGGGGATGATGCACCCCGGAGCCATGAAGGACCATGGCCTCGTTATAGTGAAAGCTTGGTAGCTCCCCGACGACCTGAGAAGGTCTGGCCTGCATGCTCTAGCAACTGAACTCGCGCAGAGTACCAGCAATAGGCTGCACGGCTGGCCAAACGACGCCAATTGGGGGGGGGGGCGCTGAAGATGACCCTGGTGGCCGCAGATTGGGGGCGCACCAGGTGCTCTAGGCCATGGCGGAGGAAGGAGAGCCCTTGCTGGCGTGGATGGCGGCCCAGAGAGGGAAGAAGGGCCGGTTCAATGCTGCAGAACACGGCTAGGGCGACGCGGCTCTGGCTGCGCAAGGTTGAAGGAGGCAAAGACCCGCATTGGACGATATTGCCCCTCCGCGGGCTGAAGATCCAATTGCTTAACCGAGGGTAAAATGGTCTTTGCGTTATATTTCCCAAAAGCGATCCGCGTTGCATGGCTATGCTGACGTGTCAGCATGCTATTGGCCAAGTAAGTGTTTTTCTTGCAAAATTTGTAACTTAAGATTCGTAGTTCGGACGACAAAAAGTTATATATGAAAGTTGATCCTCAGAACGAGAGGAATCCAAATAAATTATGTTTGAAGTCTGATTCTATTTGCAATCCGAAAATTAATGGAAGTAATCATCTTTAATACTTTAAAGATTAAGGAACCCTAATATGATATGATTAATGTGTTTAATAGGGTTTAATGGACCTTTAGGGTTGATGTTAACCTGTTAAATGTAAAAATGTATATTATGTTAAAAAAGGAATAACTTTGTACGTGATTAGTCCAATTTAGAGTTGTTATACATAAATATACTTGAAATGTGAAAAGTACATAAAGTTATCATCTTTAATGAGTTAATTAAGGAAAAACCCTTAGATTTGATGATAAATGAACTTAATGACGTTATTTGGATAATTCAAGCCAATGGTTAATAAAAGTGAAAAAAGGATTTAAAAAGGTGATCTTTTTATATAGTTTGTTTAATTTAGGGTTCTATGTACATGAATATGCCTTAATGGGATTAGAAACCCTAATTTATTTTGATATGAATTCTAATGGTTTTAATTGTACAAATTGAAGAATAAAATAGAGATATGATGATTCGAAGATAAATTGAGTACCAAAGATCTTTAATGTGAATTATTTGGATAATTAGTGTTTCCTAGTGTATAAAAGTGGAAATAGTGATAAATAAGGTTCATATATGTGAGTTGAACTATAATAAGATATGATTTGTCAATTTGAAAGAAACCGAAGATGATAATTAGCCTTAATGTTTTGGATATGACCTAAAAGAATAAATATAATAGTTTTAGTGTAAAAGAAACATATTAGACTTATTTGACATTCCATTTGTGCCTATGATGCAGAAATTAGGGTTTGTGAACTACAAGAGCATTTAAAAGTGATAAATGCATAATGAAGGCTAAAAACCTAATAAAACCCTAAGGTTGGCCTAGAAATTATAAGGTGGAATCCAAGTTGATCTTGAGGATGTTTGAATAAAACAATGACACTTGAATTTTATGCATTATTTTTAGGATATTGTTGAATGTTAATGCATGGACATCAAGTTACTATGGATCAGGTATGTGGTTACGATTATGAATAACCGCTTTAGTTTTCCGATGGATTCCCAGATGTTTAATTGCATTGAATGCAACTAAACTGTTGGATGTTTATTTATTTCATGCCACTATAAAGTGACTATGATTATCACCATAAATGTGCAAATATAACTGGGTAGATCCGGGTCCACCTCTGTTACTTTGAAAAGGCTAAAAAAGGGGTAATCCTAGAGTAAGGTCTAGGTTACCGTGAGTTAGAGACTCTTTAGCAAATCCTGAGTTAAGGAGTGGTCTACTTACGAGTAGTGCCATGTGACTCAACCCTAGAAACTGGTTCACTTATAGGTGGATCATGAGGGGTTTAATGGGGACAATACAGAGGATAGGGTACCCTTGGATCGCAGAGTTATATCTAAAACGTAATATTGGTTGTTAAATAAGTAATTGAATGATTACATTGTTATAATAGTTACATGTTTATTGTTTCCCCCACATACCAGCTTCGGCTGACCGACGTTTTGTTTGTCGGCGTTTTAGGTACAATGAAAAGAACAAATAGTAAAGTGGCACATGTGATACTAAAAGAGAATTAAAGTACAAAGGAGGATTAGATAGATTAGTACCGGTATGGATAGAAGTTTAGAGATCCAAGTTTTTTAAAGGTATGTAAAGAAAATTTTTATTACCATTTTCAGTATAGTCTGTTAGAATTTAATAATTGTTTATGGTTATATGTCGAACCTTTGATCCTGGATTAATGGGTGCGGCTCAACCTCTTGGTCTCCATTAATTGGGGGTTATCGGGAGGTGGGGTCGTAACAGAATATCATTGCAAAATATTTGATGATGCTAATGGTCTAGAATCAAGGGCTAATATTTCATTTAGTTTTCTTTGGTGATGTGACCCTTATGCCACCTTTCTAATAGTTCCCTACTGGGCCTATGATAACTGATCAATGCATCTTGATTGGAAGGTAGAGGCTTGAAGATGCTATATGACTGTCATCAGTAGATGTTGTATCACATTGTCTCTATTGTAAGAGGAGTGTTCTAAGGTGACATGAGGTCATTGTATCTGAGTTGTCCTTTTATAAGGTCTTTGGACCAGATGTCCTTTGTTGATTTGATAGCTATTGTGTGGAGAGAATGCCATGTGAGGCCATGCTAATGAATAAGAGATAACCCTCATCTATGGGTTGTAGGTCTATCTTGAAGAGCATGTAAGGTTTTGGTGTCTCCAAAGATGATGCACCATATCTGACTCTTTCTTTGAAGATGTATGCAAGCATTTTTGGAGCTAGTTTTGAGTTAGATCCTATCTTTGTACTGAATAGTTCATCCTATCAATGATATCTATAATATTCTACCAACGGTTTCCTTATGGGCTCTCTTGATGGGGATATGTCATGATTGTTGAAGGAAATGTTCTTGATTTTGGAGTGATTGGTGATGCTGATGTAGAGTTTGCCACTATCATATGAAATTTCCCTTATTCATTAGTCTTAGTTGAGTTAGAGATCATCTTGATTTAGATTATGGTGGCATCATTCTATCCCATTTTTTGTCTCAAGAGTTTTGAATTATTCTTTTGGCATTAATGTGATCATGTTAGCTGGCAAGAAGTTGTTTTTGAGGTTGATTTTTGATTAGATTTTTTATTTAACATACCATGGTTTGTGGATTGTTATGATACTAGTTACAATGGTTTTTTTTAGGCTTAGGTCACTGGTCAACGTTCATGATTTCTGGACTGATACCCCTTTGACGAGTTGGTGGTGACACATGTTAGTTAGGAGGCCGTCATGAGATGCAAGGGGTGGTCATGTAATCCTTTTAAGTTATTTGAAGGCGAACGACCGCTACCCTACTCACCTTTATTTTCACTTTTGTATATTGGAGTTGAAAATGATTTGAGATCACAAGAATATTTAATCTTGCCCAAAGTATTTTGTGAATTGGTTGGTTCTTCCCTCATGATGATCATAGCCAGATGTACCACTAGGGGAAGGTTTGTTTAAGGTGGATATAATGTTCCATCGTCTCTTGATTTCATGCTCAAATGACTCAAGTTGTGCCATGAAGTGAGAATTTGAGTAACAATTCCCTAGCCATCTGGGTTAAGGTGCTAAATGTCAGAGACACCCCTACGGGCTCTATTCTTGGCACTTCTTAGTGTATGAAGTTTGTCACAAACATGTATCTACATTGTCGGGTGTCCTTTGGACTTAGTTTATTGCATTTGATCATTTTGCATTTAAGTCCATGGGAATTGATGCTTAGAACCTTAGGATGGGAGTTTTAGACTCCACTAGTCTTGGATGTCATGCTTAATAGGAAAGTCACCACAAGCATATGTCCAAGTTTGGGCACCCTTTGTGCTTCACATTTGATGTATGTTCAATTAATTCTTTGACATTGTGAACATGTATTCTCAAAGCCTTAGGATGGGAACTTGAATTGTGGATTAATGGGAGTCTCCTAGCAAAGGATTACCATTTGTGGTCCCTAGGCTTGATTATCATGGGAAATGATGACATGGAAAATACCACAAGGGATCCAAATATCCTTATCATCTATTTCATCTATCTTTATCGGGCCATGTGAGAATGGTTATTGTCATATTTAAACATTAAGGTTGATGTAGGGAATGACCCCTAGATTTGGTTTGGAATGTCTTGACTTTGTGGATCTTTTCAAATGCACCTCTAGGGTGCTCAGTTTAAGAAGAAATAGAAGTAGACATTTTTTAATTTTGAAATGTGGTGTCATCATGCAATTGTAACTTTAGATGATTTTATTGCTTGAGTGATTTTTATGGGTGAAATTAGGTTTGCAAACCATTGAGGTCTTAAGATAACGACCATGCTCCTTCCATCATCAACCCTATGGTTTTACTTTGACCCTTCCGCTTCAGGGTACATGAGAGTACGTGCCCAGACACTTAAGTAGATTAAATGTATTTTTATTTTAATTTTGATGATTTTTTATTTTAAAATTTTGATTTTTTATTTTTGTTTTTATTTTAAAACTTTTGCTTTTTTGTTTTTGATGTTTTTTAAAGCAAAAATGATTACACAGATTCTTCATAATCCCTAGATGCTTTGTGCTCGTGATAGCTGTGTGCCTCAGTGCTCTCCAATAGAGCTTTGGCTCGAGTGAATGCTCAATCAACTTTGTGGCTGCATTGGCAAGTGTGTTCCCACTGTGATCTGGCTTGAGTAGGGATTCAATCAAATATACAACTGCATATGGCTCTTCAACGACATGTGCTAGAATGACTACACCTATTAGGGCGTCCACTTGGACCAAACTTGCATCGATTAGGCTTTGAATGTTGTGCTTCAAGGCTATACATGAGTTTGTTTTGTGCTCCAAGATGTGTTGATAGTCACAATCTTTGTTCCTCTGGATGAGGTGATGTTCACAGTGAACGTTGGGTTGTAGCTCTTTGGCAGAGGATTATTAGGCTCCTTTATGGCAGGAACGTTCACAAGATGCTTAACTAATGGGAGAGCCTTACTGAGAGAGACCCCTAATGTAATACCCCTGACCTGGGTTATGGCTTAACCCTAGGAGTTTTTCTTAAGTTACTTACAAACTGATTCTAATCTTTTGAAAAGTAATTAAGGCTTCTTGTGAAGTTTATTGTCAAGTTTGAGCTTAATTACAAACTATTTGTGCATTATTTGATAGTTTGAGTGAAATGTGCAATTTACCCAAGATGAGGGGTTACATTGCAATATGTCATATGGTGAATGTGTTCTAAGTGTTTAATATCATAAGAGAGATTATGATGATAAGTGGTGGCTTGTGAAAACCTAAATCCCTAGTTATAACTTATTGGAACAATGTTAGTACTTTGTACACCAATTTTGGTACAATTTGTAATTTGCCCTATATATGGGGTTGGAATGCAAATTACCACCTCTAGAGTGTCCCTACTCCCTATATGTATCTTTTAAAGGAAAGATAAAGAAAGAGACACTATGTTTGAATCACCTTTGAGTAATGATACTCTTGGTGATGGAAAGACTAAGGAAAGAGTTGAAGGAGAAGCCTTATATGTGATGTATCAGGTTGTAGGCTTGACATAGGAGTCCTATCGGCCAAAGAGACATACTATAAGTCTCCTATAGGTTTGTTGAGCCTTGTCAAAGGCCATGACGGGAAGATCACCTCAAGTAGGTGGTCCACGACGGGTTGCAAAGCCCCTTGCATAAAGTGTATCAGGTTGCCTTGTTGATGAGATAAAGATGAGGAAACTTATCTAAGAAGATAAAGGATGGACAAAATATCTTCCCTAGCCTATCCTCAAGATTCTTTCATAGAAAGATATGTATTTGTGCATGCATGGCCACGTGTCAACCATGTATGGCCACATGTCATCTAGTAGCTTGAGGCGAAGACACCTCTTATACACTTTATCTCATGAAACCAAGTATATATACTTCACCTTACACCAACTTATGAAAGTTTACAATCCTCACAACCATATCCCTTGGAGATATCATGCATATCCCTTAGGTATCGTGCAAAGTAGCTCAAGGAGAAAGGATAGCTCGAGCACCAAGCTTTAGGTAAGGCTTTGGTCATCTTCAACCCTGGTTGAAGTAGGATATTGGGTTATGAATACTCCTTTCTTTCCTTCTTCACCAAGTGCTTAACTATGGTGATTTCTTGTCTATGGAGGAGTTGTGAATGAGCCCTGGACCTTGGAGAAGTTCATCTTCAACCTTAGGACATGAAGCTTTGGAGCTTGGAGCTTTGAAGTTGTTCATAAGTCAGGTTATATAACTTGAACTCAATCATATTATTATTTGTCACCTAACTTGATATTCTTAATGATCTACTTTTAATTATGAGATCTTCTTGAATAATTGATAAAATTATGAGTTCTAGTAGTTGTTTAGACCTGTTTCCATGGACTATAATAGTTTGAACAAAGTTCTAGAGCTTGAAGAAGATGGTATCACTTTATAAATTGATATCGGGTTCAAGCACACAAACAAGTAGCTCATAACCAATATGGCAATATACATGCATCATTTGCACAATATGTTTGTGAGATTATATATCCTTGCACGATATGGAGAAGTAGCTCATACCTTGGAACATGATATGATGCTAACTATATACCTTATGCATGATAGGAAGTCAAGTATAGACTCCATGCACGATATAGGAACAAGTGTGTACTTGTAAGTCGATATGAAACCCTAACATGGGTAACCTGATATGAGTAAGAATAACAAGTACCTCTTGCACGATTTGATCATGTGAGTACACACATTGTACACAATATCATGAATCACACATCTAGTTCATGATATGGTTGATGAAGTATACACTTATGCATAAAATAAGACATAGAATTAAATACATGGTATGGTTGAAATACCTTAACCCGATATGAAACTTGAGATGGGGGTTAACCCGATATGGGGATAGAGGATAGCTCATACACGATATGAGACATGCCCTTTGCATGATATGGAAGATATCCACTTACCCCTTATACATGATACAAGTCTAAGACAACACTTCTTGCACGATAGAGAGATAGTGAACACTCTAAAACATATAGAGTTGGATAACCCTAGGTGATGGGTAAGCCGATACAAGTGGTGAGTGATACCACATGTATGATATGAATGATATCCATTGAATGATAGGAATAGCACCTACTCCTACCTTGAGAAATATATGAGGTTCAATTCATACTTTATGCACGATATGGCATAATTTACCCAATTTTGTGGAAAACCCTAAATGATGGATTGAAACCTGATATACCCTACCCTTTGTGTAATGGATTGTGGTATATGAATTCATTAAGACACCTAGCTTGTTAAGTAACTATATGATAAGGTTGATCCTTGAAGTTATAAAGAGGTTATTAGCCTAAAGGTCTACTTAACATGGTATAACCCGATATGTTACCCAATATGGAGATCCGATATGATGATCATGGATGGGAAACCAAAATGGTATCTTATATATATATATATATATATATATATATATATATATATATATATATCACTCAAATGAATACATGATGAGGCGTATGGTCTATGCTTGATATTGTTACAACCTCGATTTTGCATATGTTTTCATAATTGAAATGTAATGATTTTATGAATTTGGATTTAATTGAGAAGATTGTATGCCTTGCTTCAAACAATGGATTTCTTTGCAAATATCCCTTTGGATAGGAATTTTGTGATTCTTATTTATTATGTTAATCCAATAATGGATATAAAAGAAAAAAGAAGAAGAAAAGTCCAAATATTAGAAAAAGACACAAGATAATGAATATTAAGCAAAGTATTTATGAGAAATACATAGAAATCTCTAGAAAATGGCATTAATGTCCACAATTGAGTAAATTTCGTTTACATGAGATTTCTAATGAAAGAAATAGGAAAAGAGGAAAAGGAAATAAAAGAGAAAGAGAAATCCTTAAAAAGAAATCTTTTAATAAAGAAATAAGTAAGATAATGAGAAAAGAAAGATGTAGAATCCTCTAGAAGGCTAATAATATCCTCCAATGGTGGATTTAGTACCTTTGGGATTTCTTGGTTCCAAGGAGTCCAAGTTGCAAAGATAATAGGGGAATAAAGAGATAAAATCAAATAAAGAATTATTAAGAAGGAAAGTTGAGATAATGTTGAAAGTATAAGAAATATGTGGATAATGGAATCATTATAAATGAGATTTCGACTCCACATGGTTTCTAATGGTAAAAGGAATCTTAGTAAAGAAAACAAAAGATTAAGAGAGAAAAAATATGCTTAAAATAAGCTTTATTAAAGGATAACTTGCACATGAAGATAATGCCCTTTTCCTTTGGATTTTGAGACTCAAATTTGGTATGCGAGTAGATAAAGCCAAGAGGAAGTTTCCCTTAAAATTTGGTTGAAAAAGGATAAAGGAATATTTATTTATGATTTTTAGAAGATTTCTAATGTGAATGAATAAATAATCTTTGAATCATATATCTGGATATTTGGATTATACGAGGACCGTTGATATGAAATCCAATGGCCCAGACCCAATCCCAATTCTAAGATAACTCTGGAAAGCAGATGACTAGGAAGTGTGACCTTCCTTTTCGATTTGCTCGAAGTAGAGATGTGCAATGAAGGAAACAATTCCATTGGCTTTGGGAGTAATTTTCACATCAAACTGACCTAGGATTGTAGACCTTTCCCGAACTGTGCAGGTTTCCCCTAATTCACATGAGAGCACATGTTGATGACCCTATATATGAGGGAGGGGCCACGAGCTGTGTGCATCAACTATGAAGCTGTCCTTGAGTTTGAGATAAGGAATCACCCTAGTCCGTGCAAGCAACTGCGAGTAGAGCCTTGTCAGGTACCCTGACCAGGCCGCGGGTGAGATGCCCTATTCCAGCACAAGGACAAGTTAACAGGATGGCCAACCCCGACCATCGAAGAAGGTGGGAGTGTCTGCGGCCAGTTCAAGGATGGCGGACGGAGGCGCAGAGCTTTTGCGGGGATCATGGGACCACCAGAGGGGTGAAGTCAACCCTACGGTTGACCGCCAGGCAATGCAGGTCAGGAGAAGGGTCTATTACGCGAGGAAGGGGATGACATAGGAGGAAAAGACCTCCTTGCCCCTGAGGCTTGTGAAGGGATTCATTGAAAAAAAGGAATACAAAGGACACGTGGTGCTCTGTCATTGGCCAAGAGGTAGATAATTTATGAAATTCATAGTTAATTATTCGTAACTCTGATAGTAGCAAGTAATATATGAATTTTGATAAAAAAAAACGTGAGCAATTCAATAAAAATGTTATTAGAACTTGATTTCACTTGTATTTCCAAAAGTGTCTAAAGTGATCATATAATGCATCGAACTTTGATTAAAAACCCTAATTTTGATTGGAGGTCAAATCTAAGATGCTTAATGGGTCAATTCGAGTATTAATAACCTGTTGAGAAATAAAGTGAGGTTTGAATCTGATTTAGATAATGTTTAGCTTGTTTTAGGGTTTTAATCCATGAATCCATGATAATGCATGTAGAAACCCTAATCTAGGGTACATAAGATGATTAACTTGAATAATTCGAATTATTTGGAAATAGGTTGATAATTGTTGATCCTAAGCCTATTAAGAGAGATAGGACAAGTTAATTATAGTTTCCTAGTGTATAAAAGTGGAATTAGTGATAAATAGGAATCATATGTGAATTGGACACAATCATTAATGAAATACGAGTTGTTAATTCAGAAAGAACTTGAACATGATAATTGGGATTAATGATCTTAACACGACTTAAAAGAATAAAGATGGTAGTTTTAGTGTAAAAGAGATATATTAGACTTAATTGACATTCAATCGTGCCTATGTTGTTGAAATTAGGGTTGTGGACCAAAAGAGAATTAAAAGTAATAAATGCATTATGGAGGCTAAAACCCTAATAAAACCATAAGGTTGGCCTAGAAATCCTAAGGTAGACTCTAAGTCGATCTTGAGAATGTTTTGGATAAAACAATGACACTTGGATGTTATGCATTAATTTCAAGATATTGTTGATTGCTTGTTTGATTATTCTTGAATATTATTGCTTGGACATCAAGTTGCCCTGGATCAGGTATGTGGCTATGCTTATGGTTAATCTCTTTAGTTTCACAGTGATTCTCGGATGTTTTATCGGTTGCCTGAAAATAACTAGTTGGATGACTTTTATTTCATGCAACTATAAAGTGACTATGATCATCACCTTAAATGTGTATACATGACTAGCTCATATCCTAGTCCTCCTATGTGGCTTTGCTAATGATGAAAAGGGTAACCTAGTACATGGTCTACTTGTTAGGTAGGACCATTAGGTTATCATGAGTTAGGAATTGGGCTACCTATGGGTAGTGCCATGCGACTCATCAAACCTAGGTATTGATATACCTACTTGGTAGGATCATGGGGGTTAATCAGGATCTACCATATGAGAGGTAGTTTCCAGGTCCACTGTAGGGACAACGCAGAGGTTAGGATATGTATGGATTGAGTAGTTCTGTTTAAGATGTAAAGTTTGTTTGCTAAACCATAATTGCTTGCAATATGTTGTTACAGTTAATTGCATGATTATCGATTCCCCCACATACCAGAATATTCATTTATGCTGACCGACATTTTGTTTGTCGGCATTTTAGGTACAAATTGAAAAGGACAAATAGTAAAGTGGCATATTGTAAAATTAAGAAATAAAGTGCAAGGAGGATTAGTTAGAATAGAGTCTAGATGTGGATAGAAGTTAGATATCCAAGTTTTTGAAAAATGTATACAAAGTTTTATTTTATTCCAGCTTTCCATATAGTCATGGTAGAATTTAGTAATTATTACTGATTATTTGTCGAACCATTGATCCGAGAAATTGGGATAAAAACTCTGACCTCTTGGTCTCCCTTTGTTGGGGGTTACTGGGAGACGGGCTCGTTACATTTGGTATCAGAGCACTGATTCCCCATTTAATCTTTAGTAATTATTAAATTTTACAAATTCCATAGAACTGAGGGAGTTATTAGAGGATTTTCCGAAAGACAGAGGTGTCTAGAAAAGGATCACATCTGGGGGTTGGCAAGATTTTCTTCCGCACCACTAGTCGGAATATGATGACTCCCGGATCTGTGTGACTGCCTAGCCAATGTCTTAGGATTTGACTCGAATTAAGATACCTTTAGGACTCCCTCATCTATTTTCATCCCTTCTCAACCCTAATTCTATTAAGATTCTAAGGTTTAGGGTTTTTCTCTCTCTTCCTCACCCTCTTGAGGATAGGGTATGTGTGATAAGGTTAAGGAATCCTCCACTAAATTAATGAAAAAAAATGTAAATAAGATGTCATGGACATAAGATTAATAGTTTAAGCGTAAACCAAAGATTAGTTGCATACTTAGGTCGTATGACATGTGTTGTCATGCCCTCGGGAGAAACCTAAGGTTAAACCTTCTTGTTAGGAGGATGAAGTAGAGTTGGTCTTAGAGGAAGTGACCTCCATTAAAGGTGGAGACTTTGCACATTTTATGAGGATGATGCTAACCCTAACCCTAAGTGGTGGTTAGAGAGAGAGATGGCATGATGAGTTAGATGCCATGGTCGACCATGTGTGTGGGTTGACATGCTTTTGGTTTTGGATACCTATGAGAAATATGAGCTATGTGAGGTTGGTTGACTTAGTGCCTTTTGGGTGACCCAACCCTGGTAGAGTCATGCATGTTGGGGTGAAGGATAACTCCTTCATTGATGAGGTTATTGATGGCCCTATAGAAATCCTATGGGATGATATGAGTATGGCATAATATGTACCTTGGGTACGTCAGTAGTACTGGTAGTAGTTCGAAACCCTAGCCAGAAAGGCATGTTGGATAGCTTAGGAGATAAGCATAAAGAGCTATGGATAATCTTGAGCAAACATAGGTTTGATCGATCATGGGTTTCACCCATGTAGGTGTTTGTATAAGATCTTGATCTACCTTCTTAGAGAGAGAACCTCTAGTAGTAAGGTTGTTTGTAGGGTTAGCTCTAGAGAGAGAGAGAGCAAGACCCGAGCAAGAAGGTTGGAATCTTAGATTTTGAGACACGAGGAACCATTAGAAGTTGGATATGTTTTGGCCTGGATGGTTGTGGTTGCCTTTAGAGGAACCAAACCCTAGAAAGGGAAGAGACTTCTTGAACTGAGCTATGGATGTTGTAGGCTCCTACCTTACCTTCTAGGGATAGGAAGAAGAGTTCCCTAGACCCTGAGGAGGTTTAGTAACAAGTTGTGAGGCCTTATATCTAATTGTTTGTCCTTGAGGAGGGCTCAACTCTGAGGTATCATTCAAGTGGAAGGATAATAGGACGTGCATGACATACCTATTACATTCTCGGTTCATGGTTAGAATTTTGAGTATGCAGTTGGACAACTCTTGCAGAAAAGTGAACTTAGGGTTCCTAGACCTAAGAGGGGAAGTAGTAGTATCTGGTGCACCTGATGCTCATGACGAGATTTGAGTTTCTATAGATTCAAGCATGGCACTCCTCATGTTTAGAGGAAAGGGAAACCCCTCAGATTAAGGTGTATGTTTGATGAAACCCTACATATAGTTTGGGACATAGACATGTATGTATGATGATGGTCCAATGTGAAGGAATAGAAATAAGTATGACCTATTATGGAGACCTAGCATGGTTTAGTAGGTGGTCTTCTTGTTAGCTACGTGCCTTAGTAGCTTGCTAGGGCTATGCATGCTCATGTGGGTGTAAACCCTAGACGTTGGGACGTTTGTGACCTTGGTTTCTATCAAGAGGTAGTTTCATCCCATCCTGGGAGAGGGACCCTTTTGTAGGGTATGAATCAACTTTTTTTGGGTTTGAGGTAACCTTAAGAGGTCTCATAGAGTCTTGAGAAGCTAAGTGGAGAGTACATAGTATGAGAATGAACCTACAGACTCATAGATAATCATCTCTAAATGCATGTGGATGGGGCCTGACCTAGGTAGGTAGGTCACCATGATCCCTATGAAAGGATGTAAGTCAGACCACGAATGCTGAGAGAGATGATGGAGACTTGGGTAAGGTTTCAAGTTGGATACGTACTATTTTAAGAATCCTAAGTCTATCCTAGGGTCAAGTAGGGTTAAGACTGATGGGAGTAGGAGTTACCTAATTCCCTAGTTGCACATGACCATAGGGTCGGGAGGTAACAACTATCATTGTCTGAGGGCCATGGGTTAGGAGATTGATCACCTTAATGAACTCATGGGACCCAAAGGGAAAATGAGGAGGGCACTCTGTGGATGCATAAGGGAAGAGGGATGACCCCAAAAGTGCCAGCACCCTACAGACCTAGAGGAGATGACCAAGGATTGTGTGGTGACCCAAGTGGGTTCGAGACCAATTTTCCATGGAAGTAACCTTGATATCAAGATGTTCATGATGTAGGGACATGTGTTTCACATTTCAACCTAGAATGGAAGGTGTACCGACAATGTGGGATGCACCATCTCTACTCTTGGAATGGGAAGAACTCTGTATTTGGACTGCAACCAAATGCTTATTTCCTCTCGTTATGGGGGTGAGAGATAGGGCAATATGCATGCCATACACCAAGGATAAAGATGATGTGAGTGGAAACCTTGCTATGATAGAGATAATAGCATACCCTTGTGGAGTGTACGATGTGTGGATGGTTTACAAACACCAAGAGAACTAAGGTAGTCATATTATAAGGACGTTCTTACTAAGAGTTGTGTGGAATTTATGAGTTATACAAGGTTGAGTTCAATAACCAAGAGAATGAGCTCTGAGTTTTCTTGATGAAGATAGACTTAGAGTCTGAGATGAGATAGTAAGTGGAATACATGGAAGTGTATGTCTTCAACATTACCTAACACATAAGGATGTGAGGTGGTAATGGATTCTCTAGTTGAGGTGCAGCTGCCTAGTTTAGCTAGAGGCTAGAAGAGGTTGTTAGGTTAGCCCTAAGTTTGGAAAAGGAGATATGTTGGGCTAACACTCAGATGTAATGAGATCCGGTGATCGAGTTAGTGGTTGCTTGTTTAGCTAACCTAGGGCTTATTGTGATAGAAGGATGGTTGTAGAACCTCAGATGCACTTCTCTGGAAAATAAGGTGATGAAACCCCGACTGGAGTGTTTTAGGGTTTCTAAGGAATCAACCTTGAGGAATCATGACATGCAGGAGATCATGATTTTAAGTTCACCATAAACTATGGTACTACTAAGATAATAAGTGGTAGTAGTACTTTGGATGCCTAAGAAGTGTACGGAGTTGCATGTGCTTGTCACCATGCATGTCGGGAGGTGAAGGACGAACACCAATAACCCATTGAGTTAATATAGAGGATAAAAGTCCCTGAGAGGGAATGGGAGTTCATCACTATGGATGTCGTGGTAAGTCTCCCATGGACCGAAAAAGGTCAAGGTGCAATATGGGTTATGGTAGATCGCCTTACCTAGATGACATAGTCTAAGAGAAAGAGAGAGTATTGTCAAGGGACATATCTGGTTGAACTACATGTAAGAGAGATGGTTCAACTGCACCATGATGCGCGTTCAACGATTCTTGAGTATGACCTAAAGATTCACTTCCATGAGGTGGAAGTAGATACATGACGAACTCGATGCTAGTACAACTTATCACCACTAACTAATGGTTAGTATGATCCAGACTAGATGGTCTGATGAGAGCATGTGTGCTCGTTTAGGGTGATACATGGAGATAGTTCTTGTCCTATGTAAGATGTGATGATAACCACCATAGCCAGTATTGAGATGTGAAGAAGCTCTATAAGGGAGGTTGTATCGGTCACCACTTCATTAGGATGATGTTGGTGAAGGGACCTCGCGAAGGTCAGAAAAGACCACCGTGTGTGTAGATGAAGTCACTTTGATCGTGCAATGGCTGAAATATAGCCCAGGGGTGACACAAGTCGTGAGCTGATGCAAAGCAGACTGACATGTAGTTCACTATGGGAGAATATGTGATATGAAATCTGACCCCTCTAAGTTATAGCTAAGAAGGATGAGTCCCGGCTGCATGGGTCCATTTGAGATGGATTGGTGGAGATGGTTATGTTTAGCCTTACCCCTCAAGATAACATGATGTATGATGTGTTCCACAAGTCCAATCTAAGAGCACTGTGAGGTACCCAAGCCATGTGCTAAGCCATGAACCTATTTAGCTTTGAGAGAAGCTGGAATGACTTGAGTTGCCTATAAGGGTACAAGATACCAAGGTGAGAAAGAACTCAGATATAAGAATATAAAATGATGAAGGTTCTTGGGAAGCACCATGGAGAGGGTAAATCCACATGGGAGCCATGATGGACATGAGGAAGTCTTATCCTGCTTGTTTGTATGTTTGATGCAATTTTGAGGGCAAAATTCCTATAAGAGGGGAAGGATGTTACAACATTGATTTTGGATATGTTTTCATAATTGAAATATAATGATTTTATGAATTTGGACTTAATTGAGAAGATTGTATGCCCTGCTTCAAACAATGGATTTCTTTGCAAAAATCCCTTTGGATAGGAATTTTGTGATTCTTATTTATTATGTTAATCCAATAATGGATATAAAAGAAAAAAGAAGAAGAAAAGTCCAACTATTAGAAAAAGACACAAGATAATGAATATTAAGCAAATTATTTATGAGAAATACATAGAAATCTCTATAAAGTGGCATTAATGGCCACAATTGAGTAAATTTCATTTACATGAGATTTCTAATGAAAGAAATAGGAAAAGAGGAAAAGGAAATAAAAGAGAAAGAGAAATCCTTAAAAAGAAATCTTTTAATAGAGAAATAAGTAAGATAATGAGAAAAGAAAGATGTAGAAGCCTCTACAAGGCTAAGAATTATCCTCCAATGGTGGATTTAATACCTTTGGGATTTCTTGGTTCCAAGGAGTCCAAGTTGGAAAGATAATAGGGGAATAAAGAGATAAAATCAAATAAAGAATTATTAAGAAGGAAAGTTGAGATAATGTTGAAAATATAAGAAATATATGGATAATGGAATCATTATAAATGATATTTTGACTCCACATGGTTTCTAATGGTAAAAGGAATCTCAGTAAAGAAAACAAAAGATTAAGAGATAGAAAATATGCTTAAAATAAGCTTTATTAAAGGATAACTTTCACAAAAAGATAATGCCCTTTTCCTTTAGATTTTGGGACTCAAATTTGGTATGAGAGTAGATAAATCCAATAGGAAGTTTCCCTTAAAATTTGGTTGAAAAAGGATAAAGGAATATTGATTTATCATTTTTAGAAGATTTCTAAAGTGAATGAATAAATAATCTTTGAATCGTATATCTGGATATTCAGATTATACGAGGACCATTGATATGAGATCCAACGGTGCATACCCAGTCCCAATTATATGATAACTCTGGAAAGCAGATGACCAAGAAGCGTGACCTTCCTTTTAGATTTGCTCGAAGTAGAGACAATGTGTAACGAAGGAAACAATTCCATTGGCTTCAGGAGTAGTTTTCGCATCAAACCGACCTGGGATTGCAGACCTTTCCTGAACTGTGCATGTTTCCCCTAATTCATGGGAGAGAACAAGTTGATGACCCTATATATGATGGAGGGGCCACGAGCTGCGTGCATCAACTCTGAATCCGTCCTTGAGTTCGCGATAAGGAACCACCTTGGTCCGTGCAAGCAACTGTGAGTAGAGCCTTGTCAGGTACCCTGACCAAGCCGTGGGCGAGATGTGCTATTCTGGTGCAAGGATAGGTTAGCGTGATGGCCAAACCTGACCATCAGAGAAGGTGGGAGTGTCTGCAGCCAGTCCAAGGATGGCAGACGAAGGCGCAGAGCTTTTACGGGGAGCATTGGGCCACCAGAGGGGCAAAGTCAACCCTATAGTTGACTGCCAGGCAACACAGGTCGGGTGAAGGGTCTCTTGCGTGAGGAAGGGGATGCCATAGGAGGAAAAGACCTCCTTGCCCCTAAGGTTTTTGAAGGGATTCATTGGGAAAAAAGAATACAAAGGACACATGATGCTCTGTCATTGGCCAAGAGGTAGATAATTTATGAAATTCGTAGTTAATTATTCGTAACTCTGATAGTAGCAAGTAATATATGAATTTTGATAAAAAAACACGAGGAATTCAATAAAAATGTTATTAGAACCTGATTTCACTTCTATTTTCAAAAGTGTCTAAAGTGATCATATAATGCATCAAACTTTGATTAAGAACCCTAATTGTGATTGGATGTCAAATGTAAGATGCTTAATGGGTTAATTAGAGTATTAATAACCTTTTGAGAAATAAAGTGAGGTTTGAATCTGATTTAGATAATGTTTGGCTTGTTTTAGGGTTTTAATCCATGAATCCATGATAATACATGTAGAAACCCTAATCTAGGGTACATAAGATGATTAACTTGAATAATTCGAATTATTTGGAAATAGGTTGATAATTGTTGATCCTAAGCCTATTAATAGAGATAGGACAAGTTAATTAGGGTTTCCTAGTGTATAAAAGTGGAATTAGTGATAAATAGGAATCATATGTGAACTGGACTATAATCATTAATGAAATACGAGATGTTAATTCAAAAAGAACTCGAACATGATATTTGGGATTAATGATCTTTACATGACTTAAAAGAATAAAGATGGTAGTTTTAGTGTAAAAGAGATATATTAGACTTAATTGACATTCAATCGTGCCTATGTTGTTGAAATTAGGGTTGTGGACCAAAAGAGCATTAAAAGTAATAAATGCATTATGGAGGCTAAAACCCTAATAAAACCATAAGGTTGGCCTAGAAATCCTAAGGTAGAATCTAAGTCGATCTTGAGAATGTTTTGGATAAAACAATGACACTTGGATGTTATGCATTAATTTCAGGATATTGTTGATTGCTTGTTTGATTATTCTTGAATATTATTGCTTAGACATCAAGTTGCTCTGGATCAGGTATGTGGTTACACTTATGGTTAATCACTTTAGTTTCACGGCGATTCCCGGATGTTTTTCGGTTGCTTGAAAATAACTGATTGGATGACTTTTATTTCATGCAACTATAAAGTGACTATGATTATCACCTTAAATGTGTATACATGACTAGCTCAGATCCTAGTCCTCCTCTGTGGCTTTGCTAATGATGAAAAGGGTAACCTAGTACAAGGTCTACATGTTAGGTAGGACCATTAGGTTATCATGAGTTAGGAATTGGGCTACCTATGGGTAGTGCCATGCGACTCATTAACCCTAGGTATTGATCTACCTGCTAGGTAGGATCATGGGGGTTAATCAGGATCTACCATATGAGAGGTAGTATCCAGGTCCACTGCAGGGACAACGCAGAGGTTAGGATATGTATGGAGTGAGTAGTTCTGTTTAAGATGTAAAGTTTGTTTGCTAAACCATAATTGCTTGCAATATGTTGTTATAGTTAATTGCATGATTATCGATTCCCCCACATACCGGAATATTCATTTATGCTGACTGACATTTTTTTGTCGGCATTTTAGGTACCAATTGTAAAGGACAAAGAGTAAAGTGGCATATTGTGAAATTAAGAAATAAAGTGCAAGGGGGATTAGTTAGAATAGAGTCCAAATGTAGATAGAAGTTAGATATCCAAGTTTTTGAAAAAGGTATGCAACATTTTATTTTATTACAGCTTTCCATATAGTCATGGTAGAATTTAGTAATTATTACTGATTATTTGTCGAACCATTGATCTGGGAAATTGGGATAACGACTCTGACCTCTTGGTCTCCCTTAATTGGGGGTTACCGGGAGGCGGGGTCATTATAGATATGGTGCACACCATGTGCACAATATGGTACCAAGCACATAGCTTATACCTAATATGGGGTCAAGAACCTAGCTCATACCCGATATGAAGTTATCTTGAAATGTTAAGAACTAAGTGATAATCAATTTGATATGGGTACATGATATGATGATTAGGGGATACACCCTGAAACATGACATGATGATGTGATTATCTCACATGCTCGATATAGATACACAACATGAAGTAAAGAATGTAGCTTAAAGCATGATATGATAATATTCACACATCTTAATACCCAATAGGGCAGAGACACTTTAATCATATGTGATTGATTGAGTGACATATGTTGCATGTTGAATTAATTGCAAAATAAAAGATGATGTGAATTGTTAATGATGAACTATATTCCTCAAAGAGAAGTATGGAACTAAGAGCATGATGTAATTAACATCCTAGGAAGTATGAGAGATAAATTCATACTTTGTGTTGATAATAATTTAATGATAAATGATGAGAATAGACAAGTATGATTGGATACTTATGATATCAATATATGCTCCTAGATGTGTAGAGCAATGAATTAGGGTTTGAATTGATATTATGAACTTGAAGCCCTATTCGGATATAAAGGGAAACCCTTATATTGGGAAGGTTGTATTTATTTTATTGAATAACATGTGTGAATATTGTTGCCTAGTCAAGAGGTGACAAGATGTTCAATAACATGTGTGATTATTGTTGCCTAGTAAGATGTGACAAGATGTTCAATAACCTATGTGAATATTGTTGCCTAGTCAAGAGGTGACAAGATGTTCGATAACCTATGTGAATATTGTTGCCTAGTAAGAGGTGACAAGATGTTCAATAACATGTGTGAATATTGTTGCCTAGTCAAGAGGTGATAAGATGTTCAATAACCTGTGTGAATATTGTTGCCTAGTAAGAGGTGACAAGATGTTCAATAAGCTGTGTGAATATTTGTTGCCTAATGAAAGGTGACAAGATGTTTAATCAAACTATGTGAGCTATGTGAAATACTTATACAACAAGTGAAATGAAAACCTTGGTCTGAGGACCTGGAGGTAATAGTTACCTGTTATAGAGGTAACAATGCTATGTGATGATCTAGGGGTTTGAATACCCAGATACAGTAATCATGATGATAATGATATGAAGGGATGAGGATTCCCAGTAATGTGATAAGGGACTGAGATCCCAAGTACCAAGTACCTAAATGTGTTTTAAAGACTTGAAAAGTGCATGATAGATGTATTACACCTTTCTTTGTAGCATTTGTTGTGATTAATAATGATAACTTGTTTGATGCTAAAATAATGCTGTAATTCATGTAATATATCACTAGAAACCACAAAATGTTGCCCTGACCATAGATCCATCAGCGTCAGAATTTGCTAAATGGTGAAATGGGTTCCCCGTGGCATAACCCGGAGTGCATATTTTTGAATATATGGGGGTGTAAGTACGGATGGAGAGATGTGAGCCGATCCCCTTACAAACTCAAAATAAATGTCTCAATTGAGCACGGGAAACTGGCCTATGGTTTAGAGTATGGCTGTGTGACCATAACTCAGTAATTTCATAACTGGGGATGGTTGTTAGTAGATGTTCCCCTAAGAGAGTACATGTTGATGCATTAACTCTGAGCGAAGATGCCTAGTACCCGGGCATGCTCCATTTGCAGCTGACATGAGATGTCCTGCTAGCAGATGACACGAGATATCATGTTGAATCTGTGTGGTCTCATACTGACCGAGATAGGTGAGGTCTTGGTAGCCGACTCTTCCAAAGACCTTATATGGTACCGACTTGTGAGAAGTTTGTGGTCGGTTGGAGATGACAGGGGTATGCTTCATCTCCTCATGGCATACATGTGATTGTAAAATATGTTCAGCCACGTATCATATTTTCTTAAGGATCGAATGCGAAAAACATTGTTTGATGCACAATTCAGTTATACATCTTAGTTTGATAGATGTTATTTATGTTTATTTATATTCCTTGTAAAGTAGATAGATGGTTTATTATTCTACCATGGGTAGATGCATCATTTTTCTTAAGTAAAGAGATTACTTTATCCTGTTCATACAATGAATAATCCTTCCCATTAATATAAAAAACCCCTACTTAGTTTTATAATATTTATCTGCAATTATAATATGGTTGACAAAGAGTTATATCTCTCCCTGGGACAATTGTCTCACCCCATGGGATACACAATTTTTAGGTGGATGAGCAAGAAGCGGTGGATACCTTTCTGAATAGGAGGAACAACAACTGGGGAAGTAGTAACAACTCAGGTTGAGTATACTGTCATTCGTGTCTTGTAGATAGAAGTCCTATGTGTTGTCTCTGTACTCTCAGGTCCTTGGAGTCGGTTCATAATGGTTTCATGAACAATATGAGATTTTGGCTTGTATACCTCGAGGTTTTATGTTGCTTCAGTATATGTGTTGATAGAGCAACTGTTATATGTTGTCCTCGAGATGAGAAGAAACAATGTTTGTACAATGTGAATCATGATACGTATATGTTTTGGATCTTTCAGTAAGAGTTTTCTGGAAGAGGATCTCCTTGCAAATTGTTTTAAATTTTAGTAATTTTTGTTAATCCACTATTTATGTTTATTCTGCTTAATTAGTAACAATTTGTCTGTCAGTTTGGTGGTGGTCGTTACAAGTTTGGTATCAGAGCTTAAGGTTTGTTGAGCCTATAGAGACATATGACTAAGATGTCAAGTCTGTTCTAGTGTCCTCCAGTATATCTTATAGTGACTTCTAGTTATGCATAAGATAGAGTAAAGCTTAATGATGTCTGGAGAACACAGAGTACATTGCTGAAAGCAATGCTATTACACCAGGAGAAGGTGCAAGGGATCAGGCGAAAGAAGAACAACTGCCTAAGAATCCCCAAGATGATCCATCTATGATAAGGGATCCTTCTTTTGATACCATTGCTGGGCAGGTTAGGACAACAATGATGCATATAGTGGACTGGGTATGAGTAATACAACCTAGATTACCAGCCCCCAATGATGGAATTTTGGACTCAACAGGATTCCTGATCAACATCAATATGTTGGAGCAATGGAAAATGATGAAAGAATTAGGTTACAACCTAAAATTAGGGTTTGTTATAGGTGTAGGCATCCTGGACATATAATAAAAGACTATCCAGAATAGGATAATGAGGTAGGAATTAAGAAAAGACCTATCTAAACTTGAGAACGGATGCCTAGTAGTTCTAAAAATGGGACGTTTTTGGTACCACCAGTGCAACCAATGTCTAATGCACCAGGGCAGTGGCTACAAAGGAAGGATAAAAGACCTGGTGTTCCACCAGTTAGAACTCTTGATTTAGCCTCTACATCGGTTATAAGGCCGACAAGGCCAGGGGATGCTCATAAGATATGTTACAAGTGTAGACAGATTGGACAGATTAGATCCTTTTATCCAAAAAGGAAGGAGGAAATGACCCAACTGTCGAGGCAGAGTCAACAAGACTCTCAAAGACAATGGTCTAGCTGTAGCATACGAGGATGTAGACAGACGTCCCAAGCAGGTCCATCAACACTGAGCAATAGAGTATGACGTTGGGATCAGGCACCAACAAGATTCTATGAAAAGAATCAGCCTGAGGTAGTAAACAATCCACGAGTTGAGATAGGTCAGATGAAATAGTGTCATTATGATATGTCATTTCATGATTCTATTTGTTAAAAATAAGCAAGTAGTTGTTATTGAGCTTCCTTTGACTAGTCCTATGAGGACACAAGGAAGATGAGGACTTACATTTTTCTCAGTAATCTTTTAAATGATTTACAATTTCTTTTATCTGTGTGAAAGAGGATAAGGTATATATGTGATGCCTGGAGAAAATGCAGGGATGCTAAGTCCTATATTCTTTATGGTATGAAAAGTAAGGAATATGATAGTAAACAAAGTGCATACTATCTAATCTCAGTACTTGTATACCCTGGCCATGTATGAAACTATTGAAGATAAGGTAAGTATGGAACTCTTAGATTGTTATCTTTCTGATTACTCTGATCAAGTAGTCATTTTGAGACAATCTAGTGAGCATAATGAAACTGGAAATATGGCATGGATAATTTTATCACATCCCAAGTGCAATGAATCAGAATCTGAGATGATCTCAGATCAATCTGTGTGTATGAGGAAGAAAAAGAATATAATCCTCATGATAAGAGAAAGAGAACAAGGGAGATGATCCCTGTTTGATAAAGTCTATGTGAATAGTAAAGATCTTTCCCATAATTTGGAAATGGGAAATGTGATAAAATCATGAAACATTCATGAACATGTTAGCCAATAATAAAGAAAGGGATGATGATATGTAATTGTCCAAATAATTCCTATGTATATGGCAAGGAACATGAGAAGCAACAAGTGTAATTGACTCATGAAAAGTGAAAGGTCATGTAATAATCTTAGGAGATGATGATGTCTCCTCTTTGATGAACAACCCTGGGTAATGATGGGGTGAAGAAAGGAATATGTTTCTTTGTGGTCTTTCCTTTCAGGAACATGGCAATCAAGTGAGTCTGAGGACACTTGATGTGCATGAGTTAGAAGTGATCTGTTGATGGATACTTAGGACATATCAGTTTGTGTTGAACTTTTGTTCCAAGATAAAGATATGTGTAATATATTAGGTCCCAAGATAAAATAAATATCCTTTTGTATTTTTAACTTTGGTATTAACAATAGAGAGATGGAAATGATGAGGATGTGATGTGTTTTCGACACATGTGAAGGATACCAAGGTAAGGGACTCTGGTATTCAAGATGTGTTAGGTGGTATGGGAATGTGAGAATATGATTCCTGATAAGAGGAATAATGTTTGGGTCAACCTGGAGATAACTCTAGTATGGAGATCATATGTTAGGGGTTTATGCTCTGCATAAACATAACATTGATAAGGATGTATTAATTGAAGGAACACTTGTAGAATCGTTTTGAGAGGAAGCTTATCAAAGTGAAAAATAATTCCTTAATGTATCCCTACCTAGATCTGTTGAGGAACCCTATTCATAACATCTAGAGGTATCTCTGAGATAAGTTCTTCTTTAGTAAGTTACTTTTCCTTATGACAATAGGATGAATAATTAGGAAGATAGTTGATACAAGTCATAAGAAAAGTTTTGTGTTGTGATAACAGATTAGAGTGGCACTAAAGATGTATGATAAGACCTATAATCCCAAGTGGGTGACAAAATGTAACCCTGATCTCTCCTTGAAAGTGAAATGCTAAACTAAGTGAGGAATGTGGAAGACTCCCTAGAATCTTGTCACATAAAAGATGTGATTCAATAAGGTTTTGACACCTGAATTATTCATAATACTTCTCTGACTTAGAAAGTGTTACCTGACATAGAGTTGACTCTACAGTCAGTAATGGATAAGACAACTAAGTATGTGTCATGTGTGACATATCTTATAATGATCCTTTATGAAAGGACTTTGTGCTGGTCAAAGTTCTATAACATCTCCATGACATCAAGATGTTATGTGGAGACTGGATTATATGATGCATGAATGACAATTGTCTTTATTTATTTGGGATTTCGGGGACAAAATCCTTGTTAAGGGTTTGATGAATGTGCATTCATTAGGGTTCTGTCGCCTCATTTGGCCCAGTTTTTCTTGCATTCTTGCGTTTATTGACCATATCTTATAATATATGACTTTTCTTGGTTTGGAATTGTCCCTATTTTTATTGGATTTTTGCACCTTTGTGAAGGTCATTTTGGGCATTGGGCCTGACCTTCTCGGCCAATGACTCTATTTGGGGCCTTGGCTAGTCTGGTCAGCAGCAACGACTCCCCTTCTATTCTCCCAGCTAACTCTAATTGCGATCGCGGTTCCCTCCATCCTGGTCATGATCTTCACAACATATATCCTATGGTTTCCTTCCCAACAACTGCGACCAGCTGCAACCCTACCTTCTCTCCTGCCCTAATCATGACTCCGCTCACAATCCAACATACATCATGACCATCCTCCATGCAGAACCACGACCAGTCTGTGAATTGTGATCCACGATCATCTTCATATGTCTGCAACTACCACGTCTAAAACCACGACCCCCTCTGCTTCATGCTACGCCCGTAGTTCATGAGAAACAATCGTGACCAGGATCCTCTCCTCCCAACAACCGCGACCCATGGTTCTTCCCTTTGGAAACTGTGATCATCTCTGCTCAGTACCGCGAGCAGGCATCAACACCATCAAACTGCGATCACCACCCGACCTCAACCTGCAACTCCCTTCAGTTCACGACATCTTCCTCCTTTCGTGAATCATGATCGTCAACACCTCCTTCACCTCCACTCACAACTCAGCTCCATCATCCCCACCAATCATGGCAGTGACATGGACCACGCCTACAGTCCTCCTGTCTCCACCACCGCAACCTCCCAACAACTGCGACCTGGGTAGAAGACCGCGACCAGGATGGGTACACAAGAACTGTGACCTGAGGTGTCTCCACCATCAACAACGATGCCCGTGGTTGTCTCCATCTGATTGCAACCTCACTTCCGCCCCCACGGACCGCAACCCTAGCAACTTCAACTGTGGCCCAGTTCTTAGCTTCAAGATCGTGACCAACAGAAGAACTACGACCAGATGAAAAGGGACCATGACCAGAGCAAAAGACAAACCCGTGGTCTGCAATGACCTCGAACGAGGTGTGAAACAACACCCTAGCAGACCCTAGTGGCCTGACCACTATAAATAGCCGCCACCTCTATCCATCCGAACAATCATCTCCCACCACCATCCAGGTTGTACCCTTCAACACTCGACCCCTGGGGGAGATAGATCTACACCCCCATCAATTCCTCACTTCCAGGATGCATAAACACCTGTGCTTGACCCCTCATAGTGACTCAATCACTCCACGCCCACCAACCACCATCATCTCTGATAACACCTCCACCCAATCTAACAGTGCGCCGCCTCCATAACACACTCCACTTGTCTTCCTCCTCTGCTCACTTTATCCACGACCAGGGACCAGACCCACCTCACCCAAGCACCGCAAGAGAACCCCCTTTCATTCAACCAGTACCCACATACACCACTGCAGGTCCAAGGTTTTGGGTCAAACCTAGGGCTGACCTGCCACTTCATCCTAAAAATCCACCCAGTGGATCTTAGCCATCCATCCACTATCCACGGACTGCTCCTTCTACTAGGAGCAAGAAGGATGAGACGAGAAAGAAGGAGGAGAGAGAGACTGCCTGGTCTGCCTTGGTGTCGATCGCTCTTCGTCAGATCTGCTCCGACACTACGTAGAAGACCACATCATCTACGCCGAGCTGTGACACTCTTCTTCATCGTGCTCATGGCAGATTCTTCTTACTCTATTGTTCTTCTTATTTCTCTCACCATGAGCGAGTAATCCTTTCTCGCTGGGGTGTGGGGACTAGCCCCACTGCCCATGCTTAGATGTCTTTTCATTAAACATCCCATGGCAATGTATATAACTTTTCATTTCATTGTTAATCATTGGTGTTTTGTTGTAGACTGATCACCTGCTTTCTTTTATCTTGTTCTTTTCTATGTTGCGAGAACTTCAATATGTAGGATAGAATGTCAATTAATGCAGTTGACTCCCTGACTAGAAATAGGATGGGATTCCCTGAGGTCGTAAGTGAATGATCCGTGAGGGGACGAGCCATCTAGCCCACAGTGACACTTCTGTGTGCCTAAACATCCTAATGAAGGGCCACAACTTCAGTTGGATTTCTATATCTTCAAAACTGTAAGTGCATGATCTGGATGGTGATGAGAAATATGAGGCCTAAGGTGATGGTTACGAAAACCTAAACATCCCTCCGGGATGGTTTGTAGTAGTTCTATTTGGATAGTTAGATCTTGCTTGGATGTTTGTGATTGGACATGTTTGCATGTGTAGCGGTGGTGAAACCCGGGAGCACCCCAGTGATCCCCATCATTAATCTAAATTCAACTTTTTAATCCTGCTCTTTACTTTTCTCACATTTAGTTTAATTAACCTCAAACCAACCTCTGTTCTAAATATTAGTCTTGATTCAACTAGATTCAACTAGTAAAAGATTCTTAAAAACGTTGTCCCTTAGGATTTGATCCTCAACTATACTGTGATAAGACCCGTCCACTTGCGGGTGGTATTATTGCACAAGGTTTTGGTTAAAAACTCAAGGATTTCAACCCTGGGTGAGTTTGTTAGTGTGATAATATTCCACATCAAATTCTGGCGCCGTTGTTGGGGACAACGAAATCATCTAGTTAAATCTAGTTCTTTTGAGACTAATCTAGGTTTTTCTTTTACTTTTGATACTATCGATCACATCTACTTGAATTTGACTCTACTCCATCCATCTTACTACCAAAAGGTCTTTCCATCCTGGGTACCCCCAAAGACTAGTGTATGCACCGCTCGAACACTTCCGGCCTTGTTGCTAGCTTTGACCCTGAGATAGAAAGAACCTTTCGTCGTTATAGTAGAGAGAACCAAGCTAGGATGGCACAAGAGGAGGAAATAGCCCGAAGGGTTGCTCAAGCCCTTACTTCACAAAGAGATAGGCTTATGTAAGAATCTAGAGCTGTAGTTGAAATAGAGATCCGAGCAGCTCAAGTAGCAGCACAAGTAGTAGAACTGCAAAAAGACCTTAGGGAGTTCTCAATCCCTAAAATTGTTGATGTTCACCACCCAGTGCAACCTCCTCCCAACAACGCTCTAAATTTTGAGATATGGGCACATTGGATCACCTTACTTCAGAACAACCCTTTCTATGGTAATCAAGGAGAAGATAGTCAAGAACATCTTCTAAGGTTTATAGATCTATGTGTCATGACAAAGTAAAATGGAGTATCTGACGATGCCATATGACTCCATCTCTTCAAGTATTCTCTTGCTGATAGAGCTATAAGTTGGTACAACTCTTTGCAATGTGAACCCATCACCACCTACGAGCAACTTCAAAATGTCTTCCTAGAAAAATTCTATCCTCCTTCTCTCACCTATGAAATTAGGGGTCGAATAACATAGTTCACTCAGGTCCCTGGTGAAACCCTTACAGAAGCATGGGAAAGATACAAAGAGCTTCTACGCAAGTGTCCACACCATGACATTCCTAAGAATCAACTCATCAAAATCTTTTATAAGGGTGTGAATGATGATATCAAGAAGTTTTTAGACTCCTCATCTGGAGGAAACTTCATGCGTCAAAGCTATGATAGCGCATTAAAGGTTGTCACCCTTGGCGCGGAAAATCAAGCTAATTGGGGTAGACCAGTAGGAAAAGGAGTGTTGAAGGTAGCTATGGCAGAAGCTACTCCCGAGTACAGGTCTATCACCGAATCCCTAAAGCTTCTCGTTGCCAAGCAAGACCATCTTGAATCATCTATTATTGCTTTTGAAAGAAGACACTCACCCCCTCAACAATAAGAACAAGTCAAGTCTGCCTCTCTATTTTGTGAAGCCTGTAAAGGCAATGACCACTCTACTTTATCCTGTAATGTTCTTTGTGATGTTGTTTTAAGAGAAATCAATGGGCAAGGAGATAATGGCCAGATGGAAAGCGTGAACACTGTTAAGACTATCCCTGGTCAAGGTTATTACAATCCAAGTCAGAACAAGAACCATCCCGGTTTTTAATATGGAAATCCTTCGGGAGCAGTAAAATCACATCAACTTGGTTCAAACTACCAATAACAGAACTTCAGAAATCAAGGGAACTTTAGAGGTCACTTCCAGAATAGGAATTTCAACCAATATCATAGCAACCTTCAATTCCAAGATCCAAACCAAGTTCCTCACCAGAACAATCAACAAGGACATCAAACCAGGCCCAGTTCTTCTAATGACAAACTTTCTACCATTGAGAAGATGTTGCAGTCACAACAAACTATGATAGAAAACCAGCATGCCTACCAGAAGGCTATTGAATCTCAACTAGCTCAACTTGCAGCTAGCATCAAGCCACCTACTGGAGCATTAGCTGGGCAACCAGAAGACAACCCAAAGCATGTGGAACATCTTAAATATGTGACAACTCGTTCAGGCCTTGTCTTACCAGAACCCACGACTCTTGTCACCATGACAAATGTCTAAGGTGCTGAGCATAGTGCAGTGGCCACTCAGAATGATAAGACCGACAAGGCAAGTTCTGAGGGACCTGTTGTTGCTGATGCAGAAGACTCGCCTGAGCTAGTTGTTCCTGTATATAAACCTCGTGTTCCATTTCCGAGTCGACTCAATCTTACCTAGCTTGATATAAGGTTCAACAAGTTCAAGGAAGTTATGAAAAAGTTGTATGTCAATATCCCGCTCCTGGATGCCATGGCTGAGATGCCCCAATGGACTAAGTTCTTCAAACTCCTGCTCAGTCGAAAGTACAAAACTGAAGAACATCAGACAGTGAAACTGGAAAGAACATCATCTGATTTAGTAATGGATAGGATGCCTCACAAACATAAGGATCTTGGCTCTTTCGGAATTTCCAACTTGATAAGAGACTCCATCAACCGACCGGGTCTAGCTGATCTTGGAGCTAGCATCTCCATCATTCCTCTTAGCCTATGCAACAGACTGGGCCTTACTAACTTTTCACCCACTAGAATGTCCATCGAGCTTGCTGACTCCTCCATGATGACACTGGTTGGCATCATAGAGGACATCCACATAAGGCTTGGGAATCTATATGTCCTGTGTGATTTTGTAGTTATGGACATCAAGGAGAATCCACACTACCCCATCATTTTTGGAAAACCTTTCCTCTCCACTGCTAGATCTCTAATTGATGTTGAAGCTAGAGTTTTGACCCTAAGAGTGGGAAACCAATATTTTGATTTCTACACATCCAAAAGTGAAAAGGAATGCGCTGAAGAAGAAGAGGCATACTTTGTTGACTGTGTTAATCAATTTACTCAAATGCAGCAGAAATTCCTTACCTCAAAATTTGATATTCCCTCAGAAAAGGACCATGATGTATAGGAGACTGAGAGTGAACCAGTCTATGTAGAGATGAAAGAAATGTCGTCGACTATGGAGGAGACACCTTTCAACCCCATTTGTTACACACACCAAACCTTATTCAGGTGTCCATGAGCCTCCTCATCTAGAAACAACTATCCTCTGGAATGCACCAGTAGCCCAACAGACAGAGACTACTGATTTCATCTTCCCTCCACAACAAGATTTGGACTACAGTCTCTACTGAGAACATCCCCCAGATCCATATCTGATTGACATCAATGACCAACATTTCTACGATGAAGGGATAGTGCATCAACAAATGAACTTTTCTTCCGAGCCTCAACAACACAACTTTATCAATGAAGCCGTTCAGATCCCCTACAACCATTCTCCACCTCGAATTGAGCAATAGAGAACAATTCAACATAACTCAAGTTGTTTCCCTATGTGTTCTAACAATGCCCGCTCTGTATGGGGAAGAATACGAGAGGGCAGAATCAAAGCAAGGATAAATGAATGGCTGAGAAAGAAACCACCAAGAGAATATGTCAATCCATCTCAAGCTCCACTCAGAGCCCCACCATGGTGATAGTATCCACGTCGAGCCATCGGCGTAAAACAAAGGTGCTTGTCGGGAGGCAACCCGATCAATAATTTCACTTTTACTTTTAATTCTGAAATAGAAAATTTCCTAAATTTTGTCTTTACTTATTAGAAAATTTTGCACTGAACAAATATCACATCGCGAGATTCTATCTTAAGTTCTTATTAGTCTTCATTTTTTAGATTTTCATATGGAGGACGCGCACTGATTGGAACACAACCATATCTGGTGGAACAATCGGTGCAAAATTCCCCCTCCATCTCAGATTTAGAGTTTGCTTGGGATGAGCAAATTTCTAAGTTTGGGGTGGAGGGTGGGTGGTACGTACTTTACTTTCCACCCACCCCTATTTGTTTCAAACTTAAGATTTCATCATTGCAATTTTGAGCATTTTTTTCAAAATTTTTCAAAAATTTGAAGTTTTTACAGTAGTTTTGTATAGAAACTTGATGAAGTTTTGATGCTTTTGTTTCAATAAAAAACATTACCTAGTCAGCTATCCTGTCTTTCTGTGCAGTTTTGAATCATTATACCCTCCTTATCCGAAGCAAAGCCTTAAGGGGAACAAATTCTGAAACTAGCAAATGGTTAGAAATCACCGTGTGAAGCTTATGAATCCTAACATCACAATCAATAAAAATGACAAGTATCTGTTGAACTAAGAGGGATCAAACACATTGTGCTTCCTAACTGACTAGTATACCAATAGCATGGAATCCCCACCGGATCCACATCAAGTCATTATTTGAGCAGAGTATGATAAGGAGAACAACCCGATGCACTAAATTGTAAATCAAGTTGCACTCTGATCTGAACTCTCTTCTACACTTCTTCTATCATCTTCTTACCCCTCCATCCATAAAAAAGAAAAAAAAATAGACAATATAATGCCAAACTCTAAGTTTGGGGTGGCACACCCCTCCCTCTTTATTCGCTTCTTCCATACCCCTCGCTATGTAATAGGGGCGTACCACCAAGAAAAGATTCCAATGCGCACAAAAAAATGCAATCTCAAGTCAAATAGAGGAGAGATTCACACAAAAAAAATGCAATTAATGAAATTGCAAAAATATAATAAAAATCTTGAGTCGAATAGAGAGATTTATTTCTTCCTTCCATACCCCCCTTCACTCCCTTTTCCACCTACTAGCACAATGAATGCCTACTTTGCCAATATATTGAATAACACCAATGTTAGATCAGGTGCACACTTATTGTTCTACGGGTGTCTCTGGACTCTTACGAAACTCTTAGACATGCCTGATGTTGGAAAGAGTAGGGAGGATGTGATGTTGGAAAAAAAACTCAGGAACGAAGATATGGTAAGATGTGTTGATTGGTCTCAGGAAGTTGAGATGCTTAGTCATACAGAGCAGAAGAGTAATAAACGTGATGTAAAGATGAAGCAATCACACGAGTGAAAGTACTCATTGGCGACTGTTTCGGATTTTGTGTTACTCGAGGATGAGCAACGTTTAAGTTCGGGGTATTTTGATGAATGTGCATTCATTAGGGTTCTGTTACCTCGTTTGGCCCAGTTTTTCTTGCATTCTAGTGTTTATTGACCATATCTTCTAATATATGACTTGTCTTGGTTTGGTAGGAATTGTCCTTATTTTTATTGGATTTTTGCACCTTTGTGGAGGTCATTTTGGGCATTGGGCCTGACCTTCTCAGCCCATGACTCTATTTGGGGCCTTGGCTAGCCTGGTCAGCAGCAGGGACTCCCCTTCTCTTCTCCCAGCTAACCCTAACAGCGATCACAGTTCCCTCCAGCCTGGTCACGATCTTCACAACCTAAAATATGTGGTTTCCTTCCCAACAACCCCTACCAGCTGCAACCCTACCTTCGCTCCTGCCCAAATCGCGACCCTGCTCGTGATCCAACAGACATCGTGACCATCCTCCATGCAGAACCATGGCCGGTCTGTGAATCATGATCCACGATCATCTTCATCCGTCTGCAACCACCACATCCAAAACTACGACCCCCTATGCCTCATTCTACGCCCATGGTTCACGAGCAACAATCACGACCAGGCTTCGCTCCTCCCAACAACCGCGACCCGCAGTTCTTCCCTTCAAAAACTGCGATCATCTCTACTCAATACCGTGAGTAGGCATCGACACCATCAAACCGCAATCACCACCCAACCTCGACCTGAAACTCCCTTCAGTTCATGACATATTCCTCCTTTCGCGAATCGTGATCGTTAGCACCTTCTTCACCTCCATTCGCAACTCAGCTCCATCATCCCCACCGATCGTGGCAGTGACATGCACCATGCCTACGGTCCTCCTGTCTCCACCACCGCGACCTCCCAACAACCATGACCTGGGCAGAAGACCGCGACCAGGATGAGTACACAAGAACCACGACCTGAGGTGTCTCCTCCATCAACAACGATGCCTGCAGTCATCTCCATCTGATCATGACCTCACTTCCGCCCCCACGGATTGCAACCCTAGAAACTTCAACCGCGGCTCAGTGCTTAGCTTCAAGATCGAGACCAACTGAAGAACTGTGACCAGATGAAAAGGGAGCACAAACAGAGCAAAAGACGAGCCCACAATCTGCAATGAACTCGACCGAGGCGTGCAACAACACCCAAGCAGACCCTAGTATCCCATCCACTATAAATAGCTGCCACCTCCAGCCATCTAGACGATCGTCTCCCACCACCATCCAGGCTATGCCCTTCAACACTCAACCCCTGGGGAGATAGATCTACGCCCCCATTGATTCCTTGCCTCCAGGATGTGCAAACACCTTCTCTCGACCCTTCACAATGACTCGATCACTCCACGCTCGCTAACCACCATCATCTCTGGCAACACCTCCACCCAATCTAACAATACACTGCCTCCATAATGCACTCCACTCATCTTCCTCCTTCGCTCACTTCATCCACGACCTGGGACCAGATCCACCTCGCCCAAGCACCACAAGGGCACCCCCCTTTCATTCAACTAGTACCTGCATACACCACTGCAGGTCCAAGTTTGTAGGTCAAACCTAGGGCTGACCTATCACTTCATCCCAACCATCCACCCAGTGGATCTTGGCCATCCATCCACTATCCACAAACTGTTCCTTCTGCTACGAGCAAGAAGGATGAGATGAGAAAGAAGGAGGAGAGAGAGACTACCTGGTCTGCCCTGGTGTCGATCGCTCTTTGTCAAATCTGCTCTGATACTATGTATAAGACCGCATCATCTTCACTGAGCTGCGACACTCTTCTTCATCGTGCTCATTGTGGATTCTTCTTACTCTCTTGTTCTTCTTGTTTCTCTCACCATGAGTGAGTAGTCCTTTCTCACTGGGGTGTGGGGAGTAGCCCCGCTGCCCATGCTTAGATGTCTTTTCATTAAACATCCCATGGCAATGCATATAACTTTTCATTTCATTGTTAATCATCAGTGTTTGCTTATAGACTGATCACCTGCTTACTTTTATCTTATTCTTTCCTATGTTGTGAGAACTTCAATATGTAGGATAGAATGTCGATTAACGCGGTTGACTCCCTGACTAGAAATAGGATGGGATTTCCTGAGGTCGTAAGTGAATGATCCGTGAGGGGACGAGCCATCTAGCCCATGGTGACACTTCTATGTGCCTAAACATCCTAATGGAGGGCCACAACTTCAGTTGGATTTTTGTATCTTTGGAACTGTAAGTGCATGATCCGGATGGGGATGAGAAATCTGAGGCCTAAGGTGATGCTTATGCAAACCTAAACATCCCCCCGGGAGGGTTTGCAATAGTTCTATTTGGATAGTTTGATCTTGCCTGGATGTTTGTGATTGGACATGTTTGCATGTGTAGTGGTGGTGAAACCCGGGACCACCCCAGTGATCCCCATCATTAATATAAATTCAACTTTTAATCCTGCTCTTTACTTTTCTCGCATTTAGTTTAATTAACCTCAAACCAACCTCTGTTCTAAATATTAGTCTTGATTCAACTAGATTTGACTAGTAAAAGATTCTTAAAAACATTGTCCCTTGGGATTCGATCCTCAACTATACTACGATAAGACCCGTCCGCTTGCGGGTGGTATTATTGCACAAGGTTTTGGTTAAAAACTTAGGGATTTCAGCCCTGGGTGAGTTTGTTAGTGCGATAATATTCCACATTAGGGTTTATAATTGTAATACCCCTGACCTGAGTTATGGCTTAACCCTAGGAGTTTTTCTTAAGTAAGTTACTTAAAAATTGATTCTAATCTTTTAAAAAGTAATTAAGGATTCTTGTGAAGTTTATTGTCAAGTTTGAGCTTAATTGCAAACTATTTGTACATTATTTGATAGTCTGAGTGAAATGTGCAATTTACCCAAGATGAGGGGTTACATTGCAATATATCATAAATTGAATGTGTTCTAAGTGTTTAATATCATAAGAGAGAGTATGATGCTAAGTGGTGTCTTGTGGAAAGCCTAAATCCCAAGTTATAACTTGTTTGAACAATGTTAGTACTTTGTGCACCAATTTTGGTACAATTTATAATTTGCCCTATATATGGGGTTGGAATTCAAACTACCATCTCTAGAGTGTCCCTACTCCCTCTATGTATCTTTTAAAGGAAAGATAAAGAAGGAGACACTATGTTACCCTTCCCTATATACGGACGACCAGATGTGAGCCGATCCCCTTACAAACTCAAAATAAATGTCTCAATTGAGCATGGTGAATTGGCCCATGGTTCAGAGTATGACTGTGTGACCATAACACAATAATTTCATAACTAGGGATGGTTGTTAGTTGATGTTCCCCTATGAGAGTACATTCTGATGCAGTAACTCTAAGCGAAGATGACTAGTACTCGGACACACTCCTTTTGCAGCTGACACGAGATGTCCTGCCAACAGATGACACGAGATGTCCTGCTGAATCTGTGTGGTCTCGTACTGACTGAGACAGGTGAGGTCTTGGTAGCCGGCTCTTCCAATGACCTTGTATGGTACCGAATTGTGAGAAGTTTGTGGTCGGTTGGAGATGAACGGGGTATACTTCATCTCCTCATGGCATACGTGTGATTGTAAAATATGTTCAGCCGCGTAGCATATTTGCTTAACGATTGAATGTAGAAAACATTGTTTGATGCACAATTCAGTTATACATCTTAGTTTGATAGATGTTATTTATGTTTCTTTAAATTCCTTATAAAGTAGATAGATGGTTTATTATTCTACCATGGGTAGATGCATCATTTTTATTAAGTAAAGAGATTACTTTATCCTATTCATACAATGAATAATCCTTCCTATTAATATAAAAGAACCCCTGTTCAGTTTTATAATATTTATCTGCATAATAATATGGTCGGCAGAAAGTTATATCTCTCACTGGGACAATTGTCTCACCCTGTGGGATCCATAATTTTTAGGTGGACGAGCACGAAGCGGTGGAGACCTTTCTGTAGAGGAGGAACAACAACTGGGGTAGCGGTAGCAGCTTAGGTTGAGTGTACTGTCTGTTGTGTCTTGTAGATAGAAGTCCTATGTGTTGTCTCTGTACTCTCAGGTCCTTGGAGTCAGTTCATAATGGTTTCATGAACAATATGAGATTTTAGCTTGTATATCTCGAGGTTTTATGTTGCTTCAGTATATGTGTTGATACAACAACGGTTATATGTTGTCCTCGAGATGAGAAGAAACAATGTTTGTACAATGTGAATCATGATATGTATATGTTTTGATTTTTCAGTAAGAGTTTTCTAGAAGAGGATCTCCTTGCAAATGGTTTTAAATTTTAGTCATTTTTGTTACTCCGCTATTTATGTTTATTCTGCTTAATTAGTAACAATTTGTCTGTCGGTTTGGTGGTGGTCGTTACACCTAAGCATGTGAAACTTCTCTTCAATTTCTGTGTTGGTATCTTCTCTTTTACAAAGATGGAAGCAATAGTCACTTCTAGAATTGTATCTCCTTTCCTCATGCTTTGTCAATTAAAGCTTTGTGATCTTCTAGTGGTGACCTCTAAAGGTGTTGATTTTTTTCTATCCTAACCTCTAGATCTCATAGTTTCTGTATGATTTCTATCATATTGTGATCAATAGCTTATCAAATCTTTGAATGGACTGCAATTGTCAATAGTGTGATTAAGCCTAGATGAGGTGGGTATCCATACTGTAACTAGTGGATAGTTTCAAGGCGGAGGTAGAGGGTATGTTGTGATTGACTACATAAGCCTCATCTTCTGAGTTGGAATTGTAGTCTTCTAACCTTTTATGGATTTTGGCCTTTTGCCTCGATAAACAATGACTTCTGATTGTTCACTGGATTCTTCTATTTGATCATCTTCTTGGCTGGTTCCGTGAACCGACTTTGCATGTTGTAGACGTATCCTATTGCATATGCTCAGATGTGACATTCTTTCATTGGTATAGACTTGGTGAGAATCACCTGAGATGATGTAGTTGTTCACCCTGGAGGTTGTATAGTGATGATAGTTGTGCATTTCCTATAAAGGGGAACACCTATGGCTTTGGTTGACACCTATCATCTTCGAATGTATGTTTGCCACTGAACTCAAGTGCCTATATGTCACCACAGAACTCAAGTGCCTATGTGTCGTATGGTTCATCAGCCCATCATGATCACTGGATAGATATTATGTCGATCTGAATCTTCAACTCATCATGAGAGTCTTCAACCAATGTCTTCATCACCTCACTAGTGATGCACTATGCATTGCTGCTTGTCATCTCAAGAATCTCTCTATGAAATTATCAGTAAGAATTTTTTTCCTGAGCCTTTTGTGATGTCCTCCTCTATGCTAAAGATGGAATGATTGGTCATTAGTACTAAGAGACCAATGGATAATCTGCCCTTGTGTAGAAAGGTGTAAAAAGGAAAAAAATGGTTGTACGCAAACCAACCCTTGCATTAGGCAAGAGGTTTCAACATATGGAATTCATGTTTTTGTATCCCCAATATTCTTAGTAGGAATAAATAGAGACTTCCTCTTCCATAGAAGAGGGTTCCAAAGAAAATCACAATAGACAAAAGTTAACATATCCCTTGCATGGAGAAGGATACATATCATCTCAAAATATGGAAGTTCATCCTTTGCGTGGAAAGGGGTTTTTCATGTATCAATGCAGATTGTTAGATCCAATGGTAAAAGGAGAGGAACATGCCCCTAGATTGAGTGATATGAAAGGATTTTTCTAGTCTTTTCATGAGTTATGTCCAGTAACACCATGATAAAGCATGTGGATCATGGTTGGTGGTTGATGAGGGTAAGTTAGGATGGTACCCAAGGAAAAAGTGACCCTCTTGGGGCCAGAGACTATGGGGAGGGACCGACATGTGAGGTTTTTCTCTCCTCAAGCAAGGTTTTATGAAATAAATAGTCACAAGAAACAAGGTATCCAGGGACAAGGTGACCCACTAAGGGCCAGAGACTGTGGTTGGATATAGGCCTGAAGGCATGGTGATGGCCCAATTTTACGTCATGGTCCAGGACCATATGGATATGAGCGTGAGAGCACTAGGTAATGTCCCAATTTTAGGTCATGGTCCATGACCATATGGATATGAGCGTGAAAGACAAGGTGATGGCCAAGTTTAGGTCGTGATTTGGGACCGTATGTATGTGAATGAGAAGGTAAACTGATGGTTTAGTTTTAGGTCATGGTCCATGTGCGTATAGATATGAGTGTGGAAGCAAGGTGATGGCCCAATTTAAGGTATTGGTCTGAGACCATGGTTTCGGTAGGCAAAGATGGAAGGACCATGTGCTATCAAGTGTTATCTCAGTCAAGCTGGAAAATTCTTTGGATCAGATGGAGTTGGTATGCTTGGGACGTCAAGATTTGGAAGTTATATCTAAGATTTGAGGTTTAAGTAGACTTTCAACGGATATCAAACATTTTAGACATGAGTGATAGCTCACGATAAGAGATCAAAATTGGGAAGCCTTTTGGCATAGGGAAAGTGAGAATATTTTTGAAAAGGTGGTCTAAGTTTGAAAAGAATTTCCTTTCTTTTGTATGAGTATTGAAAAAGTTTTCCAATTTTTTTATCGATGGTTCTATTTTTTCTGTGTTTTGAAAAGATGTTTCGACATTGTTGAGAATCCTTGAAAATATTTGAAATTGTTCTTTTTTCTAAAAAGATTGATCTTTTTAAAAGATTTTTCTTTGAAACGATTGTTTTAGAAAATATTTGTTCTTTTTTTTGGGTAAAAGATGTGCTCTATTTTTTGAAAACATTGTTCTTTTTGGAAAAGAAAAGTTTTTTTTAAAATTTGAAAATGTTTTTCTTTTTTTCAAAGATTTTTCTTATTTTGTGTTTTATAAAGATATTTCTTTGGAATGGTTTTTTGAAAAGATTTCTCTTTTTCTTTGGAATTTTTTCTTTTTCTTTGGAAAGTATTTTTCTTTTGACAAGAATGTTTTTTGAAAGAGTTTATTTTATGGAAAGATTGTTCAATGAAGATTATTGAATGAGAGAAATCATTTGAGATTTGTCGGAGATCATTCAAAGATTTTCAAGTTTGGAAAGAACAGGAATTAAGGATTGTTAATGATTGAGATCATGAGAAATCATTTGAGATCCTTTTAGATCATTGGAAATTGTGAGTTTGAAATTGTTTGACATCATGTGAGATCATGAGATTGTTGATATGCAATTGTTATTTTGATAAGATTGTTTAAACATGAGGATTTAGCAAATGAAAAACAATCCGTGCATGATGACTACAATCTAAAAGCATAAATCATTCAACAAACTTAGAATTAGCAAAGCATGCAATAGTCTTAAAAGTTATAAAATAAGAAACCATAAGATTCATATATAGAAGATAAAGTTCCCCTTTTAGCCCATTAGTTTAGATGTGATTTTATGACCTTACTCAAATATGATCTATATAGGATGGTCCTTATCTTTTTGTTAGTTTGTATCAACAAACAATTTTAATATTTGATTGTCTTAACTTGTCTCTCCCCCACTCGTATACGGTATCAATTGTAGTCATGGTCGTATCTACAAGGAGCTAGGCTAGTTAGGTGCAAGAGTGTTAAAATTCAACAATCTAGATCATTTACAAAATTTGGATAGATTTGAAAAAACTAATCAAATAATAAAAATAAGAGCGAACACCACAAATCATTGAGCGAAGATTGAGATCATATTTTAAGAATCTCAAGATTAGATTTCACTTCCACATCATAACTCATTAGAACAACAAAAAATTAAAACACTAACTGAACATACTAAGTAGGTTTGTATCTCATACACGTCCTGGTGAGATGAGACAATTTTAACTCCACATAACACTCTCGTGTATATTCTTAGTTTTAAATGACAAACTTTGGGTCCTCAACACATTCCCAACCATCCCGTGGTCAAGGAAGTGCTGCTAAGATCACATCTCCATACTTCTAGATAAGTTTTTGCAGAATATATTGCAAAAAAGCTAGCCAATCAAGTTAGCAAGAAAATAAAGGCACTGATGCAATCTTAGAACAACAAGCAACTATTATTAGAGAATAAGTTTGTGTTCACATAATCTATGACAGATGAGTTACTCTCCCTTACCCAAGAACAAAGTTCTACTCACACATGATGCTAGAACACATGTGCAAATGATGTTTTATGGTGTAAAACATGGAAAGAGAAGGGAAATAGAAAAGAAATCATTGGGAGAAGAGAAACAAAGGAAAAACACCAACCGAAAGCCAAAGTTTTGTCCTTGATTCTACTCATACTCCAGAAACCTTCTCTTCCAAGAGGTGGTGGTGGAGAACGAAAGCCTTTTCTATAGTTAGGGAATAGAAATGGAGTAGAGAAGAGCTTCTCTCTTGTGTAATTGCCCCTTCATCTCCAAAATCACCCTTCTCCTTCTCTGGTCAGAAGTCACTCCAAATTATGATGCATAACCATCCCAAGGAGCACAATTGATATTTTAAAAGAGGGAGTGTTCATTTTTAGTTCTACAAAGAAACTACATCTTACACACCGTGTATGTAAGTAAATATGTTGTGAGAGCTGTAGTTTGCTTTAGTCTAGTCACGATCGAAGGTTACACACCATGTAGCGAGGTTACATGGTGTAGTGAAGGAAATATGTCAAATTTTAAGACTTTTGAGCCACACATGTCATGGCTGATCTCCACTGGGCTATTTTTATCTTGTTTAACACACATCTTGTAGTGTGAAAACATAATGTAAGGGATCAAATATGCTGTGTAATTAGTTCTAATACTCGGGGAAGCTCTAGGAATGCAAGGTAGATCGGGTTTTGAGATTTTTCTCTCCAATTTGAGTCGAATAATAGGCACCTATAGTTAAGACCATGCACTGAGTAAGGATAACTAAAAACATGAGATTTAGCATGAATGAGGGTGATAATTGGGTCAAAATAAAAGGAATGTGCAACAAAACATGGTCCAAAAGATGATATAGTTTGTGCACATAAAACTCCCTTAAGCTTGAACCATTGATTGTACTCAAGCAAAAAGAATCTAGATATATAACTAAAGAGAAATAGCTGGGCGCAAACATTAGTTCCACATGAAAATTCCGTGTAAGATTTGAAAATTGCAAATTTATCATCTAGATATGTTACTATGCATGAAATCAATTCCCACTTTTAAGATAGGAAATTATATCCAGATAGATATTCAAATTCCTTTAGATAAATTAACCAGAGAGCTATTATTAGAAATAGGAAGACATAGCCAAAAACATAGTGATTTTCCACAAGAATTCATTGATTATTCAAATGAAATGAATTGAAAATCCTTTTTGATATTCATCCATATGCAACAACTTCTTCATTCACAATAAATTTTTTAGTTTGGTTTTTTGTGCATGATACTCGGGTGCTAATATAGGCTTACACACATGGAATACCATTTGGGGTTTCATTACCCTCTTTCAAACGTAATCCCCAACCTTCATTGAGTTGGTGGAAAAATGTGGGTGACTTAGCCATCTTTTTGTGGGGATTGGATATTCTAAACAAAGGAAAATCCCTAATTTTTTTCACCTGGGCTCCATTTTGGAACCACGGGGTCATGTTCTAAGTTCACCTACAAAAGGTAGAAATTCATTCATTTGTAATTTTTTTTCTCAGACAGAGTAGTGAAAAATGTGCTATAGGGTTTGGCAATGTCAGCATACTTCTAATCTAGGATATAGGGTATAAGAAATCAAAGCATTTGAACCATTACATGAATTTAGAGCATGAGTGAGTGAATTGCAATTCCTATTTAACCAAATATCTAGATATCACAATAGAAAAACCATAAGTTTGTCAAAATTTTCATTGGATGATTTAGGCTCAACCTATGATAATTTAGCTATTAACTCATAGAGAACAATGTGTTCAAGCAAAAAGAAGGATTATGACCATGAAAAAACATATCATCTCATCATACTGCAAAGATAACATTAAAAGGAAAGGGTGAAACAAAAATGAAAAACACACAAAAACATGTAAATGACATAAGAAAATGGCATGAAAGGGAAAAAACATAAAACAAACTAAAATTTAAACTACTAGCTAGTTGTTACCCCCTAAGCTTGAAACTTGCAGTGTCCTCATTGCTCATATCAAACCTAATTAGAGAACAACTGGTACCTCAGGCGCTCATATATTGGGGTCAATTCCCCCATCAACATTGGGTAAGTGTTGTGCCAACACGTTTTGATTGAGAATGTCCATGGATACATAAGCTTGTAGCGGTGGAGAGGGTGGTGGAGGGTAGTCATAGTGGCCATGAGAAATGTGTTGGGCATCCATATGTAACATCATGATGTGTATCTCTCTAGACTGCTGAGACATGATGCCATACTACTGGGATACCTGAGTCATGTGGGCATCCTGGTCATCAAAATGGTGTTGCACATAACCGTACAACTGGCACATGCATGGCTACCTCCATGTGTACTCAGGTTGTATACCAGTAGAATATGGCTGATGTACAACAAATTTAGCACGTGATGACTCAGGCTATTCTCAGTGGTGGTCAACCCCTCATTTGGGAAAGTGTATTTGCAATTCTCCTTATTCTTTAGTGTAGTCTTGATTGGATTTGGCAGTTATGTAATAGTAGTATGGTTATGGATCTTTTAAGAATAGTTTAAATTCTTGTCTTTGACCAATAAACTAGAAGAAATGAGAAAATCACAACTGACATCAACACCTCCATCTAGAGGGTCAATTGTGGACATGTCAATCTTCGAAGCAGTAATAATTTTGGTTATTAGGCCGCCTGTCATTATGCTTGCTTTTGTTTCCTGTTGAATTTTAGGGACTCTACCATGGAAATGGTATCCTACATTGACATTGTGATCATGTAGCATAGTTCATGTAAAAAATAGATCAAGTTTACTGACTACTTCTTGAGTTTATTTTTTGGATAAAAAACATGTGCTTAAAAGGCAACGAATGTAGCAGAGAATCAGATTATGAATGTGAAATGCCAGAGTAGAAGCATGGTTGAAAATAGTTTCCTCAGTGATTTGGTTCTAAAAAGTGTCTATTTGAAATGCCTCTGACATGATGATACATCTATTATAATCAAAATGCAGTAGGTTGCAAATCGATTTGAAGGTTAATTTGAATGGCTTGTTCATTAATGTGGAAACAATGAAATCGAACGACTCATTCTTTTTATGTGGGTCAGCCTAGGGTTTAAAAGTTATGAGGAATTCATATGTCAACTAAGGATATGTATCAGTGGATGGGAGAGAATAATAGCCAAGTCTAAGAAAAATAATGTACTCGTGAGCTTCTTGAAGAAATCCAAGGTGTCCTTGTCATTTAAATCTACAAACCTAGTTAGGAGTACTTGAAGATAAGAGAGGTGGTAGAAAATGATGTCCCCCTTCTACATTGAGAGTGAAGTGGATCATGGAGATGTATGGTCTAGAGGAAGGAGACGCTTCAAGGTTAGGTCATTGGCACTTGCCATTTTTTTTCATCCTCGACATGTTGCTGGCTGGTGAAAATTATGTAGTGAGGGAGTCTTATGGCATGACTTTGAGCTGGAACTCACAACATGGAGAAGAAGATGTTGTTGGCTAAATTGGACATTATTATAATCCCTTTATTTTGATGATGACAAACATTTCATTCTTGTGGATCTAATGTGTTACTTGAGTATTTCAGGAATAAGGTGGATGATAAAGCTTTGGAAGATCTATATGTTCAAAATGCTTTAATTTCATGATTGTAATCAAATGTAAAAACTTGTACAAGTATATAATGTACAAGTACTTAGATATCATGTAAATCAAGCATTTAGATATTCCCTATCCATTCAGAACACTTAGATAGGTCATCCCCTATATTAGTGTCACATCGGAACACTCATACGCACACTTAGTATTCATCCAGAACCACCAAATCAGAGACACTCTCGGTCAAACTCTTTGTTAATCGAGACAAGCTCGGTCAAACAACTTCTCGATTGAGAGTCAATAGTTTCTATAGCTGTTAGACACATCAGACAAGGTAGTTGGGAGTTGGAATCAAATGTTATATACACTTGATCCAGACCGTCCCTCGGTCGACAAAAACTTCGACCAACGGACTCTCGGTCGACCAATTTCTCGACCGAGATTATCTCTGTCTGCACTTTTCAAAATTAATAAACTAGCCATTGCTAAAGCAATTAGTGGACACCTAACAGCTAGTTAAGCACTTAGAACCCCCTAGAAAGTGTCTATAACATCCTTAAGTACTCATAGGCCATTCCTATAAATAGGACATGCCCAGGACACCTAAACACACTTGTGCAACACTTGAGCATACACACTTGCAATTGAAAATCCATTCTTGTGAGCAATTGAGAAACTCCAACATTTTCTATTCATTTCCATTGCTCCAATTTCATGTCGTATAGGCTAGCATCTCCTACCCACTGCACTTACACTTTCATACACATTGGTTAGGAGATCAAAATGCTTGACATAGGATTCAAGCCTTGTGCCAAAGTGGTAATTGTATTTTCCTTTTTCCTTTCTTGTTCCTTCTTATCTACTTTGTACTCTCCTTGCTACTCCTAGGTTGGAGGCTACAGATTGGAGAGGGTTTATCTTCTTAGGAGGAGAAGGTGGACTTTGGACTACTTCTTAAAGGTCTCAACGGGAAGCTACTTCAAGGAGGAAGGCTACTTCAAGGGGGAGCTTGAAGTTACTTCAAGTGAAGGCTGCTTCAAAGTTGGTGAGACGACTTTGGGGTGAAGGTTGTCCAAAGGGTTTGGGAAGGTAGTTGTATTTTATGTAACATCCTTGGGAAGGGTTTGGGTAGTGGACTGACTCCCTTAGTATTGGCTAAGGGTGGAACCACTCTAAACCCTGTGTCCCCTTGTCTAATCTTTTGTGGTTGGTTGTTTGAATTATTATTTTATAAAATCTTCATAAAAACCCTATTCACCCCCCTCTAGTGGTTTTTCATTTGGTATCAAAGAAGGCTTCAAGGAACTCTAACAAAGTCTTAAAGAAAATGGGTGATGGGGTACTCAACAACCTCAACTTGGAAGGAACACTTGTGGCTCGGCCTCCACCGTTTGATGGCACCAACTACATTTACTGGAAGAGGAGGATGCAATTCTATTTCCAAGGAATCAGCTGGGATCTTTGGAGAATGGTCTCAAATGCATATGATCTTCCTCAAACTGACTATGCTACATGGGATGCAAACACAGTGAGATCAGATCAATTAAATGCAAAAGCTGTAAGTATTCTTTATTGTTCAATTTCCGTAGGTGAGTTCAATAGAATTTCAAATTGTGAAACTACATATGAGATATGGCATAGACTCTCTATTACCTGTGAAGGAACTGTTCAAGTTAAAAATTCCAAAATTGGCATGCTTAAACAAAAGTTTGAACAGTTTCATATGGAACCAAATGAGTCTATTAGTGAAATGTATGCAAAGTTTTCTTCTATTGTTAATGGTTTGAATGCTTTAGGTAAAGCAATTAGTGAAGAGGATCAAGTGTCTAAAATCCTTAGGTGTTTGCCTCCAAAGTACAAACCAAAAGTGACTGCAATCGAAGAAGCCAATGACCTCACTCGACTAAGGATGGAGCAACTTATTAGCAACCTAGAAGCACATGAGGCAACCTTGGAGTAAGAAGAAAGATTGGTGGCTGAACACAAGAAGGAGAAAAGAAAGGACATTGCATTCAAAGCATCAACGAAGAATAGTCATGACACAAGTGAAGAAGATAGTGAAGAAGAAACACTCACTGTAAATGGTAAGTAGTATAGAAGTTTTAAAATTATCAAAATTCCTAGTGTTTCTTCCTCCTGGTGCTTTGAATGTGGCAAAAAGGGACACTTAAAAGGTGATTGCCCCAAACTAAAGAAGGGGAAGAAATCATCTCACAAGAAAAATGAAAGAGCATATAAAGCTGCATGGGATGATTCAAGTGATGATAGTGAAGTTGGAGAAAAAGAAGTAGAGTGTCTTATTGCTACAACAAATGAAGAAGAAGAAGAAGATGTAAGCCTTTTTAATTTGCCAAAAGAAGATCTAATTGCTAGTCTTCAAGATACACATGAGAAATATGTTGATTGCAAAAAGAAACTAAAGAAAGCTACTAAAACTAATGAGGATTTGTATGCTAAATAATCTTTCTTTTGAAAAGGACAATATTGTTTCTGAAAATCTTACCTTGAAATCATCTTTAAATGATTACAATATGAAGTTGCTTACTTTAGAAACAAATCATGATCTTTCTCAAGAAAAGGTTGATTTGCTTGCAAATCTGGATAATTTTCAGACTCAACCTATCCTATGTAATCATCTAGATTATGATGCCATTGTTAAGTAAATAGATGCTTTATCATCTAATCTAGATCAAGCAAAGTTAGATATCAAAAAGAAAATGGATGATTGCCAAATTATAAAGAGAAATTAGTAGCTTGAGAAACAATGACATTCTTGATAAAATTCTACAATATTCTTCTGGTCAGATTGGAAGAAGAGGACTAGGTTATAAGCCCAAAGGTAAATCTTTTCAAAAACCTAGAATGAGAAGGAAACAAGTGCCCAAGACTAAAGTTATGTATATGCCTAAAGACAATCCAACTAAGAAGAGAAGTGAAATTGATTATATATGTTGTCATTACTATTTATGTCTTGGACATTATTCATTCTCTTGCCCATACAAGAAAAAGGATGTTGATCTAGTTTGGGTTCCTAAAACTTAGAGATTTTAATTTGATTAGTTGAGATTTGACCTAAAATGTTACTTTAATATTCAAATGTCTTATCTCAACAAAACTGAGCCTTAACTTTCATATTCTTGCAAAATTATATTACTTTATGTTTTGCTTGCAAATAATTACTGAAATACAATACAGAAACACACTCGGTAGAGAAAATATTCGACCGAGACACTGTCGGTCGAGAATTAGTCGACCGAGCAGGTTACTATTTTTAAGCCTGCAAAAATCGGATAAAACTTGTACAAACAGCAGAATACTTGATCAAGAAAATCTTCGACTGAGATAAATTCGATCGAAGAAAAGTTTAACTGAATCAAGTTCTGCTGAACCTGTTTAATTGATCTAGTTTGCTATCAATTTGCTATTAATGATTGATTTAATATGCAAATCAAGAATGAATCTTGGAGACAATTCTTTAAACATATTGATAAACTTGCATCATGACTTATTAAATATACTTTGATTATAACACTCTTATTAAACTTGTTACAAAACATGATGATTAAAAACCTGTATACTTTTTGCAATCTAAAATTGGACATGCCTTCTTGCAAAAATGAATCAATACAGATATAGCATAGATTGCAAGATCATTTTTAATTGATATAATCTCCTACATGGTTTGGCTTAAAACTGAAAATTATGAACCATGTTGATTTAATCAAGGAAATTACTATTTTATAATAATCCACATGGTTTGTCCTAAGTATTCCTTGGTTTATCTATATAGAAATCATGTGTCTTGAAATTTGCCTTTAATTGATCATGATCATTGTAATTATGGATATGTCTTTACTGTTTCACAATGATAATTGTAATTATGGATATGCCTTTACTATTTCACCATGATCATTGTATTTCATCTTCTACTTGGTTTTTCAATTGCTTAAAATAATCTTTGATCTATATGTATAAAAATCATGAATGGATATTGTTTTCAAAATAATCATAGTGATTCGGCTCATTACACATAAAGATAATGTTATCATTGAAAATACAATTTTTGCATCAAGATAAATCTCTTTGTCACAAATGCATCTTGACATATTAGTTAAAGGATTATCTTGTACTTAGCTTATGGAAAATGATATCATCCTTGTTATACATGAATACTCTTTGTATGATACTCTGTAAGCTATGTTTCAAAAATTCAATCAAGTAGATCATTGTAAATGCTTAAACTAGAAACCTGTAGAAATTGCCTCTCGGTCAAAATATAAAATCAACCGAGGGGTGCCAAGGTCGAAGTCAAGGTCGACCTAAAATAAGCTTGACAAAATACTTAATTGTAAATCATTCCTTTGCACTCAATATTAGTATATTGAAAACAAGATTTTAGTGCATAAAAGGTTAACTTATTATGATCTAATGCTTATTATGACCTTAGAATTCTTAAATTATCTTGATGATGATATGAAGGGGGAGTTTACAAAAACTTTGTAAACATCATAAAGAAAATTTGAAACTAGTTATGACCTTAGTATCTTTAAAGTAATCTTGGAGCCTACAATATTTATGGATATAATGGAATTCTCTAAAAACATTAGGGCTTAAAATCCCATGCATTTGGTTAGAGATACATTCATTGATAAGCTTAAAAGAATCTCATATCATTTCAGGGCTTAGCATTCCTTGTAAATGGTTGAGAAACTATTAAATATACTCATGAGCTTAAAGGATTCTCATGTCATTTTCAGGGCTTAACATCCCTTGTAAAATGGATGAGAAATCAAAACACATATGCCATGAATCTAAAAGGATCACATGTCATTTCAAGGCTTAACATCCTTTGCAAATGATCGAGAAATAAGTTGTGGCTAAATTTGACATAAGTGGTTTGCTTTGAGTATCAAATTATCAAATTAAGGGGGAGTAATAAAAGTCATAATCAATGTTTATCTTGGTTATCTTTTTGAAATGATAAAGGGGGAGAAACAATGTAAATCAAATGAAAAGAGTTTCATAATCTCTTGGTTTTAAAAATGATATCATTTGAACAAGAGAATACATGAAAAGGAAATGCAAAGGAAATTTCAGGTATGAAACTCATATGATTTACATTACTTTTATTTATATTCTTCAAAAAGGGGGAGATTGTTGGCTAAATTGTAGATTATTATAATCCCTTTATTTTAATGATGACAAACATTTCATTCTTGTGGATCTAACGTGTTACTTGAGTATTTCAGGAATAAGATGGATGACAAAGCTTTGGATGATCTATATGCTCAAAATGCTTTAATTTCATGATTGTAATCAAATGTAAAAACTTGTACAAGTATATAATGTACAAATACTTAGATATCATGTAAATCAATCGTTTAGATCTTCCCTATCCATTCACAACACTTAGATAAGTCATCCCCTATAATAGTGTCACATCAGCACACTCATACACACACTTAGTATTCATCAAGAACGACCAAATCAGAGACACTCTCGGTCGAACTCTTTGTCGGCCGAGACAAGCTCGGTTGAACAACTTGTCGACCGAGACTCTCTTGGGTTATTTCTTCTAAGAGGTTCTATAGCTGTTAGAAACAACAGACAAGGTAGTTGGGAGTTGGAATCGAATGTTATATACACTTGCCCCAGACCATCCCTCGGTCGACAAAAACTTCGACCGACAGACTCTCGGTTGACAAATTTCACGACCGAGATTATCTCTGTCTGCACTTTTCAGAATTAATAAACTAGATATTGCTAAAGCAATTAGTGGACACCTAACGACTAGTTAAGCACTTAGAACCCCCTAGAAAGTGTCTAGAACGTCCTTAAGCACTCATAGGCCATTACTATAAATAGGACATGCCTTAGGACACCTAAACACACTTGTGCAACACTTGAGCATACACACTTGCAATTGAAAATCCATTCTTGTGAGCAATTGAGCAACTCCAACATTTGCTATTCATTTCCATTGCTCCAATTTCATGTCCTATAGGATAGCATCTCCTACCCACTGCACTTACACTTTCATACACATTGGTTAGGAGATCAAAACACTTGATATAGGATTCAAGCCTTCTGCCAAAGTGGTAATTGTATTTTCCTTTTTCCTTTCTTGTTCCTTCTTATTTTCTTTGTACTCTCCTTGCTACTCCTAGGTTGGAGGCTGTGGATTGGAGAGGGTTTATCTTCTCAGGTGGAGAATGGTCTTCTTAGGAGGAGAAGGTGGACTTTAGACTACTTCTAGAAGGTCTCAACGGGAAGCTACTTCAAGGAGGAAGGCTACTTCAAGGGGGAGCTTGAAGTTACTTCAAGTGAAGGCTGCTTCAAAGTTGGTGAGACGACTTCGGGGTGAAGGCTGTCCAAAGGGTTTGGGAAGGTAATTGTATTTTATGTAACATCCTTGCGAGGTAATAAAATACAGATGCTTTCAAAATCCCAATTGGAAACAATTGGGTAGAGGACTGACTCCCTTAGTATTTGCTAAGGGTGGAACCACTCTAAACCCCGTGTCCCCTTGTCTAATCTTTTGTGGTTGGTTGTTTGTATTATTATTTTATAAAATCTTCATAAAAACCCTATTCACCCCCCTCTAGTGGTTCTTCAGATGCAGGACATAGCAAGGTAGCTGTTGCTGCTCATTGTAGATATGATAGTGATAGCGGTGTAGAGGAAGGAGTATGTCCTCGAGAGTTGATGCCTGCTACTTCTTCACCCTCTTCTTCATTTTATGGATGGGAGAAGGAAAAAAGGGAGTGAGAGAGGAAGTGGTGAAAGGAGGATTGGGGCTCTAGAAGTAGGAGATTCGGAAGGAGAAGTGACAACACTAAGTTGGTTTTTGGAAAGGGGCAGAGGTGACCATGAGAGTGGATGTGAGATTCGAGAAGATGGCTTGGAGTCACTTACATGACATGAGTGTGACAATAAATGAGTGAGAATAGGGCTTTACAACCCTAATCTGACAACACACATGGTATATCTACAAGGGACACATTGTAAGGATCCTTTTCTATGTCCAACTCGATAACCACATGTAGTGGCTTAAGCTTACATAGAGTAAGGGCTGAGTTCTATGTATTTGATGAATTTTATCTTAAAGTACCAACAAATAGTGGGTGTGTTCCATTGTAACATCCCAAGATTTTAGGCCTTAGATTAAAGGATCTTAAAAGGAATGATTGGACTACCCATATCACCAAGGTGCACCTCCTTTTTAGGGATCCCATCACTAAAGAACTCTATGGTTAAGCATGCTCTAACTAGAGTAGTACTATGATGGCTGACTAGTCGGGAAGTTTTTCCTGGCTTGCGCATGAGTAAGGACAAAACTATAGTTAAGGCTAGTGGAAGTCTCTGGGGCCACTCATCATTCCTAAAACCCTCCAAATCTATTGAATCACTCATGTTATGATATCTTCTACATCCTAGGTCTCCCTGTTCCATCATCTATCTTATGTTTTTCATGTAGTGTTTAGACCGAATGACTCTATGAAATTACGTAGATACTTCTACATATTACGGATAATGTAGGAGACATCTCTATTTTTAAATTTACCAATTAGGAATAATAAATATAATAATAATGAATTTAATTTTAATAATATATATTTAATAATATCTCTAATAATACATCTAATTTTAGACATTTATTAAATGATAAAGAAATCCACCAGGGCAAAAATACTATATATGCAATATAAGGAAGAGAAATCGAAACTTTTTTTCACTTTGGATCCGTTATGTGAATTTAATAATTAAGAAAAAAAAGAAAAAAAGAAAATATCCATAAAAGAAATTATGGAATTGGTGGGGCCTATCACTTAATTTCTAATAGAGCCTTGGACAATGGGCGCATGCTCTACAAATGGTATTAGAACTAAAACACCTATAGTACGTGCCCCCCCATGGGCATGTGGCATGCCAGTCTTGAGCCGTGTAGTCTAGGCATGTTGGAAAGGGTTGTCCATGGTGATGTAGCTACCCTTGAGCTGGTATTCATGGTTAGGAGCTGGGTTTCCATGGGCCATGTTGAATCTGCATTGAAATGGGAAAATATTATGAGGCCACATAGTTGAGCCTTGATGAGGATGTCAAGAGTCTAAGTAGGGGAGATTGTAACATTCTAGGATTTTAAACCTAGTATAAAATGATCTTAAAAGGAATGATTGGACTACCCACATCACCAAGGTGCACCTCCTTTTCAGGGAGGCCATCACTAAAGAAGTATGTGGTTAAGCTTGCTCAGCCCAGAGTAGTACTAGGATGGGTGACCAATCAAGAAGTTAATTCTGATTTGCATGTGAGTGAGGACAAAGTGCACACTTAAGGCTAGTGGTGGTCTGTGGGGCCAGTCATCATTCTTGAAAGTCTACTAGAGCCTTGTACAGTGGGCCTGGACTTTACAAGTGGCATCAAACCCAATTCCCCTCTAGTAGGTGGGGCCCACTTGGGTCTGTGGCATGCCAGTCTTTGAGCTGTGCGATACAAGCATGTTAGAAAGGGCTATCCTAGTTGATGGATCCACCCTTGCATTGGTAGCCATGGTCAGGAGCTGGGTGTACATGGGTCATTTGGGTCTACACTAAAGTGGGGATAGATTATGAGGCCATATAGTTGAGCGTTGACGAGAACGTCAAGAGTCTAAGTGGGGGATATTGTAACGTCCCATGATTTGAGGCCTTAGATAAAATGATCTTCAAAGGAATGATTGAACTACCCATATCACCAAGGTACACATCCTTTTCAGGGAGTCCATCACTAAAGAACCATGTGGTTAAGCGTGCTCATCCTCGAGTAGTACTAGGTTTGGTGACCAATCGAGAAGTTTTTCTTATCTTGCGTGTGAGTGAGGACAAAGAGCATAGTTAAGGCTATTGGTAGTCTGTGGGGCTATTCGTCATTTCTAAAACTTTACTAGAGCCTTGGACAGTGGGCCCAGGCACTACGTCCACTCAACATAAGGAAAACGTTTTGTGAGATCCAAAAATTAGTTCAATAAATCATACATGGCACGATGCTAGAGATACACACCATGCAAAATGGGAGTTGTAGTTGTTCCAACTCAAGGTCACACCGTGTAATGTTCAAACATGACATAAGAGAAGAAATCAATTATATGTTATGAAATATAGGAGTATTTGTGTAGTGTCACAACTTGATACTTGTGGTTTCTTGTTTTCTTCATTCCTTCTTGATTTTGTTAATGAGTACTTGTAATATATAATTGAGCACTAAGGTTCCCATACTAAAATGATTGTCCATCACCATGAAGTCTAAGTTTGAAGTAAATGACTTTAAAGCAAATGATAATAACATAAATGACTAAAATAAAACTATCTAATTTGTGGGGGAAAATCCCATATAGATCCTCCATTTCAAGTTTGGAGTAGACTTTTTCTTTTTTCAACAAATTTCTAAGAGGTAGCATGAGACTCCGTTTTCTATCTTTTCTCCTTTAGTGTATAATTTTCAACCTTGTACGCTGACTTTGAATGTCGACTGCTTCCCTTGGAGGTTCACGGTCCCATAGGGATAGATATTCAACACTAAGAATGGTCCATACCCTTTGGAACATAGATTTCTCAGGAAGAACTTCAACCTATAGTTGAATAACAACACTTTATCTCCCTCCACAATGTCCTTTCTTATAATCTTATTATCATGCTATGCCATTGTTCCTTCTTTGTATATTTTTGCATTTTCATAAGCATCAAGATGGAGTTCTTTAAGCTCTTGGAGTTTCCGTATTCTCTTTTCACCTACTTTCTTTAGATCAAAGTTCAAGACTTGATTTTCGATAGAGACTTGTGCTCAAATTCTAGAGGAAGATGGCATGGCTTGTTATAAATCAACTTGAGTTGTGTTGTGCCAATAGATGTCTTGAAAGTTGTATGAAATGCCCATATAGCATTATATATCTTGAGTGCCCAATCCTTTCTTGAACTAGAATTTTTTTTCTCTAGAATACCCTTCATTTGATACTTTAGCTAGTCCTACCTTTTGAGGGTGATATGGAGTAGATATCTTATGGTTGACTCCATACTTTTTGAGCCATTTATTGAATTGATTTTCATTGGAATGTGCTCCTCCATCAAATTTACAACTCTTGGGACTCCAAAATAAGGGATGATTATCTTTTGAAATAACTCCATGATAGATTTTAGTGGGAATAGCTTCAACCCACTTAGATACATAATCATAGGCAACTAAGATGTATTTGTAGCCACTAGAAGAAGGAAAGGGGACCATGTAGTCTACACTTCATACATCAAATACCTCTAACTCATGAATGGAGTTGATAGACATCTCATCTCTCCTTGTTTTACTCCTGAAATTTGGCATTTGTCACAAACTTTGACGCATGCATGAACATCACAGAATAATGTTGTCCAATAGAAACCTACTTGCAAAATCTTTGTAGTTGTTTTCTCTCCTCCAAAGTGTCCTCCATGGGAAGAAGAATGTCATTTTTAAATGATGGGTTGAATCTCTTCATTAGCTACACATATCTGGATTAGACCATATGCTCCTTGCTTAAATAACGAAGGATCATCCCAACAGTAAAATTTGACTTTTTAAAGGAACTTTTTTTTTGATAAGTGAGATGACCGGGGAGGTGTCCAGTAGTAAGAAGACTGGCAATATCAACAAACCAAGGGACTGGAAAAGAACCAATATCATACAATCATTCAACTAGTAAGTAATCATCAATAGGGAGGGAGTTTTTTGCATCTGTGTTTGGCCATGTGAGGTGATCAACAACATTATTTTTAGTTTCATTCTTGTCCCTTATCTCAAGGTCAAACTCCTGAAGCAATAGTATCCAGTGAATAAGGAGCGTCTTAGAATATTTTTTTTCCAACAATTACTTTATTGCAACATGGACGGTGTAGACCACAACCTTGGATCCTATATGATATTGCCTAAATTTGTTGAAGGCATATATTATTGCTAGCATCTCCTTTCCCATGGTGGCATAGTTTATCTGTGCTCCATCCAAGGTCTTTCTGAAATAATGAATAGCATGAAGTTTTTTGTCCTTCCTCTATCCTAGGACTATACTGATAGTGTAGTCATTTGCATCGCACATAATTTTGAAAGGTGCAATCCAATCTAGTGGTTGAATAAAGGGAGCATAAATAAGAGCATCCTTCAACTTTTTGAAAGCAACTTAGGTATTATCATTAAAAAGAAAATCACCATCTTTAGAAAGAAGCTATCATAAAGGTTTGTCTATCTTTAAGATGTTTTTGATAAAAAATCTATAAAATCTTACATGGCCAAGAAAACCATGAACATCTTTCATAGATGTAGGAGTGGACACAATTTCAATTTCTTCCACCTTAGCCCTGTCAACTTAAATACCCTTGTTAGATACCACATGGCCTAGTACAACTCCGGATCGTACCATAAAATGGCACTTCTCCTAGTTGATTACTAGCTTAACCTTTTTGCAATGTTGAAGAACTTTAGATAAATTTGATATACAGTCATTAAATAAATTTCCATATGCACTAAAATTATCCATAAAAATCTCCATTACTTTCTTAAAGAAATAAGAGAAGATGGCCATCCAACACTGAGAAGTCACGTGAGCATTACAAAGTTCAAATTCCATGTGTCTATAAGCATAATTCCCATACGTTCATGTAAGTGTGGTTTTTCTTGGTTCAATGGGTATATCAATATTTGGAAAAATCTAGAATAGCCATCAAGATAACAAAAATATGAGTGACTAGCTAATCTTTATAGCATCAAATCCATGATAGGAAAAGGAAAGTGATCTTTACGAGTTGATTTTTTTAGTCTCCTTTAATCTATACACATGTGCCACCCTGTGACTACACATGTTTGGACAAACTCATCATTATCTCCTTTAATGACAGTTGCACCCCCTTTCTTAGGCACTACATGAATAACACTCACCTAAGGGTTGTCACTTGTACAATATATGATTCCTACATCTCTTAACGTGAAAATTATCCTTTTTTACAACCACAATCATATTGTAATTTAAATGCCTAGGAGTCTGTACACATGGTTTGGGACCATCTTCTAAATTAATTTGGTGCATGCAAATGGAAAGATTGATGCCCCTAAAATCATCAATTGAATAACTGATAAATTCTTTATGCAAATGGAGTTCATCAAGCAATTTGAGTTCTTGTTCATGGGTCAAATCAACATTTATTATCACGTGAGAAGTAGAATCAAGGTCAAGAAAAGCATACCTTAGCTCTGATGGAAGGGGTTTGAGTTCTACATTTTCTCCCTTGAGGACTTGCTGGAACCATCTTATAGTGGTGGAATTTCTTCATTAGTTGGATGTGAATCAGAGGAGTAGGATCTGAAACTTTTATTTCCATGGTGGTGTCTGTTTTGTCTTCCTCAAGATAGTCAATGATGAAATTAGAAAAATCTTCATTTTCTTGTAGATTCTTATCAACACAATCAACATGTAACATATCTTCTCTTTTGTTCAGAGGTTTCATGGCATCAAAAATAGAGAATTCCATAGTTTCCTCTCCTACCCCAAGAGTGAGTTTTCCCTCTCACACATAGGATATACAATCATCATTTTGGAGAAATGGTATCCCAAAAAGAACGTGGTTGGAAGGAACTTCATTCATTTCCAACACAACAAAGTCACAAGGAATGTAAAATTTGACAACTTGCACATGCACATCTTCTACAATACCTTTAGGATACTTGATGGTATAGTCTTCCAATTGAATGGACATCTTAGTTGACTTCAAATCTCCAAGATCAAGTTGTTTCCATAGTGAAAAAGGAATAAGGCTGATACTAGCTCCAAGGTCAACTGTACCTTTGTCAAAAGTAGTGTAGCCTATCTTGCACAAAAGGGCGAAGGCTCCAAGGTCATCAATTTTCTCCCATAGCCTATTTTGGATGATCAAACTCATCCTCTCCAATAGCATAACAGTCTCCACTTGATCTAGCCTTCTCTTCTTGGTTAAGATGTCTTTGAGAAACTTTGCATAAGATGTGTTCTCAACAATATCTTCAGCTAGAGGAAGGTTGACATAAAGCTTGTTGATGATGTCCACATATCTGTTGAATTTGAATTTGTTCTTCTTATGTGCAGACTTGTGAGGAAAAGGAATAGTAGGTTTGTAAGAAGGTGGTACTTCAATTGCATTCTTCTTTCTTTTCTTCTCATTGGTATCATCGTCTTTCTTAGCAATATCATCAACTTTTTGCTGGTTTGGCAGTGTGGGCATTTCAATTATAGATCCACTAATTAACATGATACACTACATCAAAGATACACATTAGTGGCATTTTACAAATGCCATTAAGAAAATAAAAATGCCACTAAAAGTGTATAGTGGCATTTGTTGATACTTAAAAAATGCCTCTAATACCAATGCCACTAGAGAGATAGTGGCATAAGTTGTAAATGCCGCTAAACGTTCAATTTTAGTGGATTTTATTAAATGCCAAATAAATGCCACTAAACCATCATTTGGCTTTTATACAAATGCCACTATTAAATCAATTGGCTTTTATACAAATGTCACTATTGTGTATTAGGATGTTGTATGAAATCATTCTTTTTGAGTATAACGGCATATACAAAATGCCACTAATGGCATACTTGTTGTGTATGATGGCATTTTCATGAATTTTCATCATTCAATTTTTTTGTTTATTACCATTGATTTCAAAATGAACGCCAAATGCAATATGAACTCAAAATTTCAAAAATAATTATTTTGAGTATCAATCTTTTTATTCATAATGTAATGAAAATTACATTGGGAGGACATTTTACCTTTCCCCATTTATTAAATACAACACCAATGAACACTCTTTCATACACTATTTTCTAATTAATATGATAGTTTCTACATCCTTTGGCCATCTCTTCCTTGATACAATGAAAAGGCATACACCTGTGAAATGGATGCTCTCAAAATTTTTTATTGTCTATTGTTGACTTGACACCAACAAATTCGTTGGTGGGAATAATCTTCACCAATCTTACATCATTTCTCTTTAAGATCTTAGGCTCCTTCTCAAGAAAACTAGAAAAGACCAGACTGTGCTCTATTTCTTTAGGCATCTAACCTATTCAACAATTAACTAAACATTGTTTGTGTGTGATATGTCTCACATCTTGTAGTCTACAAGGAAACAAAATGAAACCATTCAGTTAATATTTGTCTTGTATAGAAAAAATCATAAGCTTCTTTATACACTATGTGAAACACACCCAAATCTTGTTTAAGCTTACATAACATTGTTGATAACTGATATTCTTTGAGAAAATTCAGCCTCAGCAACCCCATGTACTTGCCCTGGAGGGTGGGACTCATGTCCTAGAGATGTGCAAACCTACTTAAATGCATTTGTAAAGATACAATCAACACAAAAAATCAAAAATAACAAAGCATATTAAATTTCAAATTAATTGACTGGGACATCTAAGTAAGTACATGTACAAACACAAGATAAAGAGCATTTAAATATACCACTTTGAAGTTTGTCATGTTCATACGAGGGACATGAGGTAAGCATATTCCTAACCGGTGGTGCCTCACTATCTTACCCACATAGAGAAAGTAGTCTCCTATAGAAAATAAGAAGACTAAATGGTGATTCTAGGAGAAAAGTATGAAGAATATTTGTAGACCCTTGCATCCTTCCAACGTCTAGGAAGTGATGTAAATGGTGAAACCTCATTTGTAAGAATGATAGATCAATCAATACCAGATGGATGCCAAAATCTAAATCTATCAAATAAGAATAAATTAAGGTAAATTACTTACATATCTTGAAGAAGTGATGTCCAAAATGTTGGAAACACATCAAAGTTGTCATCATAGTTGAGAACCAATCATCCAACTTCTAATTGCAGCTTGGTAAGTAGTTCAATGTCAAATAAAAAAACAAATCTTATATGTAGCTAGCTGCAACATTTAGGTTTCAAACACTAATATGAATCCAAATACAAAATTGTATTTATATGGCATAGGTCTGAAACTGTCAAGAGTTTTTTTGTGTGATGAATATCAACATGAATGAAAAAGTACCTATAGTAATATTGTTAAATCATCCTAAAAAGCATCAAGAGTATGAGCTATTATTAATATTAATGTAGGCATAATGTAGATACAATTATTTTGGGTACATATCTACATCTTACTATAATATCTTTCGACATATTGGTTCAAAGCAAGTTGGTAATCAAATGTATGACCCCCATTATCACAGAAAAAGATGTCGAGTGAAGAAAATCGTCCCTTGAGACAAACTAAAAGTTAGGATACCAAAACAAAAAGCAAGGACCTCATTATAGAGTTGAGTACCCTCCACTGTTAGTGTTGACATTCCACTTACGCAAAGTTCATTAGACTACACATCCGAAGAAATCATGATTTCTTGAAAGTTACACTATAAGTTAAAGATAAAATAAACAAAATAGTAGAAGCTGAGCCAACACATACATACCTTCTAGTTATTATGGAGGTACTTTAAAGTCATCATGGTTGTTGTTGTTATATACATGCCTTCTAGATATTATGGAGGAACTCATGTTCCTTCATCTCCAATATTTTAGATGCCTTCATCTCCAATATCACAAAATGATATTAAGATCCCCAACAAGCAAGCTACTCTCTCCATTTATATGGAGATTAGACTACACCAAGTCTCCTTATGCTTGTTCATAAACTCGCACAACGGACTTGGGAACATATATCCTACAAGTAGCATATATATAGTGCCATTAGCTTTCAGAGATGAGTGGAGGACATAAAAAATTCAAATCCCAAATCGGAAAAAACTCACTTATACTCTGAGATATTGTCGTTGAAGCTACCAAAAATTGCAAATAAACCTCCTACATAAAGAATGATCAATTTGTCAATTAAGTTCAAGAAAACAACTACTTACAAGAAAACACTATGATAATATAATAGGTCTAAAATTCACGACAATGAATCCAATATATCAACAAAAAGTAGAAAAGAAAACATGTACACATATGCATTAGCTCACCAAATCCAACATCAATAGATTTAGACTAATAGCATCCAAGAATAACCCCTAAATGCTTTTATCCCCTTCTCAAACTTGCCCCACACGAAATAAAGGAGAAGGTGGACTCCTTCCAAGATGCCTTAGAATCTAAAGTGTTTTCTAATGGTATCTTCAATGTTCTTTTGATGTTAGTTGACATGTGTGGGTTGCGATGAAGGGCTTGGCATAAATCTAAACCCGAGTATGAAACTAGATTGTTAGATAAAATATTATATTGTGTACAGAAAGGTGAGGAGTAAGTTAAGGAAGTTGAGAGGTATTCGACATGTACACCTTATAGGGTAACAAATATGTTTTTCTTGTTTATAATGATGAATAAATTACCAATTCTAGTGAGTAATTAGTAGAAGCTAACATGGGAGATGATAATTATAGTATGATATCAAGTAAAGGTGGAAAACTATAGAAAAGATTATTTGTGTATTGTATTTGCTATGAGATCCTAAAGAGATGAAGGCCAACCATCATGGTCATCCCGAAGAGAAGTATCCACATGAGGACCAACCGCGAGACGAATGCCCCTACGACGTTCATGCAGAATTCATGAAGAAGGCAGTGAGTGGGAAGAGGATGGAGGGGGAAAAGTGAGCAAGAGCCAGCCGTGGTTATATGTTTCCATATCGAATCAATATTATTGGGGATTTCACAGATTTAGTGATGAGAATGGCGTGAAAAACCACTATCAAGATATCTAGGGGAAAGGATTTCAACTAACCTGAGATATGCAACAGTGGAGAGGTCAACCAGTTATATTATGGAACAAAAATAACCTTTTACCAATCGACAATGGAAAAAAGAGTTGCGGCAAGTAGATCCATCAGCCTGCATGAAGTTCACTCCAACATGCGTTGTCGATTTTCCAAACATCACCTTGTCCTTGATAGAGGAAAAATCTTTGCCAAGCCACCTTATTTCCATCTGGGTGGTCAGTCAAGCAGCGTTGAGTCATGTGTTGTGATGCCGCCTCAACCAATCTAGCCAGAGGACAAAAACCAATGACAGGGACTATCGGCTTGCGACGTGAAGCGTGTCATAGAGGTAGAGAACAAGTCACAAGACTGTAGAGATGAAGGACATGGATGTCTGTCATCAAGGATTCCCTCAAAGCCAGGGATACCTAATTCGTCTTTGAGCAGACGGAGGAGGGAAAAAGTCCACCCAATTTTTTATGACTCGGTGGAGAGAGAAAAATAAATGAAAAGTTATTGTATCACCACACATATTGGTCATGTTGGTGGGACAATGAATTTTCATATTTTTTATCTATTCATATAAATGGCGATATTGAAATCAGAAAATGCCTGTAATGTCTGTTCATTTTTAAAATACTAACCGTAGCGCGTTTTGTGGCATTTGAACAAAAAATTCCTATAAATGTATATGTATAATGACCTTTTTTACAAATGTCACTAAATGAAATGACACTATTGGGTGTTTTTGCTGTAGTGATAGACATGCAATCTCTTGGATTAATCTCCAATTGAGTCGGTAGTGACTCAGAAGAAGCCCTTTGATTAGCTAGAGATTTTTGTGCAATTTGATTCTCTAAGATCTTTATGTGGGTAAAAATGCCATCTACTTGGAGGAGAGATGAGTCATTGCATCTTTGAGAAATTTATCATGATTTCAAAATTTATCATTCTGCTGAATCTAAGTTGAGACAAAGGTCTTAAGCATGCTCTTCAAACTTGACTTTAGCTAGGGTTGTTGTTGACGACTGTAGCTCTAGTTGTTATTGTTGAATCCTAGAGGGTTGTTGTTCATGGGATGAAAATTGCCCATTTGTTGTTTCTGATTTCAGCCTTGTTAATGATATGGGCTCTGTGCATTGTTAGTGTTCCTATAGGAGAAATTAGAATTATCTCTCCATCTTGGGATGTAAGTGTTGGAGTAGGGGTTGTAGGGATGCTTGTTCCAAAAACTCCCTACTACATTAGCTTGTTTTATAATCTCTCCAACATTTATTTGTGGGGCAAAGCAAGAAGAAGATTTGTGCCCTACAACTCCACACGCATCACATACCTATTCATTTGTTTGAATGATATGAGTACTCAACTTCTCAAAATTCTATGAAAGAGCGTCAAGCTTGGCTGTAATAAGATCAACTACATCCATAATGTGCTTTCCACCTACCTTTTTAGTAGAAGAGCTTGATGAAGAAGGTTGGTTGGTGTTATATCATCTTCATTGCCAAAGGTTGAGAACCATGTCTTCAATAATATAATAAGCCTCCCTAAAATATTTATTCATCAAGGCTCCATTTGCACCAACATCTACAGTTATTCAAGTGTTTTACAATAACTCATTGTAAAACATTTGCAATAACATCTAGTTGGTCAAACCATCGCGATGGCAAAGATGTTGAAGGTCTTTAAACCTTTGTCACATATCATACAATAGTTCACCTTCTTATTATTTAAAATTGTTTAGTTGGCTCCTTAGTTGCTTGGTCTTGCTGGGTGGAAAGTACTTAGTAAGAAATACATTCACCAACTTATCCCATATTTTGATGGACCCATTGGGTAGAGAAGAAAGCCATGCCTTAGTTTTATCCCTCAAGGTAAAAGGAAAAAGTACTAGGTGTACCATTTATCTTTAAGGTGTTCATGTACTATAGAAACTCAGCTATGTGAAGATTCAAATCTTCCATAGGAGTTCCTCCATGCCTATTTAGTTGGATCATCTACACAATGGTGGGGCAGATGGAGAAGTTATTAGCTTCAATAATCAGATGATCAATAGATCCACATATGTTGATGGTAATAGGTACAACAAAGTCCTTTGATGGCCAGTTGTGTCCCATGATTGGCCCTTGGTGATTGGGTGAAGATGGTGGTGAATATGAAGATGTTGAATGGGTGATTATGGTTGTGAATCCTACAAGTTTGAAGAGTTTTCACTCCTTGCTTTCCTATGGGTGATCAATGTACATTCGATATCTAGATCTAGAAAGATGGTAAGGTTCAAAGACTCTCTTAGAATGCCACATGGAACCTACAAAAGAAAGAATTATGCGAGAAACACAAGAAAGAAGTATGATAGGATGAATAACAAGAAATGGTGATCTAGTCTCAATTACTAATCAAAAGTTTCTACTCTAACTAAAAGTACGATAGCTCCTCGACAACTGTGCCAAAAACTTGTTGGTTTGTATTAACAAATGAGTTTTAATATTTGATTATCTTAACTTATCTCCCCCCACACGTATATGGGATTGATTGTAGTCAAGGACATATCCACAAGGATCTAGGCTAGTTAGGCGTAAGAGTCTTAAAGTTCAACAATCTAGATTATTTAGCAAGTTGGATATATTTAATTAAACTAATCAACTAATCAAAATAAGAGTGAACAACACCAGTCTTTGAATGAAGATTAAGATCAAATTTTAAGAATCTCGAGAATGAGATTTCACTTCCACATCATAACTCATTAACAATGAAAAACCAAAACACTAGCTGAACATACTAAGGAGGTTTGTATCTCATACACCTAACAGTTATATGAGTCAAATCTAACTCCACACAACACTCTCATGCACATTCTTAGTTTCAAACCACAAATCTTAGGTCCTCAACACATTTCAAGCCACTCCCATGGTCAAGGAAGTGTTTCTAAGATCACATTTTTATGCTTCTAGATAAATCTTCCCAAATAATACTAGAAGCATTAAATGAGAAAACAAGGTTGCCAATCAAGTAAGAAAGAAAATAAAGGCACCGATGCAAACTTAGAAAATAAGCAATGAGTATTAGAGAATAAATTCACACTCACATAAGATATGACATGGGAGTTACTCTCCCATTCCCAAGAGCATAGTTCTACTCACACATGATGCTAGAGAACATGAAAAATTATGTTTATGGAGTAAAACATGGAAAGAGAAGGGAATTAGCAAATAATCTCATGGGAGAAGAGAAACAAAGGAAGAACTTCAACTGGAATTTGGAGTTTTGTCCTTGTTACTACTCCTACTCCAACAACCTTCTCTTCTGAGCAGTGGAAGTGGAGAAAGGAAGCCGTTTCTACAATTAGGGAAGAGAAATGGAGTGGAGAAGAAGTTCTCTATCAAGAAACTACCCCTTCTTCTCAAAAATCACCCTTCTTCTTCGGTCTAGACTATGGTTGAAAGTCACTCCAAATAACAAAGCATAACCGTCCCGAGGGGAACAATTTGTATTTTGAAAGAGGCAGTGCTTGTTTCTAATTTTGCAAAGATATTGTAGCTTACACATCATGTACATAAGTAAACACACCGTGTAAGTTGTAGTTTTTCTTCAGTTGAGTCATGATCGAAGGTTGCACGTTGTCGAAAGGTCACACGGCTTAGTGAAGGAAATTTGTCGATTTCTTAGAATTTTGAGTCATGTCATGGCTCCTACCACACATCATGGCTGACTTGATTGGGCAATGGTTATATTGATTAACACACATTGTGTAGTGTGAGAACTCAATGTAAGGGATCAAATCTATTGTATAATCAATTCCAAGACTTGGGGAAGCTCTGGGAATGCAAGGTAGATTGAATTTTGAGAATTTTCTCTCCAATTTGACTCCAATAATAGGTACCAACATTAATACCATGCATTGAGTAAGGATAACCAAAAACATGAGATATAACATGAATGAGAGTGATAATTGGATCAAAATGGAAGGAATGTGCAACCAAACATGGTCCAAATGATGATATGATTTCTACACATCACTTTTCTATGGCATAATGGTGCTCATCCTAGGGATAACCCAAGTTCTTTGGATATTTAATACTACTCCTGATACACCATGTGACGTGACTATGGTGTCCATAATCAGTGTTAAGTGCTAGGAAAGGGGGTGGTTTTAAGGTCTTTAGACATCTAGCTTATGACTACGCTGGTACCTTTAGTGACACTCCCACACCACTTTTAGGGATCCAATATGAATTTTGGCACACATTCCATTTTGCATGGGTTTATAGGTGTGCATTGTGCAACCCTTGAAGGGAAGCATAGGTTAACCCTATAAGGGAAGCGACAACCGACCCTTGAAGGGAAGTAGAGGGCAACCCTAAAAATGATGATTGCTAGAAAACATTGCAATTATCTTACTACCAAAAAATTGAAGTGATCTTAAACCAAAGTGATTTCTTCCAGCTGGAGAAATATATGATTTATTTGTCTTTTATTAAGATCTAAAAAACAACATGTGGTGATAAAGAAAAAACTTTCTTTTTGCTGGCACAACAAAGTGTTCTACAAGTTTTTCTATAGGGTAAAAAATTAGAACTTTTTATGGGTGGATTACTCTGATTCACATGTCAATTCTTTTGGAAAAACTTTAGTTTCAGAGAAAATAAGAAGGAATGAAAGAAAAATGAATGAAAAATAGAAACCTCGATGGATAGGTAAAATATGAGTTGATGAAAAGGAATATGAAACTTGGACTATCTGGCAACTCCACATTGGAGTTGCCAATCTGTTGTACCCGACCCGTAAAATCCAATTTGATCCTACAATCATAGGAGGAATGAAAAAGCAATGAGATAATGATAAAATAGTATATCTCAACCTCCACCTGTTTTTATATGTAAAATAAGAAAAAACAAACATGGACGTTTAAGTCAATGGGAAAATGTAAAAAAGGCTGGATTTTGACTCCACAAAGGCTAATAAGAAAGGTATGCACATTTCAAAGATCACATTCGGTGATCCTTTTATGAGCGGGGAAGGATTAACACCCACATCTTGCCCATTGAATGATATTACATCCTTCATATCAGTTAAAAATAACAGTGATCGAGGTTGCTATTAAGAAAATGATAAAAAAATGATTGAGAAAAATAATTTTTATCTTGGTAGACCTTTAGGAAAGGAGATGGCCATGTCTTTCTCATCATATCCCTGAAGATCCTAGTTTTTAGGTGTGTTATGGTCCCAATTTCCTTAGGACCTCCCAAGAGAGACATCCATCAATGGTGGTTGGGATCAGTGTAGAAAGAGAGAGAGGTGAGAGAGAGATATTTAGTAGAGAAATATTAGATATACAAAAAGACCATGCATATATGGAAAATTATGAACATATCAAAGAACCATCAATTACTGATATGGATATAGTAAAAAAGTAGCAGTTTTTGTTGCACAGGCAAATGGCGCTAACAGAAGTAGTTGGTGTTAGAGGAAAGATCCTTTAATCATATGTAGAAAATAAAAGGGTGAGGCAGTCATTTATCTGGCTTTAGGAGAGATATGAGGGGTCTGAAATACGTTGGATATGGGCGTCTATTAATAGGTGGATTTTTGGGTTGATGGTTCTCGAGAGAACCTTTTGAAAGAGGCAACAAATCACCGTGATGCACCCATGGAAGGACACATGGATCGAGATGATCCACCACATGTCATATGGAGGATGGTTGTGATCCACACTGTGTCCTCGGGTGGTAAAAGGTAGTCTCATGTTAGGATTGTTTTGGAAAAAATTAGGGAAAACTTGCACAGAAAGATAGCTCATAGTTATCTATCAGTTTTTTTTGGGAAAGTAGTTGAAAAAAGGAAAAATTCTATTTCAAACAATTCAAGTGGGCTATTTGGGAAGAACAGACTATTTAAGGCAGAATTGAAGGAAAATTATGCATAGAAGGATAAGTTGAAGTTATTTCTTAAATTTTCCAAGAAAAGGCAGTTGGAAGGGAATATTTAAATCCATACAATTCAACTAGAAAATTTGTGAAAAAGGGCCTATTTAAGGAAGAAATGAGGACAATTGCACACTGAAAGGTAAGTCAATGTTGTATATCATTTTTTCCAAGAAAAGGTAGTTGGAACGGGAATATTTTATTCTTGAAAATTCAAATAGGCAATATGTGAGAAATAGCCTATTTAAGGTGCAGTTGAAGGAAAAATTACACTTTTGGTTTGAAAGAAGTTTTTTGCAGAAAGCCCCAAACTGGTTGAAAGTGGGTGAAAATGGATGGATTAAATAGACAAAAAATGTGGAAAAAGGGGGCAAATGTGGTAAATGTGATGAAATCCATCATTAGCCAGAGAATTAACATTTAAACAAGATTTTTAGCAGAGTGAGAAAAATGGGGTGTCAACTAGCTTTAATTTGTAGCAGGCCTATGTCACATCAATTATGGCTTGGATCTCAGTTCAAGAGCACTGGTGGAAAAGCCTGGACGTCCTATTCCCCAAATGCAATGACCATTGCAATTGATAATGTGGATACATGAGGCACTTTTCCTTGTTTTTTGATTGAAGGATGCATCAATAAGACTATGCATGAGTGATTGAGTTGGGGCTAGTAGTGATCCAAATAGGAGGATTGCTTGGTCCTTAGTTAGAGTATAGGTCATGAAGGGAGACAATGGGTAGGGATCTTTCTTTAAAGAGTCTTAGAAGAGTTTGAATAGGACATCTTGTTCCCATGTGTGCAACTTCGTCACGTATGGACCAAATATGTTAAAAAGGAACTATGAATATTGCAGTGTTGATACGAGTTGATGATGGCATGAACCCAAGCCTCCTTGTCAAGGTTAAATAGATGAGCAGGCTTGTCAATTCCTTTTCAAAATGAGTTTTTGACATTGTAGTCTTACAAGAAATGTAGGAGGGACTCTTTTGAGTTGTTGCAATGTAGACACAAGCTTGAGACATTATTCCACCCTTTTTCCCTATTAGCGAGGATGGCTCAGTGAGATAGTATTAATAGATTTTTTTTGATCCTCTTAGGGATATTCATTTTGTTGATGGCTTCCCAGTTGTTAGTGCTATGTACCTATTTCTCTCTTTGTAGACATATGTAAGCGTACCTTAAGTGTGTATTTTCTACACATTCTAAAATGCAAGTGCACACTATCAGAGTAATATAGGCCAATAAGGTCCGGATGTCGAATACAGGAAAATGTAAATTTACAAACTACTACTAATTGTAATAAGATCTGTTAGACCAAAGAAAACTTTGATTGAAGTTTAATTAACTAAAAATTTAGAAAGTGAATCTAAAATTACTGGTGATTGATCACAATTGGACAAAATTAGTTAAGATTATGGTTTCACCTCAGTTAACATTGCAATTAATAGTATAACATTAATGAAAATTTCTCCTAACCCTGGACTAAGAGCCTCTAGCAAGAATTACCCACTCTCTGGAATAATTCACTACCTAATCTAATACCAATCCCGCTCTTGTATTGATTGTGTTATTAGTTAGGTTCTTTATTGAAAACTCTATGTAATATCTTTACATTCATAAGCCACCTTTCTCATGGGGAAATATAAAACATGTATTTCTACAAATTTCCAACCATTAATTCCTCTTTGAAGTAATTAAAGGTCTAATTAACTACCTATGGTGATCTAGCATGGATAGTTCATGACATTCTCGTAGAAAATATTCTAGATTTTAAGAGAAATTGATATATTAATGCATAAAAGTCAATTACAATGCATAATCGGGCTACTCTCGGGTTCTAAGGAATAAGGGGTTTAGCCCCGCATGATTTTCATAGACAAAAACATAGCAGAGAAGGAGAAAAATGGTGGAGAACATTTAGAAAACTAAAGAACACCTGAAGAAGATGTCCCAAAAGATCCCTTCTCACGCACGTACCTATTTTCTATCTTCCGGTTGCACATACATCCACTAAAAGTGTTCATATTGTCTAGTTAATGACCTCCTTATCTGCTTTCTCCTCTCCTTGCTCTCAGCTGCCATCCAATAGAATTCGAACGTGATATTAGGTTTGGCCAAAAATTTTCCTAATTCATAAAAGTAAATTAGGGTGAAATAAATCTGCAACCATCAAATTAAACACTATATTCATATATGCCTAATCCTGACATGTCAATACTAATAGAGTGTCAATACTACCGACTCCTTCGGTAATTGCAGCCACTTAGTAAGTTGTCGGTACTACAGAACTTCAAGTCAATAGTACTGAGTTGCTTTGATTAGTCTTGAATCTGTCACTGTGATGCTGTTCGTAGTATCAAGTCTTGTGGTCGGTACTATCAAGCTTTCTTGATTTCTTTCTTCTCATATTTGAGCAAGTGCCGATACCACCGACTCCAAAGTCAATAGTACCAAGATGTGTATATTCTTGTAAAACTGCCCGAAATCCATAAATCCAAGTATAATCTCTTAAAATATAATAAATCATTTAGAAGTATTAAAATTACCTTTATTTGATGCAAATAAGTATCACAGTTTAATGAGAGTAGATCATGCACGAATTAATATGAAAATGAACAAATAGTGCACAAAAATCAATATAAAATAGCATGTGAAAATGACAAATATCCAGTGCATCAAACTCCCCTAAGCTTAAATGTTGCTCGTCCTCAAGCAACACACCCTCAGATTTTTTTAAGACAAGTCAGCAAAAGGACATAAACTGTGAATTTTATTTCTCAACCATCCTCACCTGGCAGTCTCAAACTGGCCCTTATTGATCACTGAACAATCAACTGCTCTTAAGAGACCAAAAATTTCCATCAAAGTTGTACACCCTTAGATCAATGAACACTATCAAGAGAGTAGTGAACATCATAATCTATTAGGCATTCACTTGGTGCATTATGTGAGTCCCTATTCTACATTGCTCTTTCCTAACTACCAACTACTTGGAAGCATTTTTCTTGATAAGAATGATTAAGGAGATTATCATATAAGTGGCCTACCGATAAGAGCAATGGATGGTATGAAATAGGTGGCTGAGAAGATTCACAAGAAACATCTAAATTATTTATGTAAAAATAAAACATGATGAACTTTTATGTGGTGAAGATTATGAAAAAAATGAATGAATCCTAATGCCTAATATTATGAGTGAAATGATGCATGTATCAAAGATCTCATCAAATAGACGAGAATAAAGTAAGAAAGAGAATGCATCATGTGAATGTTTCCAACTTTTAGTGAAGAGTTGAGGGCATCCTTTCTCCCTCTTTATTTCAAAACATCACTAATTCTTTTTTCTTTCTTTCTCTTTTTTGGTTTTTTCCATTGCCCGCTATTTTAGCATGATAGAACATTATGATTGGGCTTTACTAACATACATCATTCATTTCTTTTTTTTTGTTTTTTTCTTCTAAGGGTATGGATGTATACCCCTACATTCTTATTTTAGAGGAAAATAATATAAACACATGATATGAAAATGAATGATAAAAATGCATGCTAACTACATGTAATTGTTATGCAACTAAAATGATATGCATAAGGATTGTCTATGCATAATAAAACACAATTTTTTTTTTCATTTTGTAACTAATGCAATCAAGAGGAACTAACTATCATGTTTCCTGTCATGTTATGCAATAAAAACAAGAGGACTTACTTGATCATCTTAAAGTGGTGAGTCAAAATGAATGAAAAATGGATGGAATTATATAATTAATAGACAATGCCTTTCATGAATTATGATATGTCCCTCTCTAATGACCTGTAAACATGGTAACCTTAGGGTTTCTTTCTTAAATTTTAATTTAAGATCCCGTTAACTATTTGATCAATTTAGTCTCAAACCCCATGTTCATCTACATTTCAAGATTAATTAATGTCCATTCATATTGAATGTCATTAAGCTAACTAGCCCATACACTTCCTCTAAGTGGTGTTACTCAAGAAATTAGCAACTAAGACAAAATTTTAATTTTTAATTTTCCATTGCAACACAAATGAAAGCACATGACATTGACATGAACCATGAATTAAGCTACACTTTTACACTAGATAGAACATGGATCCTACAACTTGGAAAATAAAAATAAAAACTAAAAAGCAAAAAAAGAAATAAAGACTAAAAAAAATACAAACTAAGGATAGAGACTGTTCCAACTACCCCTAGCTTGAACTGACTATGTCCACATAGTCATAATTCAAACTTAAGAGGTGGAACAGTGGTACCGATCACATGGGTGGTGGTGGAGGATGTGTCATGGTGGGATCAAAGGGGTAGAACATCCCCTAAAAACTTGGTGGCTGATGTGGCATTGGTGGAGGTTGTGGATAACCACCAAAGTATCCTTGTTTCTAATAGTGGTTGAAGAACGAATGCCAGTAACCCTCCATCTACTACATGACCATGTGCATGTTCTCTTAGTTGGCCAAGAGAAGTTGTTCATTCTCAAATATCGCATGTTGATTGTGGTAGAACTGTCCTTGGACATTAGAAATGCCCGCCAAGGTCACCGTCCATTGTTGCTGTCCTTGCTATATCTCCTGCATCATGCCATGGATTCCTGCCATGGAATATGGATCATCATCTTATGATGGCGGTGGAGCAAAAGAACTGGAGGCTGCAATGGTCCTGGATGCTTGTGCGGAACCTGCCTCCTTGTGATATGAACGGTTGGTTCCTCGTGCTCATATTCTTCATCATGCTCCTACTACTGGTCTTCTACGACATCATCATCTTCCTCCTCATCCGACAAGCTATTTATAGTCCACCTCATGAGGTGGATTCCTTGCAAGTCAAAGACGACATCAGGAAGTGCCCTCTTCTTATACTGGCCGCCTGTTGTACATCATGCGATCACTATCACTTGACGTGTGTAGATGAGGTTGTATCTCTTGAAGTGCTCCATGTCTAGCTTTAGCACAACCTTCAAGGATATAGAGTTGGATAGGTTGAGGTTGATATGGATTGCTATTGGTGTGATCAATCCTCTAAAATGGATAGGAGGAGTCTGCTGCACCAGTCTCCTCACACCCATCATGTGCTGGAGGAAGAAAGCACCAAAGTCTAATTTTTTCCCTCCTAACTCCAACAACTTGTGGAGAAAATAGAGGTCCATATGATGGGTCTTCCCTCCATCCCTCCCCATGCTCGGGGAACACATATCTCTAATGATGCCACGACCTCGCATATGAGGTCCTAGAGCGTGGGCCAGTCACTGAAAAACATGTTATTGATGTTGAGCCCCTGATGCTCGCAAACTAGGCAAAGATTTTTGGTGAAGCCAATGGAGTCAAGAAATGAACAGTCGCTATACCGTGTTGGCATAACTCCCTCTTTTGTAGATCTTCATATATTTTCCCCATGTGGGCATTGGGGTGGACGATGTGGGTTAGTTTGGGAATCAATGTGGGATTCCCTACCAATGAAGAAGCTTCTTTCCTTGGCACCATCTTTGGTACAAGAAGGGCATGGAGAAAAAGAGTGCTTGGTGTAGACTCTCAACGCCCGAAGATGCTTACACACACTTTCTTGAAGGAGGAGGAGTTCAAAAGGTGTGAATAAAAATTAATTACAAACCCTCCTTATATAGCTACTGCCACAACCCTTCTGTCAGGTCATTAGTACCAAGTTTGGGTTGGTACTATCGAATTTCCTTCTCAAATCCATGTGACTCAGTGCTACCGACGGTCCCAATTTGTTGATGTTGTCAAAGCGCACATGGTGTTGGTATTACTGACATGGCATCAATAGTACTAACTTGTGCCACAGATTGGTGGTACCAACTGTTAGATGCGAACATTCTCGATCATCAATGGCGCTCCCATAAATTATGTGTCTTCACATGCCACTAGTACCGAATTTTTTGTTTATAGACAGAGTCGTTCAAATTTGTCGATGCTTTTGAGTGGGAACTTGGTATTCTAAAATTGGAGCACACATTTTCGTTAGTACTACCAACTTGGGGTTGGTAGTACCGAGTCCTTATCAATTTCCTCAGCTCCTTTTCTGTAAAATGTCACTGCTACCAAACCCAAGGTCAGTAGTATCGAGTTTCTTAGTATTTTTTCTCAACCACTCTATGATGTCATCGGAACTACCGACTTGGTGGTTGATAGTACTGACTTGTTCAGTCAAAGTCGATCCTTTTCTATGTGACTCCATTTGTAGTATTGACTTTATGGTCGGTAATACTGACAGGTAATCAACTTGCACACCACACAAAATTGATCAAGGTACCTTTTTTTACATAAAATCTCATAAAACAAAAACTAAATCTATGAAACTACAAAATTGAATGCAAAGAATGAAAAATGATGGTTAGGTTGCCTCCCAACAAGCACCTTTGTTTTATGTCATAGGCTCGACAATCCTAATTAACCCATTAGTGAAGCTCAATGAGCTTCAACTCCTCTTTCCTCACCACATCTCCCTAAAAGTAGTTTTTAACCCATTGGCCATTAACAAGGAATGGATCAACCCCTTTGTTTTACGTCATAGGATCGACAATCCTAATTAACCCATTAGTGAATCTCAATTAGCTTCAACTCCTCCTCTTTCCTCACCACATCTCCTTCAAAGTAGTTTTTAAGCTGTTGGCCATTAACAAGGAATGGCTCAGCCCCATTTCTTATTTCTACTGCCACATGGGTAAAAACCTTAACTACATCAAAAGGTCCACTCCGTCTAGATCTCACTTACTGGGATGCTATTTCAACCTAGAATTGAACAGAAGAACCTTCTCTCCTGGAGTGAAAACTCTATGTATGATGTGGTGGTCATAGATCCTTTTGATTCTTTCTTTGTTGATCCTTGATCTTTCATAAGAATCAAACCTAAGATCATATAGTTCATTTAATTCCAACATCCTCTTTCTTCCTGCTTCATCCAAATTGTAGTTCAATTTTCACAACACCCATCTAGATTTGTGCTCTAACTCTATGGGTAAGTGACAAGCTCTCCCATAGACTAACCTAAAAGGATTGGTTCCTATATGTGTCTTATAGGATGTCCTATATGCCCACAAAGTATCATTGAGAAACATGCTCGAATTTGTCCTATTTGTTGAGACTGTCTTTTCTAAGTTTTTCTTAATCTCTCTATTAGACCCTCAACTTGCCCTTGGGTTTGGGGGTGGTATGGAGTACCTACCCTGTGTTTCACTCCATACTTGCTCAAAAGCACCCCAAATTTCTTATTGGTGAAATGAGATCCACCATCACTAATGATCAACCTGGGCACCCCAAACCTATAGAAAATGTGATCCTTCACAAACCTACATACAACTTGAGCATGATTGGTGCGGGTTGGAATTTCTTCCACCCACTTAGACACATAGTCAACAACAAGTAATATGTATAAATTAGAATTCGAAGACACAAACATGCCCATGAAATCAATACCCCATAAATCAAACACCTCAATTTCTTAAAAAACATTCAAAGGCATCACATGTCTTTTTGAAATATTACTTACACGTTGATACACATCACAATGAAGAATAAAGTTATATGTATCCTTAAAAAGCATCAACCAATAGAAACCAAATTCTAAAACCTTGGCTGTAGTCCAAGAAATAGCATGATGAATGTGCCAATATGCTCTCAAACTCACAATCCAACACACATATGCTCAAAATGCCATCCCTACATTGCTTGAGAAAAATGTGATCATAAAAAATATAATACCTCAACGAGTGGAAGAATGTATTCTTCTCACGATATCCCCATTCCTATGGCAGCTCTCCATATGCCAAATAGTTCACTATATTTGCAAACCAAGGATCTTTGCTTTTCATAGCAAAGAGCTTCTCATCAAGGAGTTCTTCCACTATATATCTGGCTATGTCCTTTTCATCCACTCTTTCAAGCCTAGATAGGTGATCAACCACTACATTCTTAGTGCTTGCTTTGTCTTTGATTTTAATATCAAATTGCTACAATAGCAATATCCATCTAATAAATGTAGGCTTTGCATCCTTTTTTGCAGCAAATACTTGATTGCCGTGTGAATGGTCCAAATAAACTTAGCCCCTATCAAATATTGGTGAAATTTATCAAAAGTGAAAACAACTGTCAATAGCTCTTTTTCTATGGTTGTGTTATTCAACTAGGCATCATTAAGAGTTTTAGATGAATAATAGATGACCGCGAGAACCTTATCTCAGCGTTGGCCTTAGAACATCCTCCACTGCATAATCTGATGTGTCACACATCAACTCAAAAGGTTGGCTCCAATATGGAGCCTAGACCATAGGTGCGGAGACTAACTTCTCCTTCAACACCTCAAATGCCTTCAAACATTGATTGCTAAAATTAAATTCAACATCCTTTTCCAATAACTCAGAGAGTGGTTTGATGATTTTTGAAGAATCTTTCATAAATCATCGATAAAATTCATCATGTCCTAGAAAGCTCCTCACTCCCTTTACTGATGACGATGGCGGTATCTTGGAGATGGCTTCTCTTTTGACTGGGTCAACCTCCATTCCTTTACTAGATACCTTGTGTCCCAAAACAATCACTCACTCACCATCATATGACATTTTCCCAGTTTAAAACTAGGTTAGTGTCCTCACATCTTTGCAAAACCTTATCATGATTGTCAAGGCTATCTTCAAAATGATTCAACATACACTGTAAAGTCATCCACGAATACCTCCAGACATCACTCTACCATATCGAAAAAAGTGGCCAGCATGCATCGCTAAAAGGTAGCCAGTGCGTTGCATTCGACGATGCACAATTGTGCCATAAGGACAAGTGAAGGTAGACTTCTCTTGATCTTGTGGCTCAATAAATATCTGGTGGTATCTGGAATAGCCATCAAGAAAACAAAAGCAAGAGCGTCCAGTGAGCTTCTCAAGAATTTGATCGATAAATGGGAGTGGGAAATGATCCTTCAAAGTGGAAGTGTTCAAACCTCTATAATCTACACATACGTGCCACCCAATCACCAAACTAGTAGAAATCAATTCATCATTAGAGTTAGTTGTGACCATTATACCCCCTTTCTTAGGAACCACCTGGGTTGGGAAAACCTAGGTTGAATCAGAGATAGCATATATGATACATTCATATAAATGTTTTACTACCTCCTTCTTTACTACCTCAGTCATGATGGGGTTGAGTCGCCGCTGAGGTTTCACAATCAGCTTGGCTCCTTCTTCTAATCTGATCTTGTATTGGTAGAAACTAGGGGAGATCCCCTTTATATCTACCATAGACCATTCGAATGCTTCCCAGTGATTTTTCAAAACCACAAATAGTTGTTCCTCTTCCTGGATGGTCAGTGAAGTTGAGATGATGACTAGAAGCTTCTTATTTGCTGCCAAGAAAGTATACTTCAAGTGTGGTGACAATGGCTTCAACTCTAGATTCATAGGACTCAGAAAAGATGGGACCGAACATGGAGGAGGTGGTCCTAGATCCTCAAAGTGTCTAATGTAATAACACGGTAGTTCCTTGAGAAATAAGACACACTTCTCCAGAAAATGAGATCGAATACAATCATCCATTAGATTCATAAGACACCCCTCTAATGACAATTGTGGATATGGTTGAATTAGAGTGCAAGAAGCTGCCTCTTCAATTGTTGCTGGGAAATGTTCCTCCTCTTCATCATCAGAATACTAAACTACCTTTTTCAAAGAAATTTCTTTTATGTTTTCTAAGATGTACACCGCTAGTGTTCCTTTGTACACCCGTATCATAACATGATCCATATCAAGAAATGGCTTCCCTAGAAACAATGACACCTTTTCTTGGACTTGCTGCAACATGTGACATTGTGCCTTCCCCTTTGCAGTATGTGTAGGCTCGGACATCAAGATTTAAAAATGCTATTCTTTGTTGCCCAATGTTAGTCTTCTTCTACCCATCTCCAGAATCATATTAGTTGTGGCTTGGAATGACCTCCCTAGTAATAATTCGTTGCCTTGATCATCTTGCATCTCCATAACTACAAAGTCTGTTGGAAATGCAAATCTGTTCACCTTGATAAGAACATCCTCACAAATACTGTAAGGCCTCACCACTTAGTTGTCTATCAACTGTATGGTCATATTACTCTTCCTGGACTCCTTAAGACCTAGATTTTTAAAAGTGGTCAAGGGAATGAGATTGATGTTAGCTCCTAAGACGCATAAAGCTTCTCTAAATCTTATCCTCCAGATATAGTATGATATGTTAAAATAGCCCAAATCCTGCCTTTTTGGTGGCAATGTTCCTAGAAGGAAATTAGTAACTTTATCGTTCATAACTACCACCTCAGAATAATATATCCTTCTCTTATTATTGATCAAGTTCTTCAAATATTTGCTGTAGGAAGGAATCTTCTCGATTGCATCAATGAGCAAAATGTTAACATGAAGCTTCCTAAAGTTGTCTAAGAACTTCTGAAATTTCTTGTCAACCTTATGAGCTTTCAAGTTGTTCAAGAACATCACTAGCTTCACCACATTCCTATAGTGAGGTGGGACATAGGCCTCCTTCCTTGGCTCCTCAAGTTCATGAGTTTTAGCATCAACTGACTCGTCCTCTACTGCTATATTTGGATTAACTGAATCAAATGTAACAGTAATCACCAGTGAGCCTTTGTCATCATCTTTGTCCCTTGACTCTAAAACTCTCTTCTGCTCATTAAAAAACTTCTTTCCACTATGTAACATCACTGCCTTTACATGTTGAATGTCAGTAGGTATGTTCGTGTTTCTTGGGAACCCATGATGAGTAGGTTTCTTCAAGGACGCAACCTTTGCTGCAATATGAGAAATCTGATTTCCTATACTACAAATTTGTGCTCCTTGATTCTATAGTTCCCTTTGAGTCTGGACAATGAGCACTTCATTCTAGCTAACCATCTTACCAAGCATGTCCTCTATACAGTCTATCTTGCTAGAGCCCGTATCCTGCTGGTATTTATGTTGTGGAACAACCTGTTGTGGCTTACCTTGCTGAGATTGAGAAGGGTCTTGCTAGAAATTTTTGGGATTCCTCCAAGAAAACTTGGGGTATTTTATCCATGAGTAGTCATTGCCCATGTTGTTTTGTTTTCATGCAAACTTGTACTCCCCGTCTTCTCCTTTAGAAGAGTTTCCATCCTTCTGGCATAACTTCCTAGCAATGAGGTCAAGTTTCTCATTCAGTGCACTAATGACCTTTGATTATCCAACACTTTTTAAGGATTGCTAGATGCTCTCTTTTGTCTCCCCAGGAATGATTCTTAGCCATGTTCTTCATAATCGCATGGCCTATACATGGCTTATTATTCAGAAAAAATCCTGAGCTGACACTATCAAGTGTAGCTCTTTCTCCCTTGTGCAACCCATAGTAAAAATTCTTTTACTAGCCATACAAATTGATCCTATGATGTGGGACCTTTCTCAGCACATTTTGGTATCTCTCCCATGATTCGGAGTAGGATTCTTCTACCTTCTGCTTGAAGTTGTATATTTCTCTAACAAGTTTGTTCATATTATGAGGCAAAAAGTAATGCTCAAAGAAAACGTCTATCATCTCCTCTCATGTTTCAATTGACTCAAGTGGGAGATTGTAGAACCAAGATTTGAAATTATCTTCCAATGAGGATGAAAACAACTTCAGGTAGACCATAGTAGCCAATACCCTATCTATCTTGACCATATCACAACTCTCCATGAAATTTCTTATGTGTGTCATTGGATCTTCAGTAATATGACCATGGAAATCTTTTGACTTGACTAATGCCACCAGCACTGGATCAATCTTGTAGCTGCCCACATTTATTGCTTTCCTTTTTATGGGTCCTAGCTGGGTTGTTGGGGAAGACACCTTGATCTTCTCCCAAATTGTTTGCTCTTCTTCTACTCCACCCATCTTAGTTGGTTCTTCTGGCTCCTCTGGTGGAGGTATTTGAGTAGTCAGCAGTGGAGTCAGTGGTGGAGTTGGAACCAACCTTCCCCTAAGTTAGGGAACTCTCTTTCTTGGCGTAAGAGATCCACTTGACTAAAGCCCTGTGGAGATGGCTCCCTGTAGTCATGAGATCTAGTGTGCACCATGCACTAGTACCTGAATTTGTCGAACACAATGTGAGAACGAGTACTAATGATTTAAGAAATGATATTTAAAATTTATCTTGAAAGGATTAAAAAAGGGTGGCCTAGAGTGGCTGATTAAAGCACTTGTAGTGCTAGATTTTTCATTTCCCTGACAATGGAACCAAAAACTTGATAGTTATTTTCTGTATGCCCTAAAATGCAAGTGCACGCTATCATAGTAATATAGGCCAATGAGGCCTGGATATCAAACATGGAGAAATGTAAATTTAGAAACTACTACTAACTACAATATGATCAACTAGACCAAAGAAAACTTTGATTGGAGTTTAATTAACTAAGAATGTGTAAAGTGAATCTAAAATTACTAGTGATAGATCATAGTTGGATGGAATTCCTTAGGATTATGGTTTCACCTTGGTTAACATTGCAATTACCAATATAACATTAATAAAAATCTCTCCTAACCCCAGACTAAGAGCATGTAGCAAGAATTACCCACTCTCACAGCGTAATTCACTACCTAATCTAATATGAATTCCGCTCTTATATCGATTGTGTCATTAGTTAGGTGCTTTATTGAAAACTCTGGGTAATAGTTTCACATTCGTAAGCCACCTTTCTCAAGGGGTGATATAAAACATGTTTTCTATGAATTTCCAACCATTAATTCCTCTTTCAAGCAATTAAAGGTCTAATTAACTACCTATGGTGATCAAGCATGGATAGTTCATGACAATCCACAGAAATTAGTCTAGATATTAAGAGAAATTGATATATTAATACATAAAAGTCAATTACAATGCATACCAGGCTACTCCCAGATCCTAAGGAATAAGGGGTTTAGCCTCGCATGGTTTTCATGGTCAAAGACATAGGAGAGAATAAGAAAACATGGAGAACATTTAGAAAACTAAAAAACCCCTAAAGAAGATGGTCCAAAATATCCCTTCTCGTGAACATGCTAATTTTATATAATTTGACTGCAAATCTATCCACTGGAAGTGCCTAAATCATCCAAAACATGACCTTATTTTGTGCTTTCTCCTCTCCTTGCTCTCAACTGCCATCCAACAGAATTAGAACCTAATATTAGGTCTAGACAAATTCCCCCTAACTCATAGAAGTGACTTAGGGAAAAATAAATCCTTAATCATCAAATTAAACGTTATCTTCAAATCTACCTGATCCCAACATGTCGATACTTGTGATTGGGTGTCAGTACTACTATCTCCTTCAATAGTTGCGGCCACCTGGCAAGTTGTCGGTACTACTAAACTTAAATTCGATAGTATAGAGTTGCTTTGATTAGTCTTGAATCCATCACTGTGATGTTGTTGGTAATATCGAGTCTTGTGGTCAGTACTACTGAGCTTTCTTGATTTCTTTCTTCTCATCTTTGAGCAAGTTTTGATACCACCGACTCCAAAGTCGGTAGTATCGAGCTATGTAGATTCTTACAAAACTTCCTAAAATCCATAAAATATGAGCATAAGCTCTTAAAATATAATAAATCATTCGAAAGATTAAAACTACATTTATTTGATGCAAATAAGTATCACAGGCTAATGAGAGTAAATCAAGCACAATTAATTCGAAAATGAACAAATAGTGCACACAAATCAATATAAAATAGCATGAAAAATAATGAATATTCAATGCATCAGTAAGGATGGAGTGTGTTTCATGCTTTCAATCTAGAAGGTCATTTCCTAAGGTAGGGTCTGATGGGGATGCCTTTGATCCTCAGTAGAGTACATTTTGGGAGGAACATGTCTATAAATTCTCAGCCCCAGTACCTGTATGGGGTAACCATAGATCTGACTTTTAGGTCCTCTATGCCAGAAGGGATATGAAAGCTTGGGTTCTTCTCTACAATACTAAAATTTGTGAACTAGCTATCTTGACAAACATTTGAACTAAAGCCACTGTTTTTGATGTGTCTACAACTTTCCATTAGAGCTTGGAATTTGTTTCTAATGAAACCCCAGACAGAGGATTAGGGGCTAGTGATTGCATATTCATTTTTCAAGTATTTTTCTTACATAACTTGACCCATAGTTTGCCATGGTCATTGATTAACTCCCATGCATCTTGAGCATTAGGGCATGGTTGAAGTCTATAACGTGTTTGGTGCCAATGTTGTCAATGTCTTTATTAGATGAAATTACTAGAGACAACTTCCTTTGGTCCCTGGATCCTTGCCATATGAATTTCTGCACATGGATGTCTATGTCATCACAAAGTGTAGGTGAAACAACAATGGACTGCATAGTGTAGGCAATGATGGCTTGAAGGGTGTCCTTTGCGAGAGTGATTCTTCCAGCCAAAAAAGGTTGGCACACAAACCAGCTATTCATTTTGGTTTTATGTTGATGAGGATTATGGTATGGGTTGCCTTTTTGATCATGTGATGAATGATGGGTACACCAAGATACCTTTCAATATCCTCAATGATTAGGATCAAAAGTTTCCTTCTAATTTGGCACTTGAGGTAATCTGTCATGTTGGAGGAGCATAAACATTTAGATTTGCCTGCAGATATGATCTACATGGACATAGTTACACATTCGTGCATTGTTTTTTGAATAATATAAGCTTAGAAGGCACAAGTTTTTAAAAGTAGGAGCAACAGGTCTACCAAGCATACATGGGGTAGGCGAGGGCCATTCTTGGATAGGGTGATAGGTCACCATTGGCATTTTTCAATTGATGTGTTGGTGGACTGTCTTAGCCTCTCCATGCACAAAACTAAGATGTAGGGGCTGGGGGAGTCACCATAGAGAACTTCTTGGCATGCTTTGGGAGGGGGCAATGGGACATATTTCTAGAGTAAAGAAGATGATCCTGAGGTGATGATTCCCATGGTAAGGTTTATTAGTTTTTCTGGTAGTCCAACTTTTCAAAGCGTGTCTCTAATGAACCACTGGTTCATTCTATCAAAGGGCATGGTGAGGTCAATTTTGACAACCATTGAGAATTTCTTTCCTTTCTTGAAACACATGGAGTGAATGGCCACTTACACTAGACGAATGTTGTATGTGATTCTTTGTCTAAGACTAAAACTTTATTTGGTGGGGACAATGCACTGGTTTAAGTATGGCTTGATTCATTCTACTATAGTCTTGGAGATGATCTTCATGTAGTTTTTGGTGAGGGAGATGGGTCTGAGGTCATTATAGGACTCGACCATGGTAGTCTAAGGGATCAAGACTATATTTGATTTTCACCAGATTTTGTCAATAGATTTAGTTGAGAAAGTAGCACCGGCAGTTAACATCATAGAGCCTTTAATATGGTTCCAATTTTTTTTGTAGAAAGACAGGGGTTCTAAACAAGACTGTGATGAGGCTTTGACAATAATGCAATCCACTACATAAGAGTAGCCAACATAGATGATGTTGAAGAATGCCAGCATGAACAAGACTATAAAAATGCTCCCCACTCATAGAGACCCTGAAGAAGAAGATGAAAGAGCTAGCCAAAAATGAGCAAACATTTCCCCATCTACAAGATGGAGCCAACTCAAAACAAACTTCACCAACTAGAAATCAACTAAATAATACAACAACTCAATTCATGAAGTTCATATGGGAATTTGACATAATGTGTGATATGGATTTTATTTCTCCACATAGTATTATGTTTGTATGTGAAAATACTAACCACATAAATTAGAAAAATAATAACTAGAACAACTAGAAGCCAACGAACAACAAATGAATGAAGCCATGATGAAATGTAAAAAACATAGAAGAAATGTGGAATGAGCACGACGTGATGAGAAAAGATACACATGAGCTGCAAAAAACACATCATTTCTAGAGAAACAAGGCACAAGAACAAGAAGGAAGCTTCTTCAGTTTCATCATCACCAACATCACCAAAAGGAAACAAAGAATCTAAAGGTTCTAAATAAAACAAATCAAAGAGTTTCCGAAACCAGAAGGATGCCCTGGTAACCTTCCCACAATTCTAGAAACCATGATAAATTGGGTATCACTAGATTAGTCACACACAAAACATGGAAGTGACCGCCGTAGAAACAATTCAGTAGATTGTGCCAAACTGGACCTGTTAGACTACTATGATGGGAAACCATATGTGGATTACATGGGAAACTCAATAGAAGGTGATGAAGTGAAATAAAATCAATAGAGACCTCACACCAATAGATGAATGTACCCATAGCAATTGGTAGGAAATAATAAATCATGGTTGTAGAAGAGAAAAATAAAAAACCCAAAAACACAACAACGGTAGTTGTAGATAAATAAGAAGTTATGGGGGAAAATGATGGCATGATAAAATGTAGTCAGTCATGAAAAGTTATGGTGGGGAAGACAACTAAGGAAATAATGAAGAATCTCAAAGAACTATTCCACTATGAAGCACTGCCACCACTGTTTGGAGACACATGCGATGATTTCATGTTTTTCTAGAGCATAGGAACCTAGTAGAGGAAAAGTTCCCTGAGATAACAACTGAAGGAGAAGGGAACACATATAGATCTTCATACAATAATGATGAGTACATGCAAATCTTTTTCAAAGGCACTGCCAAAAGAATTTTTAAAACTCAGTTATTCTAAAACTAAATGTTGCATAAAGTGCTGACATGCCTTAAGTGCACATGTTGAATACAATTGTATGCATAAGTGTAGTAAAGGGACTCAATGAGGTCTGAATGTCAAACTCAAAGAGTTGTGACTGTGAGAAACTACTACTAACTAAAACATATTAATTCATCATAATAAAAGAGTTGATTGGTTGATTGAAAGCCAAGAATTTGAATTAAAAGTGTAAAAGTAAAGTGAGTAGAAGATCATATGGATGAATTCTTTAGGATACCAGATTCACCATGGTGTCAACCAATACATGAGTTTTATTAATCAACACAACTAATTTTTCTTCCTTGGATTCAGCATCTATAACTTGTACTATCCTCTTTTTCAACATATCATACTAATTAGCCTAATTACTATCTAGTTTTGTGACATCAATATAAGAGACTAATGGATGCAAACTATCTCGGGATAATTACTTCACAATGGTTAGGCCACTCTCACATCATGTTATTGAATGTGAAGATAATGAGTCATGTAATTGTTAACCCCACTTTTGCAGTAGTTAACAATGCATTACAAACTTATGGTGATCAAGCATAAATAAGATAGTTAAGTTTTTATATTATAAAAAATCAAAGCAAAAAATTATATTGTATTGAATCAAAATATGAACATGCATAGAGTTAAGAATGGGCTATTGTAGGTCCTAAGAATGAGGTTTTAGACCCTCATGCTCCACAAAGAATTCGAAGAAGTGGGAAGGAGAAGAAAGCCATGGAAAACTCATGAAAGTTTGCTCTAGTCTCTTCGTCTCCCCCCTTCCTGGGCTTTGGTTCCTCCAAGGAAGGTCGGTGGGATAGCCTCTAGATGGGATAGCCTCCAACATGATCTCTCCCTAATGAGATGCATCTAGGTGCATGGGCCCAATTAGTGTATATAGGGATAATTAGGGTACCACATGGGCATGGTTCGTCATACGTACCTTTGTTTAACCTTGTCCATCAGACAAATGTTGTTTCCACCCAACTCTTCATTTTTAGTGCAAATCAAGGCTTCAAATTGTAGTGTCACCAACATGAGTCAGTGGTATGCAAATATTTTTGATGGTGCCCCTCCTTTATTCTCGATTCTAGTTCTCCTATTTGTCACTTTCTTTCCTTCTCATGTCGGTGCCCTCGACACAAGTCTTTGGTACTGACTATCTTCTATTTTTCTTGACAAGTCTACAAAAAAGAGCAACATGTTTAGCAAATAGTAAAATAAAGCAATTTCAGCCAAAATACATGTAAAATGTATACTATTGACACACAAGGGTCATTTTTGGAAATTTAGATAAAATGTTAATAAATACATGAAAATGAGACAAATCATCCTAAAAAATGCCTAAGATTAAATTTTTCTTTCCCTCAAGCAACACTACTTTGGGTTTGGTTTATAAAGTCAAATGGGATACACATATTTGAATTAAATCATTATAACCATCCTTGACTCAAAGGTCCAAAACTAATCCTCTCTAACCACATATAAAACATCTACCATGCAAGTGACCAATTAGGAAAAAAAACACAAACCTAGACCGCTTAACATATAAGTTAGCTTCGTGTACTTTAGGTTCCAGGACAGAACTATTAAAAGCTCCACAGTGGACAGAAAAGAGTGTAGATGGAGAATATCACCTAGGGGTTGTACAAAAATCAACATTGACGTTGCATTTATAGTTGATCAAAGGGTGCGTCTTGCTGCTGTCTTCAGAAATCATAACAGGGAGGTGGTGGCCATGGCTACAAGAACAAGTGATAGTAGATGGAGCCCGTATATAGCTGAAGCCCAGCGGATTATATTTGGCCTAAAAATTGCACAAAGCCTGAATCTCAACCTGATTGAAGTGGAAACCAATGCTAAGAATGTGTGGCAAAAAATCATGAATCATAAGGGGGGTTTAAGCCCAACTGAATTGCTGTTCAGTGATATAAAAATGTAGGCCAGCATATTCAGTTCAACTATTTTCTCTCACACTCTTAGAGAAGGGAACTCTATGGCACACCAGCTAGCAAAAAAAGGTCTGGGAAATGATAGGGAATCAGTTATAACATGTAATTTTCCTGTGTTTGCTGATGAGCACGTTGTATCTTCTAGTGATTAATACAATGGCTCTGCTTTCATCTAAAAAAAACATATAAGTTAGCCGAAGATGGGAGATATCATGGAAAGTCTAAATTTTACCCAGTGTGTCAAAATATCTCCCTATCTACACCACTCTTCTTGGTGGCCTAAAATATAGACCAGTGGATGGAAGGAATGGGTGGCACAAAAAATAGAAATCACACATAATCCAAGTCATTTATGCAAATGAACAAAAATCTGTTGGATTAAAGGGCTCTAGAGGGCTGGTGAATAGAGCCAAAAACACTTGCAAAAAATTTGTTAGATCTTTAAGTTACTACAAGGTATGGGATTTCAAATATTGAATTTGTAGTGCAACTAAGCATACAAACAAAAGGTGTGAGAGTTTGAACAAACATAGGGAACAAGCAATGTAGAGTGGCTCCTATCTTCAAACTAGAAGATAGCCAGTCCACCACCTAGAGAGGTCAATCTCTATGATTTTTCAACCATGTATACTTATATTCCAATATAAGACATACAAGATGACCTTCCTTTTCCCTAGACAATGATACCCAACCTCATTTTTAAGGATTAAAAGGAGCCAATAAACATTTCACAAAGGGCTTACCTATCCTCAAGCAAGAGTATTCTACCTCCAAGGACTTACCCACTTTTGTAGCTAGGTAGAGACCATCACCAAGGTGATCTACTGCTGCAACAAGTCTTTGGCCTTGAGGATTTACCTACTCTCCTCGTGGATCCTATGCCTTTTCCTTCTCCTTCTAATTAGAGAAGATGCACCTTCTTCTTCAACCTTGAAGAAGCTTTGCAACTGCTTCACATGAAGAAGCTTTCATCAACTTGATCTTGAAGAAAGGGGTTGGGGAAAGGGAAGCTTTGAGAGCTCTACAAGCATACAAATAAGTAGATCTCTCACACAAATCCTCTCACTCATATAGACATTTTGATTTGTAAACAAGAGAGAGAAAGGGGCTCAAGTGGGCTGGATGCACTCAACTATAGCTAGGATCTTGAATAGCATGAAGGAGCAACCTTGAAATGAACTCTAAGAGGTCTTATTTATAGTTGGGGGTGTCCAATAGAGGGTAGGAGCACCAAGGAACTTTTTCTAGACATTTGGGTGTTGCAACATATATAACTTTGAGTTCTGGAATACTCCAACAACTAGAATCACTTTTTCTGCACTTTCATTCAGTGCATTCAGTCAAGTTTCAATGAAGTTAACTCGACTGATTATACTATGCGACAAAGATAATTTAAAGCATGAATCGATTTTATCCTAGATGAAAATCGATATAACCACTTAAATTAGTTTTGGTCAGTGCAAGGATCGGTCGAGTTCTATGTGTGGTCAACTCAACTGAACCTGAATTTTCTCAAAATCCATCAAGGAATTGGTCAAGTTTGTCACAGATAAAACGTGACCGAAAAACTCCCTGTAATGAATTTTAGAAAATGTCATTAGAGTGATTGAACGTTTGAATTTAGCACTCCTAATTTTTTTCCATTTTAGTTACAAGTCATTACATCAATACAAAGGATTATAAAAACCATCCTACGGGTTTTAGGGTGTTTTCCAAAAAAGTGCATCTGCATTGCTTTTGACTTGAATTAGATCAAGCTAGGGATTGATAGAAATGGTCCATTTCTTGTACCTAATGCCTAAAATGAATCTCAAATAGACATATTAGATACATATGAATGGAACGGTTTAGTCATTACCAAAATATGGCACTATAGAAAGTCACATGATATTTCAGATAATTGACATGAAAAGTATCACAAAGGCAATAATTTCAATATGGATGAGATCATATCTCCCTTGTGGTACTTGCAGTACAAGATGAGATCTCACATATTATTCTCCCCCTTTGTCATTGCAAAAAGGCAGGGGGTAGAAAAATTATAAAGGATGGGTCTTTGCCACAAGCACATGCTATACAAACAACCACACAAAGCACACACCAAACAGAGAGAAACAAGCAATCTAGAGTCATAATCAAAATATAGGATAACATACCAAAACTCATAAAGTATAGGAAACTAAAGAGTTATGGTACATAAGATTAATATTACAACACCAAACATGCCTTCTCGCAATAGAAGCTATAAACCAACAAACAATGAGATGATAAAATAGTATGCCTCAGATACAGTGCCCAAATGTCTAATATGTGATAGTCTATATATATATAATAGAATATAGAACTAAACATATATGTCATCTACTACATCAATTATGTCCTCCTCCTCCTCATCCTCGGGATTTGGCTGGTAGTCCTCATCATCATTTGAGGGTGCAACATTGGTAGTAGCTATGGGTTCACCATCATCACCATCAGAGGATCCATCATCACCATCTTTAGCATCCTCACCATCTTTAGCTTCTTCCTCAACATCCTATTTAGGCATATCCACATTAGCACGAGGTCCAAAAGCACGAGTACCAGTAGTTCATTTTCTTGCCAAAAGATGGGAGTGAACACTCCATCATAGACAACAAGCAGAGTGACAGAAGGGCCAATAGGAAGAGCCAGAAGAGGAAGAGAACCAGGGATAGGGGTAGGTCCACCACCATCAGTAGCAGGGGGTGCAGTGGAAGCAGCAAGAGGTGGAGGGTCAAAGTAGAATTGATTGTATGCATAAGAGGCATAGTCAACTCCTAGATAAGCCAAGTAGGGTGAGTAGGGTTGATTGCATGACAGGTTCATGTGTGACATGATTTGGCAGAGATCCCGGTGAAGATGATCATGAACCCAAAGGTTATACGCTTATGATGCATCATGAATCCCAAGAGGGATTCAGTTGATATAGAAAATGAGGTGTGGTTAGGGTAGGATGGTGGTGGATGTGGAGGGGCCTGGATGGAGGTAGAGGCACCTAGTGTGGTGGAAGAAAAGGTAGGTAGAAAGGTCTTTTTGATGGTTGTCTCACTAATGCAAACCCCTCTACGACTTGGTTTGTAACCAAGGTCATGGATGATATATTTTTCACAGTGATGGGAAAACACACGACAAATCAGGTTTGGATATGGGAGATGGGTACCAGTGGTATTCTTTCTGGAGTCAAAGCAGGTCATGTGATGTAGAATGTAATGAGCCCACTTGATGCTGATATTATTCAAGAGACAATACATGATTGTTGTTGTGTTCTCTGCAATCTTTGTTTGATTCATATTGGGATGGATATGGCAATTGACCACTAAGGTGATCGGTCTTGTCTTGATATCAAGGGAAAAAGAGGGTAGGGTTGACTTTTTCCTATATGAGATGTTTGGTTTCTTCAAGAACTTATGGATTTCAGGAAGGGTAAGCATAAGATCAAAGTTGTTGTAGAAACCTTTAGGGTCCAAAAGGTCATGGTGAGAGGGATAAGAAGCCAACCAAGAGGTGATGACATCAATACCAAATAAGTAGGTATTCACATAATCCTTTGATATAGTTATTTTGGTACCAGCTATCATCGAGGTCAAAACGACTTGGGTATTAGGTGGTGGGACTAGAATGGTGTAGTTCCATGTAAAATTGGCATAGAATTCATGGAATGCCTTTGTGCTCAACATAGAATTGGTGAAGCATAGACACTCAAAACACAAAGCACTTAGGTGATGTGCTTTTAACACTCCAAGAACCTCTTTAATCACCTCAGTCATTGCAAACTAAGGCTCAAACAAAGCTCAAAAATGTAAGGGAGGGTTGGAGAATTGGAAATTGTGAATGTCGAGAGGAGTTCCATGTACCTATTCACAACTTGTGTGGAGAAGAAAGAGGTTCCATCAAAGGATAGAAGGTGAGAAGTAGTGGAGGAGGACAAAACTCCAGCTAGTCCACTTTGTTCCCTACGGTTGGAGGCCATGAGGTCATATGGAGAAGAAAATACCACCAAATGAGAAGGAGAACAAAATAATGGATCACCTAACCACCTAGGTCACGTTTGGGAGAGGAAAATAGGACAAATCAAAGGCCAAGGAGGGTGTAGGAGGGGATAGGTTAGCCTAGGGTTGGAGAACGAACACTGGAAAAGGACTTTCAATCGACTTTTCTCTAATTCAGAGGGACAAAAGTCAGTCGATACCCTTTATAAATTTGGTCCAGTGCCACTTTTGGTCGAATTCTGAGTTTTGAAAAATCGACAGGTCAATTATTTTAACTAAGTCCATGGTCAGGGATTGGTTGAGTTGGATCAGGATAAACTCGACCGATTGGCATACTGTCTCAAAACAAAGAAAATTTAATTGGAAGCCTCTAGAGTGCTAAATATATTTATTTTTCTAGCCTATTATGTATTTTAAACATATTGAGGCACATTTCTCTCATCATTGGCTATTGTTTTGTGGTAAAACATTTGTTCACAAAAAATAGCCAAAATCAAGCAAAACAGGCATGAAACCATGTCACTTATATCACTTTCAGTTTGGAGATGATAAAAAATAAGCAATAAACTTATAGGTATGATAACATCTAGTGAGATTGCACATCAATATCATCAAGAGAAAATATAAGTAGTTTTAATCTAATGAATGTAAATTTCTCTCTATCTAGATGTTTTGTAAAAATGTCCACAAGATGATTTTTCGTGTCCACATGCATGATATAAATATCCTACTTGGCAATGTGGTCAAGAAGAAAATGATGACAAACCTTTATATGTTTAGATCTACTATGTAATATATGATTATAAGATAGATTAATTGCACTAGTATTGTCACAGTAGATATGAGAAGCTTCAAAATGAATGTGAAAGTCTTGGAGCATTTGCTTCATCCATAGGACTTGAGCATCAACAACTCCCATATGCAATGTATTTAGCCTCAATAGTTGAAAGAGTCACTGTGCTTTGTTTCTTAGACAACCAGGAAACCAAGGATGGTCCTAGGAAGAAGCAAGTGCCACTTGTGCACTTTCTATGTATCAAGCACCATGCATAATCATCATTTCTATAGACAATATGAGTAATGTCCCTTGACTTGGATACCGTAGTCCGAAATTTTGAGTTTTGGCTAGATACCTCAAAATCCTCTTAACCTCTATGAGATGTGATTTCCTAGATATTGGTTGAAAATGAGCACACAAGCCAACACTAAACATTATGTCAAGTCTAGAGGTAGTTAAATAAAATAAACTTCCAATCATACCTCTATATAACTTATCATCTACCTTTTCTCCTTCTTCATCTCTGTCAAGCTTGGTAGTGTTTGACATGGGGGTGTTCATAGGCTTGGTGTTCTACATACCAAAGCACTTAAGTAGTTCACTAGGGTACTCTCCTTGGTTGATGAAGTTACCTTCCTTGGTTTGCTTGATTTGGAAGGTGGGGAAGAAAGTAAGCTCCCCCATCATGCTCATCTTGAACTCACTCTAGATAAGAGAACTAAAATCCTTCGAAAGATCAAGATTAGTTCCACCACATATAATATCATCAACATAAATTTGAATGATCAAAAAGTTGCTAGAAGTGTGTTCTAAAGTAGAATTGACTTTGCCAATGATGTAGCCATTGTCTGGCAAAAGTTCTTTTTTCTCATACCAAGATCTAGGGGCTTGTTTGAGTCCATAGAGAGCTTTTTGTAAAACGTAAATATGGTTAGGAAATTTATCATGTTCAAATCTAGGAGGTTGAGACATAGACTTCCTCTTCTATCATACCATCAAAAATGCACTTTTATTTCTGGAAAATATGGGTAAATATATTTGCAACACTACAAGAGGGGTAAAGTTATAGGCTACAACTGGATTATATCTTACAAAACAAGATCAATGTGAAATCATACAAGTTGACTAGAATTGGGTTATAAAATCCCAATTACTACACATAATTGGTGAAATATTAACAATCTTATCTCTATATAGGTAAAAGAGGGTCTTCAATTCCTTTTAAACTATGCTAAAAAGCATGAGATAGTCACTTTCTTGTGCTCCATGTTTCCTCTTGTTTTGTTCCTGCCGTATGAAATGAACACATCTAGTGATACTCCACAACTCAAGAGTGGTATTATCAAATCCTCTCCCATTGTTATCAACTAAGAATGCATGTAAATTATAAAATCTTCTGATATTAAGTTTGAGCTGAGCACAACTCTAGATTTACCTCCAGTAAGTACAATCACAAAAGAGGTGATTAACCTTTTCATAACCCAATTTACAAAGGAAACATGTATGATCAAGTGTTGGTTTCCAACAGATGATGTATCCATTATGGGTAAAAGATTATTTAGTTCTTTCAAGGTAGTCAAGCTCCATCTCGGTTGATGAAGTTTGAACCAAAGGTTCTGGAAGGAATGATCTACATCACTCTTCTGTCTACAAGAATCCCATAATTCATCATCACCCTTGTTGTTGAACTTAGGCTAGAGCTTAACCATTCTTCTCCATAGGGGGGAATAACCCCATGTTTGGTTAGTTGAGCTTGGGTTGATGACATATCTTATCCTCATCCAAATTCTCCAATTAGAGTCACTAAATAGTAGTTTCTTTATTCTTTTAAGAGTATGAAAATTAGTAAGTTCGCATAGGTACTTGAGGTTGAGCCGACCTTCATCTTTAGAATATGCTAGTTTGATCCAACAAGTTGGGTGCACTAGATTACACAAAACAAAATCATTCATTAGGATTTCCATTCTATGCAGTGCAACAGTAGAAACTCTTCCTTGTTGTAGTTAGTAATTTATCAGTCTCATTGCGCAATGGTTTATAAGGACAATTCTACTAGCCATCAAAATTTTTGACCATGACCATCTACTGATCATATCCTTGAGTTTATCCAAATAATTATGAAATTTTTTATTACTGAAATTTCTACCTGCCATTGGGAAACCCAAATATCTAGTTGGCCAATCTCCTTTTTGGATACCAAGAACATTAGTTCACCTTTCTTTGTCTCTGTAAGACTTAGAGAAATATATATGTGTCTTGTGTGGATTGTTCTTAATACCAGAGACTCTACCAAATTCCAATAGAAGGTCCTTTAAGTTCTTTAGGCTTCTTCTTATACCTTATGTGAAAATAAGAACATCATCAATGAATAAAAGATGGCTTAGGACTTTAGTGCATCTGATAGTATAGGTTTTGATCGTTTTAACACTGTCAACACTTTCAATTCTTCTGCTAAGACCTTCCATTGCAATTGCAAATAGTAAGGGTGACCATGGATCACCATGCCAAAGACCATTGGCGTTTATGAAGAATCCCACTAGACTACCATTTATCAAAAGAGAAAATGACGGTGTCTCAACACATTGATTGATCAAGGACATCCATCTTCACAGAAACCCATACCTTGAAGAGTTTTTCTAAGATAGGGCCAGCTCATAGAGTCGAAAGATTTAGTGATGTCTAGTTTAACACAGGCTTATGGAGTACTGTTCTTGAGATTGAAATTACATGTAAATTTAGCAGAAAGAATTGAACAATTTTTGATACTTCTACCATTAAAAAAGGCTGCTTGGTGTATAGAGATGACTTAGGTAGACTATAAGCCAGTCTTTTAGTAATAATCTTAGTGATGATCTTATAAAGCATGGAGCAACAGGAGATAGGCCGAAAGTCATCTAGGGAAGCCACCATATCCTTTTTAGGTATAAGAGCTACAACCACATGATTGACTTGACGAACCATCTTACCACCTACAAAAAACCATTGTACAACTTCAGTAAGGTTAGACTTGATTAAGTTCAAATTTCTATATAGAAGAAGCCATTGAAACCACTAGGTCATGGGATTTTGTGAGCCCCAATACTCCACATAGCTTCTTTGATCTCTTGAATATCAAGTATTTTGCAAAGGGATTCATTATATTCAGTAGTAACTTGATCAATCCATTCACATTCAGGAATAGGACATACTGGTGAGGGTTGATTATAAAGGTCTTCAAAGAAATTGAGAGTTTCATTAGCAATGGTGCTCTCCTCATTCAAGCAATTACCTACAACATCAAATACTTCAATTATGGTGTTAATAACATCACATATTTTTACCATGGAATGATATATCTTGGTGTTTTTATCACCATTAGCTATCCAAAAAAATGACTACGCTCTTGGAAATATTTTTCCTCAACTTTGGAGAGATGTTCCAATCTGTCATAGGTGACCTTTTCAGCATAGATAAGATCATCATCCAACGAATTTCTTCTAAGTGTAGTGAAAATATCATCCATTTCCATATGTTCTCAGGAAATGAGGTTCTTAAGGTTGAAAAATTCTTTCAACCACTTCTTAAGCTCGCTTTTAACAAACTTCAACTTCTGAGAAAATATGAATTGGGGGTTACCTTGACATTGTTGTGACCACGCTTTATTGATCAATTCTCTACAACCAGACCAATCCATCCAAAAATTTAGGAACCAGAATGGTCTCTTCTTCATAGCCAGCTTCAAAAGATTGACATTAATAGCAGAGTGGTCAGAGAACTCACTCATTTTCAATTTCATTTTGGTTCCAAGAAATTTGCTTAACCGGACATCATTAACTAGAGCACGATCAAGTTTACAAGCAATCCTCTTTGTAGTACCATGCTTGTTATGCCAGGTGTAAATCTCATTTCCCACAGATGTTAGCTTAGTGAGATTTTGATTTATCCACTACCATATTGAATGAGTTGAGTATATGAGTAGGTACCTCCCTTCTACCTGCCTTTTCTTCATGCTTCCTTATGTTGTTGAAGTCACTGATTACTTAACAAGGATCGATAACCGTGCTATTGATGTTTTCCAAAGCTCTCCATAGGCCAACACGCTGATATGTGAGGTTCCTGGCATATACATCAGTGAGAATAAGTATCAAACCACATTTATTTATGCATTTTATGGTGACTTGTTGATAATCCATGTGTTGAATGTTAATATCCCAATTCTTAGGATTCCAACCCACACAAATCCATCCATTAGGATCAACATCATGATTTTTCAGCCATAGCCAACCTTTAGGTAAGAGTTTTTCATAAGAGTTCTTCATAAAGTACTTGATTTTGGTTTCTACAAGGACATCAATTAATGCATGTGATTCAATTACAACTCTCCTTACCTCCCTTTTCTTAAGTAGTTTCCCTAAACCAAACACATTGGTCATAAGAATGGTCATTAATGACCCTTGCTAGACGAGTGGGTTCTACGTGACCTGTCCACTCTAACATTCTTGTCTTTCTTATTCCTCGATCTATGTGTTCTATAGACCTTGCCCTCCTATTTCTCCTTGCCACCCTCATCAGTACTAGAGTCTGCAACATAATTATCTGCATTCTCAAAAGATGTTGAGCTGGCATGGGTGTTGTTAGTAGTTTCGTCATTCAATTCAATTGTGGCATGAGTGTTCTCAGCATCTATTGTGTCCACCTTTGCATTTTCCTCCTACTCAAGGTTTTGGAATCTATTGTTGATAGGAAAATCTATGTTCTTGTTTGAGCTTTCACAACATGACTTGTTCTTCCTTTCAACAACTCTCCATTCTTGCTTGTCCTTTTGGGTTTTCTCCTATGGAATAATAGGCTTTAGAGGACAATCATGCTCATCATTCCCAAAGACTTTGCAGTCTGGGAACCTCTTGGGAAGATGTTCATAGGTGGTAGCAACAACAAGGGGCTCATGTCTGGGAAAGTTAACCCAGATCTCCTCATGTGGGATTTCATCTGCCTCCACCTCAACCAAAGCCCGTGCTTCACCCAATGACTCCTGGCTTAGCGATATGTAGTCGATTCTCAATAGTTTACCTATTCCGATGGCAACAATACCCACAACATGTGGAGACTAGTTCTTCCCCATGTTGGGGATATTGATCCATATAATAATAGAACAGAAGTGGTCTTTCAAAAAATCATCACCAGTCTTGTAGTCCTTAACAACTACTAGTTGATAGTCAAACCAAAGAGGGCCACCATGGATGATGTTCTTTTTGTCTCATCTGAGTTGAATCAAAGTAGAAAGAATTGATCTGGATTTGAATACAGATTAAAACCTCCTTTAGGCTTTCAAATCCTTTTGATCCAGGCAATAAGATAATGATAGTATGGATGCTTGCCCATTACAGAGAGGATGACAATGTGTTCCCATGACTTTTCCATCACACCAAAAGTTTTATCATCAATGGTGACACATTTCTTACCATCAATCTTCTCTAGGTGTGAGAAGTCATGTTGATTGAATGTTTCAGCTCCTACAAGGATCTGGGACCAAGCTATCATGTTCTTCACTACCACTGCATCCTCTTTTGTGGATGTCTTCTCTATTAAATCCTCCATAGTGGTCACCATGTCTAGGGAGAGGGGAGGAGATCCCCCCTCCATGAACTTTAGAGAGTCACCTCTTAGATTTCTAGATCAACCCAAGGAAACCCTAGTTGGCCCATAAAAATGCACTTTTAACATCCATTTGATAAAGTAGGAAATTCTTATAACTAGCAAAAGCAATTAGCATTCTAATAGATTAAAGTCTAGAAATATGTGTATAAGTTTCATCAAAATCAACACTTTCATGTTGGTTGTAACCTTGAGCTACTAACCTTGTGTTGTTCCTTACCACTTCCCCACTTTCATCAAGATTGTTGTGGTAGACACATTTGGTTCCAATGATCTTTTTGTCACTTGGTCTTGGAACTAAGGTCCACACCTTTTTCTTCTCAAACTGTTCTAACTCTTCTTGCATGGCTAGGATCCATTCATCATATTTTAGAGCTTATTTGACATCCTTTAGCTTAAGTTGAGAGATGAAAGTGTTGTTGTCTTGTTCTCTGTTGAAAGCAGCTCATGTCCTCACCCTTTCAAAAGGATTACCTATAAAGATCTTTGAAATGATGTTTTGCAAAAGTGGGGAGTTGGATCCTTTTTTTCTTCTTCTTTCTCTTCTTCATCAACTAGAACCTCTTTTCCTTTATCAATAATGTTGGGCTATTTCAATTGAGGAATCACCTCATCTACAACATCATCATTAACAATATTCTTATAAATAAAGGGGTCAGTCTCAACAAATTTAACATTGATAGATTCTTCTACTTTAGACAATTCAATGTTAAATACTTTATAAGCCTTGCTAATAGTGATATAGAAAAGAAAGAAAACCTTATACGATTTCACATCAAACTTATTGAGAGAATCCTTGGTGTTAAAAAAAATAAGTACAACCAAAAAAGTGAAAGAAATCAATGGGGGGCTTTCTACCACACCATAACTCATAGGTGGTTTTCTTTAAAGATGGATAAGTGAAAACCTAGTTTTGCACAAAACATGAAGGGCTGACAGCTTCGGCCCAAAACTTCTTTGGAGTATCTTACTCTAGAAGCATGGTCCTAGCCATGTAATGTATCAATATATTCCTCCTCTCTACAACCCCATTTTCTTGAGGTGTTTAAGATGAAGAAACATTATGTGCATACCTGGATTCTTCACAAAATAGTTCAAACAAGTCATTTTCAAACTCTGCCCGATGCTCACTATGGATAGAAACCATCCGATAGGAAGCTTAGTTTTCAACTCATTTACAAAAAGTTGAGAAAACATAAAGAGTATCACTTTTTAAAATAAGAAAGAACGTCCAATTATAGTGAGGAAAGTCATCAACAATCACAAGGCAATACTTTCTACCACAAAGCACTTCCGTACACATTACTCCAAATAGATCATTACAAAGAAGTTCAACGGTACTAAGGACACATTTGTATTTAAAGGAGGATTTGGTTTTATTTCCTTGGGTACAAGGTTGGCATTCCTCATTGATGTGATGATTTTGATTCACATTTATAGACTTGTTTTACTTGCGATTTATGCGTTTATTAGTCATTTTGGTGGTTAATATTGCATAATTCACTTACTTTAGTCTATGATCCTTCTCAGTGTCAAATCTCTCTTATTTTATTATTTTGAGCCTAAATGATTACAATAATATGTTTTATCTCAGCTGAAGTGGCTTTGTTTTGTAATTTCAGGAAAAACACATATCTACAGCTGTCGATACTATTGACACAGCCACATGCAGGAAGCTGCAAGGAGCAGCGCAGAGTCGATACCATCGACTGGAAAGTCAATGGTAGCGAGTTACCATCAGGTTGCCAACGACCAGCCAGTCAATACTATCGACCCCAGAGTCGATACTATCAACATGTGTAGCTTCAGTGACAGAAATGTTGGGTTTCAGGGGAGGCAGAGAAGGCAGCGGAAACAAAAAAAAAATTTCTCTCCAAACCCAGCACGAGGAAACACGTCAACGTCTATATAATAGGAAATGATGGTTTGTGAAATCATACCTTGTCCCAAGGCTTGCTTGGCGACAATACCTCGCGCTATGCGCGGTCTTCAACTCCGATCTTAGACGGTGTCTGTGCAGCTCCTGGTCACACTGGGACTAACGACTCCTCTCACCGGGACTGTCGGGGTTGATAGTTGTCCTCCTGAGCGGCAGAAACCTCCCGCCTCTGAAGTAGTCCACACAGACCACCTGGAACTCCACACTCCTTGTCCCACAAGGAAGTGGAAGGAGTCGCACCCTCCTGTTGACGTACTAGTCACCAACACACTCTCCTGCCTCCAGTTGCAACTACAATTGTCCTTCCCTTGCTGCACCTCCCTTTTGCAGGAGGCACTTGCTCGGGCTCTCTCTTGGTTACCAAAACAAGAGAGAACGACAACTTTGCAGAGTAACTGGTTGCACTGAGTTGTACTTTGAGAAGCCCCCAATACCCCTATATATATAGGCGGGACATGGGACAAGGTTCTCCATCCCGGGCAATGCAGGACTAAAAGCAGGAGTAGAAGGGTTCAAGATTTTCCACAAAAAGCAACCAAATCACAACCTGAACTGATCGGTTCACAAGTGAACCGGTCGGTTGGGGACCTGAACCGGTCGGTTGGAACACCAACCGATCGGTTGGGACCCATGAGCCGATCGGTTCACTTCTGAACCGGTCGGTTTGTGGTCCTGATCAGTTCCCGATTGACTTTCCTTCTTTTGTTTCTAATTGGTATCGAATACCAATCCTTGTTCCAATCAAATTGGGCAAGTGAAACGCAAGGAAAATTCTCACCAACCTGACTTTCCCAACTTGCTCGGTTGCACCAGTTGAACCGATCGTTTCAACACTTGAACCGATCGTTTCACTCTGACCATGAGCCGATCAACTCAACACTTGAGCCGACCAGTTCAGCAACCTCAGCCGACCGGTTCAACACTTGAACCGATCAGTTGGGAGTACATGTTGTGCAGAATCAGTCAAATGTGATTTCAATCAATCCGATACTCCAATCAATATGTCCAACACCTTGAACAATATGATATTGAGCTATCAATTGATTGAGTGTTTAATTTAACTACTAAACTTCTTTAGTAATCAATCTAAACATTGCTTGTGGACAAAACTCCTCTTCCAGGTTAAATCCTATGTGTGTGACCCTGCAGGTCCATTTCACGTTGGCAGTGAAAGTCCATAACACTTATGACTTCACAAGCAAAGAGCGGTGCCTAGTCACACATCAGTGCTACCCAAGTGAAAGTAGAAAGTTGGAGAACAATTTTCAATCCTACAATCTGTGAATGGTGTTACAGCGAGTGTATAATTCCTTTGTCACTGATATCTTGAATGAACACGAGGCATGGAACAGTCATCCTGTCAACGTTCATTCACTTTCTTGATCTCAGAGTAGATTGAACGAGATATGTATGACATTAATATCACATACTGATTCACACATGCGTGCGCACACCTATCTCAATCCTACTCATCAAGTGGCCTTGGATATCAAACTCCCTCAGGAGGGACAAATCCCATATCTATCACTCACCCCTCAAAAGCCCCATGTGTCAAAGTCACCCACTCATCACCTTTATAACAACCCATGTTTCAGGACTGCGTTTGATGATGTCAAAGTGTGCCCAATGACATGTGTTGAGTGCAGTGATTTCAGGTCAAAGAATCACACTCACCACCATCACTGTGAGTATTGACTGTGACTACCATGTCATGGTTCCATGTGTCAAACTCACGGTGGGTCTGTCTGGTACACTTGTTCTCTAACAAGTACCTATGTGTTTGGTTTGATATCACTATATCATGACTAATGAGATTCTGTCATCAACCAACACCACAATCTAGTCTTGTGTGTCATTGCTATCTATCTACCTTCCACAATGACATCCGACTAGGGACATAACAAGAATGTACAAACTCTTAGCATCCGTATGATCTCATCGTTCAGGTCCTCAACCTGAAGACATACGTCATTGAGTACTGTCATTCTCTAGACATTCAATCTGTTCTATCACTATCTCATATGATTGAACCAAAAAGAATTGGAAGCTTGCCTTTGATGTTTATCAAATCAATCTCAATGTATCCCACCAATCATCCCATGATTGGCTCTCAGGGCATACATACCAACAGACTCCCACTTGCACTGCGAGCCAATCACCATTGAATCATATTCATAGTGATCTTCAAACATGTCCCACATGTTACTGTGCTCTAGTGCGATCATAGTGAGTAATGGAAACACCTTGCCAAAGTCAGTATAAATTGCATGTCTCACATCTCTTCGCTGTACGTCACACGTATGAGATGGAGTTGCCATAATATGCGATCTAGTATTCCTTTGCTAACATTTAGCCACATTGCATGATCAAGGATTCCATACTTATCATCAATGAGTGGAATACCTATGAGTTCATCTCATGAACTTTCAGATCCATATAGTATCTACTGCTGTTCTCTAACGCATAGATACTCGACATTTCCTTTTAAATGGTTTTATTGGAACATTTCCAATTATCAACAAACTTTCACTTTTATACATCCTATGTATATTTTGCGATTAATTTTCTGTCCTTTCGGAAGTTCGCATCAATGTAACTCTTTACATCGAACTCTTCCTTATCTCCATAGAACTAGTACTTCACAAGTACTTATCAAGTTCTTATGGTATTCCAGTAACCCTTACTGGAAGCAGACAGACATCCACTCGTCATGTCCCACATACGAGTTATCAAGATGAGTACATCACATTGTCATGTCGTACATACAAAATGATGAATGCATTTTATTCTTGCCATGTCCATACATGCAAGATAATGGGATGATTACATACATGATAGATCCATATCTATTCTTAGTGTACCCATTCTTCATAAGAATTGGACACTTGGCCTTGGGATACCAACTCCATGTAGCATGGACAAGTTTTCTCCCACTGAATCTGTGCATACTGAACATTTCAATACAGATTGCCAATGTATGCTCTCTCTTTTCAGGTCAAGAGATTTTCGAGAACTATCTCTATAGATCTCTATTCCTATCACATAGGAAACATCTCTATCTTCCCTAAAGATGATTTCCACTTTTGGATTTCCATTTTAGAACATTTCCATTTCACATCAACATGTGGAATGTGAATACGCTCCCACTAAATCACAAATCCCTTCTTTATCATTGACATATTAGTCAAACCCTTTGACTATATCATCAAAGTAAAGATCCAATTCTGAGTTGCTTGTACTCAATCAATCACATTGATTAGTCCATTGTAACTTATAGACTTCATTTGCATTAGTGGATTCATAAACCTTATAGGTTGTGTCACGTACACATCCTTGTTTTATTCCTCATAGGAATGCGGTTTTAGTATCCATATGCCAAATTTCTTAGTCATTAAGTTGCAATCAACAAGCATCATCCTTCTTAAAATGTTATCCATGTGTCTTAACACTTAAGACTCATTTGCATTTATGGATTTCATCCAATGAGTGCTACCATCAAGGTCATACCTTATGGTTGACATGGATGTCATTTAGGATGTAATGGCCATAAACCATAACTCAAAATTTGATTCCTCATATTCATCTAGATAGTTGACTCATCACATGAACAACTCATCACATAGATAATTGAGGTGTATCTTGTTAAGGATATAAGAACTCACAACCCTTGTGATTCTTAGTTTCTTTTATTAGTGTGGGGTATTCTTTTATTAAGAAGAATTTAGTTATTTGATAATCATTCTCTAACTCCTTAGAGTATGATTCCTTCTAGATTTAGACATCACCATGCCTTAATCAAGATTTCATTATGATACACTATCATAATCACTCATAAGGATCTCAAACATTTGGTCCAAGTATTTCATTCATTGATCTCATCAAGAATTAACACTTTACCAAATTTATACTTCATTCATGATAATCTTGAACACTTCAAGACATTCATATTGGTATTTCTTTAAACACCATTAGAAGTATTAGCATTTGTTCCAATAGGTATGTAAATACATCACATGTATTATACCTAATAGGATAATCATTCTCCCACTACCTTTAGTGAAGATTGATTAATCATGTCCAAGATATTCATGTCTCTTATTGGTTCTCTAACCAAAAGAGTCTAGATTTATCCATCACATGGACACTAGAAGTGAATTTCTCATGATTGATGCTAATTTGATTGTTTGAGTTATCTATAACCTTTAGGTATCATTTTATCTCATGGATATCAAATACCACAAGATAAACAAGGCATTTCCACAAAGATCATATCTTTAAAAGATTGAAACATCAACTTTATTGATTGCCATCATTGTCATACAATATGCAAAATAAAGTGTTTCTATCTATTGACAAATATGAAATAACAGTTCATAACTGTATTACATGCCTTATAGGCTGAAAATAAACTAAAGTACTCCTATCTATGGTGGCAACACTTGCCCCAATTATGAGTGCTTTACACTTTACATCTTGGTATCATATACCTCAAAAGTGTTACAAGTTTACTTGTAAGACACCTTTAAGTAGAGGCTTCAGTCGCCTCCTTCTTTTGTTCTTCCAGATAGAGAGGACAATTCCTTTCCAATGTCCCAGCTTTTGATAATGGTGGCAATTTCCTTTCTTGGTCATGCCTCCCTTGGCCTTGAGAGATGAAGATGGCTTGGACTCCTGGCTAGCTTCAGAACCTTTCTTAGCTTTGCCCTTGCCCTTGCGCTTGGACTTGCCTTTCTTGCTTGTGATCACCATCACAGGCTTAGGCTTGTCCTTCTTCATCTTTATATCGGCTGTCCTCAACATGCCCAACAACTCTGACAGTGGCCTATCAAAGTTGTTCATATTGTAGTTCATCATAAACTGACTGTAAGATTCTGGCAATGATTGCAGTATCACGTCAGTAGCCAACTCTTGGCTCAGTGGAAATCCCAGTCTCTGCTGGTTCTCCACATACCCAATCATCTTGAGTGTGTGAGGACCAACCGGATCTCCTTCTGTCATGACGCACTTGAACAACACCCTAGAAACATTGTATCTCTCTTGTCGTGCCTGATCTTCATACATGTTCCTGAGATGCTGAATCATCTCAATGACACCCATGTTCTCATGCTGTCTTTGCAACTCATGGTTCATAGAACATAACATCAAGCACTTTGCATCAATGGCATCATCAACATGCTTCTTGTAAGCATCCCTTTCTGCCTTTGGTACATTAGGAGCGGGTTCCTCTGGAATTGGAGTATCCAGGACATAGAGCTTTCTCTCTTGAGTGAGAACAATTCTCAATGTCTGATACCAGTCGTGGAAGTTTGTCCCATTAAGCTTGTCCTTTTCAAGGACCGATCGCAACGAGAAGTGATTGTTGTTTTTCATCATTTTTACTACAAAAGGAAATATACAATTTTAGTCCAAAACTTATTTTGACTTATTTGATTGATTTGAAAGTTTGACGATATAATTAGGCCTTTAATTAATTATCGCTCCCACTATTTTAGTTCAAATTGATAGCCCTCAGCATCAATTCGGAAGATTGCAGCGTACAAACTTCTAGTGGGAAAGATCATGAAATCCTCTAAGTCATGAGTCAGCTTTGGCTGATCGCCCACAACTTAGATCTCTCAGGTAGGCAACTCTTGCCAATTGCATCATATGAAAATCTTGTTGAATGAACATGCACAACACCTTGCCATGAACATTCCTTGCCTCTGGGCTCAGATGCTCTAAGAATCACCAGTTAAGTCTGACCCAAAAGCCAACACGGCAAACATGCACCCTGCTTTGGTAGAACCTACATGTCTACCTTTCACACTTCCACAAGATAGATGGCGCACCACGCTTTGGCGTAACCTACGCTTGGTCGATCGAGCTTTTCATGTGTGCCGCTAATGGAAGGCATATAAGACTTAATATTTTAATGAGGGATTTGGTTTTTATTTACATATACATATCCAATCACCACAATACATAGTACGTATCATATGCATGCTATATCCCACAGAAAACATGCACAAACGATAAAAAGTGATGATTATGGCCATCCTAATGTGATTCCTCGAGCCAAGAGGAATCACGGTCATCTAGGTCAACATCACATGCAACATGTACAAGATGAACATCTGTGCCTTGCCATCCGAGTTGATCAACTCATCACATGAATGATCTGTACTCTCCAGCTGGTCGTCTGGGTGCCACCAGCCGATCGTTTGGTTCCTCCAACCGATCGGTTCGCCTGGACGTCATGCATCTCATCATGTCCGCCACCCGTTCGTCTTGCTCCTCGATCGGTCATCAACCGATCGGTTCACTCCTTGAACCGACCGTCTGGAACGTCAACCGATCGGTTCACGCCTTGAACTGATCATCTCAGTTGTCGTCTGGATGTTCGTCGTTCTTTGACATAACATGAAATAAAATCTATCCTAATATTACATTGCATAAAAGGGAAACCCCGAGTTACATTCGGGGGGAGCAAAGGTAGGAAAGAATCTCAAATTATTTCGAGTTACATCAGGAATAGGAGAAGGAAAATCGGTGTGCAGACCGAGATGCAAGCAACCACATACAACCACACACAGATAGGGGTTTATAGGCCATAATCATGCTACACACATCCACCACAAAAACACAAAGCTCATTTAAGGGTGACGCTTATCGAGTGCATTAATAATACATATCATATATATAATTTGGGATTTGTAGATTTAGGATTGGACATGCATAAAGCCAATATTATTCGCATCGCATGCAATAAATAAAGGCGACAAACCAAAATCGATCATATCGATATTCCTAAAATATAGAGCAGTTGACGTGGCTCTGATACCACTGTTGGGTTTTAGGGGAGGCAGAGAAGGCAGCGGAAACAAAAAAAAAATTTCTCCCCAAACCCAGCACGAGTTAACGCGTCAACGTCTATATAATAGGAAAGGATGGTTTGTGGAATCATACCTTGTACCAAGGCTTTCTTGGCGACAATACCTTGCGCTATGCAAGGTCTTCAACTCCGGTCTTGGACAGTGCCTGTGCAACTCCTGGTCACACCGAGACTGACTCCTCCTCCTCTCACCGGGACTGTCGGGCTTGACAGTTGTCCTCCTGAGCGGCAGAAACCTCCCGCCTCTGAAGTAGTCCACACGGACCACCTGGAACTCCACACTCCTTGTCCCACAAGGAAGTGGAAGGAGTCGCACCCTCCTGTTGACGTACTAGTCGCCAACACACTCTCCTGCCTCCAGTTGCAACTGCAGTTGTCCTTCCCTTACTGCACCTCCCTTTTGCAGGAAGCACTTGCTCGGGCTCTCTCTTGGTTACCAAAACCAGAGAGAACGACAACTTTGCAGAGCAACTGGTTGCACTAAGTTGTACTTTGAGAAGCCCCCAATACCCCTATATATATAGGCGGGACATGGGACAGTGTTCTCCATCCCGGGCAATGCGAGACTAAAAGCAGGAGTAGAAGGGTTCGAGATTTTCCACAAAAAGCAACCAACTCGCAACCTGAACCGATCGGTTCACAAGTGAACCGGTCGGTTGGGGACCTGAACCGGTCGGTTGGAACACCAACCGATCGGTTGGGACCCATGAGCCGATCGGTTCACTTCTGAACCGGTCGGTTCGTGGTCCTGATCAGTTCCCGATTGACTTTCCTTCTTTTGTTTCTAATTGGTATCGAATACCAATCCTTGTTCCAATCAAATTGGGCAAGTGAAATGCAAGGAAAATTCTCACCGACCTGACTTTCCCAACTTGCTCGGTTGCACCAGTTGAACCGATCGTTTCACTCTGACCATGAGCCGATCAACTCAACACTTGAGCCGACCGGTTCAACAACCTCAGCCGACCGGTTCAACACTTGAACCGATCAGTTGGGAGTACAGGTTGTGCAGAATCAGTCAAATGCGATTTCAATCAATCTGATACTCCAATCAATATGTCCAACACCTTGAACAATATGATATTGAGCTATCAATTAATTGAGTGTTTAATTGAACTACTAAATTCCTTTAGTAATCAATCTAAACATTGCTTGTGGACAAAACTCCTCTTCCAGGTTAAATCCTATGTGTGTGACCCTGCAGGTCCATTTCACGTTGGCAGTGAAAGTCCATAACACTTATGACTTCACAAGCAAAGAGCGGTGCCTAGTCACACATCAGTGCTACCCAAGTGAAAGTAGAAAGTTGGAGAACAACTTTCAATCCTACAATTCGTGAATGGTGTTACATCGAGTGTATAATTCCTTTGTCACTGATATCCCGAATGAACTCGAGGCATGGAACAATCATCCTGTCAACGTTCATTCACTTTCTTGATCTCAGAGTAGATTGAACGAGATGTGTATGACATCAATATCACATACTGATTCACACATGCGTGCACACTCCTATCTCAATCCTACTCATCAAGTGGCCTTGGATATCAAACTCCCTCAGGAGGGACAAATCCCATATCTATCACTCACCCCTCAAAAGCCCCATGTGTCAAAGCCACCCAATCATCACCTTTATAACATTCCATGTTTCAGGACTGTGTTTGATGATGTCAAAGTGTGCCCAACGACATGTGTTGAGTGCAGTGATTTCATGTCAAAGAATCACACTCACCACCATCACTGTGAGTACTGACTGTGACTACCATGTCATGGTTCCATGTGTCAAACTCACGGTGGGTCTGTCCGGTACACTTGTTCTCTAACAAGTACCTATGTGTTTGGTTTGATATCACTATATCATGACTAATGAGATTATTTCATCAACCAACACCACAATCTAGTCTTGTATGTCATTGCTGTCTATCTACCTTCCACAATGACATCCAACTAGGGACATAACAAGAATGTACAAACTCTTAGCATCCGTATGATCTCATCGTTCAGGTCCTCAACCTGAAGGCATACTTCATTGAGTACTGTCATTCTCTAGACATTCAATCTGTTCTATCACTATCTCATATGATTGAACTAGAAAGAATTGGAAGCTTGCCTTTGATGTTTATCAAATCGATCTCAATGTATCCCACCAATCATCCTATGATTGGCTCTCAGGGCATACATACTAATAGGAAAAGGGATAAAATCGATGCCTAAGGGTGTCGATACCATCAAACCGCGTCGATGGTATCGAGCCAGGATCAGGCGCAATGATGGAAAAGAAAGAAGGTTTGCCGATATCGCGAGGGGTCGATACCATCGACCCGCGTCGATGATATTGATGCCGTCAGATCGGAGTTTGTTTCATATTGGCTCTAATCCAACATATGTGATATTTTTGCAACCTAACTCGGTGATTATACCTAATGACGGTGGCCTAGAGTAGGGTATCACATCATTAGCCACTGCACACGTCCCGAGAAGGAGTGGAGAGAAGAACGGAGCCCAGAAGCATGCCCCGACCATTCCGAAAGCCAAAGAATACGTTTTCCACCGCCGAAAGGTTGTGGATCGTGCACTCTAAGCCGAGGAATGATTAGATCTTCTCTGTTCAGGGGTTTCATTACTTTATCCACATTTTTATCCATGTTTCCCCTTTCTTCAACCATGTCTTACTCTGAGATGAACATGCGGGGCTAATCCCCTTTATCTTTAGGACCGAGAGTAGCCTGGGGAAGCATTGTATGACGATTATATCATAGTAATTCATCTTTTGTCTCTTAAATTCATGGTATGATTTCGTTTTCTCAATTATATTATTATGCTTGATCACCATAATGATAATCTAATGCCTTTATTACTTTAAAAGAAGAATTAACGGTTGAAAAGAGACGAAATTCACATTAATTAACAAATCCCTTGAACAAGGTGATGTAAGGTTAATGGTGGAAACCCAGAGGTCGATTCTAATGTGCCTAGTTTACAGTATAGGTTACTACGACGGTGGAACCGACCTAGACTTAGGTAGTGAATTGTACCATGACAGTGGACAATTCTGGCTACATGCCACTACCCGGATTGAGAGATGAACCTGAGTAACTATATGGAAATTCATACAATGAAAACCTACGGTGAAACCACAATCCTAAAGATCTTCATTTGAATTGATTAAACTAAACACTTAATCGATTGCTTTGTTTTATTTTTATTTTCTTTTTCTTTTTAAACAACTCTCATAACCTTTTTATTGGTCTAGTTGATTGTGAGTAGTTAGTAGTAGTCTACCGATAATTTAGTGTCCCTGAGTTCGATTCAAGCCTCACAAGGGCTTATACTACATTGACACATGCACTTGCATTTTACGCACGGTAAAATCGTGTCAAGTTTTTGGCGCCGTTGCCGGGGACACGACAATTGTCGGCACTACGAGTGCTGTAAGCGGCCACTCTAGGCCACTTTTTATTTTATTATTAATTTTGAAATTCAACGTTGTATATTCATATTTAGAAATCATCTAGCACGGTACTGAACCTAAATTATTATTTTGCAGGTACTAGTGCATGGTGAGGACGCGTAGCACAGACTACACGCAGCTATCACCACAGGTTCCACTGTTGGGACCAGACGACAGAGAGAACAACATTCAAAACCGACCTGAAGATATAGATTCAGACTCTGAACCAGAATCTATGGATGAGGAACAGACAATCTGGGAGAAGATAAAGGCATCTTTTGCATCTTCATCTAAAGGGCCGATCAAGAGGTAGGCTATCAACATTCCCAACTATAAGATCGATCCAAGCCTAATAAATTTGGTCAAATCAAATTCATTTCACAGTCTTAAAAATGAAGACCCGGTGACTCACATTAGCCAGTTCGTGGAGAACTGTGACATGATCAAGATAGACAGGTTTCCACAGGAGACATTGTACTTGAAGCTGTTCCCCAGCTCTCTGGCGGGAAATGCATGAGAATGGCTACATAATCTTGATGATGAGTATGTGGAATCGTTGGATCATATGGTCGAGGTGTTCTTCGAGAGATTCTTTCTGCCTGAGAAGACCAACGATTTGGTCAGGAAGATCCATAATTTCAGCCAGAAGGCAGGGGAGACTTATTCTGAGACCTGGGAACAGTTTCAGATCATGCTAAGGAGGTGCCCACATCATGGGATTGACAAGAAGAAGCAGGTCAAAATCTTCTATTTTGCTCTTTCCGAGCATGATAGAAGTATAACTTAGATTCCGCAGGGTCAAGTTTCTTCTCAAACAACACATGCACGAGGTGTTGGGAAATTTTGAAGAACATGGCTAAGAAGCAATCTTGGGGCGATAGAGATGTTGTAGAGCATGTTCGGGATGCATGAGAGTCAAAGGCCATCAAAGAGCTAAATGATAAGATGGACCTTCTAGCAAAGAAACTACTTGCAAAAGAAGATGCGGAATTTGATGACGAAGCTCAAGTAAAATTCATGCACCAACAATAGGGGTACAGAAACAACGACTACTCGTAGAGGAAAGACAAGAAATTCTCCTGGAAGGACCCAAATAATTTCTTGCAGGACCCTAACACAAAACCCCAACTGGCGCCATAGGATAAGAGCAATGAGTTGCTCAACCAAGTGATCAAGCAAAATCAAGAACTAATGAGCATGTTTGGTCAGCAGATTAAGCAACAAGGAGAATTTATGAACCAATTTGGGCAAACCTTACAAAGTCATGGGGCTCAGATGAGGACAATAGAGACATCTTTGGCGCATATGGCACCTGAGATAACAAATTTGAAAAAGCCAGCGCAACAAGGTTTTTCGGGAAATACAAACATTCCAGGAGGAAACCAACAAGCTAAGGCAATTCTTCTATGGAGTGGTAAGAAGATTTTAAACCCCAGGGCCGATGCACCAAGCAAACCCCAGTCAGAAACCACAGGTGAGGCCACAGAGGAGGTTCCGAATCTAATCACAAAGCCAATAGAAGATGTTGCAGAGGATGTCACAATAGAACCCGTCATTACTGAGGAGGAGACATTGAAGAAGACACAATATCTATCGCCACATCAAAGGGCACAGACTGTCCCAATCCCATATCCCAATAGCGTGAAATCCAAGAAAGTGGACGCTCAGTTCAAGAAGTTTCTAGATAGCTTTAGAAAGCTTTCTGTCAACATTCCATTGCTAGAGGCAATAGAGCAGATTCCCTCTTACGGCAAGTTTCTGAAATACATAATCACAAAGAAGAGGAAAATCCCAGATACCGAGGTCATGGTTCTTAAGGAATAGGTGAGTGCTTTCATCATGGGCACATTGCCACCTAAAAGGTAGGATCTGGGCTGCTTCAACATTTCATGTTACATTGGTAAAGTGAAATTCGGCGAAGCACTGTGTGATTCCGGGGCAAGTATAAATCTGATGCCTCTCTCTATGTTCAAGAAGCTGGGACTGAAAGAATCAAGGCCGAGCAATATGACAATTCAGTTAGCGGACGATTCCGTGGTGAAGCCATACGACATTTGTGAGGAGTATAAATCTGATGCCTCTCTCTATGTTCAAGAAGCTGGGACTGAAAGAATCAAGGCCGAGCAATATGACAATTCAGTTAGCGGACGATTCCGTGGTGAAGCCATACGACATTTGTGAGGACGTGTTGGTGAAAGTTGATCAGTTTGTATTTCTAGCAGACTTTGTTGGAATGGAAATGCAGGACGAGCAAGGAAATGAGTTACTCCTTGGGCGACCCTTCCAAGCCACTGTAGATATGATCCTTGAGATGGGAAGAGGCCGTTTGACCTTGGGTATCGATGATGATCAGTTTGAAATGGTCATGCCCTCAAGCACAACACAATCTAAAGCAAAGGAGCAATGCCACATGGTGAATCACTTTAATCAGAATATTTCTATTTATCTAGGGAAGTCATTTCTAGATATTGCTCATGTAATGACTAAGGTGAGAAGGGCACACTGGCTGTAGACATTATGGAGAAGACCAAAGTTGTTTCTCTTAGCAAGGTTGTGGGTTTTCCCAATGATGAAGAGGAGTACATCCCGCCTTCTACTGAAAATGAGGCCATAGCGAGTTCTGTTCTCGATGCATATCCAGAATTTCCTCTTGAAGCTTGTCTAGTCAATATAACACATGATTGGATGAGAAGTAAATCACTACAAGAATGCTTCAAGTGCTGCCTTGCTTTTATGCTAGGTATTATGAAGATCTTTGAGAACTCCCATCACCGCTTCAGTCATCCTTGATCAGTCCTCCAGAGTTGGACTTGAAGCCACTGCCGCCTCACTTGAAATATGCATTTCTAGCCGAGGGTGAAAAGCTACCAGTGATTATCTCAGCATATCTGAGTGTCGAGGAGGAGGACCAACTGTTGATCGTGCTGAAGAACCACCAAGGTGCATTCGGGTGGTCGGTTGCGGACATCAAGGGGATCTCCCCTACATTGTGCCAACACAAGATCCGGTTCGAGGAGGGAGCCAAACCTGTAATTCAGCCACAACGCCGACTAAATCCAAGCATGATGGAGGTCGTCAAGAAGGAGGTGATCAAGCTCCTTTCTGCAGGTATCATCTATGCTATATCCGAATCGACGTGGGTGAGTCCTACACAGGTAGTCCCTAAAAGGGGGGGATTATTGTTACTCATAATCTATCGAACGAGCCGGTCACGACCCGCCTGGTAACCAGGTGGCGTGGGTGCATAGATTACCGTAGATTGAATGCTGCTACGTTGAAGGATCATTTTCCGCTTCCATTCATGATCAGATTTTAGAGCAATTAGCAGGTCGATCTCATTTTTGTTTTTTAGATGGTTATTTGGGATACAATCAGATTTCAATTGATCCTAAGGACCAAGAGAAGTCCAGCTTCACTTGTCCTTATGGAACATTTGCATACCGCCATATGCCCTTTGGTTTGTGTAACACACCAACAACCTTTCAGCGTTGCATGCTTGCCATTTTCTCCGATATGGTTGAGCATTGTTTGGAAGTTTTTATAGATGATTTCTCCGTCTATGGTGCGTCTTTCGATGAATGTTTATACAATTTGGATAAAGTTTTGCAATGATGTGAGGACACGCACTTAGTTCTCAATTGGGAGAAATGCCATATGATGGTTAGTGAAGGGATCGTGCTTGGACATAAAGTGTCTAGCAAGGGGTTGGAGGTAGATCCGGTGAAGATTATAGTTATTTCGAAATTACCCCCACCGAATTCGGTAAAAGGGGTACGAAGTTTTCTAGGTCACACTGGTTTTTATTGCCGCTTTATAAAGATTTTTCAAAAATTGCTAAACCATTATCTGAGTTGTTGGAGAAAGATGTTGTCTTTGATTTTAATGAAAAATGTTTGCATGCATTTAATGTGCTTAAAGAGAAATTAATTTCTACACCGGTTGTGCAAACACCGGACTGGACAAAGCCGTTTGAATTGATGTGTGATGCATCAGATTTCACAGTAGGGGCTGTTTTAGGACAACGAGTTGACAACAAACCCGCTGTGATTTTCTATGCGTCCAAAACTTTAAATGAAGCACAACTAAATTACACGACAACTGAAAAAGAGCTTCTCGCCGTTGTTTTTGCTTTTGAAAAATTCTGACAATATCTTGTAGGATCTAAAATCGTGGTATGGACAGACCACGCCTCCATAAAGTACTTGATGGAAAAGAAAGATGCCAAACTTAGACTAATTAGGTGGATCTTACTGTTACAAGAATTTGATATTGAAATTAAAGATAAGGTGGGCATAGAAAATGTGGTTGCGGACCACTTGTCTAGGTTGGAAAGGGTAGATGAGAAGGACATAAATATACCCATTACCAAGACGTTCCCTGATGAACAACTTCTTTCTGTAAAATCTAAAGACCCATGGTTTTCTTATATTGTCAATTATCTTGCCTGCAAAATTATCCCAGATGATTGGATGTATCAAGAGAAAAAGAAAATTTTCCATTCTTTGTGATATTATTTCTGGGATGACCCCATTCTGTTGAAACAATGCAAGGATGGCGTGTTGCACAGGTGCATACCAGAGGTTGAGTATGAGAGCGTACTTCGTCATTGTCATACTTTACCAACGGGTGGCCATCATGCAAGTTCTAGAACTGCGGCCAAGGTACTTGAGAGCGGTCTTTACTGGCCTACATTGTTCCGGGATACATACAATTATGTGCGGCGATGCGATTCCTGCCAATGGGCAGGTAACATTTCAAAGCGACAGGAGATGCCCCTCAATGTATTTCAAGAGGTCGAGGTGTTTGATTTGTGGGGTATTGATTTCACGGGACCCTTTGTGTCCTCAAACTCTAACTTGTACATTTTATTAGCTATTGACTATGTTTCTAAGTGGGTAGAGGCAATACCCACTAGGACTAATGATGCTACTGTAGTGTGTAGGTTCGTAAAAGACTATATTTTCTGCAGGTTTGGCATACCAAGGATGATTATCAGCGATGGAGGTACCCACTTCCGAAATCAAAAGTTCACTGCATTGTTGAGAAAGTATGGGGTAAAGCACAACATTGGTACCCCGTACCACCCGCAGAAATAGGGGCAAGTCGAAGTCTCCAATAGGGAAATTAAGAAAATCCTGGAGCGTACAGTAGCTTTGACACGGAAGAACTGGAGCACCTTGATACCATACGCTTTATGGGCGTATAGGATGGCGTTTAAGACACCTATAGGCACAATGAATTTTCGGTTGGCTTATGGGCGGGCCTGCCATTTTCCGGTAGAGTTGGAGCATAGGGCGCACTGGGCGCTAAGGAAGCTGAATTTGAACTATGATGATGTAGGGAAGAAATGCTTGCTAGAGCTAAATAAACTCGACGAGCTGAGGATAATTGCATATGAAATCTGGCAGATTTACAAGGAGCGAACAAAGTTGATTCACGATCGACACATTCAGATGCTTGTCTTCAAGAAGGGAGATCGTGTGCTCTTGATTCAACTCAAGGCTGAGGATGCATCCTGGGAAATTGAAATCCCGATGGAGTGGACCTTTCACTGTAGAGGAGGTCAGGCCACATGGAGCAATCATGGTGTGTGATGGCGAAACAACATTTTTGGTTAATGGACAGCGATTGAAGTTGTACTTCGGTGAGGATTTCACGAGGAAAGTGCATGAGGTCAAACTCATTGCACTTACAGATGTTTGAGGAGCTTGATTTCGTCTAGCCTAAGACGTTAAATAAGGGTGCTTGTTGGGAGGAAACCCAGCCATTGGTAGTGTCATCCATTTTTGTTAGCATTTACAAGTTAGTTTGGTTTAATTTTGTTTTTAGTGTAAAAATGATACCTTGATCGTTTGTTCAGTGTGCAGGTCTGAGGCAGGGTCGATACCATCGACCATTGTGTCGATGGTATCGACATGGGCACAGTTAGGCGGCTGCAAAAATTTCCCTGAGTCGATACTATCGATGGCCTCATTGATGGTATCAACCTACCATCAGTAACGCTGAGGAAATCACCAGAACGGGGTCGATAGTATCAACATGGCTGTCGATACTCGCGAGATCCCTGAAGATATTCAGACGAAATTTGTCTCAGTGAAGTCGATACCATCAACGGGCCTATCAATGGTATCGACCCAGTTGTAGGCAGAAAGTGGCATTCGGGCCTCGCGAGGGTGTTTGCTCTTAGAAGAGTCGATACTATCAACTTCCGTCGATGGTATCGACACGACATGTCACCGATCCATGAGAAGGAATCAACGACGATTGCTACATCAAGAGAATCGATCTGTGGGATGGGTCGATACCATCGACACCCTTCGATGGTATGGACGCATCATCGATTCGGGCCCCCACATCAGGCTATCGACAACCGTCGATACTAGCGGAAGACTGGATTGTGCTACAGGTGTCGATACCATCGACCCGCGTCGATGGTATCGACGGGTCCACAACAGCGATGGCCGCAGTTATAAAAGAGAGGTTTTGTTGTTAAATTGATTCACACCTTCAGAGCCTTCTTCATCCACTTGTGCCTTGCATATTGTTGTGCGACTGGAGCCCGTCTACGAGCATCCAAGGAGCGCGATCTTCATTGAGTCTTCACCGAGCGGAGATTGTCTTCTCTGAGATCGTCTTCACCTAGCTCCATCTTCTATTCCTCTTTCTCAGTGACAATGGTGCATACAGCTGGTGCATCTTCTTCACGGGTGGTACCCAATGAGATTCCTGAATTCATTACTCCACCACCCGCATCGATTCCTTGTCCGAGGATAGTCCACCCTTCCCCGGAGATCCGGAAGGTCTACGAGGAGCTTTTGAAGAGAAAGATTGAGCCCACACACTACGTCGATCGGACGATGGTCCGCGACTTGGGGTTCAATGAAAATCTCACCTACGTCTTGAAGGGGCAGGCGAGACACACAACTAGGAGACCGGATGAGTTGGAGTACCACACTGACGGCCATCCATTCTTCGGCGAGTGGCCGACTTACAAGGAACTCATGGCAGAATTCATGGTGTCATTGGACATTAATGTGGTGCCTAATGATTTGATTGCCACCGACAGAGAGTGGAAGAAAGGGCGGGTGTCGTTCAGACTCTACAACAACAATTACACCCTCACTCTCGCCCAGTTCAATTCTGTTTATAACTGGTATCATGACGACTACTAGCATCGGAGGCCAGACAACCAGACAGACTACGACGCCATCTTCGCCCAGCTGGTGACTGCGCATCCGGGCAAATCCGTGAGCTACCACAACGCTGCAGTAGCCGACTTCGATCATCCATTTGTACGGATTCTACACTGCATGCTCTACACCATGCTCTTTGCTTGCGGCGACTTGTCTCTTAGCAAATTCCAAGAGACAGATTTTCTCTTTCTGCACAAACTGCTGAAGCACGAGGAGTGCAACTGGGGCGAGTTCTTCTTGGCACGCGTGTTGGCCATGAAGAGGAGTACGCAGAAGGCTCCTATCCACTTTGGAGGGCTCATCACATTGATGGCCCTCTACCTTGGTTTGGATTTTTCCCAGCTTACTCCCCTTTCCAACAGGAGCAAGGTCAACCTCCATCATCTGTACTGCTCCAACCTCCTCCTGCTCCGTGATGGCGTGGCATATGTACATTGCCATGTCAATCACACATATCAAGAGTGTTCGCTTCCAGACCCCATCTTCAACATCGAGGGCGCTCAACATTTTCGATGGCCTGTCATCGCCATCAACGACTCTGATGAAGACGGCGGTCATGACGACAATGATAATGACATCGACGAGCATGAAGAGGAAGAGGAGGCTTTCACTCCTCTTTGGGCACGAGTAGCACCCTGAAAGCATCCCCGCATGCACCCGGGTGAATCTTCATCTTCACAGCCTCCACCACCTCTGCCCTCTCATCAAGGAGAGGATGCCTACTCCATGCAAGGGATGTACTCGATGCTGTAGGAGATTCATCAGACCCAGCAGCAACATACCGCTTCATACGCCGGTATTCAGGATACAACGAACCAGATGTTAGATAACCAGAGGGACATTTTCGAGAATGAGCGCCTCCTCCTCGACAACCAACAAAACATCCATGATAGGTTGCACAGGATGGAGATGCAGCAGCAGCCCTTCTACAACAATTACTGGAGCCAACATTATTTTGGGGGATATACACAACCTCCACCAATGCCCTAGTATGACCCGAGCTTCCAGGGGCAGTACCCATCATGGGACCCCACAACCCTATAGTACCCGCCTCCACCTGTAGAATGATCGGTATCACTGTTCCACCCTTTAAGGTTGTTTTTTACTATGAGGCCATATTCGAATTCAAGCTTGGGGGGGAGTTGGAACAATTTCTATCCTTTATTTTTCCTAGTTTTTAGTGCTTTGTCTTTTGTCATTTATTTCTCGTAGTTTTTAGTTTGTTTGTAGGATCCACACTCTATCTAGTGTAATTGTGGATGTCTTATGTCTTGTGTCATCTTGTTGCTTGTACATGGGAATCAGGGGCAAATTTAAATTTTTTTTAATGCTTTTGCAAGATTGTGTTGTTTAACTTTGAGCACATAACTTAAGAAAATAATTGGGTTTGTCAACTCTAAAATAGGAAATCACAACTGTACATTCCTATGATTCATGAAAAGTGGACGGAACTAGTTGTTTGAGCCTAAACTGACCAAATGATAATGAGACCTTAATTTGAAATAAGAGAGAGAAACCTCTTAATTACTACATAGGTCAGTAAGGAGGGACACATAATAATTTCCAAAGGTTCAGTCAATTAATCTTGTGATCTATCCACTCCATTGTTTTCATACCCCACCATAAGAGCTATAAATACATTACAGTTTTCATCTCTTTGATTGCATCCTACGTAGATAGGTCTTGCATTACAACTATTCTCACATATTTTTGCATGAAAAGAAAAAATGAAGATAGAATAGTTATACATGCACGTTATCTTTAGGTGCGTGTCATTTAGTCGCATAACTATCATTTTGTAGCTGCATTCACATTTGTGTGCATATAGTACATCATGCATCTTATGTCTTCTGAACATAAAAGGTGATGAACTTGTTCCACACCTTCTGAATGTTTCAAATGTATAAGTTATGCAACAATAAGTGAGCCCGACAAATGATTCATGGTCAACTATGAAAATAAAAGTTTAAAAAAAATACAAAGTTGAAAAAAAGAGAAGAAAAGAAAAAAAGAGAATTGATAAGTAAGTAGGAATGCGAGGGAGAAAGGAACTCGTTCTCACTTGCATACTAAGAAGAATAAGCACATGGTGTAGTTTCTTAGATATTCCATCTCACCGTGAGACGGAATGACAGTGCATGCATCATTCCACCCAAATGTAGGCATTAGGGAATTTTATTTGCATATGCATCATTTAGGTCATTATGGTTTTTGTGCATTTTAAAACCGTATAATGCTTCCATTTCTACCACAAGCCACCCATTCCATCCACCCGTTGCTCGAATTGGTAGGCCACCATGATTTTCTCCTCACTTCTTAATACCAGGAGAGTTGCTTCCATTTAGATGGTAGTTAGGGCAAGCAACGTAGATAGGAGATCAGAAGATGCACTGAGTCTGGACTGGAGGATTTTATTATGTTAACTGCCTTATGTGATAGTGTTCATTAATTTTTAGGTAGATATCTTTTATGGATGATTAGTGTCGCCTTTAGGGTAATTATCATTCCGTGGTTAGTGAGGGTCGGAATGTGCATATCTGGCGGGGATCATATGGCGCAGTCTGTTGTGATAATCTATTCTTTAGTTGATCCTCGCAATTCTATTCTAGAGTTTTGTTGCTCGAGGACGAGCAATGTTCAAGCTTAGGGGAGTTGGGAGTTGGAACAGTTTCTATCCTTTATTTTTCCTAGTTTTTAGTGCTTTGTCTTTTGTCATTTATTTCTCGTAGTTTTTAGTTTGTTTATAGGATCCACGCTCTATCTAGTGTAATTGTGGATGTCTTATGTCTTGTGTCATCTCGTTGCTTGTACATGGGAATCAGGGGAAAATTTGAATTTTTTTTAATGCTTTTGCAAGCTTGTGTTGTTTAACTTTGAGCACATAACTTAAGAAAATAATTGGGTTTGTCAACTCTAAAACAGGAAATCACAACTGTACATTCCTATGATTCATGAAAAGTGGACGGAATTGGTTGTTTGAGCCTAAATTGACCAAATGATAATGAGACCTTAATTTGAAATAAGAGAGAGAAACCTCTTAATTACTACACAGGTCAGTAAGGAGGGATACATAATAATTTCCAAAGGTTCAATCAATTAATCTTGTGATCTATCCACTCCATTGTTTTCATACCCCACCATAAGAACTGGAAGTACATTACAGTTTTCATCTCTTTGATTGCATCCCACGTAGATAGGTCTTGCATTGCAACTATTCTCACATATTTTTGCATGAAAAGAAAAAATGAAGATAGAATAGTTATACATGCACGTTATCTTTAGGCGTGTGTCATTTAGTCGCATAACTATCATTTTGTAGCTGCATTCACATTTTTGTGCATATAGTACATCATGCATCTTATGTCTTCTAAACATAAAAGGTGATGAACTTATTCCATACCTTCTGAATGTTTCAAATGTATAAGTTATGCAACAATAAGTGAGCCCGAAAAATGATTCATGGTCAGCTATGAAAATAAAAGTTTTAAAAAAATACAAAGTTGAAAAAAAAGAGAAGAAAAGAAAAAAAGAGAATTGATAAGTAAGTAGGAATGCAAGGGAGAAAGGAACCTGTTCTCACTTGCATACTAAGAAGAATAAGCACATGGTGTAGTTTATTAGATATTCCATCTCACCCTGAGACGGAATGATAGTGCATGCATCATTCCAGCCAAATGTAGGCATTAGGGCATTTTTATTTGCATATGTATCATTTAGGTCATTATGGTTTTTGTGCATTTTAAAACTGTATAATGCTTCCATTTCTTCCACAAGCCACCCATTCCATCCACCCGTTGCTCAAATTGGTAGGCCACTGTGATTTTCTCCTCACTTGTTAATACCAGGAGAGTTGCTTCCATTTAGATGGTAGTTAGGGCGAGCAATGTAGATAGGAGATCACAAGATGCACCGAGTCTGGACTGGAGGATTTTATTATGTTAACTACCTTATGTGATAGTGTTCATCAATTTTGAGGTAGATATCTTTTATGGATGATTATTGTCGCCATTAGGGTAATTATCATTCCGTGGTTAGTGAGGGCCGGAATGTGCATATCTGGCGGGGATCATATGGCACAATCTGTTGTGATAATCTGTTCTTTAGTTGATCCTCGCAATTCTATTCTAGAGTTTTGTTGCTTGAGAACGAGCAATGTTCAATCTTAGGGGAGTTGGGAGTTGGAATAGTTTCTATCCTTTATTTTTCCTAGTTTTTAGTTTTTAGTGCTTTGTCTTTTGTCATTTATTTCTCATAGTTTTTAGTTTGTTTGTAGGATCCACACTCTATCTAGTGTAATTGTGGATGTCTTATGTCTTGTGTCATCTCGTTGCTTGTACATGGGAATCAGGGGCAAATTTGAATTTTTTTTAATGCTTTTGCAAGCTTATGTTGTTTAACTTTGAGCACATAACTTAAGAAAATAATTGGGTCTGTCAACTCTAAAATAGGAAATCACAACTGTACATTCCTATGATTAATGAAAAGTGGACGGAACTGGTTGTTTGAGCCTAAACTGACCAAATGATAATGATACCTTAATTTGAAATAAGAGAGAGAAACCTCTTAATTACTACACAGTTCGGTAAGGAGGGACACATAATAATTTCCAAAGGTTCAGTCAATTAATCTTGTGATCTATCCACTCCATTGTTTTCATACCCCACCATAAGAACTGGAAGTACATTACGATTTTCATCTCTTTGATTGCATCCCACGTAGATAGGTATTGCATTGCAACTATTCTCACATATTTTTGCATGAAAAGAAAAAACGAAGATATAATAGTTATACATACACATTATCTTTAGGTGTGTGTCATTTAGTCGCATAACTATCATTTTGTAGCTGCATTCACATTTTTGTGCATATAGTACATCATGCATCTTATGTCTTCTTAACATAAAAGGTGATGAACTTGTTCCATACCTTCTGAATGTTTCAAATGTATAAGTTATGCAGCAATAAGTGAGCCCGACAAATGATTCATGGTCAGCTATGAAAATAAAAGTTTTTTTTTAAAAAAATTCAAAGTTGAAAAAAAAGAAGAAAAGAAAAAAAGAGAATTGATAAGTAAGTAGGAATGTGAGGGAGAAAGGAACCTGTTCTTACTTGCATACTAAGAAGAATAAGCACATGGTGTAGTTTCTTAGATATTCCATCTCACCCTGAGACGGAATGATAGTGCATGCATCATTCCACCCAAATGTAGGCATTAGGGCATTTTTTTTGCATATGCATCATTTAGGTCATTATGGTTTTTGTGCATTTTAAAACCGTATAATGCTTCCATTTCTTCCACAAGACACCCATTCCATCCACCCGTTGCTCGAATTGGTAGGCCACCATGATTTTCTCCTCACTTGTTAATACCAGGAGAGTTGCTTCCATTTAGATGGTAGTTAGGGCGAGCAACGTAGATAGGAGATCACAAGATGCACCGAGTCTGGACTGGAGGATTTTATTATGTTAACTACCTTATGTGATAGTGTTCATCAATTTTGAAGTAGATATCTTTTATGGATGATTATTGTCCCCTTTAGGGTAATTATCATTCTGTGGTTAGTGAGGGCCAAAATGTGCATATCTGGAGGGGATCATATGGCGCAGTCTGTTGTGATAATATGTTCTTTAGTTGATCCTCGCAATTCTATTCTAGAGTTTTGTTGCTCGAGGAAGAGCAATTTTCAAGCTTAGGGGAGTTTGATGCGATGATTTTGAGTCGCATTTATAGACTTGTTTTACTTGCGATTTATGTGTTTATTGGTCATTTTGGTGGTTAATATTGCATAATTTACTTACTTTAGTCTATGATCCTTCTCAGTGTCAAATCTCTCTTATTTTATTGTTTTGAGCATAAATGATTACAATAATAGGTTTTATCTTGGATGAAGTGACTTTGTTTTGTAATTTTAGGAAAAACACATATCTGCACCTGTCGATACCATCGACAGCAGTCGATACTATCGACACAGCCACATGCAGGAAGCCGCAAGGAGCAGCGCAGAGTCGATACCATCGACTGGGAAGTTGATGGTAGCGAGTTACCATCAGGTTTCCAGTGACCAGCCAGTCGATACTATCGACCCCAGAGTCGATACTATCGACACGTGTAGCTTCAGTGATGGAAAAGGGATAAAAGCGACACCTAAGGGTGTCGATACCATCGACTCGCGTCGATGGTATCAAGCCAGGATCAGGCATAACGACGGAAAAGAAAGAAGGTTTGCCGATATCGCGAGGGGTTGATACCATCGACCCACGTCGATGGTATCGACGCCGTCAGATCGGAGTTTGTTTCAGGTCGGCTCTAATCCAACAGCTGTGATATTTTTACAACCTAACTCGATGATTATACCTAATGACGGCGGCCAAGAGCAGGGTATCACGTCATTAGCTGCTGCACACGTCCTGAGAAGGTGTGGAGAGAAGAACGGAGCCTAGAATCACACCCCGACCATTTTGGAAGCCGAAGAAGACGTTTTCCACCGCCGAAAGCCTGTGGATCGCACACTCTATGACAAGGAACGATTGGATCTTCTCCGTTCAGGGGTTTCATTACTTTATCCACATTTTTCTCCATGTTTCCCCTTTCTTCAACCATGTCTTGCTCTGAGATGAACATGCAGGGCTAATCCCCTTTATCTTTAGGACCAGGAGTAGCCCAGGGAAGCATTGTATGACGTTTTTATCATAGTAATTCATCTTTTGTCTCTTAAATCCGTGGTATGATTTCGTTTTCTCAATTATATTATTATGCTTGATCACTATAATGATAATCTAATGCCTTTAATTACTTTGAAAGAAGAATTAATGGTTTAAAAGAGATGAAATTCACATTAATTAACAAATCCCTTGAACAAGGTGATGTAAGGTTAATGGTGGAAACCCAGAGGTCGATTCTAATGTGCCTAGTTTAGGGTATATGTTACTACGAAGGTGGAACCGACCTAGACTTAGGTAGTGAATTGTACCATGACAGTGGATAATTCTGGCTACATGCCACTACCCGGATTGAGAGATGAACCTGAGTAACTATATGAAAATTCATACAATGAAAACCCGCGGTGAAACCGCAATCCTAAAGATCTCCATTTGAATTGATTAAACTAAAAACTTAATCGATTGCTTTGTTTTATTTTTATTTTCTTTTTCTTTTTAAACAACTCTCATAACCTTTTTATTGGTCTAGCTGATTGCGAGTAGTTAGTAGTAGTCTACCGATAATTTAGTGTCCCTGAGTTTGACTCGGGCCTCACAAGGGCCTATACTACATTGACGCGTGCACTTACGTTTTACACACGGTAAAATCGTGTCACTCATTTATCATAAAATCCAATTTAGGAAGTCCCTTAACCAATTCTTTTTTCTCAACCTTTTCAATTGATGCATATTTACATGACAAGCCTATGATGCCATAGAGAAATATCATTTGAATTGGAAACAAGACATCTACCAAGAATATGCTTAATAGAGTCAAGAACAATAACATAGAGATTTCCATTTCTAGTTCCCTTATATAACATTATAGGAGAGGGAATCTAGAAGCAAGCATTTGAGTGAGGTAAAAAGAATGAGATAGCCATTATCACACAATTGACTAACACTAATTAAATAGTGATGTAGGCCATCCACAAAAAGAACATTATTGATGCATAGTGAATCACCTACATCATCCTCACCTATCACTTTACCTGTGTTGTTGTCACCAAATGTCATCGATCCACCTTTCTTCTTTGTGAATTGGTTGAAGTGGCTGATTTCACCTGTCATATGCTTTTAGCAACCACTATCAACAATCCATTTTTATTTTACCTACAAGAAAGTACCCAATTCAAACCTTTGGATTCAGTTTTATCTTGGGGACCCATTTCATATTTGGGTTGATCCCCTTCTCTATATAAGGACAATAAGTAGAGTAATGACCATCACTCTTGCAATGTGCACAAACCATAGGGTTCTTAGAGCCTGATGACTCTCCATGGAAACTAGGAGGTTCCTTGCTCTTTTTCTTACCCTTTCCCTTGCTCTTATTCCTTGGAGATCCCCCTGCATATCCCAAACCACTAGTACCAACTTGTTTGGTAGAGTGATCTAGAACTTCATTGAGGGACTTTTTCCCTTCAAGGAATTTTTGCAAGGAAAGTATAAGTTTTTGTTTATCATCACTAAGAGTAATGACAATAGAAGATAAAATAGCAAGATCATCTTGTGCATGGAGTAAGTCGACTTCCAAAAAAAGTACTTTAGTATCATAGGAATCTCTCTCAACAGTAATGCTAGCTACCTCATTACTAGGCAATAGCAGTCTAGAATTTGAACAAGTCATCTAGCATTTTTAGTTCTAAGAAAGATAAGCTCATCAATATAGATCCTATTATCATCTTTAATAGCATCACAAGCATGTTTAAGATCATCATTTCCAATTGTAAGAAAAAAAGCTCATCATGTTAGACTTGGTTTTCCTCCTTAAGACTATTGATGTTCTTAAATATATACCATTCTCTACTTCAAATCCATTGTATTGGATCTCAAGATCAAGAAACTTCCCTTGAAAAGAATCAATGCTATCATGATTTTATTTCTCATTTTGGTTAAGAATATCAATTTTAGCATACAAATCATCTATGATATTTCCTAGTCTCTTCTTTTTAGATTCGCATTCAGAAAAAGAAGAGAGGATAGAATTAAGCATATCAATGAGAGTTTTCTTAGTTAACTCATGTAAGCTTACCTCACTTACCTCACCAATGTCTTAACTAGTAGAGGCCATGAGTGCAAGATGGCATTCTACCTCATTGGAGCTTGCATCACTAGAATAGAAGTCTTCCCATGAGGCATGGGCTGCATCTTAGCTCTTCTTGTCCTTCTTGTCATTCCTCTTGTACTTGACATCCTTCTTGTAGTCCTTCCTTTTCTTAGAGATACTCTTGTGATGGTACTTCTTAGCCTTTGGGGCACTCATTCTTGTAATGCCTTTTTTCCCAGATTCATTTCACCTTGGAGTGGAGTAGGAGGAAGGTTTTCCTTTGAACTGGTTGCCCTTGGAGTGGTTAGCTTCATGCTCACTTGGGGCTTCATCTTCACTTGAGGAAGGATATGCAGACCAGCATGAATGTTGTTGTTGGATAAGGAGTGCTTCAATTTGAGCTTTGAATGCAATATCTTTGATCTTCTTTGATTCCTTCTCTTCTTGCTTTCCATCTTCCTCTTTCTTGTAAAGCCTTGGCTCATGAGCTTGGAGATTGCCAACGAGCTCTTCGGTGGAAATATCATCAACATTTCTAACTTCTTCAATAGAAGTCACATATGATTCCCATCTCTTTGGGAGAGACCATAAGATCTTGGAGTTGATGTTACCCTTGTCCATGGTGTGGCCCAACTGAGCAAGTCCATTGACAATGGTGTTGAGCCTTGTGTACATCTCTGCCACTCTCTCCTTCTTGCCTATCTTGAAGTTTCCAAGGAGACCTTGATCATGCATATATTGGACTCCTTAAATTGCTTTATTCCTTCAAAGGGGATGCACAACTTGTCCCAAATATCACGTGTTGTGTCCCAAGTGGAGATGTGGTTGAACTCAAGAGGGTGTGAGGGCTGCATAGATGATGCTTATTGCCTTTGCATTCAGTTGTCCCTTCTCGACCGTAGCTTCATCCCAAATGGATATCTCATCAATCGGTTCATTGTATGGAATAATCACAACCTTCCACATGTCGTAGCTCATTCCTTGAAGGTAGAATTGCATCTGTCATTTCTAATAAAGGAAATTGGCTCCATCAAAAGAACATGGGTATCATGGAGAAGCCTCCCTCTAGGTTGAGGGACCCGAGTATGTTGTCACCCATCTTATCATCTCGTAGGAGATATTGTCAAAGAAGACTGTGGCTCTGATACCACTTCTTGGATCAAAGGGCTCTAGATAGGGGGTGAATATAGCTAAAACACTTGCACAAAATTCGTTAGACCTTCAAGTTACTACAAGGTATGGGATTACAAATATTGAATTTCTAGTGAAACTAAGCATACATAGAAATGGTGAGAGAGATTGAAGAGACACAAGGAACAAGCTATGTAGATTGGTTTCTATCTTCAAACTAGATGATAGTCAGTCCACTACCCAGAGAGGTCAAGCTCTAGGGATTTTCAACCCATGTATACTTATATTCCATAATAAGATGTACAAGATGATCTTCCTTTTCCCAGGACAAGGATACCTAACCTCCTTTTTAAGGACCAAAAGGAGCCAATAAACCTTACAAAAAGTCTTACCTATCCTCAAGCTAGAGTCTTCTACCTTGAAGGACTTACCCACTTTTATATATAGATAGATACCTTTTCCAAGGTGATCTACTATTGAAACAAGTCTTTGGCCTTGAGGATTTACCCACTCTCCTAGTGGATCTTCTACTTTTGCCTTATCCTACCACTCAAAGAAGCTTTAGCACCTTCTTCTTCAACCTTGAAGAAGATTTTCACCTTCTCCTTCACTTGGAGAAGCTTTCACCAACTTGAACTTGAAAAAATGGGTTGGGGAAAGGGGAGCTTTTAGAGCTTTAAAATCATACAAAGAAGTATCTCTCTCACACAGATCCTATCTCACTCATATGGACATTTTGATTTACAAACAAGAGAGAGAAAGGGGCTCAAGTGGACTAGATGCACTCAACCATAGCTAGGAGCTTGAATAGCATGAAGGATCAACCTTGGAATGATCTCTAAGAGGTCCTATTTATAGTTTGGGGTGTCCATTAGAGGGTAGGAATGCTAACAAATCATTTCTAGCCATTTTGGATGTTACAACAAATATAATTTAAAGTTTTACAACACTCCAACGGTTAGAATCACCTTTTTTGCACTTCTCGTATAGTACATATGATCAAGTTTAATTAAACGTAACTTGACCGATTGCACTATGCGACAAAGTTAAGTTAGAGCATCAATCAAGTTTATCATGGATGAAACTCAACTGAACAACTTAAATCAGTTTTGGTCAGTGTAGTGATCGGTCGAGTTCTGTGTATGGTCAACTCGACTGAACTTGAATTTTTTCAAAATCCATCAAGGGATCGGTCGAGTTTGTCACAGATAAAACTCTTGTGAAAGACTCCATGTAATGAATTTTGAAAATTATCATTAGATTGATTAAACGTTTGAATTTAGGGCTCCTAATTTTTTCTCATCTTAGTTACAAGTCATTACATCAATATAAATGATTACAAAAATCATCCTAAGGATTTTAGGGTGTTTTCCAAAAATGTGCATTTGCATTGCTTTTGAATTGAACTAGATCAAGCTAGGACTTGATAGAAATGATCCTTTTCATGTACCTAATGCCTGCAATCAATATCTAATAGACATATTAGATACATATGAATGGAATGGTTTAGTCATCATCAAATTATGGACAATGTATAACTCTCATTCAACAAAATCATGTTCCTAAATGATGAATGAAGTTGAATTTTTCCTAATGATTAATAAGTTTGGTGGAATGATGAACGTTGTAAATTCCTCATTCTAATGATGAGTGAAGGTGGAAGTTGATTTAATTATAGAATTCCACAATAATATTCCTTATACAAGAGATATAATTCCTTTCTTCATCCTTTTCCTCCATTCTCCTTTTTCTTTTTCTTTTTCATTTATTATGCACATTGTTCAAAATCATAATTAACCATACATAATTGATGTGTAGGCTAAATTTTTTTATAAGCTAGAGAAGCTGTAAGGATATATACAATTTCCTTGTTCTTTGTAATAAAAATAATAAGTGAAAACATGTATTGCACCATTTAAAAATTATGAAATCCAAAATGCAACTATAATGGATATTGTTGTGCAGTCTAACTTACATGGATAAGCTATATATTTGCAAATATGTTTACATTTTCTAATCCAAAACTAAAATACTTGCCAACTATAATTATGAATTGCAATTGAATAGAAAAAACACTAATCACACTAATCAAGTATGAATTTCCCGCAACGTCAGTCGACCTCTGATGCGACTTATTGAGATACTGGTGTGCGGGTGCACATGTCTCCCTAGTGTACCATCCCTACTATCTGGGCCTTCTCTGGGGGTTGGGTTTCCCTGAGTCATAAATAAAGTATGAAATTTATGGTGGTGATAAAATAAATTGAGATGAGGGTGAATGAGATCAAGTGACTAAGAGATATACTCTTCTTAAGCATTTTACATCTATCTTCTATTAACTCATGTGTCAAGGTGATCCCAAATCTTACTTTTGAACTAACATAAGAGGTCATGCTAATGCTTGGTTATATCAGACTCAAACATCATCTACAAACAAAATGTCAAAGGTAGAGTTATAAGTTAAATTTTCCAATTATGTCTCATATTGACTAATATTGTCGATTCCTCTTGTAGAGTACTATTTAACAAGCTAGATAAAAATTAAGATATAAAAGTACATAGAGATCAATACTTCAATTGATTCATGTGAGCATTATTCCAAATCCATGTTTTATACTATATATATGTGAATTAAAAGTTGGCAATTTAACATTGATATGATGCTATTAAAGAATAGCTAATCCTAACTATATTTTTTTTTACATAACTACACTAGATGGAAATGTACCTTAAAACAAATAAAAAAAATCATCAGGCAATAATGGATCGAATTAAAAAAAAAAGAATTTTGTGAAAAGATGTAATCATAGATGCAAGGATTGATTAATGAAACACATATCGTTTCATTCTTTTCCCCACCCCTAAACTTGAACATGACATTTCCCTCAATGTCAACAATCAAAAAATAAACTTTCTCCTCCATATAATTTAAAAAAATATAACAATTGCACCTTTGAAAGAGAAAGCATAATATTTCTTCATATCATTAACAAACTAGGTTAATTCTACACTCAATGATTCTAGTATCACCATGATCTTGTTTAATTTTGATGAATAATGAGGAAGGAGCAAAAATATGCCTCACCAAATCTCATCATGTGAAATTATTTAATAAAATTTAAGCCCTTGTCGATGCCACTGACTTTTGAGTTTGTGGTACCTAGTCCTTACTATGATTATATGTTACCACTTTGCTAACAAGGTTTGTCCCACATACTGGAATGCCGATGGTATCGAGTTATTTGCACATTAGACAAACATCTCAAGGTACCTTCTTTACTTGCAAGATAATTTGCATCATAATTACTCAACTATGAAGATTAATGTAACACCCAATATATAGAATGGAAAAAATGAAAATGTGTGTGTTGCCTCCCACAAAGAGACCTTGTTTAAATTCATAGGCTCAAATCAATCACCCAATGTCAAGTGATGTGTAAAAGCTTGAGCTCCTATAGTCACCAAATAACTCTCCCCCATAATAATGTTTCAATATATGGCCATTGGTTTTGAAAACATTTTAGCTATCACTCTATTCTATTGTTCCATAAGGATACACTTTGACTATTGTGTAGGGATCTATCCATCTTGACCTCAATTTCCTAGGGTGCAATTTCAATCTTGAATTTAATAATAAAACCTTTTGTTGCCTTGATTGTCCTATGTAATATGTGCATATCATGAATCATCTTTGTGTACTCCTTATATAGTTTGGCATTTTTGTAGGCATTCAATCTAAACTCGTCTAGCTTTTTCTACTCAAGATCTTGCTTTTCATCAATAGAGTAAAAAGAATCTAATCTTAACTTCTTAAGTGCCAACATGGATCTATGTGTTGATTCCACTAGAAAATGACATGCCCTAGTGTAAACCAATTTGTATGGTGTGGTTCCTATATGGGTTTTGAAAGAAGTTTGATACACCCAGAGGGTGCCATTGAGTTGCATACTCCAAATACTTATGGTGTTGGAGATAGTTTTTTTTAAGATCATCTTTATTGCCATATTGGAGTCCTCAACTTGTCCCTTGGCTTTGGGGGTGATAAGGTGTTCCAACTCAGTGTGAAACTCCACATTTATTTAATCAAAGAACCAAAATGGTGGTTCATGAAGTGTAAAACCCCATCACTGATGATCATCCTAGGCACCTCAAATTTGAAAAAGATGTTATTCTTGACAAACAAATAGAATACCTATGATCACAAGTCTGAGTATGTATGACCTTTACCTATTTGGACACATAATCAACATCTAACAATTAGATATTTTAATCGAATGACAAACATTGTCCTGAAATATAGTGAGGGGCATTTCATGTCTCTTGGATATGTTTCTGAATTGCTACATGTAGTACATTTCTTCACAAATTTATGTGCATCTTTGAACAAAGTTGGCTGATACAAACCACACTCCAAGGCCTTATCAAAATCCCTAGAGATTGCATGATGTCCACCAATGGGAATTGAATGACAACAGGAAAAAATAGTTTCCATCTCCCATTCCAGAACAAATTGTCTAAATATGACATATCTATACACATGTCTAAAGATGACATATCTACATCGTTTCAACAAGATAAGTTCATATCAAAAAGTGATATAATGAATAAAATAATTTCTCCTATCTTGTGGATTCCAATTATCAGGAATTACCCCAATATCTAAATAGTTCACACAAAAAGATTACTAGGGGTCCCTATGTTTGATAACCATCAATTTCTTATCAAGAAAATTTTCCTGAATTGTTACCTCTAATATGATTTCATCCACTCTCTCCAAGTGATAAAATCTTGTCTGCCACAACATTGTCTGTATCTACTTTGTCTCCAATCTCTATGTCAAATTCTTGCAAAAGAAAACCCAACATATTAACTAGGGCTTGCTCCTTCTTTTGTTGTAAAACTTTATTGCAACATGATCTGTCTACTATCATTTTCCATCATTCAAGTATTGTCTAGATTTGTGAAAGGCAAAAACTATTGGTAGAAGCTCTTTCTCAGTAATGGTGTAATTCAATTCAGAGCCATTTAGAGTTTGTGAAGCATAATAAATCACCAACAAGGTACACTTTTTTCTCTAGCTCAAAACCACCTTGACTGCATTGTCTGAAGCATCACACATCAACTCAAATGGTCGGCTCCAATCAGGGGCAACCATCATAGGTGTTGAATTAGTTTTTATTTTAACACTTTGAAGGAATATAACTATCATTTCATCTAAATTGAAATCCACATCCATCTCTAAAATTTCTAAAAGAGGGTTGTCTATTTTTAAAAAATCTTTGAATAATCACCTGTAAAAGTCTGCATTTCCTAAAACACTCCTCACCCCCTTCACTGATGAAGGCAGAGGATGTTTACAAAACACCACAATTTTTATGGGGTCAACCGTGGCCACTTTGTATTCCAAAAATATCCCCTCATTAACCATCATGTGACATTTTTCCCTATTTAAAATGAGGTTGAATTTGTCACATCTGTGTAATGTGCAATCAGAATTTGCTAAGGTGTCCTTAAAAGATCTCCATACATAGAAAAATCATCCATGAACACTTCAAGGATACACTCTGCCATATCAGACAAAATGTTAAGCATGCACCTTTAGAAAGTAGCATGTGTGTTACTGTAAATTGGACATTATCTCATCTTCTCTTTTGATGATATCAAATATTTCTTATTTGTGGATTTAACATGCTATTCTAGTATGTCAGGAACCTCTTGGAAAAATCAAGATTGAAACATCAAATAATTGAATAGTTTCTCATATGGTCTTATTTTTTTTAGAACTCATGTAAAATCAAGCTATGGACCAACACCACCTATCACAAAAACCTTTTATATGTTAATACCAATGATCTTGGATAGGTAGGTCATACTAGAAAAATCTTTTAATAAGTCTTTCCAATGTTTACACATTTTATAGTTGGTCAGTTGAAAAAATTGTGGACCAAGACCTTGTCGGTCGAGAATATAGTCGACTGAGACTTTACTCCATCAACGACTCCGTTTATCAATTTTTTTTTATTATGTACTAAGTCAATCTCGCTCAAACTTTTTGTGGATTGAAATAATTTCTGTCGAAAACTTTGTCGGCTAAGAAAGAGTCATTGTGACACTTTGACCAATAAGTCAGGATGACATATATCCGTTGGAGATTTTGCACATTCAACACATGCTCGGTCAAGAAACTAGTCGACCGAGACACATTCAGTCGATAATCTTGTCGACCAAAGAACTTTCAAGAACATAAATTATCATGATCAAACTAGTCATTGTACCTATATTCATTTTGTCCAAATGGCTAGTTGACCCCTTAGAACCCTCTAGAATATCCTCAAGATGTCCTAGCCATTGTATTCCATTCCTATAAGTAGTAGTGGTCTTGGGATATCCCAACAAACACTTGCATTTTTGCATAAATTACATCTTCAGCAATAAGATTTGTAGCATCCCATTTGCAAATCATTCACAAAAATCCTTTCGTGTCCTTGCCTTAGCTTAGTCTACCACAATTCAAACCCGATACATCCTTAGTGGTTTAGTCCATAAGATTTATTCCTAAGGACATTGTAGAACTTACTTGGTGTATTCTCTTCTCTGTTATTTTTTAATTTTGGTTGGGTAGTTCTAGTGGAGAAGGTTGTCCAGGATCCTACAAGAGAAGGTTCTCTTCCTTTGGCCATTAAAGAAGAGGTGACATCCAGTTCTCTTCCTCATCTGATGGTACTTTAGGAGTCCGTAAAAGAATAGGTGTCATTCGATTCCGTTCCTCATCCAGTGGTGCTTTGGGAGTCTGCAAAAGAAGAGGTTTGGTTGGTGCTCTTTTGTAGTCGGTAAAGAAGAGGGTTTAGTTGCAACAACTATTTTGTAATTTGTCCTAATCAATAAATTAATAAAATTTATTTGTTGCAAATCCCAGTTGGTAACCACTGGGTAGTAGACTGACGTCATAGAGGAAATCATTCTAAATCCTATCTCACTAGTGTTTGCCTCTTTCATTTCTACTACACTTTAAATTAAGTAGTTTCATTTGATTAATTAGTACAAAGCTCTATTCACCCCCTCTAGATCTTTCAGTTACAAAGTCCAAAAGGTATGCAATGATAATAAAAATGTGTAGTAAGGTCAAGTGAAGGTAGATAAAGGCAAAGGATGGAGAAACTATAGTAGGGTTAGTGCTCATCCCCACCAGAGGTAACAAGCGACAATAACATATCATCCAAATTTCACTAATGCAGACGTTGGAAGCTCAGACGGCCAATGATTGGGCACCTCAACAAGACCAGGCTCATGTGCTACCACTCATCTATCAAACTCAATACACCCCTGGTACATTTGGTCTTCGAGAAACTACTATAAGTATGAACCACTGTCTTTCCAACCATGAATGCATCAAGAAGTAGCAAACACACCTCCGACAATGAGCAACCCAACACCTCATGCTGAGACGACAACTATTGCTCCATCAACAAAAGAGCCTTAAAAGCTGAAAAGGAAGTTCACTGCATTAGGAGCTTCTCCCAGCACCATCTTTCTAGATATCAAACATTAATTTAAGTTCACACTCATAAGGGATCTACTGAATATCTTACCAAAAAACCTACAATGCCAATGCCTTTTAGAACTTCCACTAAAAAAAAGAGTGCAAGATCGACTCATGCATCACACTCAAATGCACCTTACAAGATTTAATAGATGTTGAAAAGTCAACACAGTTGCAACATAAGAGGTAGCTTCATCTACCGAAATGATGGCTATAATTTCACCATCTGACTCACCACATGAACTCATCCTCCCCCTAGAGCAAGCAATCAAGAACTGACCTAAAAGAACTTAAATCGTCGCCTTGATCCAGGAAAAGAAGCCAATAATCCCAGTAAGCACCAGAGGGCCGATTGGCATACCAGGAGTCTGCCAAGGGCCAAAAGTGTAACTAATCAGTGTACTAAAAGCCACCAAGGGCCAAAAGTATATAAAGTCTAGGTCCCAAAGGCACCATTCCCAGTAAATACCCAACAAACTACAATTCCTCTTGATATGGTGGTGGTACCAGACAAAACATACTCACTAGGCTCAACAAACAAAAACCAATGCCTCATTCTACCAAGAGTACCCCTACCTCTAAACAAGGGCAAGGAGAAGGTGCCTACTTATGTAGGAGTCCCTACCAACACAACGTAAAGGGGACCTACAATATATCTATTCCATCTATCAATACCAAGAAGGTATCACCAACACTTGATCCTTGCAAGGAAATTGGTCATAAAGGCTCAAATACAATCCAATTCCTCAAAAAACCAGAAGGGGAAGTGTCATTAGCATATGTGATGCAAAACACCCTGCCACACCAAGAAGCATTCATGAAGACTTCAGAAGGGGCCTACATCACCAAATATGTGAGTCCAAAAGCTCTTGCAACCACCATCGATTTAATCACAATCTTGCTTCTGATCTCATTCTCTAAGGATGAGATACCAATAGAAGTAAGTCACAATAGGCACTTAGTAATTACACCAATATACAATGTCCTCGAGATACCCTCATGCTTTGTTGAAAATGGATCCTACCACATTGTGTGTCCCTTAAAGACACTAATATGCTTGGGGAAGTATCCCTCTAACCTCCCATCAATGAAAAAGAAAGAAACCTCCTTAGATGGAGTAATTAAATATACTCTAGGAGAAATTACATTGGAGATATAAATAGGGCAACACAAATTCACACTCCCTTCCGTTGTCATGGATTTTATTCCCTCCTTCAACCTTCTCCTAGGGATACCATGGATTCGTCAAAACTGAATGGTTTCCTCATCACTACATTCAAAACAAAAGTATTGGCGAGGCCATGTTGTCATCACTGTTCAAGTTGATAATACAAGAACTATAGCCTTCATAGAGGAAGAGGATATCCTATTTTTATTGGATATGCTATACATCTCCAACATAAAGTGGTACTTCCACATAGAATAAATCACCATCTCCCATGCAATCACATGTTGTTTGCACAAGGGCTAAGGGAGATGCATATTCATACAGATCGAGGAATGGGAGACAAATGTCAAGGAACCACAAAGATCATCTAGATCCCTCCTAGACAAAAGGGTCTAAGACTAGGTTTCTATGGCCCATACTACACCTACCCTCGCATCACCAAGTGGACTTTGTATTGGAAGCACTTGGCATAGTGGCCCACTATAAGAGACTTGGCTTAAAGAAGATAACATAATTGTCTACTGCTAACCTGAGACTTGAGCCATGAAGTCAAAGATATTTAACTATATAAAGAGCGTCAACTCAGGGTGCTTTATCAGTGAGACCTTGGAACTGAGCATAAAGGTCTCCATCTATACTTTCCATGGATTGTGGCCATTGTTGAAGATCATCCAGATACTGCCAATGTTGTTATCCCTATGGTGTTGCCTTACTTTGTATAGGATGATGATGATGACAACCAATAGGAGTATATCAAGATCACAACCATCATTGGGGATATTGCCCTCATCCCTAATGAAATCCAGGGCGTCTAGACCGCCCAACACAAAAAATAGTCTGAAAATAAGGCCATCCCTCCAAATAAGGAAGAAATTAAATGGATTCTCACTCCTACTATCAATGAACCATGCCCTAAGAATTTTGACATCAGAACAAACATCAACATCAATGAGATTATCATGTTGGAATTGCCCCGACTGGCCCAACCAAGATGATGCCAAGACTACAGAACCCGAGGCTATGGAGGAAGACTATAATGTCACAAGGTATGAATATGATGATTCTTACAACATTATTCAGGGATGGGGTGTCAATTCCATCTTTGATATGAAGGTACTAGAAGACCCACATAATCCCATATATCATGTATAGAAAGGTGAGGAATTCCACAACTAGTGTGTGGATGACCACAACATCCTAAGGACTAGATCTCCCCACACAACCAAAAAAAGTATATTAGAGGAATGACGCCCCAATGTGGTATAAATCCCAAGAGTGTATATTTAGTCACACTCTACCACATCCCCACTCACCCCTACAAAATCTAAAAAGATTGCAAAACATGCAAATATCTAAAAACTACAAAACCCAAAAACCCAAAAGAATTTGAAGATGATAAAGCTCTTCAACAATTCGCCAGCTATTTCATTGTTGTACCACAATATATAATTAAAAAGGCATTGAGTTCGAAGAAGTCCCTATCCTGCAATATACGAGACAGGAGCATCAATATTTCACATTAAAGTCGAGATAGAGATGATGAATCTTAGCTCAGGCCTTGGGCAACATAAAGTCAAAGTTGGGGCACATCTACCACAAGATATCAAAGAATAATTGATAGAGATTCTACACCACTACATCAACGTGTTTGCATGGGGTGTTGGATCCTAGATGGGTGATTAGATGCTCTAGAGGGGGGGGGTGAATAGAGATGAAAGCACTTAAACAAAACTCATTAAACCTTCAAAATATATGACAAGATAAGGTTGCTAAATAGGCAATTTGCTAAATATAATGATGAGAGAGATTGAACATGCACCAATAGACAAGCTATTTAGATTGGTTCCACACTTCAAACTAGAAGTGTGTCAGTCCACTTGCCTAGAGAGGTCAACCTCTAGGACTTCCAAACTATTGCACTCTTATATTCATTCATAAGACATACAATGCATGACCAAACAAAAGACTTACCTATCCAAGACAACGAGTCTTCAACCTTACCAAGGACTTACCCACTTTGCAAGAGTCTTCGGCCTTCTCCAAGGACTTACCCACTCTTGCAAAAGTCTTCGGCCTTGCAGGAATTACCCACTCTTCTTGGATCTTCAGCTTTTGACTTCACCTTCACTCGGAGAAGCTTTCACCAAGGTCTTACCCACTTGAGCTTGAGTCTTCTGCCTTCTCCAAGGGCATACCCACTCTAGCTCCAAGTCTTTAGCCTTGATCTTCACCAAGGGACGCCTTCCCTTATTCTTCTTCACCTCTCTTGGAAAAGAGAGAGAACCTTCATCTTCATGATTGCAAATGAGAGAAGTGGAGGTGGTGGAAGTGAGAGCCTCACAAGATATACATGTAGGACTAGCTCTCTTATAGATTTCCTACTCACTCTAATGGATGTAGCAAGTTGACGTGTATTTTACTACGCGCTAAGAACGCAAGTGTACGCGTCGAGTAATATAGGCCTTTGTGAGGCCCGAGTCGAACACAGGGACACGTTGAATTATTGGAGACTCCTACTAACTAATTGCGATCAGCTAGGCCGGATAACAAAGTTGGGTTTGTTGTCAAAATTAAAAGAAAATAACACAAAACAAAGAAAACAATCGATTAAAGGTTAATTTAATCAATTCAAAAGGGTATCTTTAGGATTGCGGTTTCACCACGGGTCAACATTGTATTAGGTTTTATATAATTCCTCACTCTTCTCTCTCTATCCAGGTAGTGGCCTGAAAACAGAATTACCCACTATCGTGGTGTAATTCACTACTTAGGTTTAGGTTGATTCCACCGTCGTAGTAATCATTCCCCTAAACTAAGCGCATTACAAACGGTCTCTCAGTTTCCACCATTAATTTTACAACTCCTTTGTCAAGGGTTTTATCGATTAATGTAGGTTTCGTCTCTTTTCAACCGTTAATCCTTCTGTCGAAGTGATTAAGGGCATTAGGTTATTATTATGGTGATCAGGCATAACAATATATATGGAGAAAACGAAACTATACCACGGATTTAAGAGAGAAAATATGAATTATTAATATAAAATTGTCATACAATGCATTCCCGGGCTACTCCCAGTCCTAAAGATGGAGGGGATTAGCCCCGCATGTTCATCTTGCACAAATACATGGTAGAAATAGGGGAAATATATGAAAAACGTGAATTGAATAGGAAAACCCCTGAACGGAGAAGAACCGGTATATCCTTTGCGTAGAACACGAGCTTTCCCGCCTCTCGGTGGTGAAATTCGTCTTCGGCAGCGTCCGGATCGGCAGGGATGAGCTTCTGGCCTCCGTTCTCCTTTTTCTCCTTCCTCGGCACTCGTGCAATGTCAATGAGATCCTCCTCTCGTGTGGGTGGCCGTCATTAGGTATAAGTCCCTAATTAGGTCGTCAAATAACTCCAGCCGTCCGATTGAGATCGAAACGAATCCAACGCATATCTGCCGGCGTCGATACCATCGACGCGGGTCGATGGTATCGACCCAGCGTATTAGCGGCAACCTTCTTTTCTTTTCGTCTGAGTGCCTGTGATCATCTCGATACCATTGACTTGGATGTCGATGGTATCGACTCTCTGTAGCGTCGGGTTTGTCTTTTAGCGACGCTGTAGCCTCAATGTGTCGATGGCATCGACTTGGATGTCGATGGTATCGACTCTGTGATACTCCTCTCGGCTGGCAACCTATTGCCTGGTCGATGGTATCGATGGAAGCAGATACTTGTTTTTCCTGAAATTCCAAGACAAGACCAAATAAATCCACACAAATTATGATAATATGATAAATAATGCTCGAAATGATAAAACTAAGGGGATTTGACATAAAATGATGGCAAAGACCGAAATGAGTGAATTATGCAATATTATCCATAAAAATGACTAATAAGAGCACAAACCACATATAAAACAGGTCTATAAATGCGACTCAAAATCATCGCATCAAACTTCCCTAAGCTTAAACATTGCTCGCCCTCGAGCAACTAATCCTTAGAATAGAATTGCAAATGTCAACTAAAAATCAACACACCAACCAAACATCCCATGTGACTCCCACTGAACATTCTCAAACCGGCCTTCTCTAACCACAGAACAGTAATTACCCTAAAGGCGACAATAATCATCCATAAGAGAAATTATCCTTAAAACCGATGAACACTATCACATAAGGCAGTTAACATAATAAAACTCGCCGACTCAGCATTGGTGCATCTTGTGATCGCCTACACTACGTTGCTCGCCCTAACTACCATCTACATGGAAGCCGTTCTCCTGATTATCATTAGTGAGGAGAAATTCACGGTGGCCTACCAATCCGAGCAACGGGTGGATGGAATGGGTGGTTCATGGAAGAACTTGGAAGTATTGTACAATTTCAACATGCATAAAACAAAAATGTCCTAAATGATGCAAATGCACATATGAAATGCCCTAATGCCTAAAATTGGGTGAAATGATGCATGCACTAACCTTCCACCTCAAAATGAGATGGAAATCTAATTAAGCCACATCATGTACTCAATTTTCCTGTAATGCGAGTGCTATCCTGTCCCTTTCTCCCTCTTATTCCACTTTCTTATAAATTCTTTTTTTTTCTCTTTTCTAATTTTTTTCTTTATTTCAGATTTTTAGATTTTTTTTCTTTTCTTTATCCCACATATCCATCATTGCTTAAGGATAAGTGTATTGGGATATTTACTTCATGCTTGGAAATCTTTGCAATATTTCGAAGGTATGTAACAGTTTAGATCACTTTTGAGGAAAAATTTAGATACATGGTGTACTTTATGCATGAAAGTCATGAGTGAAACTACATGGCATGCACCTAGAGGTAATGTGCATGAATCCCTATATTTTTTCTTTTTATGCACAAGTATGGAGAAATATCAATGCAAGCCCTATCTAAATGCTATGCACACAAGAAGGAATTAAAAACTGCACTTTACTTCCAATTCTTAGGTGGATTATGGAAAAATGAAGTGGAATGATCACAAGATTAGATGACTGAACCTTAGAAAGATATTATGTGTCCCTCCTTACTGACCTGTGTAGTAGTTTAGAGGGTTCTCTCTCTTACATCCAATTAAGGTCTCATTACCGTTTGGTTAGGTTAGGCTCAAACAACCATTACTGTCCACTTTGCATGAATCCATAGGAGTACAGGTGTGAAATGTTGTTTTAAAGTTGACATAATCAATCATTTTCGTAGGATGTGTTCCCCAAGGTCAACCAAAGCAAGCTATCCAAAGACACAAAAATTTTTAAATTTCCCTTAAATTTCCCATGAACGAACAACAAGATGACAAACTTTTACGACATCCACAGATACACTAGATAGAACGTGGATCCTACCAAAACTAAAAAAAATGCAAGAAACAAATAGCAATGCTAAAAACTAAAAACAACAAAAGAAAAGATAGAGCTGTTCCAACTACCCCCCTAAGCTTGAATTCGACTATGGCCTCATAGTCTAAAACAAACTTAAGAGTGGAACAGAGATACCCTGATCATTCTTGTGGAGGCGGAGGTGGGTACTGTGGGGCCGTAGGATCCCAAGAAGGATACTCCCCCTGGAAGCTTGGATCGTAATGGGTCCTCGGCGGAGGCTGTGGATAGCCTCCAAAGTAGCTCTGACTCCAGTAGTGGTCATAAAAGGGGTCCTGTTGCGTCTCCATCCTTTGCAACCGGTTGTGTATTTGCTCTTGGTTGGCGAGGATGAGACGCTCATTCTCGAACATTGCCCGTTGATTGTCAAGTAACTGGTTCGTAGTATCCTGAATACCGGTATACATCTCTAGATGCTGCTGCTGTGTCTGATTTATATCCTGCAGCATCATATACATTCCTGCATTGAGTAGACATCCTCGGCTGGCTGCGAGGGCTGTGGTGATGGCGGCGGGGGCTGTGATGATGAAGACGCACCCGGATGCATCCTAGGACGCTTCCGGGGTGCTACGCGTGCACGAAGAGGTGTGAATGCCTCCTCTTCCTCCTCAGCCTTGCCTTCTTGTTCGTCGTTACCGCCTTCTTCTTCATCGGACTCGAAGGCTATGATCGGCCACCGGAAGTGTTGTGCGCCCTCGATGTTGAAGACGGCGTCCGGCAGTGCGCACTCCTGATAAGCATGGTTGACGTGGCAGTGTGCGTACGCCAACCCATCCCGGAGAAGGATAAGGTTTGAACGGTGCAGATGTTGCACGTTCACCTTACTCTTCGTGGAAAGCGGAGTCATGGACTGGAAATTCAGCCCGAGGTAGTGCGCCAACTTGGTGATGAGCCCACCAAAATGGATCGGAGCCTTCCTTGTACTCCTCTTCACCGCCAGGACACGCTGCAGAAAGAACGCACCCCAGTTGCATTCTTGTCGTTTCAGGAGCATGTAGAGGAAGAAAAGATCGCTCTCCTGAAACTTGCTCAATGCTAAATCGCTCCAAGCAAAGAACGTAAGGCTCAACATCCGGTGTAAGACCCAGACGAAGGGATGCTCGAAGTCCGCTACCGCAGCATTGTGGTAGCTCACTGTCTTCCCCGCCGACACTGTCACTAGCTCGGCGAAGATCTTGTCGTAGTCGGTGTGGGAATCTGGGCGGCGGTGATCATGTTGGGAGTGGTTCCAGTTGAAGATGTTGTTGAACTGCCTAAGAGTGATGTTGTAGTCGATGTTGAACAACCGGAAGGACACCCTGCCCTTGATCCACTCACGATCAGAAGCAACTACGTCGTTGGGCACAACGCAGACGTCAAGGGACGCCATGAACTCCGCCACTAGCTCTTTGTAGGTGGGCCATTCGCCGAAAAATGGTTGCCCATCCGCATGGTACTCCAGGTCGTCTGGCCTTCTGCTGGTGTGGCGTGCTTGACCCTTCAACACATAGGCCAAGTTGGCCTCGAATCCAAGATTGCGGATCACATCCCGGTCCACATACCGGGTAGGATCTATCTTCCGCTTCAAGATCTCTTCATAGATCTTCTTCACCTCCGTGGATGGGTGAACCAGGCGCGGACGTGATACTGACGCCGTAGGTGGTGGAATGAATTCCGTCGGAGTTGCGTGTGAGGACGATGCTCCGACTGTATGCACCATGGTGGCGAGAAAGGGGTTGAAGAAGAAGAGCTCGGGGAAGATGGAGAAGTGATTCTCCGCTCGGTGAAGATCCTTGCTCGATGTTGCTGCTCTTCGATCTTAGAGGGCTCGGGGAAGTGCTCGGCGCAAAGGAGGAAGTTTGCTCTGAAGGTGTGACGTCAAATGACGTTGCAATTCTCCTTATATAGCTTTGGCCGGCGCCACTGTTGACCCGTCGATACCATCGACGCGGGTCGATGGTATCGACACGCCTCGCTGCTATCCGCCTCCCTCGCGAGTATCGACGGCTGAGGTTTGCTGGATCGGGAAACCCGGATTGCTGACCTGTCGATACCATCGACGAAAGTCGATAGTATCGACGCAGCACCCGGATCGCTGACGTGGACTCGCGATCGCCGTCGATGTCTTTGCGCGGATCGGTGACATGGATGTCGATACCATCGACAGATGTCGATAGTATCGGCTTGACTTCATTGCGACACCGCCACTTTTTCACTTCAACCTGTGACCATGTCGATACCATCGACGAGGCCGTCGATGGTATCGAGTTGACTGAGACAAATCATTCTGAACTTCTCCAGAGATCTCGATGGTATCGACTGGTGTGTCGATACCATCGACAATTATTGCGCAACCTGCCTGTAGGTATGTCGATACCATCGACGGGACCGTCGATAGTATCGACTCAGAGCGATTTTTGCAGCTGTCAACATGAACCTATGTCGATACCATCGACCAGTGTGTCGATGGTATCGACCCTTCCTGTGCCTGCACATTGAACAAACAGATCAAGGTATCTTCTTTACACTAGAATTTGAACGAAATGAAAGCAATCTATGACTAGAATTAAACTATCCTAATGTACCAATGGTTGGGTTGCCTCCCAACAAGCGCCCTTATTTAACATCTTAGGCTAGACGGTATGAAGCTCATCATCTTTTCACATTAGAGACTGTGCTTAGAGGATCATGCGGTAATTTGAATTCAACTCGATCTCTTCCAATTCCCAAGGACAAAGTACCTCTCCCTAAGGTAGTCACGACGTCCGCTGTTGCTTGAAACGGTCTTCCTAGAAGAATTTCACAGCTTTGGAGCGGTGGCATATCAATAACAACAAAATCCACCGAGAATATGAATCTATCCACTTTGACGAGAACATCTTCACATACTCCATAAGGTCTCACGGTAGACCCATCCGCCAATTCAATTGTTGCGGCCAACTTCTTTATCTCTTTTAACCCCAGCTTTTGAAATGTCGCCAAAGGCATGAGATTTATGCTAGCGCCGGAATCACATTGCGCTTTAGGAAAATGTCAACCACCTATTGAGCACGGAATGTAAAAACCTCATGGGTCCTTTCTCTTCTTTGGCGAACTCCCATGTATCATAGAGCTCACCGTCTCATTCATCGGACAAATATCATCGTCTTTTATCCGCCTCTTCTTATTGATGATTTCCTTGATGAACCTCCCATAGGTGGGCACCTTCTCGATCATCTCCACTAATGGAATATTGATGTGGAGTTTTCGAAATATCTCCAGGAATTTCTTAAAATGACGATGCTCTTTCTTTGTCTTAGTATTGATCGAATTTGAAACATCTGTTGCATCAACACGCCTGTGAGGTGGCACATATGAGCTTTTCGGGGGTACCTCCCCTAAGATTTCTTCAATCACTCCCTCCGACGTGGGCTTTGGCGAGACATTCTCAATAGTAGCAGCTTGTTGTGGTTCCTCTCTCGCCTTAGATGTCTCAGCATGTGCACAAACAACCTGCACTTGTTCCTCTTGCCTAGATGGAGATACCATACTCACAACTCGCTGTGATTTCCTGAAGAAAGGGTTTCCGCCCGGCAATCCATAGTAAGTGCGTGGATACGGTATCGCCGGTGTCGCATGCGTATTAAATGTCATTCTTCTTTCTTCTACAACTTCTTGCACCTGAGGTTCCTCCTCACTGTTTACCACATACATATACTTGACCTGATGGTGTGCTTGGGCCACATTTGCATTCTCGACTGGTTTCTGTTGATTGGCGTGCTTGATGGCCGCCACTTCACTCGAAATCTGTGCCACGGTGGTCTCTAATGCCCGCATTTGTGCTCCATGACTTTGCAACGTCTGCCCAAATTTGGTTAGAATGTCACCTTGGGATTGCAATTGCTTAACAAACATGGCCATCATCTCTTGGTTTTGCTGTACCATTTGACTTAGTAATTCAGTGTTCTTATCCTCGACTCTTGGCTGTGGCTTGGCATTCGGATCCTGCAGAAAATTATTCGGATCCTTCCATGAGAACTTTTTATCCTTCCTCCATGCATAGTCATTGTTTCTATAACCCTATTGTTGCATGAATTTCACTTGGGCTTCCTCATCCTCAGATGCATCTTCCTTAGCTAGCAGCTTCTTGGCTAGAAGATCTAACTTATCATTCAGCTCCCTAACTATTCTAGATTCGCCAGTAGCCTTGACCTGTTCCACGGCACCTTTGTCACCCCATGACTGTTTCCTAGCCATGTTCTTTAATATTTCCCAACATCTGGTATCCGTATTATTCAGAAAGAATCCTGAACCGGCTGAGTCCAAATTACTCCTATCATGCTCGGAGAGAGCAAAATAGAAGATCTTCACCTGTGTCTCCTTGTCCAAACCATGATGCAGACATCTCCTCAACATAACCTGAAATCGCTCCCAGGTCTCAGAATATGTTTCACCCGCCTGTTGGGTGAAATTGTGAATCTTCCTAATCATGTCGTTAGTCTTCTCAGGAGGGAAAAACCTCTCGAAGAAAACCTCCACCATATGATCCCAAGACTCCACAAATTCGTCATTGAGGTTATGTAGCCACTCTCTTGCTGCTCCTGCCAAGGAACTCGGGAACAGCTTGAGGTACAAAGCATCTTGTGGAAACCTGTCTATCTTCACCATGTCACAGTTTTCGACGAACTGGCTGATATGTGCAACAGGATCCTCGTTCTTCAACCCATGAAATGCATTTGATTTTACCAAGTTAATCAACGCTGGATCGATCTTGTATGTCGGTATGTTGATCGCCTGCTTTTTTATAGGCCCCTTTGAAGCTGATGAGGAAGAAGCTTTGATCTTCTCCCATATAGTCTGTGGCTCGGCCATGTCTTCTGCTTCAGATTCAGAGTCTATCTCTTCTTGGTACTCGTGCTCAGAATGCTCCTCGTCTCCAGGTCCCGGAAATGGAACCTCGGGTGTGCGATTGTCGTAGTCTGTACTACGTGTATGCACCATACACAATACCTGAAATAGGAAAATTCGAGTTCAGTACAGTGCTTTGACGAGTATAAAAATGAACGAACAATCGAAAGAAAATATTTGCAGTTGAATGAAAATTATAAAAAACAATGTGGCCTAGAGTGGCCGCTCTTAGCACTCAAAGTGCCAACAATTTGTCGTATCCCCGGCAACGGCGCCAAAAACTTGACGTGTATTTTACTACGCGCTAAGAACGCAAGTGTACGCGTCGAGTAATATAGGCCTTTGTGAGGCCCGAGTCGAACACAGGGATATGTTGAATTATTGGAGACTCCTACTAACTAATTGCGATCAGCTAGGCCGGATAACAAAGTTGGGTTTGTTGTCGAAATTAAAAGAAAATAACACAAAACAAAGAAAACAATCGATTAAAGGTTAATTTAATCAATTCAAAAGGGTATCTTTAGGATTGCGGTTTCACCACGGGTCAACATTGTATTAGGTTTTATATAATTCCTCACTCTTCTCTCTCTATCCGGGTAGTGGCCTGAAAATAGAATTACCCACTGTCGTGGTGTAATTCACTACTTAGGTTTAGGTTGATTCCACCGTCGTAGTAATCATTCCCCTAAACTAAGCGCATTACAAACGGTCTCTCAGTTTCCACCATTAATTTTACAACTCCTTTGTCAAGGGTTTTATCGATTAATGTAGGTTTCGTCTCTTTTCAACCGTTAATCCTTCTGTCGAAGTGATTAAGGGCATTAGGTTATTATTATGGTGATCAGACATAACAATATATATGGAGAAAATGAAACTATACCACGGATTTAAGAGAGAAAATATGAATTATTAATATAAAATTGTCATACAATGCATTCCCGGGCTACTCCCGGTCCTAAAGACGGAGGGGATTAGCCCCGCATGTTCATCTTGCACAAATACATGGTAGAAATAGGGGAAATCATATGAAAAACGTGAATTGAATAGGAAAACCCCTGAACGGAGAAGAACCGGTAGATCCTTTGCGTAGAACACGAGCTTTCCCGCCTCTCGGTGGCGAAATTCGTCTTCGGCAGTGTCCAGATCGGCAGGGATGAGCTTCTGGCCCCCATTCTCCTTTTTCTCCTTCCTCGACACTCGTGCAATGTCAATGAGATCCTCCTCTCGTGTGGGCGGCCGTCATTAGGTATAAGTCCCTAATAAGGTCGTCAAATAACTCCAGTCGTCCGATTGAGATCAAAACGAATCCAACGCATATCTGCCGGCGTCGATACCATCGACGCGGGTCGATGGTATCGACCCAGCATATTAGCGGCAGCCTTCTTTTCTTTTCGTCTGAGTGCCTGTGATCATCTCGATACCATCGACTTGGATGTCGATGGTATCGACTCTCTGTAGCGTCGGGTTTGTCTTTTAGCGACGTTGTAGCCTCAATGTGTCGATGGCATCGACTTGGATGTCGATGGTATCGACTCTGTGATACTCCTCTCGGCTGGCAACCTGTTGCCTGGTCGATGGTATCGACGGAAGCAGATACTTGTTTTTCCTGAAATTCCAAGACAAGACCAAATAAATCCACACAAATTATGATAATATGATAAATAATGCTCGAAATGATAAAACTAAGGGGATTTGACATAAAATGATGGCAAAGACCGAAATGAGTGAATTATGCAATATTATCCATAAAAATGACTAATAAGAGCACAAACCACATATAAAATAGGTCTATAAATGCGACTCAAAATCATCGCATCACAAGTGATTAAGCTTAGAGAGAGAGAGAGGAGGCTGTAGGAAGCACTCAACTATAGAATAGGAACCTCATAAAGAGTTTGCAATGAATGCTCAACCTTGGAATGAAGCCCAAGGGGTCCTATTTATAGTTGGGGATGCCTCTTAGCCTTTGGGAACACTTAAGAACGAAAACTAGCCATTTTGTGGCTTGCAACGGATATATTTTCACTTGTTGCAACTCCACAACGGCTAGTAGCACTTTTCTGCACTTTTTCATACAGTGCATTCGGTAGAGTTTCAATGGGTGTAATTGGACCGATCAAGTAGTCCACTACCCAATCGGTCGAGTTCTGTGAGTGCCCAACTCGACCGATGCAATATTCAGAAAATCAGCCAAGGTGGATCGGTCGAGTTTCAGGGTGGGAAACTGGACCGATTCAATCTTCAAAAAATCAGTCCAGGTGGATCGGTCGAGTTTTAGGGTGGGAAACTGGACTGATCAAGTGCCTGTAAATGATTTTCAAAGTTGCATCTAAAGTGCTCTAATATTCAATCTAAGTGTTCCTGATATTTTTCTAAGCTTAATTACAAGTCATACAATCATTACAAGTGATTTACAACATGATTCTATTGGATATACATCATATTACAAAAACGTGCACTTGTATGACTTTGACTTGTCTTTTCTCCAATTTGAGATGCGCAAGTTAGGGCAATTGGAGTGTGTCTATACCTAATCTGAAATCACTCAAGTAGAAGCATTAGACACCAATATGTGGAATGGCTAGTCATCATCAAAACACGGGTTTAGTCAATTTAGACGTGAGTCAACATTGACCTAATTGACCTTGAGTCAACATGGGGTTACACCAACAAACAAGGGATGGATACTACAATCACTATTAACTGACTATCTATTATCTTTAGCAATCACCCCATCAAGCAAAAGGAAAGAGAATTATAGTCAGAATGGGGCGTAAAGATCATGGAAGAAGTTTAGATGCAATATAGTATTAGTTTCTTAGAGAAAGTCAGTTATTCTACATTGCTCTCCAACATTGTAATAGTGATAAAGAAAGATAAAAAGGTATGAATGTGTGTGGATTGTCGTGACCTCAACAAAGCATCTCAAAAAGATGACTTTCCACTTCCACATATAGATGTTCTCGTTGATAACACAAATGGACGCACACTACTCAGTTTGATGGATAGATTCACTGGCTACAACCAGTTCAAGATGGAACAAGAGGATAAAGAGAACACAACCTTCATCATAGAATGGGGAGTATTCTGCTATGGGGTCAAACCTTTAGTTCTTAAGAACATTGGAGCCACATGTCAAAGGGAAATGGTCACCCTCATTCATGATATGACACATAAGGAGGTAATGGTCTACATTGATGACATGATGTAAAAATTTGAAAGCTTGAATGAACACATCACCAATCTCAAGAAGTTGTTTCAATGACTACGACAGTTCTCCCTACACTTAAATCTTGCCAAATGAACTTTTAAGGGTTACATCAGGTAACCTGTTGGGATACATTGTCAGCCAGAGAGGGATAAAAGTAGATCCTAGGAAAGCTTGATCTATCTAGGAAATGCCTTCCCCAGAATTGAGAAGGAGATACGAGGCCTACTCAGGCATCTCCAGTACATCAACTACTTGATCACAAAACTCAAACCTATATGTGAGCCAATATTCAAGTTGTTAAAAAGGAACTCCAACAATGGATGGGACAAACAATGTGAGGTAGCTCCCAGAAGCTTAAAGAATACCTCACCAATTCCCCAATATTAAGGCCAATTATGAATGTATATTCATCTATTTTTATCGCATCTTTAGGTCATTTATCTTATACATTATGTTGTTTTTTTATCAATTTTAGGAACTAAATGCAATTTTCTTGCTTTTGTCTCCTTAATTAGAGTTCTCATTATTTTTGTTCACATTTTGTAATTTTTATGCTCGTTCTCACTCTTTCAACCCTAAGATCAAGAGTGCACATCATCACTCAAAGAATCAGAACATTAAAAGGTTTTTTTTAGCCTCCTAGGATTCTAGTCAATCGACTTGCCCCCTTAAGTCGACCGACTCAGTCATCGAATTGGAAGGAGCCACAAACGCCAACCAATCAATTGGCCATCTAGTCCATCAATTCAACTCCAACAAGGAAGGTGTATTTTCATGATCAAACTGGTAGAATCACCTTAAACCAATAAACTGATTTCCTTGGATCCGAATCATAGATTTTTCCATTCAAACCTCCCTCGCTTAGAAGTTACACAAAAATTAATCTATTTGACTGATTGGCCATCCAATCGATTGACTAGAACCCCAAATCCAGAGATTTCCAACTATCATGAGGCCCTTTTTTAGCATTTAAGGTGCTTCCTATACAATAAAAGGAGGGGGGTTCTAAACAAAGAAATCTGATGCAACCCTATTTTAGGGCTTCATCTTGTGTCATATTGCATTTAAATCACATATATACATGTTAGATTACATGTTATTTCCCCTAATATGAATATTTGTGTAAATTTCACTTATGGACATTATTTGCATGTTTTTTAGGCATTTGGACAACACTTGGATGGAAGAGAGAGAAGGCATGATCGTTGAATTTCTCTACCCTTAGAGAGGCTTAAAGTGAAGTCTGAGGCTCCCTCAACCTACCCCTAGTGACAAAAGTTGCATTGAAGCAAAGATGTCTAAGAAAATCCAAGCAATCAAGTCAAAGTGCTACAACAAAGATCACCACGGTTGTGGTACATCAGAACGACCATGTTGGCTCATCCAAAATAAACAAAGTCAACTTCAATCAAGGTAAGAATCACCATGGCTGTGCCACTCAAAATGGTCATGGTAGATGGACCTACAATGGTCGTGCCACCTAGCACAACCGTGTAGCATCTGATCCAGAATGGTCGTGGAGTTGAGAACGGGAAGCCAAATCCAAGCCACCATGACAGTGGTGGCCAACATGGATGTGTCATCCTTGCCCCACCACATCCGGGGTGACCACCACAATCTTTGTGATCACCACGGCCGTTCCACTTTCAGTTAAAAACCACCCAAGTTAATGTGATTTTCCCCATTTTTCACCATGGTCGTTCCACTCCACCATGACTATTCTCACCCACTCCATGATAGTTGTGCTACTCACAACCCTAGCATATTTTTTCACTACTTTACTCATATTGGCCCCACTTAAGCCTAGACCCCTATATAAACCTTCAAAGTGGCTAGAGCTCAAAGTATTCAACCCTTAGCTACCTTCTAACCCCTCTTAGATCCCCATTTTGACATTCCACCCATTCCACTTCATTTCCATCTCCATTCCACTCCATTTCACCATTTCCACCACCAAAACACTAGTTTCCTAGTGTTTTGACCCTATTCCACCATCATTCCATACCCTTGCACCTTGGAAGAAGGAGGGGGATGTCTTGCAATAGTTGAAGAGGAGGATTACTCCATCTACACCAAGCTCCATGGCTTCTTCTACCAATTTCTCCTTTATTTTTATATTTTGCATTTACATGAGTAGCTAGGCCCCTTAGGTGGGCTGTTTGGGGCCAAAATTGTTACTTTGATACCATGTTGGGGGGAAATGATATGTAAATATTGTAATTTCATTTTCTAATGATTATGTTCTATTTCTATCTCTCTCTTTATTAAATGATTTTTGGTTTGTGCTTGAAATCACCTAGGAATCTAGGGAAATTGATTATATGTGTGAATTTTGGGATTTGCTCCTAGGTCCAATTCATGGATCCCTAGCTATCGACCCATCTTCCTATATGCTAATCAATTCTCCTAACCCTTATTGAGAGATCTAAGTATCTAGTTTAAATGAATTTAGTGTGATTAGCTTAGAGCTTTCTCAAGGCTAGACTGTGGGTGATGTGAGGCCTAAAACCTGACTTCCACTCCCATTACTACCCTCAACCCCTAATCACCCTAAGATCCTCTAATCTAGAAACCTAGGCTTGTTTAGACTCTAATTGAATTACACCTCAACCCTAACCAGGTTGAGCCTCGTAAGGGTGGTAGGCAGTGTTAGGGACTAGTTCCCCTATACCCAACCTACCCTACCCATGGTCAATTAGTAGTTTAGGGCAATTCATTAGACTATAGCTTGTTGTTTGGTTTGATAATATAAATGAAAGCATAATGTGCACATGTCACCCCCTAACCTAATGGATAAGTGCATCCCCCAAATGTCTCACACATCCCTTTATTGATTTTAAACCCTTATTTCCTTCTTTCTTAGCTTGTGTTAGCTTAGATAGCTCTTTACTTGCTCAGTTAGCTTCTTGTCTTGTTCTTGCTAGTTTAGGTTTTTAATTACTCTTGTGCTTAGTTTGCTAGTTTAGAGTAGTGTAGACTTCTTCTTGCCTTCCTTAGAATAACTTGTTCTCTTTCCTTGCCTTGCCTTGTCTTTTCTTTCTCAGTAGAATTCACTATCTAGGATTAACTTAGGTTTTAATCTTGTTTGCTTTCCTTTAATTTCTTTCTTGCTCAACTTAGTGTAATCAATCAAAAAAACCTTCAAACCCATAAACCCGAGACTCCGCAGTAGGAACCTAGCACAAAACCAACCTAGATTTAGTGCCCCCTTTTCTCCCTATGGATCGACCCTATACTTTCCACCCTCTTATATTGTGACACGACCCCATGCACTTGCGGGTGTAGTGCTTTAGTAGAAGTGGGTGTGTTGGTTTATGTCCCTATAAATTTTAAAAGTGATCCCACCATGTGTCCTGATCCCATGGGGCGCATCTAGTTAGGTCCCAATTGATTAGTGTGCACACCTCTGACAGGACACACCAAGCTTTCTAGTGCCATTGCTGGGGAGAAAGGTGCTCGGCCTATCTAGTTAGTTTTGCTTTTATCTTTCCTATTTTCCTCATCATTTCTATTATTTATTCTTTGCATTCTTTGTGCATATTGGTTTGCTAACTTGTTTTATTTTGTTTAGTTGTGCCTTATGCATGTGACAAGCCACTCGGGGAAGACAATATGGAAGGCCAAAATGCACCTCACAAACCACTTCAAGACTACTTCATGCCTAGCAACTACAAATTGCTAATTGCTAGTAGATTTAATCAAATGCCCAGGGAGCAATTCTCCATCCCTCCAGGTCTTGTTGGGCTCCTTCGTGCCTTCTATGGCTCGGAAGATGAGAACCCCTAAAAGCACTTGGACTCATTCCTTGAAGTATGCTCCAACTTTAGGACGTCAAAAACTAGTGATGACATAATTTGGTTGACCTTGTTTTCTTTCTCCCATAGAGACAAAGACAAAGATTGTTATGATTCAAGAAGATACATCATGAGATGGGAATAGATGAAGAATGCATTATTAAGGCAATTCTACTCTATTGCAAGGTTGACACAAATGTGCGTGCAATAGTAAGTTTCAGTCGGATGGGCAATGAGTAGTTTCACAATGCTTAGGAGATATTTAAGAATATGTTGAGAGAGTGCCCACACCATGGGATCCCTTTGTGGCAGCTAGTTCAGTCCTTTTACTACGGTCTATCTCCAAAGAGTCAAGCTTCAATATATTCTTCTTGTGGAGGAGTTTTCATGGTTAAGACACCTGAGGAGATATGGCCATTGTATGAGCAGCGGGAAGAAGGTTCAAGAATATGAGCTTCTAGCATGATGAATGACAGTGATTGCCCCTTTGATGTGACATCTTTGACTCATAATGAGTCAAGCCTATAATTGATGAAGATTCTTGGTGACATGGTGAGATTCATGAAGAACTAAGTGACAAATGTTCCTTACCACTCAGTATATTCATTGAGTTCTATGGTGTAGAAAAGAAGACACCTCACTCCTATAACTACCAGGAACCACAAAGTCCAAGATACAACTCAAGGTTTGAGGAAGAGGTTCTCTCTAGGTTGAAAAGTTTTGATGATGTCCAAAATAATGTTACAAAACTTGAGGAAAGGATAGAGTAGCTATCTTTCATACTTGCTCTCCAAGAAGAAAAGTTGTCTTCAAAGCCCATAATGAGTTTCAACGAAGCAAGTGGACCAATATCTTCCTCACAAGTTTCTATAGTCCACCTCCCATGCAAGTGCAACCCATATACCACTTCCAAGGCCATCCCAAGCCTTACACTCCTCCCCATCCATCACCCCAACTTTCTCAACAATTCACCTTCCAACCTTAATTCTCCCCTCCACCTCAATTTTAATACCAAGTACCACCTCCACCTCCTCCATAGACACAACATGCTCCCCCTCTCCACCACGATCAAGGTAGTGCTATGACAGTTCTAAGGAGTGGTAAAACTCTTGATCAACCCATAAGTCAAATAAAGGTTGATAAAGCAAGGCAAAGGCAACCAAGTGGTGATACTATGATTGAGATTGCCGAAGATGATATGTGACAAGAAAATACCATCATATGCCAAGTTTCTTATGAACTTATGCACTGTGAAGAGAAGGTCAACGGGGAGAATAAAAAAGAGGGTCAAGTTGACCAAACAAGTGAGCTCAATCCTCCAACACTCACTTCCCATGAAGAAGAAAGACCTAGGAGCCCCACTCATACCTAGCTACATTGGGGGACATTTCATAGACAAATCCCTACTTGATTTGGGATCTAGTGTGAATTTGATGCCATACAGTGTCTATGTTGAGCTAGGTTTAGGCAAGTTCAAACCATCTCACTACACTTTCCAATTGGTGGACTGTTCCACCAAAGTACCTAGAGGCAGAGTGGATGATGTTTTGGTGATGGTTGACAAGGAAAGAGGAGCAGTGTTCTTGGTTGATTTTAATGTTCTTGACATGGAGCTAGATGATAGGAAGATTACCATCATCTTGGGAAGACCACTCTTATCTACAACTAATGCCGAGATACATGTTTGTTGTGGGATAATGACAGTCTCTTTCATGGACATGAAGATAAAGATCAACATATTCCACCATTTCACCCACCCATTTCTCCACTTTCTCTCCATTCCTCTTTACACAAAACTACAAAAATCCCTAAAACCCCACATTTATACACCAATTTCAATAAAAGATGGAGCAAATGGCTAAGAAAGTCATGGATAAGACCAAGGAGGCCATTTTCAATGGACTCCATCCCAAGAATGCATAATCTTCATCTCAGATGGAATCCCTAGCTCCTCCACCACCATCTACAACCTCTGATTCACAAGGAGAATCATCACATATAGAGGCAACCATGGACCCTATGATGGAGGAATCCATGAGATTGCATGAGGAGGAGGGACAACAACCCAACCCTCATTTTCCTTAGCTCATCCATCTACTTTAGTGGCTCGAGCATCGACTTCGACCTGCCCTTCAGCATATACAACACCACAGCCATAGCCAAGAGCACAACGACAACTACTTTTAGATGATGAAGATGAAGCAATGCTAGATGCACAGGAGGAGGATGCACCCAAGGCACATCACGAGACAACACCCAAGGGTAAGAGCAAGAAGGTGAAGAAATCAAAGAACCCAAAGTGCCTGACACACCGAGTGATTTACACTCACTATGCTTGCCTAGAGACAATGGAGAGTTTGGGTATCTTTGATTTTGTTCATGATGTCTTGGAACCCGTAGGTTTATTTGAGGCATTGACCACAGTCCAAGAGACCTATGTGGAGCTTACAAAATAGTTCTTTGCAAACCTAGAGAAAGTCTCACATTACGCCATTAGTGTCACTTTGGGGAATGGCACTTACCTCATCACTGCATCCTTTCTCAATGGCATTTTCACTCCCACCCCTGAGGCAGCAAAATTACTTGATCAAGGAAGCATAGATAGAGAAACCACTGTGAACTATGCAGCCATGTGGAAGAGGCTTACATGACAAAGAAATTTTGTGGCTAGAAAATAAAGCAAATCTAATTCACAATCCCGTCTTGAGATACATTCAGAAGGTCTTGGCGAACACCATCTTCACCCGATATGAGAATCAAGGTAGTTGTACCATGAAAGACCTCTTTGTGTTGGGATGGATGGTGTTGGGAAAGAATGTAAATTTGGGGTCATTCATCATTGATCACATGAAGACAACCACGTCCAAGAGCAAGAATCCTTTTATTATGGGAGGGATTGTGACCTCAATTGCTCTGGCCCTGAAGCATGATGTATGTGGCTACACCAAGGCTGAAGGAGGGAAGCTTGTGGACTTGCACTACTTGACTCGCTCATCCATGATTTCAATGATATATTAAAAGTTTTTCTACCAGGTCAACCCTCCTTATGCATGAGTTTCACTGGAGCTGCCCTACCATGCCACACCTCTCCTAGAGGGGTGTGGTCCATCTTTGGATTTTTTGGATATCTTGAGGAGGTAAGAAGAGGAGCATCCTAGAGACACATGGGAACAACAACCTAGAGATCTTCCTAAAGGACTTGAAGAGTCAAAGATAGCTTATAAGAGGAGGAGGATAGTTGAGGAGAGAGAGAAATGTAGGGTGAGGCGACATGAGGTAGAGACATCACAACAGCCACAACAACCTTCAGTGGACGCATGCGGCATGTCGACTATACATGCACAGATGGAGGGCATTCAGAGCACACATGATAGAATTATGAGGGCACATGAGGGATATCAGCACACACATAATGCAATGTAGTTGGATCATCAACATATGAATTATCAGATCCACCACATGTATCAGTTTCAGCATGCCCTGGCCCAGAGGAATCCCCAGTTGAGGGAAGATTGGTGGGGTGCATTGTCTGCATACTAGGATTTCCACCCACCACCACAGTCATACTACTGGGACACTTACTACCAACACCCTCTGCCATAGGGAGGACCACCACTGGAGCCACCACAGTGATCATATACCATATGACCCCTAGACTTTAGTGTCGTGATGAGGATAGCATGATTCTAAAGGTTGGGGTGGTAGGGCGATATGCCCTTTTTCTCATTTTGCATTTCACATGTCATTTAGTTTTGTTTTCTTACTTTGTTTTCTTTCTCTTGCTATCTGGATTAGATCTTACCTGATTTGCATGCTTGCATGTCATGTAGTTTACTTTCTGTCAATTTTTGCATAATTTTCAAAAAAAATCTCTTTTTGCCATGCATTGCACATAATGTAGATTTTTGGTAATTTTTGCATGTTTTAACTAGAATTTTCTTGTTTCTTGCTTTATTTTCCATAATGATGGCTTAGATGTGATTGAAGGCAACTTGGCACCATTTTGGCCAATTTTTCCCAAATTTAGAACTTCTTGTCATGTTTTGACCCAATCTCTACGTTTTGGATTGAAAATGATGACCTTGGACAAAGGCGAGTTAATTATCATGGTTTATTTTTAGATGGCCTCAATCTTGAATTTTTACATGTGAACCACCTCCCTTATGCTTATGAACTGTTTGGTTGAACTGTGATTGAATCAAGTCGTAAATGCTTAGAGTTTTCTTGATGAAATGTGGTTTTAATATTGCTCATTCATGTGGTGTATTATTTCTTGATGAAATTGTTGGAGTAACTTTCATGCAGGAGATCTCATGTTGATGTACACACTAGTAACCCCTCTTTGACTGACTTTTCTTCTACCATCTTCTTACCTCTCCGCCTCATGAAAGAATGCCAAAGTGCGCACATTCATCCATGGCCACCTCTAAAAGTTTGGGGTGGCCATATCCATACCCCCACTTCACTCTCATCATCATATGCCCTATCTACACCAAGGGTAAAGTAAAAAAAAATTGCAAAAAGAAAATAAAGGATGCTCCTACTTAAGAACGTGTTGATGTACTAGGATGGCAGGTGAAGTTTAGTAGAAGAGGAACCAATGCGGTGGCTGACAGTCTTGCAAAGACCCATAGAAACCAAAGGACTGGGTACCTTGTTCAGACCTGTCCACCCGACGAGATCTATGATCTCTTAGTTAGGGACTTATGTAAGGGTAGTAGTACTACCTCGTTTAATGTTTCTGAACTTATTAGTAATTGTAATTTTTGCCATTGGATTCTCATAATAGGAGGGCGGGATGAATAAGATTTCCTCCTGACTTCTATTTTAAAAAAGATGAGTGTGTAAAAGCACTCCAAATTCTTACTGCAACCCTTTCTTCCTTTTGCATGCCCATAGAGCTAGGAAATGTCAAACCTAGCTCATTTTGTCCTTTTTCACATCCACGTGGGTTACTTAGAAGTTTATAGGCTCAATGCTCTAATCATGATTGGTTTGTGAAAGAGGAGAGGAGAGAGGTGGAATGCATGTACTTAGTCATCTTTGAGCCCATTTAGTCAATATTCACCTATTGCATTGCATTGGTCATTTGTTGATTGTGAAAAAAAATTACAAAGAGATTGAGTTGGAGCATACTTGAGGAAAAGTATGTTTTAAGTTTTAGGTGGTGATGCAGCCCTATTTTAGGGCTTCATCTTGTGTCATATTGCATTTCAATCACATCTATACCTATTAGATTACATGTTATTTTGCCTAATATGCATATTTATATAAAATGCACTGATAGACATTATTTGCATGCTTTTCAGGAATTTGGGCCACACTTGGATGGAAGAGAGATAGAGAAGGAGTGATCATAGGGTTTCTCTACCCTTGGAGAGGCCTTAAGTAAAGTCTGAGGCTCTCTCAACCAACCCCTAGTGGCCAAAGATCCATTGAAGCAAAGATGTCTAAGAAAATCCTAGGAGCCAGGTCAAAGAGATGCAACAGAGACCACCATGACCATGGTACATCAGAACGGTCGTGTTGGCTCATCCAACATCAACATAGTCAACTTCAAGAAATGCAAGAATCACCATGTTCGTTCCACTCAGAATGGCCCTGGTAGATGGACCTAGATTGGCTATGCCACCTTGCATGACCGTGTAGCAGCTAATCTAGAACGGTCGTGGAGATGAGAATGGGCAGCCAAATCCAAGCCACCACGGTTGCGGTAACCAGCATGGTCATTCCACCCTTTCCCCACCACAGCTGTGGTGACCACCATGACTATTCCACTTTCAGTTCAAAACCATCCAAGTTACTGTGATTTTCCCCATTTTCACCATGATCATTCCACTCCACCATGACTGTTCTCACCCCACTCCACCACAACCATGGTGACCACCACAGTCGTGCTACTCACAACCCTAGCCTATTTTTTCACTGCTTTACCCATATTGCCCCCACTTAACCCTAGAACCCTATATAAACCTTGGGGTGGATGGAGCTCAGAGTAGTCGATCCTTAGCTACCTTCTATCCCATCTTAGCTCCCCATTTTGACATTCCACCCATTCCACTTCATTTCCACCTCCATTCCACTCCATTTCACCATTTCCACCACCAAAACCCTAGTTTCCTAGTGTTTTGACCCTATTCCACCATCATTCCATGCCCTTAAACCTTGGAAGAAGGAAGGGGATGTCTTACAGTTGCTGTAGAGGAGGATTAATCCATCTACACCAAGATCCATGGCTTCTTCTACCTCTTTCTCCTTTCTTTTTGTATTTTGCATTTCCATGAGTAGCTTGACCCCTTAGATGGGTTGTTTGGAATCAAAATTGTTACTTTAATACTATTTTGGGGGGAAATGATATGTAAACATTGGAATTTTGTTATCTAATGATTATGTTCTATTTCTATCTCACTCTTCATGAATTGCTTGTTGGTTTGTGCATGAAATCACCCATGAATTTAGAGAAATTTCTTATATGTGTAAATTTTGGAATTTGCTCCTTGATCCAATTCATGGATCCTTATCTAGCCACCCATATTCCTATATGCTAATCAGTTCTCCTAACCCTAGTTGAGATATCTAAGTAGCTATTTTAGATGAATGTAGTGTGATTAGCTTAGAGATTTCTCAAGGCTAGAATGTGGGTGATGTGAGGCCTAAAGCTTCATTTCCACTCCAATTACTACCCTCAGCCCTAATCACCCTAAGATCCTCTAATATAGAAACCTAGTCTTGTTTAGACTCTAATTGAATTACACCTAAACCCTAACCCAATTGAGCCTCATAAGGGTGGTAGGAGGTGTTAGGGACTAGTTCCCCTATACACAACCTACCCTTCCCATGAATAGTTAATAGTTTAGGGAAATTCATTAGACTCTAGCTTGTTGTTTGGTTTGATAATCTAAATGAAAGCATAATGTTCACATGTCACTCCCTAACCTAATTGATAAGTGCATCCCCCAAATGGCCCACACATCCCTTTATTGCTTTCTTTCTTAGCTAGTGTTAGCTTAGTTAGCTCTTTACTTGCTTAGTTAGCTTCTTGCCTTGTTCTTGCTTTGTTCTTGGTAATTTAGGTCTTTAATTGATCTTGTGCTTAATTTACTAGCTTAGTGTAGTGTAGACTTCTTCTATCCTGACTTGTTCTCTTTCCTTGGATTGCCTTGTCTTTTCTTGATCAGTAGAATTAATTGTCTAGAATTAACTTAGGTTTGAATCTTGTTTTCTTTCCTTTAATTTCTTTCTTTCTCAACTTAGTGTAATCAATCAAATAGCCTTCAAACCCTTAAACCATACACTATGTAGTAGGAACCTAGAATAAAACTAACCTAGCTCTAGTGCCCCTTTTCTCCCTGTGGGTCGACCCTATACTTTCCGCCCTCCTATACTATGACACGACCCCGTGCGCTGTAGTGTTTTAGTAGAAGTAGGTGTGGGTGTTTATGTCCCTATAAATTTTGAAAGTGATCCCACTTTGTGTCCCAAACTCGTGAGGCACATATAGTCAGATCCCAATTGATTAGTGTGCACACCTCTCGAGGGACGCACCAATATCTCATTTCTCAATCAACCCCCCTGTCATCTCAGAACCCTGTTCTGTAGAACAGAGCAAGGAATGGAGAGATGAGGTCTACAAAGTGTAATTAGAAACATAGTTTTACTTCTTCATGTCCTTGTTCTTTCTTCTACGAGAGATATGGAGTAGTCCCCCTTTTGTTGGGACATGGGGAGTAGCCCCATGAGCTTGTATTTTGTCTTAGCTAACTTTGATTCCATTAAATAAATAAAAGACGTGTCTACATTCATTACAAAATGTGAATTATGAATTGATAATTTGTTCTTCTTTACTGTTATGAATCATAATTATGAGACCCCAAACTTATAGACCAAAACATCGAATGAGATTTGCAAGTTCCATAATGAGATCCTCGACAGGAACTTGTTGGATTATTGAACCATCACCTGCAAACTCTGAGAACGTGGGTCTGTGGGATCTTGATTCATGAGAACTTATCTGGAAGGAACAGATGTACATGATCTTAACAAAAATATTTTTCAAAAAGGAATGAAAATTGCTAAGATAACTACAAAGGCTTGTGGCCATGAAACATGGACTTCCAAAAATATCTTTAATTGAAATTAATCCTTGGTTAATTTCTTTCACTTTTGCAATTTTTCTTTCTTGTTTTAATTTTGAATCTCTTAATAATTTATTTTACTTATACAATCTACTTTTTGTAATATTTTAAATATCTTGATAATTTAGTTTACTTATGCAAATTTACTTTCTCATTTTAATTTATTCACTCTCTTCAAATCTAGATTTTAAATATTGCTCATCACAATTGGTTTTAATTAACCCTTAAAAATGTCATTCCATGGGACCAATACCTTTCCATACTAAGAATTTACTTCCTTGGTTTCAATTAGGTTGTTTTCCATTGAATAATTGAACTCTAGGGATAATTCTCTCTCGTGAATGTGTTGTGCAAGCGATAACACATCAAGTTTTGGTGTCATTTCCAAGGACAACAGAATTAATTTTGAACCCAATTGGCTTGAATAATTAGAACCTTTTATTTTTTGAATTCACTCTTATCTTCTTGAATTTTCTATTATCTAACATTTCCTCAGGTATCCATGTTATGTGCAATGCTCTAAAGGCATTGAGAATACACCATCCATTTTTTATCTTGAGATTGACAAGATTTTCCATCATCTAAACCCAACCCATCGAGACACGATGAATCCCGAACATGTCACTTGGAAGATAGAGAGGGCCTTAGCTACAAAAAGAAAGGTCATTTTGGCTGAACCAAAGGTTGTCACAATTTCCAAATGACAAGCCCGAACCGCAACCCTCCATGAAGCAGATAGACATAAGAAGCTTAAGGACTTCTTAGTATGTACTAGATCTCTTGTGCTTTTTGCTATTACCACTCCTCAATTCAATATCCACACATAGTGGATCACCATCCTCTAAGGAAATCCATTACTGGAAGGATGGGGGAAAATTTCCAAGATCATCTCCAATGCTTCACCGATTTGTATGCCTTGTATAAGATATCGGGCATCTCAAATGACATGCTCACACTATGGTTGTTCAAATACTCCATGTCAAACTTAGCTAGTAGTTGGTACAATGTTATGAAGGGAGATTCCTACCCACATTGCAAGCCCTCCAAGAAAAATTTCATGAAAGTACTATGATCCATCTCTCACTTATCAAATTTGGGGACAAATCACCTAATTCGTCATGATCCTAAGAGAAACCTTGGGAAAATCTTGGGAGAAATTCAAAGAACTCATTCTTTGTTGTACACATCACAACATATTCCAAGTTCAATTAATTGAAACATTCTTTCGAGGCATCAAAAAAGATACTAAGATCTTCCTTGATACCTCATTTGGAGGTAACTTTATGTTCCAAACTTCGACAATGCCTTAGAAGCTATAAAAAGAAGTGCTAAGACCCAAGCCCAGTCTAATCGAAAGCAAGGGGGAGTTCTTAAAGTAGGCAAAGTCTAAGATAGATCCAAGCTAAAGCCTATTACTGAGATCCTCAAGATGCTCACCTTGAAGAAAGATTGACAAGAGTCCTCTTTCAATGACTATGAAAGAAGAGGACAACCACAACAACCTCAATATCTACAACAAGCAACAGAATCTATAAAATTTCTTTGTGTAATTTTCCAAGGCTATGATAACTCTACATATTAGTTGTGAATACTCTAAAACACTCCCATGCAACTTGAAGATGGGCATCCAATGGAGGATCCTAACTCCATCCATAGCATTCCCAGGCAAGCTTATTACAATATGAATCCACCCAAAAATGTTCCTAGATTCCAATATGGAAACCCCTTCAATGCAAAAAATGTGGAACAACAACAATCTCGTCAAATGAACTGCCAAGGTTGTCCATCCCTAAGGTTTTAATATAACAATCAAGAAAACTTCAGGAACTAATGTAACAATTGTGTTAGTTTCCAAAACTGTGGGTAGAAATTTCAAAATCTCATCCAAGAACCTAAGATGTCGCAGGCCAATCCCATTTCCTCCATTGAGGAATAGCTAGCTGAGCTAAAGTAATTGATCCAATCCCATATGGCTCATCATAAGGAAACTAACTCCTAATTGGATCAAGTCATTTCAAAGCAATGTCCCCTGGGGGAACTTTTGTTGGACAACTAAAAAATAATCTCAAACATCCTGAGAAATTGAAAGTCATTTCCACACATTCTACGAATGCATATCCTCCACCTCCTCGCCAACATGAAAATCCTCATGTCATTCCCATTGACTTCAATGACGATGACACTGTATTGGTCTGTAAAGAACAAAAATGCAAGGCAATTGCAAATCTCAGTACAAAGAAGCCTCCCACTGCAAAGCTTCACTAGTTGAGGCCAATGACCTTGATGTTCCAATCTATAAGTCATGCCCTCCCTACCAAGTGTGTCTCAAGAAAATGAAGTTAAAAATTAGATTCATGAGATTTAAGGAAGTTATGAATAATCTTCATATGGACATTGCTTTTCTGTATTCTCTTGTTGAGAATCCTATCTGGTCAAAATACTTGAAGACTTCATTGACTAGGAAACATACTAGGGAGGAATACAAAATTATGAAACTCGCATGGACTACCTCTGATATTATTCTGAAAAAGATGCCTAAGAAGCAAAAGAACCTCAGGTCCTTTGGGACCGGTTGATATCTGGGTGATAATATTTGTATAAAAGGACTTGCAAACTTAGGTGTCAATATCTCCACCATGCCTTATAGTATATGTAAAATATTGGGTTGCGTAGATATGCTTCCTACATCAATGACTATCCAATTGGCAGACTCATATATGAAAAAACCCATGGCCATCATAGAGGATGTACCAATGAGAGTAAGCAAGGTAGCTTATGTCCCTTGCAACTTTGTAATCATGGACATTAAGAAGTATCTTGTGTATCCTCTTATATTTGTCGTATGTTTCTAGCCATGACTTGATCCTTGATAAATGTAGAAGCACACACCATTCTTTTACAGCTTGGAAGATAAAATCTGAAGTTACATGTTTTTGTAAGCATGAGAGGCTTAAGCTTGTAGGAGGAATTTTATCTACTCAACTGCATGGACAAACTCTATGAGCTTAGACAAGAATGGGAACTTAATCCACTGCATATACCCCTTACAACTCTGACTAAGTCTGATTTTGATGATAAGTAGATTCACTAGTGTTGAGTCCATCTTGACACCTTTGAAGAGGACACTCGGTTTGAATTTGAAGATAAAGATAGTATATATTGTATAAGAGAAGTTTGAGTGTTATGACTCGTTTCAAGGTTAACTAGTAAGTACAATGATTAGTGCATAATTATGTTGATTAAGTTGAGTTAAGTTCTCATATATGCAATTAGTGCTTTGATTAGCTGAAACAAGCTAATTAGGATGATTTCTTGCTTTGAGGGTGTAGAGGACCTCGTTCTTGAAACTTTGCAAAAGATATCAATTGATTTGGACCTCCGAGGCAAAAGTTATGAGGTTTTTAGTTTCTTGGGGTGACTCTTACAATTTACCCAGTTTAGTTGGTTATTAACCCCTTTACCCTTTTCCATTTTTTTCTTTTCCTTATCTTCTACTTCCATATAGAACTAAACTGATCGGCCGACCAAGCAGAGAGGAGGGGCGATTTCTTTGGCCCCTAGCTTTGATCCAGCTTGGCGCCCTACTCTCCTCCTTCTCCCTCCACCTTCTCTTCCTCCTCCTCTTCTTCACCTTGCTCGTGCCCTAGGGCGGCGCCCAGACCTACTGCATTGCAGAACACCCAGCAAGTCGGTCGGCCGTAGCTGAGGGAAGGGAGTGCGGTCATTTGGCTTCCCTAGCTTTGGTTAAGTAGCATCCATCCTTCCCCTCTCCTACCTTGCTCCATCTGCGCTCGACCAAGCTAGAGCGACGTTGGCTAGCTACAGTTGCAACTGCGTGCGAGCAGCAACTAGGCCATCTTGTGGTGGCCAGCATCAGGGAAAGCTTCCCTTGAGCTCTGATTTTGAGGACCAAGCAAGGTTCGTAGCTTTCTTCCATGATTCAGCCGCCAATTGGGCTCCTTCTGTCAACCTATGCTTGAACGTAAGGTTTCTGTTGGGTTTCTATTTGTAACAGGTCAAAAATAGAGTATCCTAAGGTTGATGACAACCTAGAAATCGCCCGAAAATGGGCTCGGATGCATTTCCGACGAATTTGGACATCCTAAACCACTGTGATTTAACTCTGATATAAGAAAATTTCCTGTTAAATGTGTGTTTTCGGCACGTTATGAGGCGTCGTGCAGTATTTGGCATTGCTCGACTTTTTATTTCACAAATTGCTTCTTTACGCTTTTATATGATCTAGTTTAGCATCTGATCAGTGTGGATTGGACCAGTGAAATTGCATGGTTAATCGGAACCTAAATTGCTCAGTTTGAATGTTGAAATTAGTAATACACGACCAATAATGGTATGGTTTGGGTATAAACCCAGGCATTACATATTTTAATAAATTATCAGATGCACAATTTCAAGGAAATGATGATGACATGGAAAGTTAGATGAAAACCCTAGTTGCATGCTCCCTATTTTGTTAATGTGAGTAAATTAATATTTACATGAATTGGCACATTTCTCTTATATATTACTAGAAATTCTCAATTATTGTTAATAATTCATGTTATGATATGTAAGTAACTCTTAATCGAGTTATGTGATGCACAAATCAGGATTTAGGTTAATGTGCACATTTTTCGAGAAATTTTAGAAAATTGACAAATGCTACAGATGATATCTCATATGTGAAGTAATTTACTTTTATCAGTGTAATAAGATGTTCAATTGCATGAATTCAGTATGTATGTGCCAAATTGACATGAGTTTGGGTTATTTTTGATTTTTCAATCTACTTGCATGCATGGTATATGGATTACTCAGTAGTTACAATGATTTTGAGTACTCTGCTCTGTCAGTTCTAGAATGATATTCTATTGTGATTTGAACTACAATCAAATAGACGAGGTACTATAGAGATACCAAAACTAAGAGTAAGCAAGAGAGAGATGAAATGTAGCAAGAGCTTTTCTAGAATAATAAAATAATAGATTTAAGGGTCCTGACACCGTAGAACCCCTTTGAGAGGTCTGCGCCTTAGGGGTGAAACGACGTAATCCTGGTAGTGTTCAGTTCATGGGGGTGGTCAGAAACTTGTATCCAACACTAACCAGATGTCCTGGTGGCATGAGAGTACAGTTTGTAGTATCCAACACTAACCAGACGTCCTGGTGGCACTAGAGAGCAGTTTACAGTGTCCAACACAAACCAGATTTCATGGTGGCACTAGAGTATAGAAAAGTGTGTCCAACACTAACCAGACGTCCTGGTGGCATGGCTTGACTCTCTGCCTTTGTACTCAGCTTAGAGGAGGAGTCCAGTTTACGGCACCAGAAGAGTGTCGAGGCCAGAGAGCTAGTTTTCCTGCAGCAGACCAGGACAACAGTCAGACTTAGCTATCCCGAGGTGTCAGCTAAGTCTTGAATAGTGGGATCGTAGTTCGCTACGAGTCTTCATATGTAGAGTACACTGCATATGATCAGGGCATAAGATAAAATATGTTCATATAGGTTCATAGAGTTAGTTAAAGAGTTAAGAAAGGATTGAGTTAGTTTCACAGTAGTTGTCCTTTAAATGAAATTTTAGTATTTTCTGTTATTTAATCATATCTACAGCTTTGTAGTAGTTGTTATCTTAATGAAATGTTGACATCTTTTGACATTTAAATTATATTGCTTAGATCTACTCAGTATAGTATTATCCTGAATTTTATTCCAATTAATAAAAAATAAAATGAGTTATCTGTGATGGTTGGGTGAAATTCTATTCACTGAGCCAGTAGCTCACCAACATACTGAAACATTTTTTTCAAGTCAGCGTCAGCACGAGGAAGCTGAAGGATCGTATTACCCAAGTTCATATAAGGTAGTGTTTAGTTAGGTTTAGAGGTCTCTTGGTCATTTCCCCTCGGTCCTTGGGCGTGTGGTGAGATAGAGAGGATGTTATGTAATATGTAGCTTAAATTTATAGTTATCTGTTGTGCTTCATATTTTGAATAGAATAGTGTAATATAACATGTAAGTTTGGTTTTCCTCCTAATAGGGTTAATGGTAAGTTACTTCCACATTTTTATTTCAATTCGATGTTATTCAAGTTTTATGGTTTTCTTTAAAGTTGAATTTAAGTGATCAAGTAAAGAAAAGTTAAGAGTGGTTTACCGAGGGAGACTCCCCAATCTTTGGGGTCATTAGAGATGGCTTGGGGATCAGGGCATCACAACTAATTTGGTATCAGAGCATAGGTTGAGTACATGGTTACTCTAAGTCAAGGTCAGGGGACGACAAGAGACCAATAGGATTAAGACTTAGGTGTCTTCCTTCTAACTACAATTTTCTAACAGGAAGTGTTATGTTATACTGTTGCAGATGGCAGGAAGAGGACGTGATCACGAGAACCAAGTAGAGATCTTAGGCTGAGTCATTAGGGACCATTAGAATAGAAAGATAGAGTTATAAGTGAGGTAGATAGAAAGTGATGTGTCTTTAGCTCTAGGAGGTCTGAGTATTTAGATACCCTGGCTAGGTATTTGAGTACTTTGATTGACCAGTATCAAGCTACTCTATTTATTCTTCCCTGAATACCTGGCCAGGTATGCAGAGGAAGGATGGGCTAGAGAGAAACCCTAGAAATCTTAAGGTTAAGAAACTGGAAATTAATGTAAAAGTAAGATATTAAACATAGGATATGACACAACTCTTGCTTTATATTGCTTATTTGATTAGAGATCACTAGAAATGCTCTTATATGTATGAATTTAGATTTTCAGTTTGTAGAATAAATATGATTCTTTTATATTGTTATTTGTCATGAAGTGATTTATTTATTATTTATATTCTTTGTATCAAGTAGACTCTGGATAATTTAGACCTGCATCATAGTGAGAATGTACATACACTAAGATGTTGAGATATCATGGAAAGATTAGAACAACTAAGAATTAATTAGAACTGATATCGGAGACCCAACGTTGGGGCCTCATATGAGCAATCCTTAATTGGAAATAAAGGGACACGATATAAGGTTCAGATTAAATTTAATGATTAGTATTATATGAAATCTAAATATGAGAATATGGAAAAGATATGAGAAAAGTATGTAAGGGTCAAGATAGTAAGAATCAATCATGAGGAATGGATTATATAATCGATTACAATGTTTTTATGTACTTCAAAGCAAAGGAAAAATAAAAAAAAGAGTCAAGTATACAATGAGTACATAGAAATAAAGAGCCTTTGGAAGAGCAACATGGTATACATGAACATTCACATGAATAAGCAACACGATAGAAAGAGTAGGATATGGTAAGAGGATTATGGAAATATAGGGAAGGGTTTGAAGCTTGAGGGGGTAATATAGATTATAAAAGAAAGAGATTGCGACACTCAAGTAAGTGCTAACTAGTCAGGTATCCTTGTTGATAACTAATTAGACCTACATACGAGAAATGTAATAAGGGAATGTTTGTAGATAAGAATTCTAAGTTTTAGAATCATCTTCTCTTTCATATCTTCCTTAATGTTAGCAATGTGGGATGAAGTGATAAGAAAATGAATCATATATGATGCATAACTACCACGGTAGAGACATCTAAGTGAATGAAATAATGACACACAATATGATGATGAAACCCTAGCAAGATAAATTGAGAATGTTATTTATCTAAATGTTCAAGTAAGAGAAACGAAATTCCAGTGATAAGATAAGGAAGAGTTTAGTAAAATTTATGAGATCCAAAGTTTGAATTTCAAACTAAGGGAGCAAAGTCACGTCACAATAATGCTATGTTACTGATAAGGACCAAAACCTAAAATTTTTATAGTTGTAGTAGTTCAAGGGATGTCACTAGCGAATTGGCCATGAATACTAGAATCTCTATAAAACAAGATCATGAGATTTTCACTATGAAAGGTAAGCTAGGACTAATAAAATTCAGGGTTTAAAGGTAGTTAATATGAAAGGTAGATAAACAATATGAAAATGACTCAGAGAAAAGATTAAGATATAAATTTGAAATGTAACAAGTGTATTTTGAACAAAAAGAGAAATACAATATGAGTGAAGTGCGATATGAGATAAATTCTTGCAGTGATAGAAAGAATGATGAATAATCTATTCTTACCTTGTGTGTTTCAATTTTAGGGATGTTTATTGTATATGATCAAAATGAGAAGGATAAGTAACAAGAAGTAAGTAGCATAGAATGAGGAGTATTATCCGACACATGATTTGGAGTTAGCTGCTACAGTTAATGTTCATAAGACACAGTGTCACTATCTTTATGGTGAGACATGTCAGGTGTTTACATATCATAAGAGCTTAAAATATATCTTCACCAAGAAGGATCTGAATCTTAGACAATAGAGATGGTTAGAATTGATCAAGGATTATGAAGTGACGATAGATTATCATCTTGGAAAGGCAAATGTGGTAGCAGATGCTTTGAGCAGGAAGTCAAGTTCAACAACTGATGTATTTTCTATGGCATGTTTCAAGAGAGACCTACTAGTAGAGATGTGTAAGTTGAGCATAGACTTAGGGGTGACTGAGCAGAGTGGTTTGATTGCACATATGCAAGTCAAGCCTACCTTTTTATGATCAGATTAAAGAACTTCAACAAAATAACAGTGAGTTACAGCAGATCATGCATGATATGACAAAGGGAAAAAGACTAAAGTTTAGGTTTTCAGATGATGGTGTGTTGTATCAGCATGACAGGTTGTGTGTATCTGGATACAGTGATTTGAAAGAGAAGATTCTTGAGGAAGCACATGCATCGATGTATGCTATGCATCTAGGTAACACTAAGGTGTACATGAATCTCAAGGAGTTGTATTGGTGGCCTAGTATGAAGAGGGATGTAGTTGAGTATGTGGCTAGATGCAGCATGTGTCAGCAGGTTAAGGCTGAGCACTAGAAACCTGTAGGTACCTTGCAATCTCTTCCTATACCAGAGTAGAAATGGGAACATATCACAATGGATTTTGTGGTAGGGTTGCCTAGGACACCTAGAGGTTGTGACTATATGGGTGATTGTGGATAGACTGACTAAGTCTGCTCACTTTCTTCCTGTTAAGTCAACCTATGATGTTCCAAAGCTGGCTAATATATATGTGAATGAGATAGTTAGGTTGCATGGTATCTCGGTTTCAATAATATCATATAGAGATCCTAAGTTTACATCCAGGTTTTGGAATCATTTGCATCGTGCTTTAGGCACAAAGTTGAGGTTCAGTACAACTTTTCATCCACAGATGGATGGTCAGTCTGAGAGGACCATTCAGACTCTTGAGGACATGCTGAGAGCATGTGTCTTACATTTCAATGGAAGTTGGGAAGAACACTTGAGCCTTACAGAGTTTGCATACAACAACAGTCACCATTCCAGTCTTGGAATGGCCCCGTATGAAGCTTTGTATGGCAGAAAGTGTAGATCACTTGTATGTTGGTACGAGGTGGGTGAAAAAGAGATTCTTGGACCAGAGATAGTGGATTTGACTACAGAAAAGATTACAGTGATCAGAGAACAGTTGAAAGTTGCACAAGATAGGCAGAAGAGTTACGCTGAGAAGAGACATAGACCTCTTGAGTGTGAGGTTGGTGATGAAGTGTATCTGAAAGTTTCACCATGGAAAGGAGTGTTGAGGTTTGGCAAAAGAGGCAAACTGACTCCTAGGTTTATGGGCATGTATCCTATCATTGAGAGGATTGAACCTGTAGCCTACATGTTGGAATTGCCATCCGAGTTGGCTAATTTACATGATGTGTTTCATGTATCGATGCTGAAGAAGTGTTACCCTGGTACAGAGAAGATAATGGACCCAGAACCTGCACAACTCAGATCAGATGTGTCCTATGTTGAAGGATCTATTCAGATAGTTGATTGGAGGATCAAGAAACTCAAGAATCGTGAGATACTATTAGTAAAGGTTTTGTGGAGGAACCATAACCTAGAGAAAGCCACGTGGGAGATTGAGTCTGAGGTGCGTAACAAGTTTCCTTTTCTCTTTTAGGAATTTCGAGATGAAACTCTTATAAGGGAGGGAGATTGTTATGACTCATTTTAAGGTTAATTAGTAAGTACAATGACTAGTGCATAATTATGTTAATTAAGTTGAGTTAAGTTCTCATAGATGCAATTAGTTCTTTTATTAGATGAAACAAGCTAATTAGGATGATTTCTTGCTTTGAGGGCGTAGAGGACATTGTGCTTGAAACTTTGCAAAAGAAATCGATTGATGTGGACCTCTGAGGCAAAAGTTATGAGGTCTTTAGTTTCTTGGGGCGACTCTTGAAATTTACCCAGTTTAGTCAGTTATTAACTCCTTTACCCTTTTCCATTTTTTTTCTTTTCCTTATCTTCTTCCCAATAGAACTAAACCACAAAAAAACGGTGCACACAGAGGGCCCGATCGGCCGACCAAGCAGAGAGGAGGGGCGATCTTGGGGCGATTTCTTTGGCCCCTAGCTTTGATCCAGCTTGGTGCCCTACTCTCCTTCTCCATCCACCTTCTCTTCCTCCTCCTCTTCTTCACCTTGCTCGTGCCCTAGGGCGGTGCCCCAACCTGCTGCGTTGAAGAATGCCCAACATGCCGGTCGGCCGCAACTGAGGGAAGGGAGGTTGGTCGTTTGGCCTCCCTAGCTTCGGTTAAGCAGCATCCATCCTTCCCCTCTCCTACCTTGCTCCATCTGCACCCGACCAAGCTAGAGTGGCGCCGGCTAGCTACAGTCGTAGCTGTGTGCGGGTAGCAACTAGGCCATCTTATGGTGCCCAGCAGCAGGGAAAGCTTCCCTTGAGCTCCGATTTTGAGGACCAAGCAAGGTTCGTAGCTTTCCGCCATGATTCAGCCGCCAATTGGGCTCCTTCCATCAACCTATGCTTGAACGTAAGGTTTCTGTTGCGTTTCCGTTTGCAACAGGTTGAAAATAGAGTATCCAAAGGTTGAAGACAACCTAGAAATCACCCGAAAATAGGCTCTGGATGCATTTTCGGACGAATTCAGACATCCTGAACCATTTTGAGTAGCATGATTTAACTCCGATATTAGGAAATTTTCCGTTAAATGTGTGTTTTCCACAGATAACCATAGTTATCAGACGTCGTGCAGTATTTGAAGTTGCCTGACTTTTTATTTCACAAATCGCTTCTTTAAGCTTTTATATGATCTTGTTTAGCATCTGATCAGTGTGGATTGGACCAGTGAAATTGCATGGTTAATCGGAACCTAAATTGCTCAGTTTGAATGTTGAAATTAGTAATACATGACCAATAACAGTATGGTTTGGGTATAAACTCAGGCATTATAGATTTTAGTAAATTATCAGATACACGATTTTAAGGAAATGATGATGACATGGAAAGTTAGATAAAAACCCTAGTTGCATGCTCCATGTTATGTTAATGTGAGTAAATTAATATTTACATGAATTGGCACATTTCTTTGATATATTATTAGAAATTCTCAATTATTGTTAATAATTTGTGTTATGATACATAACTCTTAATCGAGTTATGTGATGCACAATCCAGGATTTGGGTTAATGTGCAAGTTTTTGAGAAATTTTAAAAAATTGACAAATGCTATAGATGATTTCTCATATGTGAAGTAATTTACTTAAATCAGTGCAATAAGATGTTTAATTGTATGAATTCAGTATGTATGTACCAAATTGACATGAGTTTGGGTTATTTATGAATTTTCAATCTGCCTACATGCATGGTATATGGATTACTCAATAGTTATAATGATTTTGAGTACACTGCTCTGTCAGTTCTAGAATGATATTATATTGTGATTTGAACTGCAATCAAATAGACGATGTACTATAGAGATACCAAAACCAAGAATAAGCAAGAGAGAGATAAAATGTAGCAAGAGCTTTTCTAGAATAATAAAATAATATATTTAAGGGCCCTGACATCGTAGAACCCCTTTGAGAGGTCTGTTCCTTAGGGGTGAAATGACCTAACCCTGGCAGTGTTCAGTACATGGGGGTGGTCGAAAACTTTTGTCCAACACTAACCATACGTCCTGGTGGCACGAGAGTACAGTTTGTAGTGTCCAATACTAACCAGACGTTCTGGTGGCACTAGAGAGCAGTTTATAGTGTCCAACACAAACCAGACGTCTTGATGGCACTGGAGTATAGAAAAGTGTGTCCAACACTAACCAGATGTCCTGGTGGCACGACTTGACTCTCTGCCTGTGTACTCAGCTTAGAGGAGGAGTCGATTTTACGACACCATAGGAGTGTCGAGGCTAGAGAGCCAGTTTTCCTGCAGCAGACCAGGACAACAGTCAGACTTAGCTATCTCGGGGTGTCGGATAAGTCTTGTACGGTGGGATCGTAGTTCGCTACGAGTCTTCTTATGTAGATTACACTACATATGATCAGGGCATAAGATAAAATATATTCATATAGGTTCACAGAGTTAATTAAAGAGTTAAGAAAGGTTTGAGTTAGTTTCACAACAGTTGTCCTTTAAATGAAATTTTAGTATTTTCTATTATTTAATCGTATCTACAGCTTTGCAGCAGTTGTTATCTTAATGAAATGTTGGCATATTTTGACATTTAAATTATATTACTTAGATCTGCTCAGTATAATATTATCTTGAATTTTATTCCAATTAATAAAAAATAAAATGAGTTATCTGCGATGGTTGGGTGAAATTCTATTCACTGAGCCAGTAGCTCACCAACCTACTGAAACATTTTTTCAGGTCAATGTCAGCACGAGGAAGCTGAAGGATCGTATCACCCAAGTTCATAGAAGGTAGTGTTTAGTTAGGTTTAGAGGTCTCTTGGTCCTTTCCCCTCGATCCTTGGGCGTGTGGGGAGATAGAGAGGATGTTATGTAATATGTAGCTTAAATTTATAGTTATCTGTTGTGCTTCATATTTCGAATAGAACAGTGTAATATGACATGTAAGTTTGGTTTTCCTCCTAATAGGGTTAATGGTAAGTTACTTCTACAGTTTTATTTCAATTCTATGTTATTCGAGTTTTATGGTTTTCTTTAAAGTTGAATTTAAGTGATCAAGTAAAGAAAAGTTAAGGGTGATTTACCAAGAGTGACTCCCCAGTCATCGGGGTCATTAGAGATGGCTCGAGGATCGGGGCATCACATTGAGTCACCAAAGTCTCCTAAGATGAAGAGCCTTCCAAAAGGACTCAAGTATGTTTTCCTTGATGACAAAAAACTTTTTTTGTCATAATAAATTTTGACCTTACACCCGAGCAAGAGGCAAGCTCAAACTAAGAAAACAAAAATACACCTTGGGATATAAGATGACTATCCTAACATGGGTTATTCAATCTATTTATATTCACAAAGTTCCCATGGTGGAGGAATACAAGCCCTCAAGAGATCCTCAATGCAAGATGAATCCCAACATGAAGGAGATCGTCCGTCTTGAGGTCACCAAGCTTCTTACCGAAGAATTATATATCTGATTTTCAAATTGCCATGGGAGAGTCATGTTCAAGTTGTGCCTAAGAAAGGAGTTACTACCATGATAAATAAGATAACGATGAACTCATCCCCACCCACATCGTTGCTAGGTGGAGGATGTGTATTGACTACTGTAAGTTAAACAAGGCTTCCCAAAAGGATCACTTCCCCTCCATTTCCTAGATTCTATGTTGGAGCGCCTTTCTCACCAAAAATATTTCTATTACTTAGATGGATACTCACAGTTCTATAAAATCCCCATCCATCCTGATGACAAAGAAAAAGCTACCTTCATCTGCCCTTTCGACACCTATTCCTTCAGAAGAATGTTGTTTTGCCTCTACAATGCCCCACCACCTTCTAGTGTTGCATGGTCACGATCATTTCTACCTTGATAGAGACTATGATGGAGATATTTATGGATGAATTATTCTTTTATGGAGATTGCTTCAACTCCTGCCTATGACATCTATCACTAGTACTAGAAAAGTCTAAAGAGACACTTAGTTTTGAACTAGAAAAAATGACATTTTATGGTGAAGGGAGGCATCATACTTGACCATAGAGTGAGCAGTAGGGGGATTGAAATTTACCGTCCAAAAATAAAATTCATCACTAAGATTCCTCCCCTTACTTCTATAAAAGACATTTGTGCTTTCCTTGGGCACGCTGGCTTTTAAGAAATATTTATTCATGAGATATCCAAAAATGCAAAACCCTTACCAACCTCTTGTTGAAAGATATCGTCTTCAAATTTGATCAGGATTGCATAGCTAATTTCAATAACCTAAAGGCATCCCTCACTTCCACCCTTGTCATCAGAGCGCCATATAGGCTGCTACCTTTTAAGGTTTTGTCTGATACCCGGGACTAGACTGCATGATCTATTCTTGGGAAGGGGATCCACAAGAACCATCATGTTATCTACTACACCTCAAATACCATAAAAATGTTGAGTGAAACTACAACACCATTGAGAAGGATATGAAAGTAGTCGTCTATGCTTTTGACAAGTTCCATTCATACTTGGTGGGGTCTAAGGTGATTATTTACACAAATCATGCTACCACCCACTATCAGATGATGAAGAAGGATGTAAAACCCAAACTTATTTGATGGCTACTACTACTTCAAGAATTCAACCTGGAGATCTGTGATAAAAAGGGCTAAAAAGATGTTGTCGACCATCTCAGTCACCTTAGTCTCCTAGATGATGATGCAATCCCAATTGATGATTAATTTCTAGATGACCAACTACTTAAATATGAATATCATTTCCCATGGTTCACCGACTATGTGAACCATCTAGTGGTGTGTGTCCTACATCTTGAATATGAAGGGCACTTAAAGGTAAAATTTCTACATGATGTTAGAAACTTTTTGGGATGAACCTTATTTGTTTAAGCTATGTGCAGATGCCTTTACCACAGATGTGTCACCAACAAAGAGGCTTATGACATCCTAGAAGATTTCCACTAAGGCCCAACCGATGTCCACATGAGTTCCCAAAAAATAGCCAAGAAAGTACTTCAATGTGGATTTTAGTGACCCTAACTTGTTTAAAGATGGTTATGACTTCATTCTCACATACCACTAATTCTAAAGATATAGAAATATCTCTAAGAGGGATCAAATGCCTATGACTTCATGGAAAGATTTGGTAATTTTTGACGTCTAGGGAGTTGATTACTTGGGTCCCTTCCCCTCTTCCTATGGATTCTAGTATATTTTTGTTGTCGTGGACTACGTCCAGATTGATGGATGTCGTTCCCAAAAAAATGTGTAACTCCAAATCAATGATGAAACTTTTTAAGGACACAATCTTCCCCAGGTTTGGGGTCCCTCTCACTATAATTTTAGATGGAGGATTGCATTTATTAGAAAAGAACGTTGAGGCGTTGCTGAAAAGATATGGTGTTCGTCATAAAGTCGTCTCCCCCTATCATCCTCAAACTAGTGACCAGGTAGAAGTCTCCAACCGACAACTTAAATCTATGTTGGAGAAACAATGAATTGCACAAGGAAGGATTGGGCTTTGAATCTTAGTGATGCTTTGCGAGAACCACCTATAAGACACCCTTGGGAACTACACTCTTTTGACTTATTCATGGGAATCCTACCACTTGCACGTAGAAATGGAACACAAAGCTAGTCGGGCCATCTGAACTCTAAACTTTTACTTATCCATAGTTGGAGAGCAGGGGTCCCTCCAAATTTAGGAGCATGAAGAACTCCACATGATGACCATTGAGAGTGCTAGGATCTACAAAAACCAAACAAAAAAGTGGCACAATAGCCATCTAAAACCAAGAGACATTCAAGTGGGTGGCCAAGTCATAGTATACAATTATAGATTGAGAATGTCCCATGGGAAATTCAAATCTAAGTGGAACAGGCCTTATCTTGTGAAACATTCCTATCTGCACTGAGCATTCATCCTATGGGACAAATTCATAGTTGACTTTGTAGTAAATAGACACATGAATAAGAGTTATATCACTATAGATGATTCTGTGACACAAGGAGTAACATGTCACCCTCCCATAGAATATCTAGAGACAAGGGAACCTCAAATTATTCTCCTCTCAGAACATGAACCTCTCATAACTTCATTATAGACGACATGCCTATGATGTTAACATAGGGTGCTTGTTGGTAGGAAGCTCAACATTTTCTTTTGTTTTTCCCTTTCTCCCTAGTTATTCATTTTGCTTAGATTTTCCCATTCTTTTCATCTTGTCACCAATTATGTTACTCCCTTTAATATTGTAGGGGAAAAAATGATAGTCTTAAAATTGATCAATGGGTCACCCAATCGATTCACTAGTATGTGTGGGTGATAAAGGCATTTGAAATGCTTCATCCTCTCCTCCAGAATGACCAAGTTGAACATCTGAGTATTCCTATTGATCAAAATGGAAGACCTCATTTCCCTTATAAAATATGACCACTGGGGCGGTCGACTCATCCATCTCAAACCCTTGACCCCTCACTCAATAATCAACTCTCTACCCCAACCAAACCATTAATTCTCTATGTCACCACCATTGAGAACAGAGGCATCACAAACCACTCGACCCACCACCATCGAGCCACTCCACTATAAAAACAACTTCCAAAGCAATTGACGAGCCCATTTTGTTGTAGTAGTATCTCTCTGATCTGCCACCTCACACCACCATTTCCTCACACCCCTTCAACAAGTAGTCTAGTTGGCCAAGCATATCCACACACCTCCATCATATCTATCATGAAACTCATATATCCCTCCTTACACCACCAGTCAATCAACTGGTAAGCCAATAACTCCTAAATATTTGTAAACCTCCATCGATCATTCGATCGATCGACTGATCCAATCGGTCAAATGTCACAACAACCTACTATGCAAGTCACTCAACCCACTCCTCGATTGACTGATTGATCCTATGCAATAGAAAAGAAATGTCTCAAGAAGGCCTTGGTCGGGGGTTCTTCAATCGCTGTGATAAAGTGAATTTTCCTTAATTTTTTTTTCAATTCCAAAATTTACCCTCATTATGTTCATTATTGACCCCAATATATTTTTCCTAGCTACTTGATCACCATTGACACTCAAATTCGAAATATGGTGATCAATGTGAATTTTATACACATTATGACACCACAAATTAGGTTAAATTGTTACTTTATTTAAGAATCAATCTTGTCCATAAAACTTCATCATCTAATCCTAAAACTTTTTTTTAAATATTGTTCACATTCTTGTGAAGCTATGGTTCAAATTTCACCTCATTTGGACATTCGTACAATTTCCTAAGAATTGTTGAAGTTTTATGCTAAAATCCCTTTTATTTGCCTTTTTCTTGGCCTATTCAAGTCAGCTAGACGAGCAAGGTGTAAGATGCAAACCTGGCCCTCGAATCAGGCTCCCATGGATTGGAGGCTTAATTGAGAAGCATGGGGGTCGTCTCCTACCTTCTGCTGATTGTAGGGAGGAGAACCATGAAATTGACAAAGCAATCATTACAATGGGACACTAATTTGAAATTCTATTCGAACAAAAACACTCGTCTCATGATTTTGTACTGACCTATCCCCACTTCTGACCAATTTTAATGTGCCTTTATGCCATTCCTGCATCTCCCTTACTTTCCTTCTCACTTTGGCGACATTGGTTTGAAACCAAGGATCATTTTCGACGCAAACCTCAGCCCCAATGCTATAAAAGGGATCCCCCATGCTCGCCGTCACCACACCTAGCTACAAGCCTCATTTTTGCTCTCTTTTTTGGCCCCAAGCATCAACTATTTCTCCCCAATCTTCCATGCTAGCCGTGTTGTGCCTTTGGAATACCACTTTGGGCTTTCCTCCTCCTCATCTTCTCGCCTCAATCCACCACCGCCATCACCCTCACAAGGGAATGATGAACTCAAACGACTACTTAGCGGACTCCACCTACTCCTCCTACCCCCAAGCCCCCTTTGCACTGGTGAGCCCCTCCTCTGCATTTTGTTACTTGCACAAAGGTCTGTGCAAAGGGTAGGGTGACTAAGAACTGTCGTCCTAGAAAGGAAATCCCCCGGTTCAAAGATCCATCCGAACCGCTGGTCAAACCAACAAATTGAAGACTGAACCCCATGAACCAGGATCAAATTGGATCTCTAATCTAGAAAGCCACAACACCGACATGGTGCAATCTGGACCATCCATTGTACATTTAATGGCCACCCTTTTTTTCTGATTAAGGTATTTTTACCTCCCTCTTTGACAAATAATCAATTAAATAGCCAAATCTTGATTAAATCGTAGAAAATACATCCTAGCTCCAAGACTAATGAACAAATAGTCAATTTTGATCATAAAAATATAATGATTCATTTAAAAATACTTATGAAACATAATTCATTATGGATCTCACTATTATTCCTATATTTTGATCTCTTTCTATATAATTTGTCTAAATGATTCAATAATGGCGTTTAATCCTTAGAAACCCTAATAATTGACTCTGAAGACTATCTTGTAACACTAATCTAGATGTAATTTTGTTATATCATCTACTCTTTAAAATGAATCATGTACCTTAAAGTGATGGTTAATCTTGATTATAACATCTTAATATAATGATTAAGCTTGATAACGGGTTCTAACCCTAGAATTGTGGTATTGATATCATGATTTAGCTAAATGTTGTGAAGTCCCTAATCATGACTATTGAATTTATCCCTTGATGATGATCTAGAGATTTGATGATAAATTGAATAATAATGATAACAATTAGGGTTGGCATATGCTCCTGAAATACCTATGTGGGTCATTCATGCTTGAAACATTCTTGACACTTGAATAATGTTGTACATATTAAAATATTAGTTTATCATAAGTGGATGACCTAACCCTAAGATTGAAATAGGAAAATGTAACCCTAATCTTGAACATTGAAACATGATCTTCTAAACATCATGATCTTGACCTTGATCCAATATTGTTGATTTAGGAACTAACTTGAAGGGTTGACCTATTACTTGTTGAGATATGTACTCTAAATTTTCATTGAAAGGTATTCTTTTATATTAATTCCTCCTTGAATAGACTAGTAGTATTGAATGATAGTCTTGTATGTACCTCTTGAAAATCTTATCTATGTAATTGTTTGAGCTATCTTTCCCTACTAATTAGTCTTCTGATTTTCTATATTATAGTTTGCAACAAACTTGAAAACATAAATGATATTGCCCATTATGACTACCTAAATTATGATAATGTTGATATTGAGTACAAGTGACCTCCTCATTTGGAGGGTAGAACTTGTACATGTTGGATGATCTTGAATCTTGTTCATATCAATTGACCTCCTACCTCATATGGAGAGAAGGATCCTTTTGACCTCCCCCATCTCGTTGGGGTGATGGAAGCACATAAAATATATAAGCATGCTTCTCGATATCAACTTAATAAGAACTTGTAATAAAATTGAATTGTTTGAAATAAACATCTTGTCAGATAAATGTTGTTTTGAAAATTTTGCTTGTTATACATTTTAAACATAAGTCCTGTCAAGTACTATATTTTTCTATAAATGTTTTCAATTGTTCAATATTTTTTCTTTTCAAAGCATATTGATGCATTTGCATTGATTGCGTCTTGATTTACTTGATTTTAGGAAAATCAGATGGATCATTGACTAGCTCTCTTCCACACTTGATAAATTCTTATGGCTATGATAAATCAACAAAATATCCTTTTTTGGTTAGTTTGTTCTTCAATCTCCTATTTTATGAGTTACTATTTTTTATTATATATACCAGTGTGTGAGATCCTTTTGGGCCACTCAGATATGGGCATTTCAATCCATTTACTATTGTCTAGGTAGTGGGATTGGGATTGGGGTAAGAGTGGTTTTGTGACAACTTCTTTCACAAGGGGAAGGGGAAGGAGACTGCCCGTTGACCCACCCCTTACAACCCCTATCGCCACCAGGTTCCAGGGGGATTTGCATCAAAGAACCACAAGACACTATTCACTCTCTTATCTCTGAGGGCATGGTTGCTGACATCAATATGATTGACAACCTTCTTCATCATGCTAAGATCAACCACCCTTCCTGTTTGACTTCCACACCATCCTCCTCTACTGGGTTGTCTATTGCCCCCTTCCAGGCAAGTACATTCAGTTCACTAATGGCAACCACCTTCAGAGGTACCAAGACATGGCGACAATTGGAGTCACTCTTCCCCGATGGCATTATTGGTAAGGTATGGCCATAGATCCAACCATGTGATGATTGACATGGCATATACCATAAAGGATTTTATTAATACTCATATAAAGGAAAGCTTCTAATTCATCTTATTTCATTCAGTTATGAGATAATGAGGAAACATAATGATTATCTATAGAATGATAATACTCAATGACGTATGTCTTCAAGTATGTGACTTGGAGAATGAGATCATACTAATTCTAAGACTATGCACATTCTTTTTATGTCCCTATTCAGTTGTTACTGTGGAAAGTAGATAGACACCAGTAACACATAAGACTAGAGTGTGGGATTGGTTGATGATTGAATCTCATTAGTCATGATGTGGCAATATCAAACCAAGCACACAGATACATGTTAGGGAACAATGTATCAGATAAAACCACCTTGAGAGTGACACATGGAAACCATCATTGGTGGTCATAGTCATTTCTCATAGTGAAGGTGGTGATTGTGATTCTTGGACATGACATCATTGCACTCATCACATGTTTTTGGGTATGCTTTGACATCATCAAACACAGTTCTGAAACATGGGTTGTCATAAAGGTGATGATTGGGTGACTTTGACACATGGGGACTGACTGTTAGTGATAGAGATGGGATTTGTCCCTCCTACTAGAGACTGATATACTGACCACTTGATAAGTGAGATTGAGAAATGCATGCACATGCACATGTGAATCAATATATGATATTCAGGTCACATTATCTCAGAGAGTATACTCTTGGTTCAAGGAACATGGGTTGAATGCTGAGATGATGATGACTCCATGCCTCAAGTTCACTCTAGATATCAAAGACAAAGGAATTATACAATCACTACAACATCTTATAGAGATTTTAGGTTGAAGTTGTTCTCCAACTTTCCATTCACTTGGGTAGCACTGATGTGTGACTAGGCACCACTCTCTCCTTGTGATTTTATTAGTAAGTTATGGACATTCACTGCCAAGGTGATATTGGACCTATGGTGTCACACACATAGGAACTCATCTAGAAGAGGAGTTTAATCTTGAATGATGATTGGATTGATTACTAAAGCGTTTAGGCTCAATTCACACAATAGATCAGTGGACTGCACTTCCAGCCGATCATCTCACTGGGTAAGATGGCCGTTTGGAGTGCCAAACGATCATTTCAAGGTTGAGACAACCATTTGGAGAGTTTGGCTGATTGGAACTGAATTGGTTGGAATTATGCATGAATCAGTCCCAACTAATCGACTCACTGGGTGAACCGATCGGCTCGGGTGAGTAAGATGACCGGTTCACCTGGTGAACCGATCAGCTTGGTTGTGTCAGTGGAAGGTTCTAGCAACTTTCCAAAATTTGTGAGATAGATTACTTGTTTTGATTGTTCAATTTGATTGGAATAAGGAATTAATGTTTGCATGTATTAGAAATGATTTTGTCAAATCAGGAAACTTCCAGACTACCATCTCTCAAAACAAGGCGACCATCTCATAGTACCAGACGACTGCCTAGATTGGTAGACAACAATTTCTTGTCTCGTAGGTTGAAAAAATTTAAGATCTTCTTACCCCTTCCACTCCCACACATATCCCGGTAGACTGGGAACCCTGGCCCTAACCCTACCTATAAATAGAGGGGTATTGGGGGCTTCCCAGAGCACAACAATAACACAGACAATTGAGAATTAGTTGCTCTAACAATTTGTTGTCCTCTCTGGTTGTGGTAACCAAGAGAGCCCAAGCAAGTCCTACCTAACTAGGGAGGGATAGCTATGGGAGAGAACAACTGATGATCATTGTTGTGGGAGAGCAATTCGGTGACTAGTATGCCAATGGGAGGGACAAATCCTTCATGTCTATTCTAATTGAATGATAGGAGTTCTAGTTGGTATGTGTGGACTACTCTAAAGGTAGGAGTCCTTTGGCTGCTACTAGGAGGACAACATCAACATGCAGTCTGTGGTGAGATCACAACAACCGCCACAAAAGCTGAACCAATCTTTCGTCCGTGGTGAACACTAGGAGTTGCACAACCACCGTCTAAGAGCAACTAGAAGATAGTTGCAACTTCAATGAGTTGTAGTCACTCGACTTGCTCCAGGACTAGGTATAAACTCATTAAACCATCTTTCCTATTTCATAGTAGTTGACACACTCTTGTTGTTATGGGAATACATATAGATAAAATTTTTCTTCCACTACCTTACTTTGTGCCTGTATTTCCCAACAGACATGAGGAATCATTCCCTCTAGTTTGAGCATACATGAATCCATCGACAATGTCCTCTGATGGAATTATCTTTTGTGCTTCCCCTACTTGATCCTTTCAATCTAGACTGACCTGACACTAGAATTCCCCATGACCTTCTGGAGACATTCCAATTCACAGGAGGGACCTAGTTTCTTCTTTAAAATCTTTTGAGAGAACTACTATCTTACCTCTAGTTATATGGCCTCCCTCCTTCTTGATAGCCATGACACATCTTGGGTCTCAGACTACAATGTGCATGACTACCTCTCCTTTCATCATTGATATGATGCTGGAAAATTTTAGGCAGAACTCAACTACATGCATCCCTCTCTTACTTGAGGCCCAAACGCCTCAAGTCTGCACAACCTGATAGTCCACCATCTCCATTGGATCCTAACTTGCACCATCTACAACAAGGCCAACGAGCAGGGCACCATAGCCACCACTAATCTATACATGTTATGGTGCATATTCAATGGAGGTTCCTTAAACTGGGGGATTTCTATCATCAATCACATCCACCTCTAAGCAAGCCACAACACTAGATATACATTCATCCCAGGACACATCATCACCACCATCACCATCTCCATGGGCTACACCCACATCACCTATGTGGTCATCCTACCTAAGAGGACTCAACACTGACTGATCTACCATATCTATAGTCCAATCATGTCTTGCACACTAGTGTCCATGTAGTACTTATTCCTTCATTTTCCATAGTCATGATGTTCAAATCATGTTTCCCCTTCATGTCAAGATCGTTGCAGTGATAATTTTCTATGATCTCAACAACCTACCAGCCCATATACAGTGTTTTCTACATGAGAATCCACTTCCCAAGGATGTCATTCGTGATCCAATAGCCAACCACCAGATCATATCCTTAAAGGCAAACAATGATGAGACCAGACCTCTGCCGCCACCACCATGCCATACCCGACATCACACCATTAACAATGAAGGTATGGAGGATCCTTATGGATTCTATGAGATCCAATAGTAGTTGAACCACATCGAGTAGTCCTATATGCGCATGGAACATGAGCAACAATGTCAAGGACATCAACTTAACCACTTATATCTCATGCAATGATCTCAAGAGATCTGACATGTTGCCACTAGCCACTACGCCCCCGCCTAGACATTCCACGAGGAATATGGGGCTTACCAGGCTTATCTTGACCCCAACTCCTAGTATTAGGGGTACAATTATTATGATACCACCTCTTCATCTTCTCCTCTATCACCTTGATCTCCAATACCACAGTGATATTCTTCCCTTCATCTCAAATTTATGACTTGCTTAGGATGAGAAAAATTCAATTTTGGGGTGGAGTTGGGTGGTATGTACCAATTTCCACCCCTCTATCTTCCCTTTTCCTAGAATATCCATCATTTCAAACTTGGTTGCATGTAGTTTTTAATTTCTTTTTGTTTTATTTTCCTTGTATGTGATATGCCCCTTATCTAGTCGCCTGATAGCTTTATATGCATGTATTCGATATATCTCCTTATTTGAAGTGAATCTCTTGAAATATTTTCATAACACCACCGTTGTTAGAAAGCATTTGTCACATAAGACCTTAATTAGAACTATTCATTAGAAAAGTTGGCAACCCTTAATGGATAGATGGGGACAAAAACAATGTGTCTTCATCAGAATTATGGAAATAGCTTGTAACGTTCTAGATATCTGCTTGTTATAGAATGGTATGAACTTGTGTTATAATAATCCCAAAGCATTGAAATTAAAAAAATGCATAAGTTCTGTCTCTTCTACATTTCTTATACCACCTTATAACATATCCATCTCACCAAACAAACGGAAATCAAAAGTTAAAAAAAGTGCCAAACTCCAATTTTGGGATGACACACCCCTTCTTTCATACCCCTCACAAATTTAATAGGGGAATACCACCAAGAAAAGATGCCAAAGTGAACACCAAACATGCAATTAATGTAATTGCAATCAAAGAAAATAAAGTATCTTGAGTTGAATGGAGAGAGATTGCCTTCTTCCATACCTCCCTTCACTCAATTTTTATCCTATGGGAATATCTGCAACCCAAAATCACTAAAAAGCAAATGTTGGTCTTGGACAAACTCTCATAATAACATATAGGAGTACTAATAGCAAAAAGGATATAACATATACTTATTTGCAAGTCTTAAATTCAAAGAAAGTTGTGAAGCAAATTCGAGTGGAGAATGTGTGAAAATTGTGTTTTGTGGTTCCAGGAAATCAGGATCGACTGGCCATGAGTAGTGATAAGGACAAAGTAGCGTTATGAAAGCGAGGAGGACAAAGTGTCAATATTAATTAGTCGATGTCTATGATTCTGTGTTGCTCGAGGATGAGAAACGATCAAGTTTGGGGTATTTTGATGAATACGTATTCATCCTTTTTATTGCATATTTAGGACATTTATTTTAGGTAAACAATTTTAAACAACCATTTTTTTAATATTGAGAATCATAGACACCTACCAATAAATATTGACACCTTGTGTCTATAATTTTTTGGTCATATAATTACTTGTTTAAAAAGGAAATAAAATTGCTATGATGACTACAAAGGATTGTGTCGGTGAAACTCAGAGTTCCAACAATCTCTTTGATTGAAAATAATCCTTGATAATTTGTTTCTACTTTGTGAGTTTACTTTGTTATTTTAGTTTTACATATCTTAATAATTTAGTTTACTCCTATAATGTACTATTTTTTTAGTTCTAAAATTCTTACTAATTTAGTCTAGTTCAAATTTACTTTCTTATTTAGTTTAATCACTCTCTTCAAATCTGGATTTTAAATATTGTTCGTTGCACCTAGTTTGAATTAACTCTTAAAAATGATATTTCGTGGGACCGATACCTTTCTATACTAATAATTTACTTGCTTGTTTTCAAGTAGGTTGTTTTCCATTAGAAGGTTAAACTCCAGCGATAATTCTCTCTAGTGAATTTGTTGTGCAAACGATGACACATAGACCATCTGTACTAAGATATCTTTTCAAATTGTGTCTGTCAGTTTGTGAGACGTCAATGGGTGGAGTCTTGAGTCAAGCAAAATTCATGGTGAGCACACCATCTACTACCTATCCACACAGTTCAACAACATAGTTTCTCATTGCACTAAAATCAAAATTATTGTCTAGATCTACTCCGTTCTATAAGGAAGTTACAGCCCTACCTAATGACGTATCTTATTTTTCTAATTGTCAAGCATGATCCACTTTTTGATTTGTGTTGTGATTTGTGTGATCACCCAACCCTGAAAGGATGATGTGCTAAATGTCAAGTAATGCTTTTAGAAATTGATATTACCTATCTCCCAATAAAAGCAATCAAGTATGGGCCCTTGTTAATCAATCAGTTGATTCCCTTCTATGGAGAACGACTGCTAGTAGCCAGACAACTAGGGTTTGATGCCACAAAAAATAGTGTCTGTGAATAAATCTTGCATCTTGGGACTCTATCTCTCCAGAAAAAATGGGGCTAGATGCTTACAGGTCTATGGTGACTCTCTCCTTGTAATATCTCAGGTCTTGAACAACTAGAAAATGTGCCATCAAAAGCTGGTGCCATAGAAGGAATATATGTGTTCCTTGGCTCGAGAATTTGAGCATATATCTTTTCATTGAATTAGGATAGAGAACAACGCCTTCACTGACACTCTAGAAACCATCACTTAATGGATCAATATCCAGGAAGGCCAAACCTTTTGTTTTAAAGCCAAATGCTTTCTCAACCCGCTTATTGCATGATCATCAATAATGCACCTAATGTTGATAAAAATGTTTGGTTTCACAATATCAAGATGTATCTATCTGACCAAGTCATTCCTGAGAACCTCTTTCAGAGAGAACAACATGTTCTCAAATGGAGATCCATGCAATATGTGCTAGGGGAAAAAGAGTTGTATTGTAGGTCCTATAATTAGACTCTTCTTCAATGTTTCGACATGATAGAAGAAAATTCTCTCTTGAAGTAGGTCCATGTAGGGTCATGTGGAACACACATGGATGGATTTGTGCTATCTAAAAAAATACAACTCTTGGGAAATACTAGAATACCGTGGAGACAGATTGTTTCGACTATATCTACATAAGATGAGCATGTCAAATACATGGTGACTACATTCATTATCCTACAAATCAGATTCACAACATGGCCGTTCTTGGTTCCTCCTCAACTTGGGGAATTGACATGATTGGAAAGATCAATCTAAGGATTAAAATGGAAAGTGATTCATCCTAGTTGCAATTTATTATTTCACCAAGTCGATAGAAGCGGTGTCCATAACTAACACATCAGCTCAACAAGTCAGTAAGTTCCTGAAAAACAATATCATAAGCTAGTAATTGATAGTGCATGAGATTGTCTCATACAATGGTACAAACTTCATTTGCAAGAACAATAAGGAGTATTTGGACTCTTTGGGGATCAAACATTATCAAACATCACCTTATTAGCCTCAAATGAATGGAGCCATAGAAGTTGTCAAAGAAAACATGATCAATATTATGAAGAAAAACTAGCATGAATATCTCCCAGTGGCCCCGTGGGCCTACAACACTTCAATAAAAACCTCCACATGATCTACACCATACTCCCTGATATATGATATGGAAGCAATCCTACCAGTTGAAGTACATATCCCTTCACTCCACATACTAAGGGAAGCAAATATTGTAGAGACTGAATGACTTCAAGACTAAATCTAGTGCCTAAGTACTCTTCAAGAACATAGAGAAAAACCATGTACAATTTTACCAAGAAAGAAATGCTTGAGTCTTCAACAAGAATGTCTAGTCTCACATCTTCAAGAAGGGCATCAGGGTATTGTGAGTCATCTAGAATGTTGATTTCAGGGGCAATTTCAACCCTTAATGGGAAAGACCCTACATCATCCATGACATTTATGATTGGGTGGCATTCACTTCAAGGACGTGGTAGAACATATCCATCTTCAACACACAAACACTAGCCTCTTTAAAATCTCTTACTACTCATTAAACTACAACAATGGGAAAACCTCTGGCAGAAAGCCATGTAAGGGAGATAAAAGCTCCTTCCACTCTAAAATTACCTAAAATCGACTTTAGTACATGAGTGTGTTCTCCCATGCACCCTGAGGAGGAAAGGTCAAACTAGAACCTAGGGCCTATGACGGAAGGAGCATGGCTAATATCTTGAGGCCCCAATGACTTGCTAACCTAAAAATAACTCCTTAAAATTGGCCCACCATAATAAAATTCACCCAAACATGTTTTTGATTATAGAAAAAGGTGAGTTGAAGCCACATGATCAACATAACAAGAGGATGGTAGAGGATATGAATCCCTAGGAGAAAGTCATATATGATCCTCACAATCAACATTCTTACACCTATACCCAAGGAGATACATAACAGTTACATCTTTCAGGATTGACCTAAAAAGAAAGGGCCTTTAGGAGAGGGCGGGGGTTGAAATGCCTTTCATCTACCCTTGCCTTGTCTCTTAAAAGGATACGGGACCAAGATTTGTTTGAGATATCATGAGATTTATGAGATGAAATACCCTCACTACACAAACCCCATTCATTCCCCACAGAATCTTAGGTTCTCATACTAAGTTCTTAAGAATCAATAACAAATCAAAAGCTTCAATGAAAAGACACATGACTAATGGGAACTTACAAAAAGATTATAATTATCCAAAATCCCTTTTTACAGGTAGGAATATGCTTGAGGAAGATCAGTACATTAAGGCGTGTTAGGACTGAAGCCTACTGGGTTGTCTCCGACATCTGGCACCTGGATCAACTGTGTAGGGAATTGACGCTCACACACCTGGTACATGGCATGACCTTAGCACTTAGCGTAACACCCAAGTCCCATAGATATCCCTATCTCCCCTATAATGAGGTCCTCCTCATATTAGAATGGGCCATAAAAATTCAGAGGGAGGAAACATCTAACATGAAATTGAGACAACGGGTAGCTTAAAGTGCTTAAGGTTTCAACCTTCCAACTTCATGCAAGAAGGTGGGTGAGAAGGAGGCAATCCCTAAATGAAAACATATAGCTAACCCTGGTGACCAAGGCAATCATGATATATGGAAACTATTGACACCCAATTTTTTGTCACTCGGTAGCAATACAATTTCTCTAGCTAATGTTGGCATCCATTTTAGATTCCACCGAATTCCATGTGTCATTTTTACATCATATTTTTGACGTATTTAATCCACATGTTTGCACCTACTTTTACCCAGTTCGGGGCCTTCTATAAAGAAACCTTCTTTTCATATCAAAAGTGCAATTTGCGCTTCAATTATGCTTCATAGAAGCTATTTTCCAAGAAATTATCCACATGAATTATCCAAGATAAAATATTTCCTTTTTTCAATTATCTTTAGGAAAATCCAAGAGACAATGTGAGTTATGTTTCTGTGCAAGTTTTCTCCGACTTTCTCTAGAACATTCCTAAATTACTGGGACATTTAGAAATTGCTTTTCAATCACCAAAGACACCCAACAAATATGAGCCATTCACCACATGGAAGATCGCCCCAATCTGCGTGCCCACAATATGTCACATCATGTTGATCTATTAAATCTATAGAAAGTTTTATCCAAAACCCCAAAACTCTAAATACATACTATAAATACCCCCCAACACCCACTGTATTCCAGACCCCTTGAGAAACTTATTAAAGCCAAAAGATGTACTACGTCCCTTTTTACTTTTTTTTATTACCCATGATGGGAGGATCCTTCGTCTAGCACCTCCTACCTTGTTAGCACTTACAGAATGGTGAACTACTCTAAGTATTGTGCCTAACTTCAATATTTACTAACTGCAATATTTGCAAATGTATATATTTGATCTATAAATGTTGCATCTGATATGTTTTGTTGCTGCATTTGACCTCCTTAAACTACTATAACTACCCTATTGTAGTTATAAATATCATTACTTTCTACATCTGAGGAAATTAAACCATGTTTTGTTAGCTGTCTATTAATCACATTTAATTCTACGCATTGGTCCTAATCACCAATGAGGGATCTCTACCGTGGGAGGTCCTTAAGTGACTAGGACCACAACCCACCTAAAAATTAGGACTTCCAGGATGACGACGTGAAGGACACTACCATATCTAAACCTAAACACCCACACACCAAATAACCCATTTTTTATGTTTTATGATAACATAACTGTCCTAAATCACTCTACTTTTCTGGAACAAGATGGTATCTTGATATTGGTTTACCGAATGAGATGGGTGTGTTAATCCTTCCCTACTCATGACTCGATCTCTGAGTCTGGTCTCTAGCTCTATTTTTATATTTCTTAATTCTTCTCTAAATCTGACTTGAATTTACATTATGGCTTCAAAGACTTACTTTGTTCTTCTTTGTTTCTCAAATAAAATGTGGTGGCACCTCTGAACACCCATATTTACTTCTATGTGAAGTTTCATCATAAAAAATGGTAGAGTTTTATCCAAATATCACTATTTTTCCCCTTTTGGGAAGGTTATGCCAAACTTGAGACTCCACTAGGTATAGCCCAGACGATCTTAATCAAAATCCCACCATCTTATTATGAAGAATGAGCATCTTTAGTACCATACGATTTTTCCTTTTTTTGCATCTATCATTTTGTTTCTTGGTTGTTTTAGTTTGGGAGCAGGGTAGCACATCCCTCTGATCTGTCAGCCCCTGACTCGTGGGTCAAGGTGATCCATCACCCCTATCCCCCTCTCTATCTCTGGTCTATTTTGGAAGTAAGATCTCATTTTCTTTTTCTTTTTATTTATGTGTATCTCCACCCCTGTTGGTTTAGACTTTCAATGGCTCTTTCCATTTTGGGTTTGGTGTTCTCTTCCCGTGCTTCTTAAAAAAAGGAAAATAATTTTTTTCTTTCTTTTCTAAAAAAAATATAATAAAGGGGAGCAACAAATGTAGGTTGGAAGTGAAATTTGATCTTTCTCATAATTTTATTATGTGGTTACCTTATTTGCATATATCAGGATTTCATGATTTATGAGTTTGTTTTTTAAAATGCTAAAACCCATCACATGTAATTTACACACCTACAAACTAACGAATCATGGAAATGCATGCCAACCTCAAGTCGAATCCCTAGAATGAGAGATGTCAGTAATGGTACCAATATAGGTTTAATTTGGAAATCTAAAGGCCTTGAAACCAAATACTCTCCTAGCACTCACGACTGATAACAACCATCATATTCATGAGGTGTATTAGGAGAAGTACACTTATCTACCAAATTTTGGGTTACCCCTTAATGAGAGTCATTTATCCATAGAAAAGATAAGGAGCCACACCTCCTATATAGGTCACGCTTGAGTGATGATGTAACAAATTTTCAAAACTCGTGATCTAAAATGGGGGTGATTTTCTCTCCATACCTACAATTCAGAAAATGTTTGGGATAGTTGCTAGACCTTTTTGTGTGCAGATTCAAACAATCTTTCTAAAGGAAAAATAATGCAAACAATCTTTCCAAAATTAAAAATTTGAACAATCTTTTTCCACATACTAAAAATCTCAACTTCAAACAATCATTCAAACATTAACAATCTCAAATTCAAACAATATTTTGAAAGGTTAATAATTCAAACAATCTTTTCGTAGAATATTAACAATCCAAACAATATTTCCCCAAAGATGGAAAGTTAAATAATCCTTTTAAGACTAACAATCTCGATTTAAAAAAGTTCTTGTAAAAATCAGATAACCTTACTAAAATGATCAATTTGTTTTGCTATAAAAAATAATCTAAGAGAGTGGACACCATTCAAAATTCTATAGTTATCCTTCTATACAAAAAATGAACCTCTACCAAAAAGGGTGTCTACCCTAAAAATTGAGGCAAGTGGGGAGTTCCTCTTCACTGAGTAAGATGTCACTTGCCAATGTCGGGTCTGCCCCCACAATGGTCATGGAATATGACCTTAAATTGATCCCAACATCACTTTCAATCATTTTGGGCCTTGGACCATGGCCTAAAGTTGGCTCAATTATACAACATCTTCCTACTCAGGTCCTAGACTAACTAAAAAATAGACCATCTACCTCCTCACAAGATCATATCTATAGTCTTGGACTATGACCCTAAACTAGACCATCCTTTTGCTTTCATGCCCACATTCATGATCCTAGAAAATGACCTAAAACTAGAACACAATCTTCTATTCAAATACATAGGTGAGGAGAATCCAGGTTGAGACATCCTCCTTGCCGACCATTCATCACATCCAAGGGGTAGGAACACTAAGGAGAAACTTCTCAAAATCAGATGCATCTAGGGTGTCATGGATGAAGCCAAGGGTTTCAATTTCATAACCTCATTGGATGGGGATTCCTTAATGATTAAAAGTGATTGATTGAGCACAATTACTAGCCTAGTGAGGGCTACCTTAATCTTTAACCAACCACTTAGGTCCCCACCTTCCAACCACTTTGGAATGGATCTCTTGTAATGCTTCCCAAGGAGTATCACGTCCACCATCTTTTATTTTTTTCCATGGCATTGGAAACCACATCTTACATGATGGGGGATACATTCCCTTACCTCACCATGCTAGGAGCAAGAACAATCACCTAAAAGAAATCTACAAAAATCTATGAAAAGGCATCACATTTATCTTTGATTGCGAGAATGCCACAAGAATTTTAGGAATTACACTTCACATACCAAAAGGGAAGTATTTTTAATTTCATTCCTGGTATAATGCATGACGTGAGAACTGTCACCAAATAAAAAGTATATTTTCATACAATGTTACAACCTACTTTTGAATCATGCTAATTTGAATTTAAGTACACTACATCAAGACAAAGAAGTCCATACTTCACTTGGTGTCACTAACAATCAATCTAGATGGATGGGAATAGTAGTGCAGATTGTAAATATGATGGTGCCTCCAAGGGGGGTGCCACCCGCAACAAGAAAAAAAACTAAAGGAGTGGAAAAGTACGAAGAAGCCACAACGATGCATGAGACATCAGCCTCGTAGGAAGGTCTTCCTACTAAGAAACTAGAAACATGCTCTTCCAACTTCCACCAAGTTCTAAATTTTTAAGAGGATGGCACTACTCAGGGTTGATCAGTCAGAGTGAGATACACATGTCAGACAACAACATTGTGCTTTCCCTATGGTGTGTGGGGTTCCCACCCACCTCAACAACTACTATTGCAGGAAGGGCCCTATCAGGGTCCGCCATTTAGGATCATTGGGGGAATTCTAGTAGTTCTGGATGTAGTGACATCATCTTGAGTCTTGAATGAGAAGTCAAAGGAAAAGAAGAAGAAGAAGAATATGTAGCTGCCAAGGGATGATCCCAGGGGGCAAGAAGGACAACACAGTTGCAAATATTCAAGCATAATATCTGAATGGTAGGAAAAAAAACCTCATCTTGCACTTTCTATATACACCACCCACTCCTGGTACAACCCATACATAGGAGGAGGGTATGAATTTCCACCACTTGTGTATGTGGTGCCCTGAATGATAATTAGACCGACATTGATATGTAACAACCTCACTTTCAGTGTCCCCCAGTTAAGGTAAAACCTTCAAGTTGAGAGAAATTACCTATATTCCCAAGGATCCAAATTTAGAAAATAATAAATAATAGAAAATAATGTCCATTAATTTCAAATATTGTTTAGAAAAGTGTAAGGAGACTCTTACATGAATTTCCATCCTAAAAATTATTGCACATGAGAAGAAGTATCTAGTTAATCCTCCTTTTCTTAACTTTAATGTCTTCAAATAATTTCATCTGGTTTATTATATCTAAGATAACTTCACATATAGCATTTACCTAAAACGACGTGACACAAAATGTGGACCAGTATATTTCTATATTGTGTACATGGGTGCATGCTAAGTGTGCAAGTACATAACAACATATAATAATTCAATTACTTGTAATTAAGAACTAGACTTTTTTTTCACACATGCTCATATTTATGTGATACTCATAGTGGCATTATAATTGAATAGAATGTAAATAAACACCCAACAAGTTATTCAGTCAAACTTTGAGAAATCATTGGCAAACACTGGAAAACAATATTGTACGTAGTCATAATCGTAACCACATACCTTTTCATTCATGCATAATCATGTATAATACTTTAATCATATATAATTCAATCAAATAAGTATAGTTCCAAGCAATCATTCAATCTGCATGTATGTATATCTATAGTGTCACTAGTCATATTCAAGACATATTAATCTAACACATGTTCTAAACTAGGCTTTAGGGTTGTCACATGTTGAGATAAGGAATAGGGGTACAACCCTAACTCCAAATCATCACTATTATCAGAGTTATAAACCCACCCCAAGGCATTAAGTGAAACCCTAATTATCAATTTAAGCCTTTTAGACCATTTCAAGAAATTATGTTAGATTGTGAGACTTAAGATCATAATGATAGAGTAGATTAGGTTATAAACCCTAATCATCATATTTATGACTCTAAACCTATAATAGTTTTCATTATTATCCAAATTGCATTAAAGACTTAGATTTTCATCAAATTACACACATTAGGCTATTCAATCAGATTATGAGCATTACAATCATAGAAAATTCCATCATTAGTGTTCAAAATTCTAGTTATACATGTTGATGATTATTGGACTATAAATCATAATTATTCATTATTCTCATCATAATCGCATTAGATTTCCATCATCTTCAATAATATCAGATTATGTCTCAAAGAAATGTATTTCACATGATTAACAATCTACTCATCAAAAACTAGGGTTTATGTGTTTTAGTCACCATTTAATCATATATCAAGGTACTTTTTGAACTACAGATAGAAACATGCCTTTATTATATTTTATTTGGGTTCCTCTCATTTTCTTGGTCAAAATGATATATAATATCATTATTATTCAAGTTAGGATATGGTTTCCATATTATTTGTGGGATTATCATTAATCTAACCAAATCGAAGGATGGTCCCCTGTGCATGGACCTCTCAGATTGGGACCGGTTCATTACTATGACACAGCCTCCACACCGCAATAAAAAGCACAATCTCTTTGATGATGATGGCCCTACAACAAAAATGAAAGAGGAAACCTGATCAACGACGACCACCTCCTTTCCATCGAGGGAGACGATCTGCACTTTTCTTTACTAGACCCCAGATTAGAGATAGCAACTTCACCACTAGCCACTATACAATCGTCTCTGATCATCTATTTTTCCACCTCTCGTTGGAACCTACTTGTCAACCCCATCAAGCAGAGATAGCTAAACCTATCAAACCTGGGAGCCACCTGAAATCTACAACTGTCGAAGATCGCAACACCAGGAGTAGATAGCCCAACCTAAGGCTAAGTACGAGCTCTGACTTAGCTTTTCAAAAGGGTTGTGTTACTTTACCAAACTAGTCATCTTCTCCATAGTTTTTGATCGACTAAGATTCTGAACTACTATGATACTGCATGCATCTGCATTTACTCTAGCATAGTCTACAAACAACAATTTTTTGTCTTTCCACCTGCTTTTACCGAATCAGGTGGGTCAGCGCAGTACCCTCAAGCCACCTTGCCATTATACACACTTATTAGTCCATCAATATGAGAACTGGAAGATTTTTCACTGCATCCATGAGCAGAAACAAGAGGGCAAATTGCAACATAAGCAACTCACACCACCTAAGTCAAGCTCTGTTATATAAGAAACATATGATGTCGACTAAAATGAGTAGTATCTCGCCATCACCACTAGACATGGCATCTTGGTTTCAATTCATGGACTACAATCTCTCCAACCCTAATTATCTCTCCAGCATTCCCCTTCTCAGAGCATGGATCTACCACAGATTCGACATATCCCCAATAACCAACACCATTCAGATTGGAAACAGATCGTTCAGGGTATCCATTGAGTTCAACAAAAACTCCACCTTATGTTTACTGAAGGATGGGCCAAAATGATCAAAGAACTGCGTCTCAAACCCGAATGGACCATTTTCATGAAACCCATTGCAAACAAGACATTAATGGCATGGGTGAATGATTTCAACAATGATACTCCACTTGAACTCTTATCCCTCTTCTACAGTAAAGAGGACCATATCTCCACATCGAGTTCAAACTCAACTGATCACCTGTTCATGTTAGATGCACATCAACCACCCATAGGATCCAAAGATTGGCATATCTCTCTCACATCAGATAACTCCTCAAGTCAAAATGAGGAAGATGTGGCAGATACAACAACAACAGCTGAAAACTCAAACACTATTACTGCCAGGTATGAACACCCTCACCCTTCTACATCTTCTCACTGTACAGCTAAAAAATGCTACTTTAGGATCAAATATCATTCCCGCTAACCCACACCTACTTGACCTTAATTTTCCACCTTTAGGAAATCCTCCACCCACTGACTTGACTCTCAATAGCTTCATTACCTTTAAAATATCACATCCTAGGATACCTGTCTTGCCAAAATGATCATTCAGATCTCTTCGGTGCTCTTTTTGCCTCAGCCATAACCATTCTTGGTCCCAATGCAGAAAATCAAAATTTTGCTTCCACTGCAAAAAGTTGGGACACATCTGACGCTTCTACAAATCCCTTAACAACCACTTCCCAAAAAAGCATAGACCCTTTTTCAAACAAAACTCTGTTAATGATGCCTCTAAACCACCTGCAGGTTTCTTTTCCAGCTTTGAAAAATCTTATCAACAGAATACAACCAATCAGAAGGGGGTTCACTAAAGAAATACTTTCACATGCTTAGTAGAACCCGAAATCCCTCCTTCCACCCCTACTCCCCATGAACACATAAAATCTCAACATCATTTGCTTTATAAGGACACCCTCATCCCTTCCGACATCTCCATCCCTAAATCATCCAACCTTAACCACACTAGATTCTCTCCACCTCAGTCTTACTCTCCATTCAACATGGGCCCATCTCTCCATTTGGAAAATGAATTCCCTTTTGATCTTCCAGCCAACTCTATGCATCTCTTGAATGTCTTTACCACCAGAAGCGTCATGGTTACCATAGAAAACAACTTGGAAAACAACATTGTCAACATTTTTTACGTCACCAGAGCTATTGCCCTCTTGATTACTGGCCACACTGTCCTCAAACAAAAAATCATGTCACCCTCACAACTCTTATATTTTGTCCCTACAGTTACAAAGCTAGACCATCAATTTGGTCAGGTTATGACTATCCCCAACGGATCTAGCTTTGTCCAAGCAAACCTCTCAAAATGGTCTCAGGACCAAGTATCTTCCCTGGCTGGGTCTGGAGATTATGGTTGAGTGTCCATTACTGACCTCCCTCCACACTTATGGGAAGTCAAAGTCTTCAAAGATATAGCCCACGCCATAGGTGTAACCCTCCAATTTATCAGCCCTGAAATGCTCCATCCTTCACAGTTCATCAAATCCTTATGTGTTTTGTCTGTTAAGCAAACCATCACTCTCTCAGCTTCCCTCAAGATTAGACTGGGAGAAAATATCTACAAAATCAAACTTTTAGCTAAAAATTCCTATGACATCAAAACCACCTTCTACGACATCTGTGTGCACCACCCCTCTTAGTATTGCTCAGTAAATAACAAAAAAAACTTCAACTTGAGTAGAAAACCAATTGAAAGGAATTTGGTTTGGGAGAGGAAAACCACTCCCTCATAGTCCTCAGGGAATTGAAATAGATCCTTTAATCTCAAGAGACAAAGAACTTCATCCCATATCGATAGTAGCAAACCAATACTCCCCTTGGACACCTTTAAACCTTTTCCTTTTCATTCCAATGATTCTAACTCACCTTCAGACATAAACTCTAATACAATGAAAAAGCTAAAATCAGCTATCATTGACAAAATTAGATCCTTGCAGAGTCTAAAGAAGAAGACCAATGGCAAGGACCCCAGCATCATCAGGTCCATCAACACCATGCAAACCACTCCAGAAGGATTGACCAGTAGGAACTACTTTGCAGCTCTAGAAATAGGTACATTTACATCTTCTTTTTTTACTAAAAAGGTTACTCCATCAGATGCCTCAACATCTTCAGTAAACATAACATATGACATTGACAATATAGAAGATATTGCATCCTGTCCTGATATACATTCCTTTACAAATTTTGCAAATAAAATTGGTATACATTTTTGAAGATGAAAACATAGCCCATTTAGCACTAAACAATATAGAAAGATTCATGAGCTGTTCAAACCTTAAACCTATTAAAGAGGCACACTCAAAGATAGATAACTTGACACTATCATAATACCCTAAACAAATCCACTAGGGGTTTTTTTCTAGAGCAAAAACCATGAAAATCGCATCCTAGAATGTCTGTGCTACTGCAAATGCCCACAGAAGAAAAGAGATTTGGAATCACATATACAAAAATGACATTGACATCATCACTATTAAAGAAACAAAGACCGCCCTCTCACAGTTTGCCATCAAAACTATAGGTGGAAATAGAATCACTGAATGGTTCCAAATACCACCCATTGGCTTCAAGGGAGGACTTCTTGTTGGTTATAACAAAACTCCTTTGCCCTCTCACACTCAGAATACCACTCTTTTTCCATCTCACTACACTTCACAAACATTTCTGATCACTTCAGCTGGACTTTTACAAGATTTTATAATGAGGGAAAAACAAATTAGCTTTCCTTTCTGAACTCTCTACTATCATGAATCTTCATAGTGACAAACCCTAGATTCTAGGAGGAGACCTTAACCTCATCACAAACATTTCTGATAGACAAAACTTCTCCTCCTCCTCCACCAGTTTATCCTTTGCTGACAAGACTCTTATAGAGTTGCTCATTGATCACAAGATGATAGTAATCCCTCCCTCAAATTCTTATTTCACCTAGTCACGAAACCATACCAGAGCCAGATTGGATCACTTCATTTGTTCTTTCAAATGGGAAGACTATTACCCCCTAGCCTCTGTCCAAATTGCCCCTCAGCCCAATTCTGACCACTTCCCCATAATCATTGACACAAAAAGGGATATATGGGATTACAAACCCTTCCATTTTGAAAACTTTTGGCTCTCTCACCCCCTTTCTACTAAACGCTGTAAGGACAGTTGGACCATAGCTAATCCCGGAACTAGAAATTTGGGTCACCATATTCACTGTAACACTAAGTTTATCAGACAAAAGCTCAAGGAGTGGAAGTTGAACCACACCCTAAACCTCACTCACAAACTTAGAGATCTCGAACAACAACACCTCGTTGTTGATAGTGACCCCTCAACTGATCCTACCCTTGTTTTGTCCATTTAATCTGAGCTGGAACATATCAAACATTTTTTGGACACCAAATGGAAACAACGAGTGAAAGTCAGTTGGGACTCTGAAGGAGATAAAAACACTAAATTCTTCCACAAAGTTTGCAACAACAATTATAGAAAAAACATCATTGCTCAGTTGAACATCTAAGGGTCGATCACTACAAACAAACACCTCATCATCTCTCAAATTGTAGACCATTTCAAAAGGATCTTCAACTCCAACCACAAACCTTCTTTCCTTAACTCCATCAACTGACATATGCTTTGTAACCACAAGATAGCCTCACCACATTCTATCATCAACCCCTTCTCTCCTGAAGAACTTGACTTGGCAGTCAACTCCTTAGAGAAAAACAAATCCCCTAGTCCTGATGGACTAAATGTCAAATTTTACTGGGCCAACTAGAATCACGTCAAACAGGACTTCTGGGCACTTTTACAAGAAATACACCTTCATAACAATGCCCATAACATCCTCAAACACCTCAACCAGACCTACATATCTCTCATCAAGAAAGTTGATCATCCTGAGCTCATCTCTCAATTCCAACCCATCAGTCTCATAAATACTTCCTACAAAATTATTGCAAAAACTATGACCAACATAATCAAAACTCACATGGACATCATCATTCCACTTAACCAAAATGCTTTTCTTAAAAAAAACATCCAAGATGCATATATCATGGTAAATGAGACTATACATCTGTATCATAAAAACAACCCCCCTGATTGCCATCAAACTTGACTTAGAAAAGGCTTTTGACTATATCAACTGGGACTGCCTCATCAAAACCCTATCAGGCTATGGCTTCCCAGATACCTAGAATACATGGATCCACACTTGCATCTCCACTAACTACTTCACCACCATCATAAACAGATCACCTTTTGGGTATTTTAAGAACTCAAATGGTCTTAGACAAGGGGACCCATTATCCTCATACCTCTTCATCATTGTGGCCTCACTTCTTACCAACATGATAAAACTTGGTACCGCTAGGGCCTCATTACCTCCCCAATAGAATGTTAGGAAAATATCATCCAATTTGCGGATGATACCATCATTCTAGTCTCTCCTGAAGACTCCACTATCATTAACACCATTAGAATCATTGGTATATTTTCCTACATCTCGGGTCTGAAAATCAATCTCCAAAAATCCTCTATCTTTGGATTTCATACTGATCATAACATCATTAAAAAATACAAGAACCTTCTCCAATGTAAACATGAGGAGTTCCCCATTAATTACCTTGGATTGCCGATCACCGCAAAACACATTACTCACTCCATCTGGATACCCATTATTGAAAATATCAACTCTAGATTGAATTCTTGGACAAACAACTTCCTTAGCCTTACAGGACGCCTCGCTCTCCTGAATAGTGTCATCACACCTATCACTATGCATTACCTAAGTTGCATCCCTCTACCCACAAAAACCAAGAATATGATTGACAAAACCAAAAGAAGCTTTCTATGGAATAATTACAAATCCACATATTCCAAAAGTAAACACTTCCATCAGGTGAACTGGAATACCATTACTGCCCCTACTAGATTTGGAGGTTGGGGTATCATTGATATAAAAACTCACGCTCTCTGCCTCATAGCTAAAATCATCAACATCTTGTCAAACCACAACAAGAAAGTGTGGAGTAGTCTGATCCTTCAAAAATATTACAAAAGCATCCCACCCTAGAAAAAAACCTTGAACAATATAACCTCACCCCTCTGGAGATATATCATCAAACACATACATCTGATTAGGAACCTCGTTTACACACACCCGCGTATACACTGCAACATCAACTTCTGGGAATATTCATGGTTCCACCAAAATTCCATCAGAAACCTCCATCCACTTTGTCATATTCTGAAAGCTTTGACCCCTCAGAGAACTGCCAAAGCCCTCTCCCTTCTCACTAGTAATAGAAAAAATTGCCCTCAAAATACACCTTCTTACCTTCATTAACAAAAATGAACTCAATGATATCATCTTTGAACTTGAATACAATACCAACAACAAAATTTCTTGGAGATGGGATAGTGAATATACTCTAAAAGTTGCCTACTCATTTTTTCCTATAGGGTCCTCATTTCCAAATACACATACATTTGGAAAAACAAATGGTCTCAAAAACACAAAATTTTCTTATGGCTTATCCTAAACAGCAAACTTCTTACGGATCACAACATCACTAAAAGAGGCTTCCTAGGACCCTCTATATGTTACCTCTACCATATTGAAGTAGAAACTACTAAACATATCTTCAGTCTCTGCAATTTCACCATACATATTTTCAAAGACTTCTTCAAAGATAAATCAGACTTGAACATTTTGTCCAAACAAAAAGGAGTTAAACCTCTAACTAAATTTGCAAACCTTCATACTGAGGACATCCTCATCCACATACTCCGGAACATATGGATTGAGAGGAATCAGAGAAAATTTAACAACTCCAGTAAGCTTATGCACATAATCTCTTTGAACATCACATTAGATCTTGCAATTCAACATTTGATGCAGGACAGGCTTCAACCTCCACACAGGTGAATCAAACTAAAGCTAGCTTAGAGATCTTCTTCACGAAGAGCGCAGGTGGTGTTTTCTATACCCTGGAGGAAATCACAGAGGACGAATCTAATTTCTTATCAATATACAGCTTTGCAGCCTCTCTTGGGATTATGTTTTTGTTCCTTTTTCTTCTTAATCCAATTGAGGCTTGTTTAAGGGGTGCCTTCCCTACGAACTCATCTTTTTTATTTCCCATCACTATTTTTTCTTGTTAGCAGACTTCTCTACCCCTTGTTAGGTAGTCTACTTTCCACTATAGATTTGAATGTACTATGATCTTACAAGTGTTCTATGATCTATAAGACAAACTATCTTGATTAATGCATGAACTTTTCCTTTAAAAAATCATTAATCTGACCAATGGTGAAATTACACTTGTGCCCTTATGATTTAGGCATGTGAACTGGGGCTTTTGGATAATTTGACCCTAAGTCCTTCACCTACCTCACGGCTGTAAAGAAGTCTGAATCCCACACGCACATGACCACTAGATTGTCCTAGTCTCTTCATTTGTGGTCTATGACAGCCACGAAGGACCTACCTCTGCAGCCCTAGTCAGACTTGGCCCAACATTTAGTAGTGGCATGGTGATAGGAGAAGAGGATGGTGGATCCTATGGTTCTACAACTGCAAGAAGAAGAGGTGGATGTAGCCTAAGGTTGGAGTGGTGGATGTTACCTAACATTATAGATATGGACATGGAGGCAACAGGGTGCCCTCAAAGATCCTAAAATGTTGCCTGGGAGTCCAAGCACTTCTAGTTGAGTTTGTGGCCAGTCCTCACACATGGTACTGCCAGTGACAAGGAACTCTGGTTGGATGGGTATTGCACATGTTTGGGGGTTTTGCAAGTAGCCTATGACAGATACGACCATGGACAATGGTGGCAGAAGAAGATGTTTTGTCATTTGAGAACTCCTCTAGGAACCAGGAAACCATATGTAACCTACTACCCAAGAAGGCGTAAGAATGGAAACGCAATGGTTAAGGACCATATGCAAGATCCCTTGTGGTCTCTCTCTCTATATACATCCTAGTGGGGAAACCTAATGGTTTCCTCAAAGAGGGAAAGGGAGGAGGATAGGGAGAAGTCTTGCGAGGAAGTTTGGTTTCCTTACCCATACACACACAAGTGAGAGACAATATGGGTCATGATCTACGGATAAGGAAAGGTGTTTCCAGATACATTAAACTCTAACAATATACCCCATTTCGTAACCTCCCTTCTCATTTCCTTTATCCTTTCTCCCTTGGATTACAAGGAAGATGTCAAAAGGAAAGACACTTATGACATTCTATAAACATAACATTACCACCTTTCTATAAGTATCAGAAATATAACTCTATATTCAACAACTTAACACCAACTAATATTATGGGAAAGCAAGGCACGATCTTAGGAAGGAATATATTCCTCCTATATTCTTGTATATAAAACGCTTAAGTTTTTCTTCTACAAATCCCAATGTTAGAAGAAATAAAAATCCACCTCCTTATTAAAACTTGGATTTGGCAACAGTTGATATAAAAGGGAAATCCATCAATATCTTCCCGATTTATATTAAATATTGTGGGATTTATTGGGATGTCTTTCATATACCAAAACTTTCTCATTCAAACATTTTAATAAATATACTAATCATTACCTCATGGAACGTCCTTAACTCCTAATTTCTAGAATTATCTTTTTGTTATATATTTAAGTATACTAAAAGTTAGTTTGAAATATACTACTTGGTGACTCAAAACTTGTGTTTTTGAACTAGGTTAGATAATTTCTCCATTAATCATCTAAAATACTACATATCTTTTTTTCTTTTGGAAACTTGATTACTATCTAATATTTCTATTATCCAATAATTCATAAAGCCATAACTATTTATTTATGCACAAGATCTTTATTTCTTTGTCTTGTGCCCCAAGGACCTATTCGCAAAGCAAATAGTCTCAATGGCCTCACTTGGGCCATGGCTTGCACCCATGTCACGAAGTGGATTTCATCAATAAAATCATTGGGGAAATTACTCATCAATTCATGCCTTAATGTATATAATTCAATTTTACCAAAATTGAGGATATTACAGATACCATTGGTGGATGCATGCCAAGATTCTATTCCATAAGAATCCACTGCTACAGACCCCATGCTATATGAGATCTTATAGAAGATTAAACAATTAGAGGGAAATAAAGATATGGAAAGACATATAGTAAATTTTTCCACTTCCTAGATGTGAAGCTGCTAGACAAATTCAACAAGCCAAAGTTCCATGAGTACTCTAAAATGAGGGATCCCATCGCCCAGGTCAAGGCATATTTCTCATACATGGTGGAGGTACAAGATTATGACAAACTACTAATACACTATTTTTCACATACCTAGATAGGTCCCACATTGTCCTAGAATAATAAACATAACATGATCACCATCACCACATGGGACAAGATGGCTGAGAACTTTGTTGATCAGTATGCATGGAATTTAGACCAGGTCCCAACTAAAGAAGACCTAGAAGAATTAGAATGAAAGGTGCATGAAAGATTCTCCAAGTTTGTGGGGTGATGGACGGAGCTATATGCCAAGTTGGATTTCAAGCCCACATATAATGAGGTCCAAGATATGGTTATCAGATCCGCCTTGTTGGCCCTTACAACCCTCTTATCTCTACAGAGGTACAAAGACTTCTCATAGATCGTACAAGTGGGGGTACAAATAAAACATTTCATCAAGAGGGAGGTCTATAAGAACATAGACCCAACTTTTCAGCCACAATCCTCTCATTCAAAAACTAGTCATAAGCCCAAATGGACAAAGGAAAATGTTGCACATGCAACATTAGGAGCATCACTTGTCCCTATCATAGGTGAAAGCAAGAATAGATGATAATCTAGATTTTACAGATGTATACCTTGACAGCTCAGATGGCCCATGATAGGGCACCTCAACAAAAATAGGATCATGTGATGCCACCCAACTATTTGCCTCAGTACTTGTCCTCACAATACGTGTGGCTGTCAAGAAACTACAATCAGTATGCACCATCCCCTTTCCAACTTTAGATGCAACAGGTGGTAGCAAACACACCTATGATAGCGAGCAACCCGACACCTCAAGCTGAGCTGGAAAATATTACTCCATCAGTAGAAGAGTCTTCTAAGTTGAAAAGACAGTTCCCCCTTAGGATCTTGTCTCCACTCCATATTGCCAGATATCAAGCACTTACTTAAGTTCACAGCCATAAGGGATCCACCAAATCCCTTGACAAAAAGCTACAATGCAAATACCTTTTGCAGCTTCCATCGAACAAAAGGGCACAAACCATCTTGTGCATCACACTCAAGCATGCATTGCAAGATCTGATAGATGTCAATGAGGCCAACACAACTGCAATAGAAGAGGTGTTTTTGTCTTACAACATGTGGTTATAATCTTGACATCGGATGACTCATCACATGGATTCATCCACCCCATGGAGCAAGAAATCAAGAACTAGTCTTAGAGTACTCAGACCATCATGGTCTAGGAAAAGAAGTTTGTAATACCAGTAAGCACCAAAAGGTTGTTTGGCATACCAAGAGCCCACCAAGGGCTGAAACATATAAAAGCCAACCAAGAGACTAAAGTGCATGTCTGGGTCCTAAAGACACTGATCCCATCAAAGACCCAACAAACTACAATTCCTCATCCTATGGTCATAGTACCAACCACATCATTCTTTCTAGCCACAAAGAATTAAGACCAATGGCCCATCCTACCATAATTACAACTACCTCTCAACAAGGGCAAGGAGATGGCAACAACTTATGTAGGAGTCCCTTATAGACAAACTAGAGAGGTGACCGGAAAGGTCTCCGTTCCATCTATCAATACCAAGAAGGTACATCCAACACTCATTCTTTGCAAGTAAATCTGTCTTGAAGGCTCAGATACAATGCATTTCCTCAACAAACTAGAAGGGGAAGTGTCATTAGCAGGAGTGATGTAAAACTCCCTGTCAAACCAAAACGTGGTTATGATGACTCTAGAAGAGGCATCTCTAAATATGTGAGGCCAGAATCTCTTGTGGATACCATCAGGTTAATCACAACCCTGCATATGATCTCATTCTCAAAGGATGAGAAGAAAGTCATTATAGGCCCTTATTAATCACATAAATATACAACGGCCTCAAGACAACCTCATGCTTTATCGAAAATGGTGCTTGATTCAAACTATGTCCCTTAAAGACACCAATCATCCTGGGGAAGGATCCCTCTGACCTACACTTCACGACAAAGAAAGCAACCTCTTTTGATGAAGTACTTAAAAATGTCTAAGAGAAATTACTCTATAGATACAAAATAGGCTGCTAATATTTGCAATCCCTTATTTGGTCATGGAGTTGAATCCCTCCTTCAACCTTCTCCTAGGGATACCATGGATTCATCATAATCGGGTAGTTCCTTCATCACTACATCAAAAACTGAACTACCAATTGGGCCATGCTATTGTCACCGTTCAAGTCAACCATTCTGTCACTATTGCTTATATCTTATAAGATGATCTATTCCTCTTTGAGTTCCTAACCATCACCAACATCAGCTAGGTAAGCCATAGAGAGAAAAAAAAAACATTTCCCCTACAATCCCACATTGTTTCAAAAACAACTAAGGGAGGTGCACATTCATCCATGTTAAGGACTAGGAACCAGACATCATGGAAGCACAGACATATCTAGATCTCTTCCAGACAGAAGGGTTAGGGCCTAGGGTTTTATGGCCCATCCTACACCTGACCTTGGATCACCAGGTGGACACTATATTGGAAGTCATCAATGTTTTTCCCACTATGTGAAACTTGACCCGAAGAGGTTACTTTAATTATCTACTATGGACTTGAGGTTTGAGCCATGAAGACAAAGGCAATTAACTAAATGAAAAGCATCAACTCAGGATGCTTTATGGAAGGGACCTTGGCACTAAGCATATGGGTCCCCTCTGTATTTTCCATGCATGGTGGCCATCACAGAAGATCATCCAGATACTACCAAGGTTGTCATCTCTATGATGTTACCTTATTTTGAACAAGAGGTTGATGATGAAGACCAGGAGGACTATCCATGGATTGCATCCAACATCAGGGATATTCCCCTCATGACCGACAAAAGATAGGGCATCCAAACCACCCAGCACAACCAATAATATGATAGCAAGGTCATCCCTTGAAGCAAGGAATAAATCAAATAGATGCTCAATCATACTATCAACGAACCATGCCCTGATCATTTTGACATCAAAAAATAAATTGAACATCATTGAGATGATAATGTTGGAGAGAGAAATTATTGACCTAACACCTAAAGGGGTGGAGATTACACCCAATATAGTTTGATATTATCCTCTTTGGATTTACCCCAATTGGCCCACCAAAGACAACACTAAGACTGTAAACCCTAAGGCTATGCAGGAAAACTATAATGTCATATGGGAGGACTACAATGATGCCTACAACATGATTGAGGGAAGATGTGTCAATCCCATATTATATAAGGAGGCCATGGAAGACCCACATACTCTCATCCATCTTACCTAGAATGGTGAGGAACTCCAAATTTTGTGTGTGGATGATAGTAATGTCCTAAGGACAAGATCTCCCCACACACCCAAAGAAAAGCTCGTTAGAGGAATGAAGCCCCAATCTGATAGAGATTCCAGAGAGGCTATTTAGTCATGCTCTAATACATACCCACTCCACAAAATCTACAATATTCACAAGACATACGAAATCTAACAAAGTACAAACCCCAAAAAACCCAAAAGAATTTGAAGATCAACAAGCTCTTAAGAATTCTCCAACTATTTCATTGAGATAGAAAAATCTATAACAATGAAGATGCCAAGTTTGAAGAAGTACCTATCTCACTGCTATGACCCTAAATTTTAGGTTTTTGATACCCAATATAGTGTTTGAGGACCATGAATGTTGTAAATGTGGTTCACCCTAAGTTTAGGAATTTGTGTTCAATTATGGATTTCGTTCACCCAAAATATATTATTAGAGTCACAATTTATTATTAGGACCCCGAAATGGGTTAGTTTGTGATGAATAGATTTTGTTAATAAAATTTGGTACTTATGATTTAGACATCAATTTATAGATATAAATGAATATGAATGGTTGCATAATTATTCTTAGGATGTATTATGATCATATTAATATTATCAGTGCCTTTTTTTGCATTGTGGATAAAATGATAATCATATTTTATCATAATACTCTTATATGTCAAGTGATTTTCGCAAAATCATTTGTTATTTCATATGTTGGGTTTTTGCCTCAAACTTGAACCAAAGCTTCATTTCATTCTTGTGAACTTATGTGAGAAGTTTTAGTCCTTATTGGGATTCCTATGCAAAGTTATTTAAGTTCTAAAGTATTGTATTATTGGATTAATTGAGACTAAGAACTATATGTGGAGTAATAATATATTATCACACATCCACTCATATACTTGAAAATATCAAAAGTTCCAGAAACACTCTAAAAAATTAGAACAAAAACATGAATGGTAACATTAGGAAAACAAATTGGAAGAATTCAAAGATAAATATCATATAACTAATAGAGACCCATATACTGATCTGGCATACACCCTTTCCATAAAATCAAACATTGATGACATGCAAGATCATATAGAGATCGTTTGGAAACAAAGATCTAATATCAAATGGATGAAAGTGGGCAATAGAAACACCAAATACTTCCACAAATACTGCAAAAACAATGCTAGAACCAATTCCACCCACTGTCTAAATAGCCATGGTACACCCACCACCAACAAACACCTCATCACCACCCATATTGTTTCACATTTCAATGAAGTTTTTCAACAACGGCATAACCCTACCAACCATATGCCCAAATCCCATCAACACACTTTCTAGACTCATTTTTAGCCTTTCTCTGAGCTTAAACTCAAAGAAGCTAACTTTGGTCTTGGAACTGACAAATCCCCTGGAAAAAATGGCATTAACATAGAATTTTACTACGTTATGTGAGAAAACATCAAAGCTAACTTCTTACAACTCCTAAATCATGTCCATTACCATGAATACATCCATAATCAAATCAGAGTTCTGAACCACACCCACATAGATTTAATCAAGAAGGTTAATCAACCTGATTCCATTCAACAATTTAGATCCATCAGTATTATCAACTCAACCGACAAAATACTAGCAAAAGTTTTTAGTAATAGGATGAATTCCAACCTCAACAACATCATTGACCTGCAACAATGTGCCTTTCTAAAAGATAGAAACATCCAAGATGCAAACATCATGGTTAATGAGACCATTCATTGTTGCTACAAAAATCACACACCTCTTTTAGCTCTCAAATTTGATTTTGAGAAAGCCTTTGACAATATCAATTGGAACTGTCTCCTTTGATGTATGCATCGATACATATTCCAACAAAAAAGGATCACTTGGATCCATTCCTGCATATCCACAAGTGAATTCTCCACTATCATCAATGTCTCCCCCTTTGAATATTTTCAAAACCCAAGTGGCCTTAGGCAAGGGGACCACTTATCAACATATCTCTTCATTATGGTCACATCAATTCTCACCAACATGATCAAGATTGGCACTAAAAATGGTTTTATAGAACCACCAATAGAATGCAACAAAAAGATCATTCAATGTGTTTCTTTATGATCCTTATCAAATCTAAAGATTCATGTGTATTGAATACCATTTGCATTATTGGAATTTTGTCTTACATCTTTAGACTCAAGATCAACCTACATGAATCTTCCATCATCAACATGCACATTCATCCTGAACAAATACAGAGATTCCAAACTCTGATTAAATGTAAAATTGAAACATTCCCTTTCACATACCTTGGCCTACCTATCTCACCATATGAAGTCCCAAAAAATACTTGGAATCATGTCATTGACAAACTGAACCACAGACTCAACTCATGGACTAACAACTTCCCAAACCTATCTATAAGACTTACATTACTCAGCATCTCCCTCTTGATGATTACAAACTACTACCTTAGTTTCCTACAAATGTTCTTCGGTCCATAGAAAAAATCTGGAAAAATATTCTCTAAATTACAATGGGAAAAAACCTCGTAAGAACAATTTTCACCTGTGAACTGGAACACCATCTATTCTCCCAATATTTATGGCATCAAAATTCAAGTTATCTGACTGATCACCAAGGTCATTGTCAAACTTTTAAAAGATAAAAAAATTATTTGTAAAATGTTCATTACATAGAAACACTACAAGAAAAAAACTTGGTGGCTCATAGACAAAGGTTATTAATCCCCTCTATGGAAATACATCAACAAGCATTAAACCACCATCCTACACATGATTAAAACACCTCCCCACGTCACCAAGTATATTAGTTTTTGGTACCAACCATGGTATCATGAATCCTCAATACAGTACACAAATTGTAACATTTAGATACCTCACAGGTTGAATACCTTAAACTCTACCACTACTATGAAACTTCTAGGAAGCAGAAAAAAACTATCTAAAACAAACTCTCACAAACCTCTTTAAATCTACATATATTATTGATAGTTTGCATGTCCTGGAGACAAACACTACAAATCATATTTCTTGGGCATGTGTATTCACTTATAAACCACACTAAACTCATATCTTTCTTACATATAGAGGTCACTATAGTCCCCTTGTCTGAAATTTGGAATTGTAGAACACATCTTAAATTCAAAATCATCCTTCTTCTCATCAAACATAACAAAATATTAATTGATTATAACCTTATGAAGTATGGATTCCCAAGACCATCTAGATGTTATATGTGTCATGACAATTCCAAAACTACCACACATCTTTTCATCCAATGCCCCATCACTAACTAGATCATAAATCATTTCTTTTATACTACACTAAATGAATATATCAACCTAAACAACTTCACTTATTACCATAAATGAAAACAACATCAACACATCCACAAAACTCTATTGGTTGTTATTGTTTGGAATGTGAGGATAGAGAGAAATCATAGGAAACACAACAATCGTAGACTAGACTATCTATAGAATCATTCTAGAGAGTGAAAACATATACAAACTCTTTTTACATTGCAGATCATCAAATTCACATGGAGGCAAGAAGAGATGATGATGTCCACAAAAACACCTTTGAATACATCCATAGAGGCAGCTAAAAATTCACCATTGAAGACATCATGGTAGATGACAATGGTTTCTAGATTTCATATCACATTTTTTTCCCTTTGTTTCATCTTACTTGAGGCTCATTGTCTGAGGGGTACCTCCTCCATGCTACCACAGTACATTTTATTTCATCTTAGTTTTTTCTATTATCAACTCACTTTGACAAACCACTTGTAATGTCGAGGCAAGTTTATGCTACCATGTATTATCGATATATACCCAGTTTTGTATGAAAATCTAATGATCTATATATGAACCTCTATCACAAAAATTTTATCACACACCCACTCAAGTCAGGGAAGTGTAACTTTACATAGGTGAGGCAGATTGATGGGACACATGCCCCAATCTAAGTTGTTTCCTATGATTTTATTGTGGAGACATTGTCTCCTACCTTTGAATCTTGTGGAGTAGTGGGTGATTGATTACTAGATCTCCCATCTCCAATAAGCAATAAAGTTGTTATATAAACATGATCTCAAGTGAGCTCGTCAATCTGCAAGGTCATGAGCAGTCCAACTACCCTAGCCTATGAGATATGAAGGGAGGTCAGAGCGATTAGCCTTGACCTCCTCCTCCTTTCTACACCACTGCTAATAGAAGCCATATCTGGATATGGACGGACAATCAGGTGATTTTGACCTGAGTTTTTGCTATAAAAAATATATCTTGAAGTATCCATTTTTATCCCAACCCCTTCAATCACCGTAATAAGGGTTTACAAAATAAACCAAGCTTGCCATGGTCCAGAAGGGAGTCTGGTTCCAGGAGCATGATATAGAAATCATCATTGTGATCTAGAAATGTATCAGATTAATAGAGGTACCTCAGTTCTCATTGAAGCCTTATTTCATGGGGAAAACAATCAAAACTCCTTTTTCCTCTCTTCTTCTTCCTTGCGGTGACAGAGTTAGAAGCCAGACAATGATATTGAGGTCATTGTCACTCCTGAGGATCCAAGGCATCTCTAGTTTAGAGAATATGGTTCGAGTCTCGAAGTCCCCTTCCTCAACTTCCAGGGAGCCTTGATATTCTCCTTGTATTCATCGAAGTTCTCCAATATAGCAGAGCTCCCAAGAAGCGGGGTTCCACATAGGCTCAGAGTGTGAGTTTAAGGGGAGAGAGAGCCATGCACTCTTGATTCTCGATCCAAACTAAATAGGGTCTGATAAAAAATGAACTAGCATGATCTAGTCTAAAAATTGGCATGCTAGGTGTGCTTCAATAGATAACTGTGAGCTCCCTTTAAGCTACATACTGACTATCCAATGGCAGATGAGGAATTTCGACTATGAATGAATTTCATGAAGATGGTAAATACCTCATATTATATACACGTCTTAAAAAATTTGTAGAAAATACCCCCTCAGCCAATAGATACCCACCAAATATCCATAGACTTATAAAGATACTTATTTCTTATAGAAACTCTACATCATAATTTTGAGACATTCTTATTGGTGGAATCTAGTTTAGATTATGACACTTCTTTTTAGAGTTAGTAACTTGGAATAGTTAGAAAATGATAGACATTAAATTTGAGAAAATTATTGTTGGACCTTAGCATCACTTAGAAACCAAATATGTACCCTAATCTAGATTTTATTGCTCAAAATTCGTTCTTTTGATATTATAATGTAATTAGTTGTTTTAAACCTCATTTTTATTCTAGAAATTAGAACAAACATCATAAAATTATGAAACTTATACCAGGGCCTAAGCCTGACCTCCTAATCAACATAAAAATATTATAGACAAGTTTTAATTAGTTTGAAATTATTTTTGGATAAACCCTAAATATCAAGAATATTGATGTACCTTTATTAATGGTGATAAATTGCTATTAATCAAGTGGTGATCAGAGATCTAGATGGTCTAGGATAATTAGGATTCTTGACATTTAGGTATGTGGGACTATCCTCCTTAATGATTGTCTAGTCCATTTGTACTAGAAGCATATATTAGGTTTGTTGTACACAATTTCGCCTCTTGACCACTTTGATATGTTTTGTAAATTACTTGGATTATGTACTTGTTTATATTACATTTGTTTTATATAGAATAATCTTTGAGGCTATTATATATGTCTTGCAGTTAACCTTGAACATAAACTGTGTCCCATTATGACTGCCTGAATGATGAAGTTGATATTGGGTGCAAGTGACCTCCTCATGTTGGAGTGATGGAGCTTGTACATAATGGTAACCTCCTCTTGGAATAGAGAGATGGAGCCAGGTTACCTCCTTGATCTTGTTGGGCTGATGGATCCCTATAGATTATTGATATCAGCATAATGGGAGAACTCATAATAAATTATTGTTGAACAAATTAAGCTTTTGATCAAAGATTGTTATAGTTTTTTGTAAAGTCTGCCAAGGAATATTTTGTAATATTATACAATTATGTTTTCTTTTCTAGCATTTATGTCCTTTATGGGCACCGCATACTCAACACACTTGTTCTAACTTTTCTACTATTTTAATAATTTTTATGTTTAGATCTAGAATGGGAGAAAATATGATGTGTGACTAGTTGTAAAGATTATACCTATGGTGTAAAGCTCCTAGTTATCACACATGGTCATAGACTTGTAAAATTATCCTTTCAATATGTATTTGTAAATTGGTGATAATTTATATTGTTATAATATACATATTGAATGTTGAGATTGTTAATGGTGTATGCACCTAGTTTATTGTTTATTTATGCTTTTGCTTCTGCATTTGTACTTTGATATCTTCTACGGCTCATTTTCCAATCTGTGCTAGTTGGTATCAGAGTATGAAAAAAATATATGCTTGAAAATTGTTCACTTCAAAAATAAAAGTAAATTTCACCTTTCACTTCAAACCTTAGTTAGTATGTTGGATATTAGTCATAACTTAGCCTCTAGGTTAGAACCTAGATTTCTAAGAACTAGGTATAGACTAGTGATGATTTATGACAAGTCCTATGGTTTTGATCATCCCTTATGATGTGGTGGTATGCCACATTACATTGTTTGGAGATGATAGTTGTCATGGTAAAAGAAACCATGAACATATTTTGTATGTGTGTTTTGGGTATCTACACTAGTCTACACCATGTTCTCACCTATTACACTAGGTGGCATGCCACTATGCTTGATAGTTTTCCCAAACACTTGATTTCTCAAAGAAAACACACACACACACACACACACACACACACACACACACACACATATATATATATATATATATATATATATATATATATAGGAGGTGTTCATTCAACCTAAGTGAAAGGGAGTAAGTTTTGTCTAGATGAGCGTGCTTAGAGGATAGTTGTAATATTGAATCATTTAGAGCCATAATAAAGGTTTGTCCAATAGGATAGCCTAGTAGGAATAAGCTTGATTTAATATAGTATGAGCTTGATATATGATGATCTAAGTTCGAAATTTGAGGATAAATATTGTCATGATGATTCAAGATAAGTATTAATCATGCAATCCTAGCTAATCTAGCACCAGATATGATACAAATTGCTATTGTGCCAAGTTTCTTGTGCTAAACGTAGCTAGTAGGATTGCATGGATGTATGTAAATTTGTATCAGTTGATATATGACAAGTGAGCTTTTGTTTGGGAATAACATGGGACTCAAACTCTTGAAAAACGAGGTCCTATAGCATGGTACATTTGATAGTGTAAACCCCAGAGAGGTGATCCCGCCATGGGAGAAGGTTGGATTACCTAAAATCCAAAACAAATAGATAAGTGGATTTAAAAAAATGATAGTCCCTAGCTAGACGACTTCTAAGTATATGAGTTGAGTTGCTCAGTGTGTGGTTCCTATAAATTTTTTGAATCATATACTTTTTATGAAAGAACTTAAGAAAGGAGGTCAGTAAATATATATTTAAAACTCCATTTTGGCGAGGGATATGTCCCAAAACCCTAAAGGAAGTATATAATGTGTAGTATAATGAGACCCATAATCGGGTTAGTGGTTCCATATAAAGAAAACTATTGGGTGTACCCACTTTTGAGTGGTTGGTAGATTGTTTAGATAAGGGTAGAAATTATGTGTGGTTATATGTCATGTTTTGAGTTAGGTACATCCTAGCTCGACTAGCTTGAGCCTTCAAGCTCATCCTTAACAATAAGTGACATGATTATGAAACCATGATATGGATAATGGAGTTCCTCTTCAGATAATGGACAATGAAAGAACGTATATCACTTGGGATAGAAATTTGATATTGTGTGATATAGTACTAATATAATCTTGACCTAGTATATTATCCTTCTTTCCATATCATACATGTAACATGTAGACCTGAAATCATGACCTTCAAATAACAATATATTTGGGTCACAGACTGCATGAACATAAAATATAGTTATTAAACTCAATCTTATATATAAGCCTCTAGCCTGATGATAACTAATACAATACGTTCAAACCCTATTGTTCAAGCGTGTTAAATAAGCCCTTCTCAGAATATATGATCCACATATTATGTGATCATAAATTGCATTAATGATGTTAACTATGATTTTTTTAATAATTAATGGCATTAAAGCTTTATATCACCTTGCATGGGGTAGGGGGTGAAAGTTGAACCTCGCTAATACCTTCTTAGCTTCACATGTATGAACAAGTCCTAACGGTTAAGCGACTCATGAATGTAAATTCATAAATAAAAGAAGATCAAGTTTTGACTAAGAGATTAAATAATGTTTCAATATGTATAAAGTGGTGTGGGTACACCCTACCTTAATTAATATTCTAAGAGGAAAACTTAGGTACATCTAGAACTATGATAGCCTTGGAACCTACAAGTAGTGACCCCTATGAAGTTTGACCCTACAATACCACCTTAAGTATGAGGTCAGATGAATTTCAAGGACAAAATTTCATATAAGGTGGGTTGAATGTGATGACCCTAAATTTTAGGTTTTTATACCCAATATAGTGTTTGAGACCATGAATGGTGTACATGTGATTCACCCTAAATTTAGGAATTTGTGTTTGATTACATATTCTATTCAAAATGCATTATTAAGGTCACAATTGACGACTAGGACACCTTGATAAGTTAATTTGTGATGAATAGATTTTGTTAATTGAATTTGGTATATATGAGGTTAGACACCCATTTAATGATATAAGTAGATATGGATCGTTTCATTTCCAAGGATGTATTTGTTGGTAGGTATTCCTAGAGAGCCAATGATATGATGATTGTAACGGCATAATTTGTAAATTATTTGATTATTAATGAAAGGCAAAATTCCAATTTATTTTATTATAATCAGTATTGAGATAATTATGTAATATAATAAATGTATGGAGAATGATATTACTCAATGACATATGTATTTAAGTATGTGACTTGAACAATGAGATCATTCAGATGTTAAGAGTATATACATTCTCATTATGTCCCTAGTCAATTGTTATTTTGGAAGGTAGATAGACATCAACAACACATAAGACTAGAGTGTGTGTTGGTTGATGATAGAATTGCAATAGTCATGATACATGATATCAAACCAAGTACATAGATACATGTTAGAGAACATTGTATCAGGTAGACCCACCATTAGACTGACATATGGAAGCCATTTATATGGTAGTCATAGTTATCTCTCATAGTGTTGGTGGTAATTGTAGTTCTTAGACCTGAAGTCACTACACTCATCACATGTCATTCGGTATGATTTGATAGTATCAAACATAATATTGAATAAGGGTTGCCATAAAGGTGACAATTGGGTGACTATGACACATGGGGACTAACTGTGAGTTATGTAGATGGGATTTGTCCCACCTACATGAGTATGATATCCTAGGCCTCTTGATTAGAGAGAGTGAGAAATGCATGGCCATGTGCATATGAGTCAATATGTGATATTGATCTCACATATATCTCATATAGTATGCTCTAGTTTAAGGAATAAGATTGAATGTTGAAGAGGATGACTACTCCATGCCTTGAGTTAAATCTGGATATTAGTGACAAAGCAACTATACAAACACTATAACACCATATGTAGATTGTCATTTGATGTTGTTCTCCAACTTTCCATTTACTTGGGTAGCATTGATGTATGACTAGGCACTGGTCATTGCTTGTGATGTCATAAAGTGATATGGACATTCACTGCCAATGTGATATGGGACCTATAGGGTCACACACATAGGTCATGACCTAGAAGAGGAGTTTTGATCTTGAATGGTAATTGGATTGATTACTAAAGTGTTTAGTAACACAATTCAAGCAACAAATCAACTGACTGGAATCCCAATCAATCAACTCATGAGATGAAATGACCAGTTAGAGTGTCAGGTTGATTGGATATTGAATCAACTAAGTTCTTCATGAACTGGAGAGTGAATCGACCAGTTCACCTAGTGAACCGATCAATTCAGCTTAACCAACTGATCAGTTGGGGTTGTAAGACAATCGGATTGCAAGGTGAGTCATCCAGTTAGTGGAGAAATTCCATTGCATCAAGGATTAGTGTTGACATCATGTTATGCATTAATTGGATTTGTATTCTCTAATTCATGTGATTGGGAAACATGGTGAAATAACTGGTTCGAAAAGCAAACCGATTGGCTCACATGTGAACCGACCTATTCAGCACTCGCAGGTTGTGAAAATTCAAGATCTTTTGGTCCCTTCTACTCCCACACAGACTGGAAACCCAGACCCTAACCCCTCCTATAAATAGAGGGGTATTGGGGGCTTCTCAGAACACAACACAATTTCTTTTGACAATTTTTGTCCTCTCTGGTTGTGGTAACCAATAGAGAGCCTGAGCAAGTCCTTCCCACTAAAGGGAGGGATAGAAAGGGAGAAACAATTATGGGATAGCAAGTTGGTGACTAGTACACCAACAGGAGGGACAACTCCTTCTTATCCATTCTAGTAGGATGACGAGTTCTAGGCGGTCCATATGGACTTTCATAGAGGCGTGGAGGTCATTGTCTAACACTAGGAGGACAACATCATCCTTATGCATGTGGTGATACCAAAGGTGCAACAGACGAGTCCTAGTACAACTAGAAGATAGTTGCACATCTACAATAATGAGGAGAGGTCACTGGACTTTCTCTAAGACTAGGATATCCTTGAAACCATCCTTCTCATCATATAGTTATTGACACGATCCACTAATTTATTGGAAATATGGTAGTAATTTTTTTGTTTCCACTGCCTATTATGTATTCATATTTCCCTACAACGGTATTTGTGCTATGTCAATCTATTATATTTTAGGATAATTGATATGATCAAAAGTTTGGTTTTGTCATTTAATTATTGCATGTGATGTGAATAATCCTATCCAATCAAATACCATGCATAATCCCAAACTTATATATATATGATATGTATATGTAATTTACATGTGACACCCTAAAAATGAGTTTTTATGGGAGATGTGTAGTGTGGTTATGGCCAATAATCCTAATTGTCTATGCATGGTTATGTGGTTGGTTAATCCTTTTTATCTTAGTTAGCACATCAAGCGTCTATCTTATCTTCCAATTGTAAAATTATTATTCTCTCCTACCTTTGCTCCCCTCGAATGTAACTCGAGGTTTCTCTATAATCATATAATAGTAGGATAGTTTACTTTCCTATTACAACTAAGTTGTAGATGCTCAGACCTAGACAACTGATCGTCTCAAAGGCAACTCGATCGGCTGGAGGATCAAGGAAGACTGGGAGGACATTTCAAACTGATTGGTTGGTGGACACGACCGGTCGGATGGAGGACCCCACAATTGGTGGATTGTTAGACCAGACGACCAGTGACACAACCAATCGAGCGGCCAGGAGGCTAGTCGGCTGGTTCAAGGGTTGAACTGATCAACCCATATTGGCAAGCATGGATCTTCATCAACAATAGGTTTCTATATATTATGTGGACCCTAGGTTGTGGTAATTCGTTGTGGCTCCAATGAATTACATTAGGTTGACCATAACCATCCCCTTTTATTTATTGCATGTTTTCATTATGGGATATAGCTTATGTGGTGATTGGATAAAGTATATGTATTAATAAATTCAGACTCCCTCAAATTAAATATTAAGTCTTTGATTCTTTCCAAAAGCAACAAACATGAAAAGCTTTATCGACCAAGCGTAGGTTATGCCCAATCATGGTGCACTGTCTATCTTGTGGAAGTGTGATGGTAGTAATGTAGGTTTTGTTGACTTGAGAGTTATACATTGTCCATATTTTGACAATAACTTAACCAATCCATTCATATTTATCTAATATGTTTGTTTGATATAAATTTCAGGTTTTAGGTACATGAAAAGGATCAAATTCATCAAGCCCTAGCTTGTCGAAGTTCAAGTCAAAAGCAATGCAAATGTGCAATTTGGGAAAACACTCCAAATCACCTTAGAAAATTTTGTAATCATTTGTATTGATGACATGAGTTGTAACTAAGATGAGACAAAATCAGGGACACTTAATTCCATCATTTGATCACTTAAAACTCATTTTGGAAAATTCATCACAGGCACTTAATCGATCGAGTTTAGAACTCGATCGATCCTTGATGGATTTTGGGGATAATTTGGATTGGTCGAGTTGTACACTCACAGAACTCGATTGACTTTCTATCCAAAGTTGATTTTAGTGAATTGGTCAAGTTACCTTAGGACAAACTCCACCGATCATTTGAAAATTATCTTTGTCGCATGGTGGATCAGTCGAACTACCTTTATTGAAACTAGACCGAATACATTGTATGAAAAATGTAGAATAAGTGATTCTAACCGTTGGAGAGTTTCTAGAATCAAAATATGTCCATTGCAAGTTGTATATATCTATTTTTCATTCTTAAGTGATCCCACACTCAAAGGAACACCCCTAGCTATAAATAGGACCTCTTGGAGTTCATTTCAAGGTTGTTTATTCATTCTATACCTTGGTCCTTACTATAGTTGAGTGTGCTAAACTCCTTTGAGCCCCTTTCTCTCTCTATCTCATTTACAAAGCATTTCGTGATTATGAGTGAGTTAAGCATGTTTTAAGTGATCTACCTCATTGTTAATTTATAAAGCTCTCCATCTCTCTACTTCCCAATCCCCTTTCTTCATGAGCAAAGGTTGAAGTGATCTTCTCTGAGTGAAGGAGGAGTTGTTGTTCTTCTTCAAGGCTAAAGAAGGTGTGAAGATCTTCTCCAAGTGAAGGAGAATAATAAGGTGGAAGATCTAAGGAGATGAGTGGGTAAATCCTTGAGGCTGAAGACTTGTTACAAGGAGGAGATGTCCTAAAAGAAGGAATTGAGTTTCTTGTAAGAGTGGGTAAGACTTGTGGGGAGGTATAAGACTAACTCTTGGATAGGCAAGCCCTTGGATATAATAAGGTCATCTTGAATCTCTTATAATGGAATATAAATATACATGGGATGCAAAGTCCTAGAGTTTGACTTCTCTAGGTAGTGGACTGACGCTCTCCTAGTTTGGAGATTGGAACCACTCTGAATACCTTATCCAAGTGTTTGTTTCAATTTCTCTCATCCTTTCTATTCTTGATTAGATAAGACTTCAAATTCACTTTTAGTTTTTGGGTTTAATTGATATAATTTAAAGGTCTAACTATTTTTGTGCAAGTTTTGAAGCTCTATTCACCCTTCCTCCAGATCCCCATAGATCCAACAAGTGGTATCAGAGCAAGGATCTTCTTCAACAAGTCACCTACAAGATGATAAGATGGGTGAGAACCTACTTGGTTCCCTTAAGATAGAAGGAGCCTTCTCCATTCGCTCCTTGATCTTCGATGACACCTTCCTCTATTGGAAGTGACGGATGTAATTTTACATTCAAGGAATGGATTTTTACATGTGGAAAGTGAAGATTTCACCCTACTAGGAGCCAAACGGAACTGTATCTACTTGGGGTGAAGCAGCTCTAAAAATGGCAAAACTCAATACCAAGGCTATTAGCATCCTCTATGCTACCCTCACTCCTTCTGAGTTCAACCACATCTCCTCATGGGATACAACCCATGAGATATGGGACAATTTGTGCATTACTTATGAAGGCACAAAGCAAGTGAAGGAGTCAAATATCTACATGTTGAACAACCTCCTAGAGAACTTCAAGATGGGGAAGAAAGAAGGAGTGCCTGGTATGTATTCAAGGCTCAACATCATCATCAACGGCCTTGCTGCCTTGGGAAATATTTTGGATAGAGGAGCCATCAAATCAAACATTGTAAGGTCTCTTGTAAAGAGATGGGAATCAAAGGTGACCTCCATTGAAGAAGTTATAAGTCTTTGTGATCTTCCAACCGAAGAGCTTATTGAAAACTTATAAGTTCATGATCCAAGCCTTGACAACCAACAAGAAGAAGCAAAGCAAGAAGCAAATGAGTCAAGAAAGATAAAAAACAATGCTTTCAAGGCTCAAGTGTAAGCTCTTATTCTTCAACAACAACTTGCTTGCCGGACCTCTCCCTCCTCCTCTACTGAAGATGATGACCCTAGTGAGCATGAAGCTAACTTCTCCAAGGGAAATCACTTCAAAGGGAAGCCATCTTCCTAATCTACTTCAAGGTGCTACAAGTGTGGTAAAAAAGGACACTACAAGAGTGAATGTACTAAGGCTAGAAAGTCACACCACAAGAGAAGCTCTAAGAAGGAGGAATACTACAATAAAGATAGAAAATACAAGAGGAAGGAAAAGAAGGAAAGGATGAACAAAGATGCATCTCATGTCGCATGGGAAGGATCATCCTCTAGTGGCTCAAGCTCCGATGAAGATGGATAATGCCACCTTGCACTCATGGCCTTCACAAGTGAAGACATTGGTGAGGTACGTGAGGTAAGTTTGTATGAGTTAGCTAACGAAACTCTAATTGATATGACTAATGCTACCCATTCTTCTTATTCCAAATGTAAATATAAAAAGAAGAGATTGGGTAAAATTATTGATGATAAGTATGCGAAGCTTGATATTTTTGAGCAAAATGAGGAAGTTCATCTTGAGGGCATTGATTCTTTGCAAGGCCAATTTCTTTATCTTGAGATCCAATACAATGGGGTTGAAGTTGTGAATGGGATCTACCTTAATAATATCACTAGTCTTAAGGAAGAGAAAAAAAAGTGCCTTGATGACCTTGAGTTGCTTAAAACTGAAAATATTGAACTTAAGCTTATTAGTGATGCTTGTATGGATGAAAGTGATGTTTATCTTAAGGAAATGCAATTGCTTAAAACTAAAAATGCTAAGCTTCTTGCTCATGTGAATGATTTATATTCTATACCTATCTTGCCTAGCAATCATGTTGCTTCTATTACTCTTGAGAATGATTCTCATTTAACTAAATCCCTCTATCTTGAGGGTGACATTTTACATGCTCAAGATGATCTTTCTAGTTTGTCTTCTAGTGTTATCTCTCTTACTGATGACAATCATAGACTTAGTACCTCTCTGTAGAAATTCCTCAAAGGGAAGAACTCCCTAAAGGAAATCCTTTATCACTCTATCAAACAAAGTGGTACTAGTTCTTTGGGATTTGTAGGGAGAGCTCCTAAAGTAAAGATCAAGGCCAAAGGTAAGAATAAGAGTAAAGAACCACCTTTCTTCCATGGAGAGTCTTCTGGCACAAAGAATCCTATGATTTGTTCTCATTGCAAGAGTGATTATCACTATTCTACTTATTGTCCATACAAGCCTAAGGGGACCAACCCAAAGATGAAGTGGGTTCCCAAGCTAACACTGGATCCCAAATTTTGAGTTGGGAACCAACATTCTCCTTTCTTGCAGGAAAAAGGAAAATGGATTGTTTATAGTAGTTGCTCAAAGCACATGACAGGTGATATAAGCCATTTCAATAATTTCACAAAGAAGAAAGGAGGATCGGTTACTTTCGGGGACAACAAGAAAGGTAAAGTAAAAGGTGAGAGTGATGTTGGTGAATCCTTGTGTATCAAGAATATTCTCTTTGTGGATGGCCTACATCACAATTTAATAAGTGTTAGTCGATTATTTGATAATGGTTACCTTATGCTATTTACTTATTTTGAATGCTTGCTCCTAGATTCCCTCACTTACAATGTCATATATAAGGGAACTAGGAATGGTAATCTTTATGTAACTTGTGCTTGACTCTATTAAGCCTGTTGTTGGTAGATGCCTTGTAGTCAATTTGAATGATATTTCTCTTTGGCATTGTCGGCTAGGTCATGTAAATATGCATCAACTGAAGAAGTTTAACAAAAAGGACTTGGTCAAAGAACTTACCAAATTGTATTTTGAAAAGGATGAGGAACGCCAACCTTGTACACAAGGAAAGAAAACCAAGTCCTCCTTCAAATTCAAAGGAGTCCTTAGTACCAAGAGAGCTCTTGAACTTCTCCATATTGATCTATTTGTACCTATGAGAACTCAATCACTTCATGGTTCCAAGTATTGTCTTGTCATTGTCAATGTTTTTTCTCGATATGCTTGTACCTTCTTTCTCAATTTTAAGAGTGATATTCTTGATGTTTTCTCTAAATTTTGCAAATAAATTGAAAATGAAGCTTCTTGTCGCATTGTTTCTATATGTATTTATTGTGGGGGAGAATTTGAAAATGATCTTTTTGAATGATTTCGTGAATAGTACGGATATGCATATAACTTTTCTTCACCTTAAACACCTCAACAAAATGGGGCTGTAGAGAGGAAGAACATGCCACTATAGGAAATGTCTAGTACATCTTCTAGAGTATGACACTCTAAAGAAGTACATGTTTTATGCAAAATTGGATTTTCACACGTCCCTCTTTGAAGAAAACCCCCTATGAGCTATGGCATGCTAGGAAGATTTTCATCGAGTATTTTCATGTTTTTGGGTGTCCACATTTTGTTTTGAACACAAAAGATTCTCTTGACAAGTTTGACCTGAAAGCTTACAAGGGTTTCTTTCTTGGCTATAGTGTCCATGTTTTGTTTTGAACACAAAAGATTCTCTTGACAAGTTTGACCTGAAAGCTTACAAGGGTTTCTTTCTTGGCTATAGTGTCCATGTTTTGTTTTGAACTCAAACGATTCTTTTGACAAGTTTGACATGAAAGCGTACAAGGTTTTCTTTCTTGGCTATAGCACTACTAGCAAAGCTTATAGTGTATATAATGTTAATCTATCTAAGGTAGAAGAATCTATTAATTTCAAATTTATTGAGAGCAACCCCTCTATTTCCAAGGATGTTGCTAATGATGATGTTGCAGATGAAATTTTCCTATCTAAAAAGAACTCAACACCACTCAAAAGGGAAAAGAGATGGCCACTCAAGAAGAAGAGATAGATGAAGAAAATAAGGATCCAACTCCTCGCTTTACAAAAAATCATCCTAAATATCTCATCATAGGTGACCCCTTTGAAAGAGTGAAGACATGAGCTACCTACAACAAAGAACAAGCCAACATTGCCTTCATCTCTCAACTCGATCCAAAGAATGTCAAATAAGCTCTTGGGGGTGATGAGTGGATCCTAGCCATGCAGAAAGAGCTGAAGCAATTCGAAAAGAACAAAGTGTGGACTCTCGTACCAAGACCATGTGATAGAAAGATCATTGGTACCAAGTGGGTCTACCACAACAAGTTGGATGAAAGTGGCAAGGTGGCAAGAAACAAAGCAAGGTTAGTGGCTCAAGGCTACAATCAACAGGAAGGTATTGACTTTGATGAAACTTATGCTCTTGTTGCTAGGGTTGAGTCTATTAGAATGTTACTTGCTTTTTCTAGCTACAAAAAATTCATCTAATAGAAAAATGGATGTTAAAAGTGCATTTTTGAATGGTAAAATTGAGGAGGAAGTATATGTTTTTCAACCTTCGGGCTTTAAACATGATAGTTTTCCAAATCATGTCCATCTATTGCAAAAAGCTCTTATGGACTCAAACAATCACCTCGAGCTTGGTATGAGAAACTAAAGAACTTTTTGTTAGATAATATTTATATCATGGGAAAAGTTGATTCTACCTTGTTCCTTAAACACACTTCTAAAAATTTTCTTATCATTCAAATCTATGTAGATGATATTATTTTTGGTGGAATTAGTCTTGATCTTTGTAAGGAGTTCAGTTCTCTTATGCAGAGTGAATTCGAAATGAGCATGATGAGTGAGCTTAAATTCTTCCTCAACTTTCAAATCAAGCAAAATAAAGATGGGAACTTCATCAACTAGAGAAAATACATAAGTGAACTACTCAAGAGCTTTGGTATGGAAAACATGAAGTCGATGGACACACCCATATCCAACACCACCAAATTGGAGTGAGATAAAGAAGGTGAGAAAGTGGATGAGATGATCTATAGAGGTATGATTAGAAGTTTACTTTATTTAAATGCCAGTAGACCTGACACAATGTTTAGTGTTGGCTTGTGTGCTTACTTTCAATCAAGTCCTAGAAAATCACATCATATAGTTGTTAAGAGGATTTTGAGGTACTTAGCCAAAACCCAATATTTTGGACTAAGGTATCTTTACTCTTACTACTGATAGTGATGTTGATTATGCATGATGTTTGATTGATATAAAGTGCACAAGTGGAACTTGCTTCCTCCTAGGACCATGCTTGGTGTCTTGGTTTTCCAAGAAACATAGCACAGTGGCTCTATCAACTATCGAGGTCGAATACATTGTAGCTGGGAGTTGGTGTGCCCTAGTTATATGGATGAAGAAAATGCTCCAAGACTTGTAATCAATTTATCTTACAATCCTATATTGCATAGTAGAGCCAAGCATATAGAGGTTCATCATCATTTTCTTCATGATCACATTGCCAAGAAGGATATTTATATCATGCATGTGGACATGGAAAATAAGTTGGTGGACATTTTTACTAAACCTCTAGCTAGAGAGAAATTTATATTTATTAGATCTAAACTGCTCATAACTACTTTACATGATATTTATATTCCATTTAGATATATGTTATCTATCCTATATGCTTTGCTCATGTCTTGATCACCTTTGCTTGCTAAAGTGCTAAAATTCCATGTTTTTATGCCATGTTTTTGCTTGTTTTGAGTATCTTTCAGAAGTGACTATTTTATCACAAGATAGTACCTTATGATGAGCGACGTTCCATAATATGTCTAAGATGCAAAATGGAATAGAAAAGGAAATTTAATCAACATCAAAATGGCTAGAAACTAAAATTTCTTATGATGGGATAGGTTGACCATCGATCAAGTTGCCAACTCGACTGATCCATGGTTGAGGGCTTATGTAGAAAGTCATTCGGCTGAGTTTCTCTCTCTCAAAACTCGACCGATGGCTGGGGTAGACCCCATCTTAAATAGGTTTTAGCCAACTATTCTCCCTCTCAACTAGTGAAAAGTCGACCAATTCTTACTCCAACTCCCATAACCCCTCAACCCTTGCCTCGACTTTCCATCTCCTAGCCCTAGATAGCCTCTATTTGACCTACCTAGCCCCTTTCTCTTCTCTACCCTAGGTGTCTAGACGACCTTTGGTGGTGGTTTATTCTAGTTTTGACTTTCTTCTCTTCTCCAAATCACCATTTATGGCTTCCAGCCAAAGAAAGAAGGTTGTTTCTACTGGAAAACCCTAATCTTCCTCCTCCTCTCACCTCATTCCATATGATGATAGATTTTTTCTATCTACCGAGGCTCTCAATCACTACCAGGAGCTCCTCCCAAGGAACCCCTTTCCATTCCCTTCATTGTTTGAGCCTCACCCGATTAGAAAAAAGTGATAGAGAAGGTAGCTGAGCTATTCTACAACCATCGCCCAGCTGCCCTGAGCGTAGAATGCAAGTGCTTTCACATTTTTATTACAAGCACCAAAACGGTCCATGAATTTTATGCCAATCTTTCATGGAACTACAACTCTTTTTTACCCCCTCCTAATACTCAAGTCATTCTCACTTCTAATATTTCCAGTAAGAAATTCACTATCTCAGAAGATACCTTGAACATCTTTTTGAATGGTACTGACATCACCAACACATGGAAGAAATATTACCCTGAGTATTTTGACTTGCTTGACCCTGAGTCTCTCTACAAGCACTATGATATTACTCTCCTTGATATTCATAAGTTCTTGAAGAAGCCTCAAACACCCTATAGGAAGAAGTTTGCCATACCATCCTCCTCTTTAGATCTCAAAAAATGCATACTCACTCTGGTAATTGTCTGCAATGTTCACCCCAAAAAGAATCAAACTAAAATTGTAGAGAATACCACAGTGATTATGTAATATCTTTTGAAGAACATAGGAGCTAATTGGTCTAGATATATTATCCACCACATGACCTGATTTGACTCCAGGAAGAATACCTGAGGTACCCACCCAACCCTGATATGTGGTCTTTTCACATTTACAACTGAGAAGTCTCTTTTTCATGATCTTTATTACAAACCCTCTAGAAAAGGAGTTTGTATCAGCGAGACCATAATCAAGAAAACATTTTGCCTACATCCTATTCCACCACACCTGGAGCCTCTACCTCCACCTAGGAACCTCCAACTCCACCACCATCCTGACATGCCCGTGCCTCATTCCATGTATTAAATGAAGTCATCATGGGTTACATGATGCATTAGTAGGAGCATCTGCATCAGGATCTCTACTAGATCATGTCGACCATGAACCTATCTTGTTGCCACCCTTACCCCTCCTACCAGCCCTACCCTGGTGGTGACTATGCTTCCTATGCATATAGTCACTTTTACCCGACCCCTCCACCTGTTGCCTCTACTGCCACATCTGGTGGACATATACCTACCCCTAGAGTGCTTCCTCTATCTACTGGCCCCCTTTCTATCTTGCTTTCCAGCATTCGCACTTCTGCTCCCTATTTCCCTCAGGCCAAGGAGCTACATGATCTTGGCATGTCTTGGGATGAGTAGAATTCCATGTGCCCAATCACAGTTTCTGTCCTTCTGCTGATGAGCAGATGCCCAACCAAGCTGATGAGGAAGTTTCTAATGATGAGGAGGCCACTAAGGATGATGGCCCTGATGATGGTTTTGATGGCTTTGTTGGTGCCTTTGGTGATGAATATGTTGATGTCTCTTCTGCACCTTCGGACGATGATGAGGACTACAAGCATGTAGCTGATGAGGCTAATGTTGATCATGACCAGTTGAACTTAAATACCTTAGATTATAGATGTTTTTGTGTTTATTTTAAAGATGATGATCATGTATATCTTTCTAGACTATTTTGTACTAATGAAATTTGGTCACATTATCTGGGTTGTACTATTTCTATCATCAGTTGCTTTCGTCACTGGTTTGTACTTGTTTTGGGAATATTCTTATGCGTTGTAATCTTAATCCTATGTATCATAATTCTGTGTGTTCTCTATCATATGAGTTCTTGGTATGCTTATATTTTGATTAAAACACAGGTTTCTTGCTTCTCTATGTTCTCATCTCTATTTTTGGTTCGTGTCTCTTGTGGTTACATGTTTTTGGTTGTGCTTGGAGAAGACCAATTTTTATGCTCTTCTACTCCCCTTACTTTCTGATAATGCCAAAAGGTGGAAATAAGTTTTCAGATGCTTTGAAGATCAACTATATTGTTTTCACGGCCTATATGATCATTTTCTTGTCTAAGTATATGTTTTATAATGTGACTTGCTAAAGGACCATGTAGTATACATGTTATATAGATTTGTGTAAAATACTAACTATGATAGTAGGAGTGAGCATAGATTGAATGGGAGAAATTCACATTGTTCAAAAATTTTGAATCCCCTTGCAATTCACAAGGCTAAGGTATAACTTTATATATCCTTTTCAATATGTTGAGGAATGGTTTATCATTGTCAAAAGGGGGGAGAATGTTGACTTGAGAGTTACACATTGTCCATATTTTGATAATAACTTAACCATTCCATTCATATGTATCTAATATGTTTGTTTTTAGATAACTTTTAGGTATTAGGTACATGAAAAGGATCAAATTCATCAAGCCCTAGCTTGCCGAAGTTCAAATCAAAAGTAATGCAAATGTGCAATTTGGTAAAACACTCCCAATCACCTTAGAACATTTTTGTAATCACTTGTATTGATGATATGACTTGTAACTAAGATGAGAAAAAATCAAGGACACTTAATTCCATCATTTGATCACTTAAAAATCATTTGTAGAGTTCATCACAAAAACTTCATCGATCGAGTTTAGAACTTGACCAATCCTTGATGGATTTTGGGGTTGATTTGGATTGGTCGAGTTGTACACTCATAGAACTCGACCAACTGACTTTTTGTCCAAAGTTGATTATGGTGAATTGGTCGAGTTATCCCAGGACAAACTCAACTGATCATTTGAAAATTGTATTTTTGACATAGTGGATCGACCAAGTTAGCTATACTAAAACTCAACCAAATACATTGTACGGAAAATGCAAAAAAATTGATTCCAACCATTTGAGAGTTGCTAGAATCATGAATATGTCTGTTGCAAGTTGTAAAATGGCTAGTTTTTGTTCTTAAGTTATCCCACACTCAAAAGAACACTGGAGTTCATTCCAAGGTTGCTTATTCATGCTATCCTCGGTCCTTTCTATAGTTGAGTGTGCTAAACCCATTGGAGCCCCTTTCTCTCTCTCATTTACAAACCATTTCGTGATTATGAGTGAGTTATGCATGTTGTAAGAGAGCTACCTCATTGTTACTTTGTAAATCTCTCCATCTCTCTACTTTTGAATCCCCTTTGTTTATGAGCATGGGTTGAAGTGATCATCTCTAAGTGAAGGAGGAGTTGTTCTTCTTCTTCAAGTATGTAGAAGGTGTGAAGATCTTCTTCAAGTGAAGGAGAAGTACAAGGTGGAAGATCCAAGAATCTGAGTGGGTAAATCCTCAAGGTTGAAGACTTGTTGCAAGGAGGAGATGTCCTAAGAGAAGGAATCAAGCTGCTGATAAGAGTGGGTAAGACATGTGGTGAGGTATAAGACTAGATCTTGGATATATAAGACCTTGGGTATAAGAAGGACATCTTGTATCTCTTATAATGGAATATAAATATATATGGGTTGCAAAGTCATAGAGGTTGACTTCTTTAGGTAGTGGACTAATGGTTTCCTAGTTTGGATATTGGAACCACTCTAAATACCCTTGTCAAAGTCTTTATTTCAATATCTCTCATCCTTTCTATGCTTGTTTAGATAAGACTTCAAATTCACTTTTAGATTTTTGGGTTTAATTGATATAATTTGAATGTCTAACTATTTTTGTTCAAGTTTTGAAGCTCTATTCACCCCCCCTTAGAGTCCTAGATCTAACAAGTGGTATCAGAGCTAGGATCTTCTTCAAAAACTCTCCTACGAGACGATAAGATGGGTAATAAACTACTTAGTTCCTTCAACCTATAGGGAGGCTTCTCCATGCGCCCCCTGGTCTTTGAAGGCAACAACTTCCTCTATTGGAAGCAGCGGATGCTATTTTACATTCAAGGAATGAATGTTTACTTGTGGAAAGTGATGATTTCACCCTACTAGGAGTCGGACGGAACTGTAGCTACATGGGATGAAGTAGCTTTAAAAACAATACAGCTCAATGCCAAAGCTATTAGTATCCTAGAGGTTGACCTCTCTAGGTAGTGGACTGATGGTATCCTAGTTTGGAGATTAGAACCACTCTAAACACCTTGTCCAAGTATTTATTACTATCTCTCATCCTTTCTTAGCTTGTTTAGATAAGAATTCAAATTCACTTTTAGCTTTTCGGTTTAGTTGATATAATTTGAAGGTCTAATTATTCTTGTGCAAGTTTTGAAGCTCTAGTCACTCCCCTCCAGAGCCCTAGATCCAACAGATTCCACCCAAGTGGGGTGAATTATTATTGTGTTGGCTTTTGGGTCAGGCTTAATTGTGTGTGTACTTAATGGGATTAAGCAACAGAAGCATATAGTTCATTATGTCAAGGAGTTGTGCATGTCATCAATCTATAAGTTGCATATGATGCAATTGGAAAAAAATTGTGTACCTTGATAATTGACTATGGACGCTGGCATTGGCTAGGTAATAGTTGAATTATTTTAGATCTTGGCTCACTAGAATATTGTACGCTGCAATATTCCAATTGATATGTGACGTCTATCAATTTGAATAAAATAGTGGGAGCAATAGTTAAGACCTAATTGATATCGTCAAATTTTCAAATAAAATCAAATCAAAAGGGTTTTGACAAAATGCAAATTTTCTCTTGTAGATTCAAATGACGAACAAACCAATATTGGTATCAATTCTTAGGAAGGACAAAATTGGCAGGAAAAATTTCCACAACTAGTTTTGGACATTGAGAAGGGTTCTTAATGAAGAGTGCAAGCTCTACGTCCTTGATAAACCAGTGCTAGAAATACTTGCTCCTGATGCGCCTAGGGAAAAATTGATGCTTATTGGAAGCATGCCAACGATGCTTTACAGATAGAGTACCTTATTCTAAGCTGCATGGACTATGAGTTGCATGAGCAGTGTGAGAACATGGAGATTCTTGAGATGGTAACACATCTTAAGAAAGTGAACCATAATCTCCCAAAGCAAGAAAAGGATGATGTTATAAAGGTGCTCTTTGAGTGTAAGCTGACAGAGGGAAACTCAGTATAAGAACATGTCCTCAATATGATTGGACATTTGTACCATCTTGAAGAACTAGGATTCACTTTAATCCAATAGAATTCCATGGATGTCATTATAAAATCATTGTCAGAATCAAATAACCACTTTATTGAATGTTATCATGTGAATAATATGGCCAAAATGATGTCAGATTTTCTTGGTATGTTGATTCATGCTGAATCAAGGATGAAGAAGTACAAATATGTGATGATGATCAGCAGAGTTGAGTCCAAGGATCAAAGAAAGGTCATGAAGAGTTCTCAGGCCAAGCCCAAATCCAGATCTTCAACACTCAAGCTGAGGAGAAAGAAAAGTACAAGAGGAACTCATCCTCTGTACTTGAAGGGATTCAAGAAGAAGAAGATGGGGATACATATCTCCACTTTTGGTATGTACCTTATTGAGATAAACTTATCTACTTCTTCATCATGGGTACTTGATACTGGATGTGGATCTCACATATTCCTGAATGTGTAGGATCTGACAAGAAGTAGCCTTTGGTAAAGGGTGAGGTTTAGCTCCAAGTTGCAAATGACGCAAGAGTTGCGGTCAATGCAGTTAGGACCTATAGTTTATCTCTACCCATAGGTAAGTAATAAAGTTAGTGAACTGCTATTATGTACCTACTATATATAGAAACATCATTTCTATATCTTGTATGGACAAGGATGCATTTGAATTCCATAACAAAAATGGTCAATGTTCTATTTGTAAAGATGGGATCTTTTATGGCAGTGCCCCAATGTCTTATGGTCTTAATTTAATATCAATCATATTTTCATTCATCCTGAATCCTTAAGAAAACCAAAAAAATGGAGGCTACATAAGAATCCCTTACTCTGTACAACCCAGTTTTCATCACAAACTAAAAATTTGTCATATCTATCTATCTAAAAATAGTATATGTCCAAGATAATCTAATATATGGCATCGCCTATTTGTTAATGGACAATAGGCCTCTCACCCCCCCCCCCCACAGAACACCCCATTGATATTTGACCACCATGCCTCCCTTTTTTATCACCTCCATCTCCCCAACACTTTAGTTGTAGATTTGATTTTTAGGGAAATGTAAGAACCCAGAACATACCAGTCTTCCTTCTAAGAATGTATCTCCCTGATATATTGGTCTAGCCTTCAATTGTGTTGTGCCTCTTCCCAAACTTCCGCAATAAGAGAATGGTTGTCAGTCTCCAAGGTGTAACGACCGTCATCAAACCAACAAACAAATCATTACTAATTAAGTGGAATAACAATAAACAACGGATTAAAAAAATCACTAAAATTTAAAACCATTTTGCAAGGAGATCCTTGTCCAGAAAACTTTTATTGAAAGATCCAAGACTCATACATATCATGCTTCACATTGTACAAAATTGCTTCATCTCATCTCAAGGACAACATATAACAGTTGCTCTAACAAAACACATACTGAAGCAACATAAAACCTCGAGGCATTCAAGCCAAATTCTCATATCATTCAAGAAACCAGTAGAAACCAACTCCAAGGACCTGAGAGTACAGAGACGACACATAGGACTTCTATCTACAAGACACAATTGACAGTACACTCAACCTGAACTATCACTGTTATCCCTGTTGTTGTTGTTCTTTCTCAGTAGTACGGTCTCAATCCCCCTCGTGCACATCCACCTAAAAAAATGTGGATCCCACGGGGTGAGACAATTGTCCCAGTGAGAGATATGACTCTCCGCCAATAATGTTATTATCACAGTTTAATAGTATTAGATTGAGCAGAGGATAAGCAGTTTAGAACATTCTCATAATTTAAAGCATTGCAACTATCTATGATAGAGCAGTAAATTATCCATTCTCTTTATAAGGAATAGGAAGAACATGTATATCATTTAACCATCATACTATAACAACATCTCAAGATTATCTTGTGATACTCATTACAGGAATTACTATACTGAGCATATCTAAAACAATACAATTAAAATAATAGGAAATGTCAAAATTACATTTAAAGAACAATTGCTATGAACTGTACTCGAATCTTTCTTAGCCTTTTCTTACTTATAAGAAACTCTTTAAACCTATATGAACATATTTTAGCTTATGCCCTGATCATAAAGAGAACTAATAATTTAGAAACATACAAAGAATAATTGAATAATTGTACACACTTGTTTGACCTCTCATTCTTTTTATTATGCCCTGATCATATGTAGTGTACTCTACATATGAAGACTCATAGCAAACTATGATCCCACCGTACAAGACTTAGCCGACACCCTGGGATAGCTAAGTCTGACAACTGTCTTGATCTACAACAGGAAAATTGGCTCTCTAGCCTCAACACACCTATGGTGTCGTAAACTGGACTCCTCCTCTAGGTTGAGTACACATGCGGAGGGTCTGAGACACTCTGTGGGCCTCATCTTGGTATGCTCTGGGGGTACCTATGGGTTACCACTGGGAATTCTGGTTCATGTTGGATAACCTATCTTCTCTTAGGAGACTTCCTCAAGGGCTTTGTCTCCCTACACGCTCTGTGGGTAAGTTTCGACCCCCGTATACTGGATGCACTGCCAGGGTAGATCGTTTCACCCCTAAGGTGCAAACCTCACATAGGGGTTCTACGGTGTTCAGGGCTCCTAAGTCTATTATTTTACTCTTTACATTCACAATTCAATCATCACATTACATATCTCAGTTTATCTTTGTAAACCATTTGTTTCATAGACCATCTGATAACATTTACCACAACTGAATTGTTAAGCATCACACATCTCATACTGAGAACATGGTAATCAAAATGCTTGATTCATTGAACACCCTATCCATAGGGTTTCATTTACCTCATTCACTTATCACATGGCTCTCATAAGGATTTCATGTGACATAAACATTCACTAAATAAAGACTACTATCAACAAATCATATAAAATCAATATATGTATGAAAACTTGGAACTGAGCTGAATTTGGGTTTCCATGCCATTTACTGAGATAACATGCATCAATAATAAAATTGGATTAATAAAGTCTATCATGTATGTCATAATGAACACATGTATTAGGTTAGGTGTATGTTGAGGTGGACATCATCATATCCCTCATACCCTTACCCATCAAGGTATTATCCTTACCAATCATATGGTGTATCATCTTCACCATACATGAGTGTAACGTCCTCACCTCACTTGAATATGTTGGCCACACCATACTTTAGTGTATTGTCCATCACATGTTCTAGGGTAATATCCACCTTAAGAGATTTGTCATATTGTCTAATGGATTACCCACCATATCATTTTAGAGATATGTGCTCAATAACATATCGTCCAAGAGGTGTATGCTTGCTTTACGCCATATCGGGCAAAGAGGTGTGTGTGTGCTTCACACCATATCGGGCAAAGAGGTGTGTGCTTGCTTACCATATCACTTTAGAGGTGTGTGTGTTCTTCACACCATATCGGGCAAAGAGGTGTGTGTGCGCTTCACACCATATCGGGCAAAGAGGTGTGTGTGTGCTTCACACCATATCGGGCAAAGAGGTGTGTGCTTGCTTCACACCGTATCGGGCAAAGAGTTGTGTGCTTAACCCAATATCATTTTTGAGGTGTTTGATTGACCTCATATCATGCAAGAGGTATATGCTATACCACCATATTGTACAAGAAATTATTAAATCATATCCATATCATTTTAGTGAAGTAGGTGCATCACCTTATCGGGTTAGAGGTGCTTGCTTCTATGCTTGAACCCGATATCACTTTATAAGGTGATACCATCTTCTTCAAGCTCTAGACCTTCATTCTAACTGTTATAGTTCATGGAAACAGGTCTAAGAAACTACTATAACTCATAATGTCATCAACTATTTCTTAAAATTTCATAATTTAAAGTAGATCCTTAAGTATAGCAATTTAGGTGATGAATAATAACATGATAGAGTTCAAGTTATATAACCTGCCTTAAGAACAACTTCAAAGCTCCAAGCTCCAAAGATCCACGTTCCTAAGGTTGAAAATGACTTATCAAAGTCCAAGGCTCGTTCACAACTCCTTCATATAAAAGGAATCACCATGGATAAGAAATTGGTGCAGAAGAAAAGAAAGGAGGATCATGACCCTAGATTCAAGCTTCAATCCAAGTTTGAAGATGATCATGGCCTCGCCTTAGGGTTACGTATTGAGATCCTTATTTATACTTATCACCTTTTCACGATACCTCACTACCCTTGCATGATATGCCATCACCCTTGGCCGATATCCCCCTCACTTGTGATCAAAATACATCACTATGGCCGATATCGCCACACTAGGTCGATATCACCCTATTTGGCCGATATGAACTTTCTATGGATGATACCCAAGGCCCTATGCATGATACTTCTTCACTCCTGAACTATACATGGACCCTATGCACGATATCTAAGATCAAGTAGGTGGTAGGATTCGAAAACTTTCACTTAGGGGTGAAAGGAAGGGTATATATACTTGTTGTTCATATAGAAGTGTGTAAATGAGGTGTCATCAATTTGAGCTACTAGGTGCCACATGTACATGCATGCATTAACATTTATCTTGACATGCAAAACACTTGAGGATATTCTAAGGATTAAATTTCGTCCATTACTTATCTCTTTGAAAAAAATATCAACAAAATCACCACTTTATTCACAACCCAATACAACATTTCTAAGGAAGTTGTAAGTTGATACCCTTCACCTCCTTGAGGTGCTTTGGACATCATGGCCTTTTACAAGAGTCTAAAAACCTATATGAGGCTCCTCCTATGGATCCTTGTCCCATAGGCACTCATATATAACCTTTTCAACTTGATACAACTCAAGTTAAGGTTTCATATTCAACCCTTTTCTTGGTCATTTCATCACCAAGATCACCATCACTCATAATTGATTCAAGCATGGTGTATCCTTATTTATATATCCTCTAAATGATACATAGAGTAAGTATTAACACTCTAAAGGTGGTAATTTTCATATCAACCCCACATTTTGGGTAAATTATAATGTGTATCAAAATTGGTGCACAAGGTACTAGCATTATTCAAACATGTTCAAACTTTAAATTTAGGCTTTCCACAAGCCACAAATTGGCATAATTCTCTCTCTTATGATGCTAAAGAACTCAATGCACATTCAACATGTGACATATTGCAATATAACCCCTCATCTTGGGTAAATTGCACTTTGGTCCAAAATAAAGGAACATTGCTCAAACAGCATTCAATCAGGACCAAACTTGGAACATAAGTGTGTCACATGATAACAAAACACCTTAGATGATTATATTAATTTTATAAGAAACTTACTTAGCCAAAACAAACAGGGTTACCTCATAACCCAGGTCTGGGTCATTACAAGTTATAAACCCCTAACAAAGATTTCATCCTCAAAATCCCAGGTAAAGGGAGACATATTTTATCCATTCATCATATCATCAAGTCTCCACATAACATCTTAATGTCATGGAGATTCCATAGAACTTTGCTCAGCACAAAGTTCTTTCACATAGGGTTATCATAGAATCTGTCATACAGGACACATACTCCACTGTCCTTTTCATTATTGACTGTAGAGTCAACTCTGTGTCAAGTAACACTTTTCTTAGTCAAATAAATGTTATACATACCTTATTTAACTCAGGTGTCAAACCTTACTAATTTGTCACCTTTCTCAACTTACAACTTTTTGTGACAAGATTCTTGATTATGAGGAGTCTTCCATACTCCTCATTCAGTTTAGCATTTTACTTTCAATGAAAGACCAGAGTTACATTCTATCACCCACTTGGGACTACAAGTATAATCATACATTTGTTGTGCCATCTAATATGTTGACACAACACCAAACTTTCTTACTACCTGTACCAACTATCTCATTAGTTATACATTCTCTTGTCATAAGGAAAGGTCACTTATTAAAAAAAGAACTTATCTCGGAGGTATCTCTAGATGTTATGTATAGGCTGCCTCAACAGATCTAGATAGAGATATTATAAGGAATTATTTTTAGTTTAAAAAGCTTTTTTTTCAAAATGGTTCTACAATTGTTCCTCCGATTAGTACATCCTTGTCAATGTTATGTTTCTGCAGAGCGTAAACCCCTAACATAGGATGTCCATACTATTTTATGTAACTAGACTTAGTTCACAGTTGGTCATTCCAGGTAACTAACATAAATCATCTGATTCGGAGTTATGTTTTTACTTTCCCATACCACCTGATATTTCTTAGATACCAAAATTCCTTACCTTGGTATCTGTCACATGTGTTGAAAACACATCACAACCTCATCATTTTCATCTCTCTGTTGTTATTACCCAAGTCACACATATAAAAGGATCTTTCTTTCATCTTTGGGACATTATTTATTACACATATCTTTATCTTGGAACCAAAGTCCCAGACGAACTGATACTTTTCTAAGTATACATCAATTGAACACTTTTAACTCATGCACATCAAGTGTCATAAGACTCACTTGATTGCCATGTCCCAGAAAGGAAAGAACACAAAGAAACATATTCCTCTTATCACCCCATTATCACCCAGGGTTGTTTATCAAAGAGAAGATATTATCATCTCCTCTGATTATTGTATGAACTTTCAACTATTAATGAGTCATTTACTTTTGTTTCATCCTAGGTTCCTTTCCATTTGCATATGAATTATATGGATCATTACTTATCATCATTCCTTTATTTGTTATTGTCTAACATGTTCTGAACATTTTGTGATTTTATCACATTTCCCATTTCTACTTTATGGAAAAGATCTTTACTATTCACATAGATTTTATCAAATAGGGATCATCTCCCTTGTTCTCTTTCTCTTATCATGAGGATTATATTCTTTTACTTCCTCGTGCACACATATTGATCTAAGATCATCTCAGATTCCATTTGCTACACTTAGGTTGTGATAAAAATATCCATGCCATATTTCCCATTTCATTATGCTCACTAGATTGTCTCAAAATGATTACTTGATCAGGGTAATCAGAAAGATAACAATCTAAGAGTTCCATACGCACCTTATCTTCAATAGTTGAATACATGGCCAGGGTAGACAAGTACTGAGATTAGGTAGTATGCACTTTGTTTACTATCATATTCCTTACTTTTCTTGTCATCAAAAACATAGGATTTAGCATCCCTGGATTTTCTCCAGGCATCACCTCTACACCTCATTCTCTTTCACACAGATAAGAGCAACTATAAAGCATTTAAAAGAATATTGAATCGAATATAAATTCTAGTCCTCATCATTTCTCCCATGTATTCCCATAGGGCAATCAATAGGGAAATCAATAACAACAATCCTTCTTATGATTATCAGATAACATCAAGAGAAGGCATATCAAAATGAAAAAGATCTATCTGACTGTTACCCCTCACGGTCATCTACCACTCCATGTTGACTCAACACATAGAGTCTAGTTGTTTCATATTGTTACTCTTGCCTTTTTACATTATTGGGCTATAACTTTTGTAAGCCCTTCTGAGTCTACCTCGGTTGTTGAGTCATTTCCTCTCTTCTTTTTGAAGAAAAGGGTTTAGTATGCTCAACATGTCCTTACCTATAATATGTCTTTAGAATTGTAGTGATATTTCCTTAATTCTTGACTTATTCCCTGCCTTGGGCACTGCCATCACAGATATACTATCTATCTATACTTATGGAAGAGTCTACTTTCTTACCCTATGTCAATCGTTCCCATATTTTCCACTGTTCCAACATGATTATGTTAATCAGGAACCCTTTTCAAAACCCAAAGTTTCTATATTGAGGAATGGTAACCTCGATTGTAATGCTAGTATCCAATCTACTATATGCATCACTATTGTCCTAACTTACCTCACAAGAGCATAAAAATAGGATTCTCTATCCTGATTGGGTCAAAATGGGAATTCTCAGGCACTTGTTCTTCTCTTTCCTAATCCCTTGCACCCTCTCTTAGTGCAACAACATTGCTCTCAGCAACGTGTTCCTCGTGTCCTCCAGTCATTTTTAAACTTCACCTTTTCTTCTGCATAATAAGAAGTTATCATAGGGTATACTGGAGGACACTAACACAAACTCAACACCTTAGTCCTATGTCTATGTAGACTCAGTGAACCTTAAGCTCTGATACCAAAACTTGTAACGACCGTCATCAAACTGACAAACAAATCATTACTAATTAAGCGGAATAAACATAAACAATGGATTAACAAAAAACACTAAAATTTAAAACCATTTTGCAAGGAGATCCTTGTCTAGAAAACTTTTACTGAAAGATCCAAAACTCATACATATCATGCTTCACATTGTACAACATTGCTTCATCTCATCTCGAGGACAACATATAACAGTTGCTCTAACAAAACACATATTGAAGCAACATAAAACCTCAAGGCATTCAATCCAAATTCTCATATCATTCAAGAAACCAGTACAAACCAACTCCAAGGACCTAAGAGTACAGAGACGACACCTAGGACTTTTATCTACAAGACACGATAGACAGTACACTCAACCTGAGCTATCACTGTTGTCCCTACTGTTGTTGTTATTTCTCTGCAGTACGGTCTCAATCCCCCTCATGTACGTCCACCTAAAAAAATGTGGATCCCACAGGGTGAGACAATTGTCCCAGTGAGAGATATAACTCTCCACCAACAATCTTATTATCACAGTTTAATAGTACTAGATTGAGCAGAGGATAAGCAGTTTAGAACATTCTCATATTTTAAAGCATTGCAACTATCTATGATAGAGCAGTAAATTATCCATTCTCTTTATAAGGAATAGGAAGAACATGTATATCATTTACCCATCATACTTTAACAACATCTCAAGCTTATCTTGTGATACTCATTACATGAATTACTATACTGAGCAGATCTACAACAATACAGTTAAAATAACTCGAAATGTCAAAATTACATTTAAAGAACAATTGTTGTGAAACTGTACTCAAATCTTTCTTAGCCTTTTCTTACTTATAAGAAACTCTTTAAACCTATATGAATGTATTTTAGCTTATGCCATGATCATAAAGAGAACTAATAATTCAGAAACATACAAAGAATAATTGAATAACTATACACACTTGTTTGACCTCTCATTCTTTTTATTATGCCCTGATCATATGCAGTGTACTCTACATATGAAGACTCGTAGCGAACTACAATCCCACCGTACAAGACTTAGCCAACACCCTGGGATAGCTAACTCTGACTACTGTCCTGGTCTGCAATAGGAAAACTGGCTCTCTGGCCTCGACACTCCTATGGTGTCGTAAACTAGACCCCTCCTCTAGGCTGAGTACACAGTCGGAGGTTCTGAGACGCTTTGTGAGTCTCATCTTGGTATGCTCTGTGGGTACCTCTGGGTTACCACCGGGACTTTCGGTTCATGTTGGGTAACCTATCTTCTCTTAGGAGACTTCCTCAAGGGCTTAGTCTCTCCGCACGCTCTGTGGGTGCGTTCTGACCCCCGTATACTAGACGCACCGCCAGGGTAGGTCATTTCACCCCTAAGGCGGAGACCTCACATAGGGGTTCTACGGTGTTCAGGGCTCCTAAGTCTATTATTTTACTTTATACATTCACAATTCAATCATCACATTACATATCTTAGTTTATCTTTGTAAACCATTTGTTTCATAGACCATCTGATAACATTTACCACAACTGAACTGTTAAGCATCACACATCTCATACTGAGAACATGGTAATCAAAATGCTTGATTCATTGAACACCCTATACTTAGGGTTTCATTTACCTCATTCACTTATCACATGGCTCTCATAAGGATTTCATGTGACATAAACATTCACTGAATAAAGACTACTATCAACAAATCATATAAAATCAATATATGTATGAAACATTGGAACTGAGCTGAATTTGGGTTTCCATGCCATTTATTGAGATAACATGCATCAATAATAAAATTGAATAAATAAAGTCTATCATGTATGTCAAGTTGAACACATGTATTGGGTTAGGTGTATGTTGAGTTGGACATCATCATATCCCTCATACCCTTACCCATCAAGGTATTATGCTTACCAATCATATGGTGCATCATCTTCACCATACATGAGTGTAATGTCCTCACCTCACTTGAAGATGTTGGCCACACCATACATTAGTGTATTGACCATCACATGTTCTAGGGTATTATCCACCTTACCACATTTGTCATCTTGTATAATGGATTACCCACCATATCATTTTAGATATATGTGCTCAATACCATATTGTCCTAGAGGTCTATGCTTTATCCAATATCGGTTTAGAGGTGTATGCTTACTTTACGCCATATCGGGCAAAGAGGTGTGTGTGCGCTTCACACCATATCAGGAAAAGAGGTGTGTGCTTGCTTACCATATCACTTTAGATGTGTGTGTGTGCTTCACACCATATCGAGCAAAGAGGTGTGTGTGTGCTTCACACCATATCGAGCAAAGAGGTGTGTGTGTGCTTCACACCATATCGGGCAAAGAGGTGTGTGCTTGCTTCACACCATATCGGGCAAAGAGGTGTGTGCTTAAACCAATATCATTTTTGAGGTGTTTTCTTGACCTCATATCATGCAAGATGTATATACTATACCACCATATAATATAAGAAAGTATTAAATCATATCCATATGGTTTTAGTGAAGTAGGTGCATCACCATATCGGGTTAGAGGTGCTTGCTTGTGTGCTTGAACCCAATATCACTTTATAAGGTGATACCATCTTCTTCAAGCTCTAGACCTTCATTATAACTATTATAGTTCATGGCAACAGGTCTGAGAAACTACTAGAACTCATAATGTCATCAACTATTTCAGAAAATTTCAGAATTTAAAGTAGATCATTAAGTATAGCAATTTAGGTGATGAATAATAACATGATAGAGTTCAAGTTATATAACCTGCCTTAAGAACAACTTTAAAGCTCCAAGCTCCAAATCTCCACATTCCTAAGGTTGAAAATGACTTATCAAATTCCAAGGATCGTTCACAACTCCTTCATATACAAGGAATCACCATGGATAAGCAATTGGTGAAGAAGAAAAGAAAGGAGGATCATAACCCTAGATTCATGCTTCAATTCAAGTTTGAAGATGATCATGGCATCACCTTAGGGTTAAGTATTGAGCTCCTTATTTCTCCTTATCACATTTGCATGATATGCCATCACCCTTGGCCGATATCCCCCTCACTTGTGATCAAAATACTTCACTATGGCCAATATCGCCACACTAGGTCGATATCACCCTATTTGGCTGATATGAACTTGCTATGGATCATACCCAAGGCCCTATTCACGATACCACTTCAATCCTGCATGATACAAGGACCCTATTCACGATATCTAAGACCAAGGAGGTGGTAGGATTCAAAAACTTTCACTTAGGGGTGAAAGGAAGGGTATATATACTTGTTGTTCATGAAGAAGTGTGTAAATGAGGTGTCATCAATTTGAGCTACTAGGTGACACATGTCCATGCATGGTTGACACGTGTACATACATACATTAACATTTATATTGACATGCAAAACACTTTAGGATAATCTAGGGATTAAATTTCGTCCATTACTTATCTTTTTGAATAAAATATATCAACAAAATCACCACTTTATTCACAACCTAATACAAAGTTGATACCCTTCACCTCCTTGAGGTGCTTTGCACGTCATGGACTTTTCCAAGAGTCTAAAAACCGATATGAGGCTCCTCCTATGGATCCTTGGCCCATAGGAACTCATGTATAACCTTTTCAACTTGATACAACTCAAGTTAAGGTTTCATATTCAACCCTTTTCTTGGTCATTTCATCACCAAGATCACCATCACTCATAATTGATTCAAGAATGGTGTCTCATTATTTATCTCTCCTCTAAATTATACATAGAGGAAGTAGTAACACTCTAGAGGTGATAATTGGTGCACAAGGTACTAGCATTATTCAAACATGTTCAAACTTAGAATTTAGGCTTTCCACAAGACATCACTTGGCATCATTATCTCTCTTATTATGATAAAGAACATAATACACATTCAACATGTGATATTGCAATATAACCCCTCATCTTGGGTAAATTGCAGTTTGGTTCAAAACAAAGGAACATTGCTGAAACAACATTCAATCAGGACCAAACTTAGAACATAAGTGTGTCACATGATAACAAAACACCTTAGAGGATTATATTAAATTTCTAAGCCACTTACTTATCCAAAACAAATAGGGTTAACTCATAACCCAGGTCAAGGTCATTACACAAGGTCTCAATAGAAATGTGTTCATCGTCAAATATCTTAAAGGTAACTATCAGATCTTGAACTCCTACTTCGTCATGGTCCTTGGCACTTAGCCATGCTTTGAAAGCAAGGTCCATCATGCCTCCTCTCACCTAAACAATATCTACACACCACCATCTACCCTTTGACTGACCATGTTGATCTTTTCTTATTGCCATATTCATCTTCCAATTTTGCAAAATCAGATGTTGCCATCTTGCTAGCTCAACCTTCCTAAGCTTAAGTTTAGGTTCCATCAAGATTTCTTGTAGAGCCTAGAATAGAAAGCCATCATTCCCACAGTTCCTGAATATCTTGTGTTGGAGTTTAGCATTTATGAGGGAGATAAGATATGACCAGAGTATCCCTTCAAGAGTCATTTTATCATCATAACATCTATTGCATCTTTCTTGCTAGATGATCCCGATGATGATCCCTGGGAGGAAACTAGAGAGCCAACCTTGCATTTCATGTTGGTATGCCTTGACCAAAAGTTTTTTGACCAAGATTTAATTGAGTTTATCCTTCAAAGTGTTTGGCACCGTAATAGTTTCTCCACTTAATACAATAACCCAAAAGCTAAATTGTAGTGAATGAAAAGATGTGGGGCAGATTCCATTTCTAGCACCTGACAGTAGGAACAATAAGACGTCAGTGGGATCCTACACCAACAAATGTTATCATCATTGGGGATTGCCTTATTCAACAGCTTCCATAAGGTATTGTTTGCTCATGCGAAGCCATCCTTATGCCACAACAAATTCATTTTTAGGCCCATAGGAATCTGCATTTCCCTCAACACCTACTTAGCTGAGCGAAGCAAGAAACATTTGTTGTGTGATGGGGTCCAAATTGTCTTGTCCATGACATATTCACAAACTGCCTAAAGAGAGTCCATAATTAGCTTGCTACCTTCCTAAAAAAGGATACGGATAATATTACCCCAATCCCAACCTTCACCCGGTAACCAAAGATCGAGCACTTGGAGACAGAGGAGGGTCTCCCTGGGCCACCTCACATACATTTCTAGCGGATGGTCACACCATGTATCCCACCAGAAGGACATCATTTCCTATACAATCATCCATCTAACCAAAGGCCAAGCCACAAGAAATATCTTCCACGGCTTTCTCCAGAAAGGGTGGGGGCGCCGAGAGCCGTAGAGAAAAAGGAATATCGGGTTGCCTCCTACGTCTAATACATCGATACTTTTCTCGACAATATGATGCCCAACTCGAGGATCCTTGAAAAACCTCTAAGATGATTTCAACATAAAAGCCTTAATCAATCGTAAACCTTCACAGAGTAATGCTTAAACCTCCCATATCAAAAGGTTGAGCTACTGTCGACCAGGCAACCCATGCTCATTGAGATCCCCCGTTTATACTACTCCACAGGAATCTTGCAAAGATGTTTTCAATGTCTTTAAAAACCTTCATAGGGATACCACATGTAGCTAAGTAATACACCTACATTGTCACCAAGGTGTGCTTAACCAGTGTGCATCGGCCCACAAAGGATAAGAATCTCATCTTCCAAGAGGCAATTTTATATTGGACCTTTTCTATTAGGTAATCAAAATGCTCCACCTTTAGCCTGTTCTTTGAGATAGGGACCCTAAGTATCTGAAGGTGTCTTCCATCAAAGAAATCACTAGGTTTTTATGTATCCATCTCCATACATTGAGAGTTGGCTACTCCATTAGAAACCCCAACTTTAATCTGTTGATCCACTTGCCAAAAGAGTTTTCATACCTCTCTATCATGTTAGAAATAGCTTGGATGGATTCGCAAGCAGAGGAAGAGAATAATATAATATCATCTACATACATCAGGATGGGTGGGGGCTCAACATACCCCTTTGTCTTATAACGTGGAAGTCTATTGACAATAGTCTATTCCATGACAAACCTGCACATAGCCTCCTGAGCCAGGATAAACATAGATGGAGACAAAATATTGCCTTGCTTCATCCTTTTTTTCATGGGAAAGAACCTTGTTCTTCTGGCCTTGGGTTCCTTCAGTGAAACCCAAATATCCCCTGGGTGGATACTGAACTGGCATCACTATCCTCTCCATATCTAAAGCATTGTTGTAAGCCTCAATGAAGGTTTTAGGTTTACTTGCCATCACATGGGGCTTGATGGCAGGGTGAAGACACTCTATGCAGTGATCCACCCTTCTTTCCTCATCCATCTTATACCCAAAATGCTCCAGGATTCGAAACATGCACCCAAAGTCTGCCACAGATGAGTTTCCTTAAGTCATGTTGGTGAACTCCCTTTCCTTTTCCTTCTTGGCTGAGATAGGGATGAATCTGGCGGTGAAGATCATCTTGAAGTCATCCCATGCCATTGGTTCCTCCGTCAGATCTCAGCCTATGATGTGAGTCTCCCACCATATCTTGGTTGCTCCTACCGGAGGTGAGAAGCAAAGAGGACCTTCTTGCTTGACTATACCTCAAGCATGCAGAATTCATTCTCGATTTCAAGAAGCTAAGCTTCTACCTTGTCGACCACCTCAGATTAATCTTCTCCCCAGAACTTCTCAATGTTCAACGTGACGAAGTCCAAGATGGTGGCTCCCAGTTGAGGACGAACAGGAAGCGGCTCACCATTCTCACCTCTAGCTAAGTCTTAGAGGGCCAAAGCACTAATGTCCTCTGTCAGCTTCTTCTGTTGTTCCATCCACAAAGCATCAGGGGTGTGGATCATCATGGTTGATTCGGGACCACCAGCTTGGTCCTCTTCCACCTGGGCTACCTCCTCGTACACGTGTTGCTCCTCGTACCCTTGGTCTTCTTCTTGATCAAGGTTGTTGAAGGGTATCTGGTCAAGATTAGGGACCTCATGAGTGGTTTCTTCATGTCTCTTCCTCTTCTTTGACGAATCTCCACAATGATTCCCCTTCCTCTTCTCAGAAGACACTTTTCCCTTGCATGATGGTCCACCACCATTGGTGGCATCTGGGACAGCCATTGTCTTCACGCGAGCCATCTGCATAAGCATACATAGACCCTTTAGTTTATACCTTTAAGCTAATTATACTTATGTCGATGGCATCTTATTATGTATCTTTTATTAATTTGATGGAGGATTCCTTAATCCTTAACTTACTTACCCATACCACATGAGGGTGAGGAAGAGAGAGAAAAATTGTAACTCTTAAAATCCTTAATAGAATGTGTGGTGAGAAGGGATGAATAAGATGAGTGAGTCCTAAAGGTATCTTACTTCGAGTCAAATCCTAAGACATCGGCCAGGCAGTCACACTAATCTGGGAGTCCTCATATTCTGACTAGCAGTGCAGAGGAAAATATTGCCAGCCCCCAGACGTGATCCTTTTCTAGACACCTCAGTCTTTCGGAAAATCCTCTAATAACTCCCTTGGGTTCTACAGAGTTTGTAAAATTTAATAATTAGTAAGGATTAAATGAGTAACCTTGGCTCTGATACCAAATGTAACGACCCCGCCTTCCATTGACCCCCAATTAAGGGAGACCAGGAGGTCAGAGTCGTTATCCCAATTTTCTAGATCAAAGGTTCGACAAATAATCAATAATAATTATCAAATTCTACTAGACTATACTGAAAGGTTGTGATAAAATAAAATTTTGCATACCTTTTGAAAACTTGGATTTCTAAACTTCTATCCACGTATGAATTCTATTCTAACTAATCCTCCTTGCACTTTAATTCATGTATTCACAATATGCCAATTTACTGTTTGTCCTTTTGGGTTTGTACCTAAAATGCCGACAAACAAAATGTCAGTCAGCATAAAGTTGGTATGTGGGGAAAACAATAATCATGCAATTAAAAACTAACATACTGCAGTCAATTATAGTTTAACAAGCAACTTTACATTTTAAATATAATTGCTCAATCCATACACACCCTATCCTCTGTGTTGTCCCTACAGTGGACATGGATGCTACCTTCCTTATGGTAGATCCCCATTAAACCCCTCATGATCCTACCTGACACGTGAATCAGTTTCTAGGGTTGAGTCACATGGCACTACCCATAAGTAGCCCACTCCTTAAGTCATGGTGTGCTAAAGAGTCTCATGGCACTACACGTGGGTAGCCCAATTTCTAACTCATGATAACCTAGACCTTGCTCTAAGTTACCCTTTTTAGCAATTGCAAAGCCACATAGGAGGACCCAAATCTAAGCCAACTATATGTACATATTTATAGTGATAATCATAGTCACTTTATAGTTGCATGAAATAAAAGTCATCCAAGCAGTTATTTTCAGGAAACCGATAAAATGTTCGAGAATCGCCGTGAAACTAAAGTGATTATTCATAAGTGTAACCACATACTTGTAACTGTAGTATAGAGATAGAATCAACTATGTAGAGAAAACCCAATCATGCAAGCAAATATGCACAGAAATCCTAAAATAAACATACAAACTTCCTTTTATCAAAACTTATCCAATTTCATCTTATTCCTAAGGGTTTCTATTCCAATTTTAGGATTTCCTTTGAAATTAGGGTTTTGCCTCCACTTTTAGTATTATGAACCCTAATTCAACAAAACTACATAAAACCTTTAAATTTCTCATTTTAATACTCCTAACATACTTAGGAGCATTATATAGTAACTTATTTCCTTAATCTGACATAAACATGGTTTTTCTCCTTTTTCACCCTAAATTAGAGTTTCTATATGTATTATCCTTAATTTATAGATTAAAACCCTAAATTAGTCAACTTTGCAAGCAAAACGGATGAAAACTCTATTTTAATATACAACATGTTTATACTCTTCAAATTAACCTATTAAACCCCAAAGATTCATCCTTTATATTCAATTAGGATTTCTAATTACCTTTTAATACCTTTTTCTACCAAATTAATGTACTTTTGTAAAACGAGATAGAATCAGATCCTCAAACAATTTTTATATTGTTCCTCGTATTTTTATAAGCAACTTTCATGTATAAACTTTTCTCATTGGATATTCCTAGCTATTTCTATGAATTTCACAAGGGAAAAGCCTTTTCTAGATTTTTTTAGCAGAGATAGCTAATTACCGAATTTTGATGGTTGTCTGATCGTTGGTCTGGTAGTCCGCCCTTCTAATCCAATTCTCCACGTCGCGAGCGATCTAACTTATCTGACCGCTCTTAGAACCGTCAGATCTTCGTGTGGGATCACAGTTGTCCGCTATCTGATGGCCACTACTTCTCTTCCTCCTTCTGTTCTTCTCTTGACAATGCGGCGACGCCGCGGTGGTTCTCTCACTTGAGAGATATCAATAGAGAGAGGGGGGGATATGGGGCTTGGGAGGTGGCCGTCAAGGATCGTGAGGGTGTGAGGACTCGAGGGAGGTGTATATGTATAGGATGTGGAGGCCCCTTTAGTGTTCTTCCAACCTATCGCTGCCCTAGATCTCGGCCTAATTGGGCGACTCACATGGATGCTTCCAGAGACCAACAAATCGGGGTTGAGAGGGTTCTAGATCCTCTCCCGGACTCAATGAAGTTATTTCCATGATCACACATCCACTGGATTGAGAGGAAATCGAAGGGGAAAGTCCCCCTGTAAATAGCCCGAGACTGAGTTACACTAGGACTTTGACTATGAGTGGTGCCTATTGGATCAAGATCCAACGGCCCTCGTTCTTCGCGCTCAACCAAATAAAGGAAAAGATTTCCTAATTCTAAAATAAATCCAATTTTGAGGATAATTTGAAAAGGCCATAACTCCCGATTCATAACTCCTTTTTAACTCAAAATTTAAGGGAACCTTGCTAATTGCTTTATCTCCCATCATGCCAAAATTGGGATCATTATCTAAAGAAAATGGGTCCTTTTCTTCAGTTGCAAGTTAATACTTAATTATTTATATATTCCACAAATTTTCTCTTTCCCTTGCCATTATATTATTATCCTGAGTTCCTTGAACCTCATGGAACCTTAATATTTCGAAATTCCATTTTTGTGAAATATTCCTTAGCCCTTTATTCTTCTTTTATCTATTTTCTTATGTATTCCTTTATCCAATTGAATTCTTTTCTCTCTTTTTTCTCTTAATTGGGCTCAATAGACAATAAAGCCCATTAAGAAAACAAACAAGGCTATTATGCATGAAAAACATTCAAATCAAATCATTAAATCAACCATTGATTCCATTTATCTTTTAAAAGAATATTTACAAATTTCATTACATGGTTTAGAAAAATGGGGTTATAACACCATCACATCCCAAACAACTCCTTATTGTCTTGGGACTCCTTTCTACGATTTCTAAGCCTTATTAGGATTCATTAGGGTTTCTTAGATCTATTTCTAAATCTTTATCCTTTTTACGTCGACAAACCCTAAAACAACTTTTCTATGCATCAAAATCCTAATTACTCAAATTATCCATATTAAGGGTCTTTACTCCCAATTTGACTTAGGATCATCATATCTCTATCTTATTCATGTATTTTTGTTATTAAAACCATTAAAACTCATAATTACCAAAATTAGGGTTTCTAGGCCCATTAATGCACTTTCATATACATGGAACCCTAAAATAAGCCAATTAGGCACAACGATCATCTTTTTAGATCTAAATCTTTCTTTTATTAATAACAAGTTAATCTTGGCTTAAATCATCCAAAGAACTTTACTAAATCCCATTAACATCAAAATTAGGGTTTTCCATTCATAAATCTATTAAAGGTAACAACTTTATATACTTTTTGACTTGCAAGAATATTTAGGCTTCAATTATATTTTTATTACACTCTACGTATTTTTCTGATTAATTTTTATATAAAACTCATTGCAATCTGAGTTACCAATAATTTGTTATGATTTTTATAGGATAAACACTAATCAATCCCATCAGAGGGGGACACGTCACAGAATATCTTTGCTTATTTGGACCATGTGGGCTCAGAGAGGCCAATAGGCTTCTTCCTCTGTGGTGGTCCACACTTGCATGGTTGACTCTGAGTTAAGGAACAAAAGAGGTGAAAGGACATGATGGTCCTTACCTTGCTGCGTAACCTTCAGGGGTAAAGATGTAAATGTGTCGCCCATCATCTTCAACATTTGCGCCTCTCTGCTTCACAAGCAAGCTACTACGGACGGTCAACTCCATAGTGAACTCTGTGCTACCCTCGTCCTTTGTACCAGGTGAAGGTTCAACAACTTCCGCCACACTCCTCCAAAGCCAACTGTGGCCTCAATTGTCCCGAGGGAGGTCGAAGATGAGAAGATGACTCCCCCCACACTCCTACGAGGTTCTCGTAACCACAGGTGCAACAAACATGACATCCATAGCAATTGAGAGTGCAAACTTGCTCACAAAACTCGACTGAAGCCATCAGTACAAAAAGCCATCTCGGAGGGAGTCTGGGGACTCATATATATATATATACTCACCCATCCCTACGGCTGAGAAGCCCTTGCATCCCAATTTGGGAAAAAGTCATAGAGGCAACGAAAACTAGAGAAACCTAGGGTATATCAACTCAGATGATCCCCTAAATCTGTTGGAAGCATTTCCTAATTCAGATGTGTTTTGGCTCGCAAGAATTTTGATCGGGAAAATCCTTGTTACTGTTCTCTACTTCCGTAACATATTCAGGATAGAAGACGATGTCAGGATCATCAGATCACCATCTAATGATCGCCCTTTTTCATGACATGTGCATGTTCCAGGCCTAAGTTCTGGATTCTGATTTTAAATTTGACAAATCACACATTAAACCATTAATCTATACACTTTAGGGAAACTCAATAAATTCATATCTCTTCCCCCCTTTATCCAAATAACCCCAAATTTTAAGGTTAAGTCTATAATGACTTCAAAATACTTGTGTGCTAAGTTTGGGACTCAAATTTGAAAGTATGAGAGTCATTTCTTCATATGCAAGTTATCACTTAATAAGGCATATTTTATTCATATTTTCTCTCTCTTACTCTTTTCTTTCCTTTATATGGATTCCTTTTACCATTATAAACCATGTGGATTCGAAATCTAATCCATGATGATCAATCATACCACTTTCCATGTATTTCTCATCATTGTCGTAATTTCTTTTCCTTTTTATGCATTATTTGATTTCATTCAACTTTTCTTTCCTTTTTATCATATTGGACTCATTAACTCATTAGTATCCATAAAATCATACATTTAAAGGAAATATTATCAAAGAAATCCATTCATAAATCATACAATTTTCATAATCATACATTTTATTGGGGAAATTGCATTTCAAACCATATAAGCCCAAAATTGGGGTTGTAACATTTAGGACTATGATGGGAAAGCCTCAACCATCTCCATCCCCCATGGTATGCTTATTGTGTTTCTATTGTTTTCATTAACAACAACCTTGACCACCACTATTTTTATTTGAGATGACTAAAAAGGTTGAAATACCATTATAGGACAAGATGGGGGGTGCAAACACCTTGTCCACTCATAGTAGGATCACCAGACCTGATCTTTGATTTATGCATACCTTTCTTATCTTCCTTTTTATGGAGTTAAAACTAGGTTTTTATGTGTTTTCTCACTGATCTCAACACCTTTCTTTGTTTTTACTTATTTTACAAATAAGATTCGATGGTAACTCCAAGCTTTTCAATTTATCATTTTCTTCTTGCTTTTATCTTTGTTTCCACGATCATAGGATCTATTATGATTTTTTATTCTGATTAAAATAGTTTGGCGACTCATTAGGGACGTCAGACAATTTGAGTTGCATTTTCCTTTTTGTCATCTCATGTTTAGTCGATCTGCCAACGTTTATGTTTTCTTTTGTTGATTTTTTTGTTCATTTTGTTTTTCTAAAATTTAGAATTTTGCCCAAAATGTTTTTTGACAGCAAATCGCAGCAATCCGTCGATAAAATAATTCTAAAAAACATTCACCCTATGAAAAATTGTCAAAATACTTTATTTCATCAACAAAAAGAAAACCTTATTCTTTATGACAACCTTTTATTTTTTTGGATCCTAATTAAGCTACCGAAATCATCTATTCTTCCAGCAAAGAAAAAAACTTTGCTTTGGTTTTTGCATACCTTCAATTTTTGGTAATATGACAGTTGTCATATTTTCTAATAATCATAGTTCTTAGGGTTAGCCTCCACTTTCCTTCCAGATTCGGCCTCTGCTTCCCTTCCTTTTTTCTTTTCTTTCTCATTTTTAATATTTAATTTTAAAATAATAAAATTAGGAAAGAGATAAAAGGACGAGATAGGTCTATATGATAAGAAACATATTGTCTTTCTTAATAATTTCATGATTGTTTTCTTATGCTCTTGTAACATACCAAAACTTTGACATATTCTCTTTTTGGCCCTTTCCCAATCTTTTCCCACCATTTCGATCATGTTTGGCATTGATGCTTAAATTGTGGCATTTATAGTGGTTTGGCAAACATTTATTCACTATTTATACCAATAGAAGGTTTTATGCATAAATACCTCAGTGAAAGATTATTTAAGGATCTAAAATGCAAAATCATCACTTCAGTGGAACAATGGTAAATAAATTTGTGCAAGGCCCCAAACCTCACTTAATATATTAAACAAGCTTAATTACCATAATTAAGTACTATAAAATTAATATAACTTTGTGATGTGTTTTGAAATCATAAAATGAGCCTAAGTTTCAAATTTGGTTCAATTTGGATGTTGTTTGTGCAAGTTATGCAATTTTAGGTACATTCTGGGATTTTATGCAATTTACCCAAATTGTAGGTTTTCTTTGCAAATTATCATGTGCATTATAATCCTTAGATATTCCCTTACCATTATTGAGTTTTTGAACCATGGGGCACCTGGTTGTACCTTGGTTTGAAGGTAATTCTCACCAAGGGCATTTTAGAGATTACCCTCTTAATAAATGAGCTTATCTTTAAAAGCTATCAACCAATGAGGTTATTTCTTTGATTGGAGGATGGTGGGGATGGCCTAGAAGTTTCCATGGGCTTCTAGACCAACCTTTGATATACAAGAAGCCTCTATGAGCTGTCCTCTTGCATGGCCATGAAGCCCTAGGCTAAAGACACATGGAAAGTCCCATAAACACCTCATGCTTGACCTCTTTCTTTATAAAGCCATGTCTGCTCCTTCCCAACTCTCAATTCAAAAAATCTTGATCTTCTTATCTTTCCCCCAGCTTAGAGCAATGTTCCTACTCTATTTGTCCATGAAGGTTCATCCCAAGGTAAAAGAGAGTGCTTACCTTGGTGAAGAAGGCTCATAGGGTTCCAAATTTACTCTATTTAGGGTTACTAAAGCTCCTTCTTGGTAATTTTGACAAAAAATAGTAAGTTTCCTCCTTTCATTACATGTTTTCATGATGTTAGTCTTCCTCCCACCTTATTACAGGTCAGAACCATGACCTTCCTGTTGGGTTTTGTGGAGAAAACATGCGCGGAGGAAGCAACAACAAAAAAATCCATGCAACCCGAAATAGGATCTCGTCGGAAACAGTGTGTTTAGAAAGAGTGTTTTTGGGATATACCTTATCACGGAGCAAGTCTAGTGATGTCCTGCTGCACGATGGTGTGCAATGTTGTTGGCCAACATAGACGAAACTTCTCTCCTATTCACTGAGTGCGTCGCAGGAAGATCCAGCGGTGCTTCTTTCATGCGGTGATGTACGTCGCTCGTAGCGTGTACAGATAGTCGTAGATGTCCTCTGAACACTAGAATCTCAACGTCTGCATCTCTACTTTGTCCACGTGGATGGACTGGAACTCTACGTCGTGCTTCCTAAGCCGGCGGGAAGGAGTCATCTCTGTGCGGCGACGTGCTAGCATCGTGGTGCTCTCCTTTCTCTCCTGAGGATGGTGACGACTAGGGTTTACGTAAATGAGCGTAAACTGAAAAGCCTCTCTCAATATCTTATATAGATATTGACTATCAAGCCCCTTTAAATAGGATATGAGAGGAAGTAGGGTTTCCTAAACCCATCGGTAAACATAAATACTACATTAATTAAAATGCTCGTGGATTAGTTAGAATATTCTGGAATTAATTAATTAACTAAATAATCACATTAATTGATTAATTAATATCTGACTCCTTAAAATAGCTCGAGATGGCTCTTACCAACACTTCCATGATAAAACTCCACCTAGAGCCCTAAAACACCACATCTCCATGTTCTTTTGTCAGGGTTTTTCACCCCTAAAGTGGAGAAGGTCCTTCTTGCTTAAGATAGGAGCTTCATTGGATGAACCAACCTCTATAAGCTTGGGAACCTTGCTTCTTGGTATTGTCCACTTTCCCTAGAGGTGAGTTTCATAACCTTCTTCTCATATATTGCTTACTACATGCTTAAAACTCATGATTCTATGTTTAAAACTGATGATATCCATCTCTATTCACCATGTTCTTCTAGGGTTTTGGTTTCTTTCTATTTTACCTTCTCTGGAAGATCTAGTTTGGTTACCTATGCAATTTCAATCCCTAATCTTGGGTCAAATGGTGTTTTCTCCCTCTCTCTCTCTCTCTCTCTTCACTGGTCTCATTCAGTTTGATGATGTGTCGATATCTAATTGGCTGAATTTCAATAATTCATAACTTTTGATTCGTTTGTCCAAAAATTAAAGTAAAAAATGTTATGAACTTAGAAAAACATGTTATTTTTAATAAAAATATTTTCAAGTATTGGTTCTGAGTTTTATTAGAGGTGGTTTTCCAGAAAATGACTTAATCACTTAAAAATCACCAAAAATACACTCTAAACAACATAACTTCAAAATATACAAAATTATATGTTTTTTAATCAGGAGAACATCATAAGATCAATGGTGATATTTTTAGTGTCTAAATTGAGGCTTTTCTCAAAAAGTCAAAAATAAGGGTTTTCTTTACATTAATGCATATAACCTACACTAATACATGGTTATACATTGGAAATAAGAAAAGTTGATCTTAGACTCAATAAAGTGATGAAAGTTGGTAGTTGAAATCTTATGAGAGGTATGTGAAATCCCTATTTATGTATGTGCAATCCCTATTTATGTATGTGCATTCCTTACACCCTAAGTTGGGATAATTGTGAACCAACCCTATTTTCCCTAATGAGGCTTGAAAAGAACCCTATTTCCTTTATTAATACTTCTCTTATTCAAATAGCCTTAAAATCAGATTTGAGATATTCATTATTGGGTCTTGGTACCCCACTATTGTGTTCTACTTATGTGATGCTATTACTTGCCATGGATTCTTTTCTAGCATGATGACTTTATTAGACTATTTAGCTATAGTAGTGGTACTTATGTACAACCACCCATAGTTAGGGCATGTTAATTTTCCCCGGGGAACATCTTATTCTCCCCCTAGGGAATGTGTTATTTCTCCCCTATAAAATTGTATAGGTGACTGGGAATGTATTAATTCTTCCCTCACCTATAGGTTGAAGGTCTGGTAGGTTCCTCAGCCCTACTTAGTTAAAGTAGTCAATATTGATCATTTATGCAATCCTTTTGTTATATTTTTGTTATGGAAAGAATCTATTTGATTATGCCTCATTCTCTTGGCCTTCTTATCTTATGATGATTCAATATCTTTATGTTTCATGTTATTTACTTATATCTTGTACTTGTTCATAATGTTGACACATACTTTGTTTTCCTTTCCCTTTTGCTAGGTGCTCTCCCAACCACCCAGGTTAGGACAAGTTGTTGAGTTGAACTAGGAGAACATAGCTTTGGGCACGGACCTAGAACTTGGAGATGTTTCTCTGGAGACAATATTTGAAGTATTTTAGACTTCCCTCTACTTAGATCCTTATGTTGTATCACACATGTAAACCCTTATGGGATATTATGATGTACTTTTATAATCTTTTGTGAATATAGTCATGTTTAAATTCTGCTGCTACACTTTGGTCTTTTGCATACCACTATAATAAATTTGTCAAATTTATACCTATTCCAACATACCTTTGAGTGTGTTTGGAATGGATGTTAATTATTCCAAAAAAAATAGCAAGGTGGTGATCCCGCCTCCTTACAGTTCCGAACATTTAACTTTCATGCTTTATTATTGTGGGATTACATCAGAAGATATTAAAATCTTATACCTGCACATTGCACACCTATGTACAAACCCATGCATCATGGAATGTGTGCCAACACTCACATTGGATGCCTAAAGTGGTGTGTGGGTGTTAGTAAAGGTATCGACACAACGTTAAGATGGACATTCATATACCAAACCCATTCCCGTGAGTGGTCGTCGTCGTCTCTGGGCGACTAGGGCTATGATCTGTGAATGACCCCCTACCCTAGGGTCTCTCTCTCTCTTGCAGGTACAAGGCAGGCTTGATCCATGTGGTCTATGATCCACGATGGCAAAGGAACTGGCAGAGAGGTATGCAAGGTTGCGGTTAACGGAGGAAGAAGAAGCACCAATCGAACTACAGGCTGAAGAAGACGAAGAGGCAAACACTCATGTGGAATTGGCCCTGGTCGGCAGGTTGCTCATGGATAGGGCGTACAATTTCTGGGCGATGCAGAAAACTTTAACCCAGACGTGGGGATTGAAGGAAAAGGTCTTGTTCAATAAACTGGAGGGAGACATCTTCGTGATCCAATTTTTCGATTGGAAGGACAAGCGTCGGGTGGTTGAGGGTGCCCCATGGAACTTCGACAACCGATTACTGCTGCTGAAGGAGGTAACAAAGGATGAACAACCAGGCAACACCACGCTCACAAAGAGTCCGTTCTGGATTAGACTCTACGGGCTGATATTAGGCTACTATGGAGAGAAGGCTATGAAGACGATAGCGGCGCAAGTGGGAGAAGTCCTAAACCTAGACATCAACGAACTGGGATGGGAGGCGTCCACACGAGTCCGGGTTCTGATCGACGTCCAAAAACCGATCATGAGATCGCTGAGGCTACGTACGCAGACAGGCGAGATTTCGGTGGTGGAGATCAAATATGAACGACTCTCCATGTTGTGTCACAGCTGCGGCATCCTGGGACATGTTGACAAAGATTGCCCCACCGTCGACGAGGAAGAGGGTGAGCCATGGCAATGGGGAATGTGGCTTAAGGCGTCACCGAGAAAGCCACATCAGTCTGTGCAGGAGGAAATTTTTGATGTCGGGACGGTAGGGAAGGCGCTGACCTTCAAGCGGAAACCACCTCGTCCACGAGGGGAAGGGAGCTAGGGCGGTAGAAGGGAGGGTTCATCGGGGAGCTGGGATTCGTGGCTGAAGGAGGACAGCCCTAGGAAGGATGGGGGACGGGAAGATGGAGAGAAGGTGGTATCCAAACCACGGGGGCTAAAAAGGTGGAGTATGGTAGGGAAAGGGACCGGAGATGAGGGGTCTATGCATGGAGGGGAAGGAAGCAACAACATGGGTGGGAGACTGGAGCGGGAGGAAGAGGGTGACCAGGGGGAATGGGACAGGGATAGGGATGACTGGGGATAGGGGGATCCAGAGTTTGGGGTGGGGGAGCAACAGAGTTTCTCTTTGGAGGAGGTTTTTAAGCTGCGAGAGCCCTTGACAGTGTCGGAGAAACCACCAAGCATATATGCAGAGGAAGAGGCAGAGAGGTAAGATGAGCTAGGGACAAAGAGGATACCTACGACAGTTGCGGTGGGACACAGAGAAGAACCGATCATCACTCGTGCTAAGGGACGGGAAGCAAATAGGGGGCACAGTAAGAAGAAAGGAAGGAAGGAGACAACAATAAAAAATAAATGTGTCCCATGGGTCTACAAGATGAGAAAAGGCGCAAGGCTGGGAGTACCAGACAGTGAGGAAAACTGGGAATCAGTGGCAGGAAAACGGGGACGAGACATGGACAGCTGTGACATGGAGCTTGAATGAACAGGACTCTCAGACATAGTGGTACAAAAATGCAAGACAGAAAGGGGAAGAAAGGGAAGAAGCACAGAGGGCCGGAAACGGTCAAGTAGCGGAGGTTGGCGGAGTCCAACCCCGTGAAGGACAATGAAAATAATAAGCTGGAATTGTCAGGGCATGGGCGACCCTGACAAGGTGACTGCTCTCCGGGCGTGGTGCTGGAGGGAATGCCCAAACATAGTTTTCGTCATGGAAACTATGATGGTGGATACTAATTTGGAAGATGTGAAGAGAAGGTGTGGTTTTGTCAATGGGATTTGTCTCTCGAGTAATGGAAGGGTGGGGGGAATTGGTTGCTGGTGGAAGGATGCTGAGGTAGAAATTTTGAGCTACTCACAAAGGCATGTGGAATGCATGGTGGATGAAGGAAGGGCGGGCAGGTGGAAGGCTATTGGTATTTATGGTTGGGCGGATCAACCAAGCAAACACAAGACGTGGGAACTTATACGCAGACAGAAGAATGAAGCGGAAGTACCAGTGCTTTTCTTTGGGGACTTCAATGAGATTGTCTCAAACTCAAAAAAACTTGGGGGCCACCTAAGGAGGAGAGAGTTATGCAAGGTTTCTGAGATGCTATTGATGACTGTGAGCTAGTGGACTTGGGGTACTCGGGAAGCATCTATACTTGGCACAGAGGTTTATCTGTGGAGACGTTGATTCAGGAGAGACTGGATAGAGCTTTGGCGGATCTGGACTGGAGGGGAAAATATACTTACTGCAATGTTCTACATCTTCCAATCTATGAGTCAGACCATGCTTCTCTTATCATCACAGCGGAAAGGAGACAGGTAAAAAAGAGAAAGAAAAAGAATGATTACTTTGCTTTCGAACCAGCATGGACAGTTGAGAAAGAATGCCACAACACTATCCATAAAGTCTGGGAGTACAGTCTTACAGATGACCTTGTGGGCAAACTGAATAGATGTGGAATGAATTTAAAGGAGTGGGCTGATAAAAAGTTTAAAAACAGGAGACGGAAAATCATGGAGCTTGAAAAAGAGCTCAGGGAGGTGCAAAGTCAGCCACCGGACCATGGGATGCTGGAAAGGGCAACGCAGCTTGCAAAAGATCTTCAATACTGGTTGAGACAAAATGAATCATACTGGTACGCAAGGGCAAGAGCAAATGAGATGAGAGAGGGGGACAGAAACACAGCTTACTTCCATCAAAAAGCGTCAAACAAGAAAAAGAGGAACAAGATTGAAGGACTTAAGGAAGAGAACGGCATCTGGAAAACTAAGTAAGATGATATACATAAGGTGGTGGTGGATTTCTTCACAGATCTTTTTAATTCCAGCAACCCGGGGAATTTTGAGGCGGCTACAAAGGGGCTTATGCAGAAGATTGACATAGATGTGGAAAGACAGTTGGAGGTTGATATTTCTGAGGAGGAAATATATGTTGCACTCTCACAAATGCACCCAAATAAAGCACCCGGGATGGATGGGATGAAAGCTGTTTTTTTCCAAAAGTATTGGCACATTGTTGGGAAGGAGGTGGCTAGTTATATCAAGGGTTGGTGGCGGGGAGAAAGAAGTCTGGGGGAAGTTAATAGCACTCTGGTAGTCCTTATTCCAAAGATTGAGAAGACGACAACAATGGGGGATTACAGACCTATCAGTCTTTGCAATGTTATTTATAAAATTGCCTCAAAAGTAGTAGCAAACATGCTAAAACCGCATATGGAAAATATTATTTCGGAAAATCAAAGTGCCTTCATACCGGGACGGTTAATTACTGATAACGCTCTCATCGCGTATGAAGTTTTTCACAAAATGAAGAAAACAACACAAGGGGAAAAGAACTATATTGCTCTCAAACTTGATATGTCAAAGGCCTATGACAGAGTTGAATGGGATTTTTTAATGCATGTTATGCAGTGCTTGGGGTTTAGAGAGAAGTGGAGGGCACGGGTCTGTGATTGTGTCTCAACTGTTAGCCATGCCTTTTCCATCAACGGAGAACGGACCAGATTGATCAAGCCCACCCGCGGCCTTAGACAGGGAGATCCTCTCTCACCCTACCTTCTTATCCTTTGTGCATACGCTTTCTCTACATTGCTTAGGACCGCTGCTAATGATAATCTCATTCATGGGATTAAAGTTAGTAGATCGGCACCAAGTATTTCTCACCATTTCTTTGCAGATGACAGCATACTTTTTGCTCGAGCAACCACCGCAGAATGCCTGAAAGTTGTTGAAATTATCAGCCAGTATGAACAGGCATCTGGACAAAAGCTAAATTATTCCAAGGCGGAGGTCGTTTTCAGCAAGGGTAGGTGTCACCGGAAAAGGGAGTAGATAAAGCAGTTGTTGCAAGTCAAGGAGGTAGATAGACATGCACGATACTTGGGTCTACTGACGGCCATTGGGAGGTCAAAGAAATAGGTTTTCAGCTATATTAAAGAGAGGATCTGGAGGAAAATTCAAGGCTGGGCAGAGAAGCTTTTATCAAAACTGGGGAAGGAGGTCCTTATCAAGGCAATGGCACATGCTATCCCTACATATGTTATGAGCATTTTCTAGATTCCGACAGGTTTGCTTGAGGAGATGCAAAGTATGATTGCAAGATGGTGGTGGGGGCAAAAGGGGGTGAAAGGAAGCTAGCTTGGCAAAGCTGGGAAAATATGTGCTTACCAAAAAAGCAAGGTGGGATGGGATTCCGTAATTTGAACATTTTCAACCAAGCGCTTCTGGAAAAGCAATTATGGAGGATATACCAAAGGCCAAATGCTATGGTTATGAGGGTCTTAAAGGCAAGGTATTTTCCTAACGGCAGCATCTGGACAGCTAGGCGAGGCTTTAATCCTAGCTACATGTGGAGAAGCATGTGGGGAGCAAAAGCACTTCTTGTGGAGGGTTTGGAATGGAGGGTGGGGCATGGGACAAACATTAATATATGGAATGATTTGTGGCTACCGGGACAGATGGAGACACTGGGGAGTAGGGAAGAAGAGGTGAATGCTGATTGTACTATGGTATATGAGCTTATGAAGGAGGAGGGAAGGGAATGGGATGTTGAGTTGATAAACGGGTTGTTCTCGGGGGAGGTGGCTGCAAAAATCTTGGCTATCCCCATTAGCCCGAGAGAACCTATGGATTCTCTATGTTGGTGGCCGGCAGTGGGTGGAGAGTTCTCAGTGTGGTCGGCAACTGGTTGGCCTTCTTAGGGAAGGACAATGCGCGAGCACACCTAGCTTGTATGGGTGACCGGCTTTGGAAGCACATATGGCGGGAAGGGTGGGCACCCAAAGCTACCCATTTCTTATGGCGGGTAGCTACTGGTGGCCTGGTGACTATGGGGAGGATTTTTGACAGGCATTGTGTTGCAGATGGAAGATGCCAACTATGCTTTTCGGAGAAGGAGACAATACCTCACATGCTTTTTAGATGCCCGAGTGCTCAGGGGATCTAGGAGACGTTGTCGCCCATGTTGCGGCGGAAGGTGGAGGGTGTACAGGACCTGCTGGTGGTGGAGGCGTTGAGTATCATCTTAGAGGCGGGGAGCAGAGAGGATATGGAGGAGATGGTTTCGACTATGTGGGCGGCCTGGTCCACACACAACCATAGGATGTTTGGGCAGGACAACTCGAGTGGCTATGTGAAGAAAGCATTGTTGCTTGCCTTCATACGTGACCATACAGGAGGGGCAGCGTGGGGCAAGGAGAGAAGAGAGGGGGGAAGACCGAATGGGAGGAGACTGAGGTGGACGGTGTCGGAGGAGGGGAGAGTAAAACTAAATGTGGATGCGTCGGTCAGAGAGGATGGCACGACGGCAGCTGGTATGGTGATTAGGGATAACTTGGGCGCAATCATTGCTATGGCAGGGAGGAAGTGGACACATGTACAAGGTGTTGACATGGCAGAGGCGCAAGGCATGTACAATAGGCGAGGAGCTGCGGGTATGAGTTTTTGCAGGTAGAGACGGACTCTCAAATCATATCTACCACTTTTGAAAGCAAGAGCCTGAGAAGGGACTACCTTGGCAGTGTGTTGGAAGATATCAGAGAGTTTAGCAAGTCTTGTTCTTTCTTTTCTTTACATCATATTAGTCGTAGTTGTAATGGGGTGGCTGATGCTCTTGCATCCTACACTCGTAGATTGTTAGTTGAGTCTTTTTCTTTGTTTGACAATTTTCCTAGCTGTTTTGTAAGTCTTGCTCAGACTGATTTGGCCGTTTAATAAAATGGGGCACAACACCTTCAAAAAAAAAAGCTGGACATCCAAAGGCCTTGAGGACACCCCTTTCCAAGCACTCACAACTAATTATGGTTGTCGTAGTCATGAGGTGTATTTGGAGCAATATCTACATATAAAGAACCTCAGTACCCCCACAATGAGTGACATCATGCCATATAGAAGATAAGGACCAACCCCTCATTTACAACTCATGCTTGAGTGAGTATATAAAACTACATCTAAACTCATGAGCTAAAAAGGGGGCTTTATCTTCTGCATATGCATCTTATGGTTGTTTGTTTTACAAATTTTAAGATTGTTGCATGCTTTATTAATTTTAAGATTGTTCAAAGGTTTATTCTTTAATATTTTAATCATTGCACACATTTTTCTCTGTTTTCTAACATTATCAAATTTATAACAATATTATAAAAACAACAATCTCAATATAATCATCATATCAAAACAACAATGTCAAATTAATAATCTTGTTATCTCACATGATCTCAAACAATCTCAATTTAGCAACCTCCAATGGCCTCACATGATCTTAGAGGATCTCAAATTTTCAAGTGATCTCAATCATCAACAATCTTTGATCCATGATCTTTTCAAACTTGAAAATCTTTCAGTGATTTCCAACAATCTCAAATGATCTCTCTCATCCAAACAATCTTCACCCAACAATCTTCAATGAACAATCTTTATAAAACATGACACTTTTTTCCATAAAAATAGTAGCTTACTAGAAAACTCGATAATATTTGCAAAACAAAAAAATCAATAGTCTTTCCAAAAACTAGAAGAAAAATTCTTTTCAAGAGAGAAACCTTTCAAACTCAAAATTAAATCTCCTTTTAAAAAGAAAAAAAAATCACAAAAAAAGAGAAAAGTCCTTTTAAAAGAACAACCTCTTAAAAAAAGAGAGCAATCTTAAATCTTTTCAAGGAAAATCAACAAAAGTTGATCCATCTTTTAGAACCTCAACAAAGTTGAAGAAAAAAGGAATATTTTCAAAATTCCTAAAAGTCAAAAATGTTTTAAAAATCAACATAGTTGAACATTCTTTTTCAAAAGAAGAAAGAAAATCATTTGAGCCATCTTTCCAAGTTTATAAATGTTCTCAAAACCCAACAAAAAGAAAGGAATATTTCAAAACTGCGATAACCTTTTAAAAAATATTCTGACTTGATCCATGTCGAAAGGCTACCCGATTATGTTCTCTTCTCATGAGCCACCACTAATACCTAAAACCTTTGACATATGCTGAAATCCACTTACAAGCTCTGAATGCTCTCAATCTTCATATTTGATCACACATGAGTCGAAGAGCTATGCTTTTTGGGAAGCTTCTCCAGAATACATTGACCTTCTGAGGATTGAATTTCCACACCTTCAGCCTTGCACTAAAAGGATGCCTGATTTTACCTATAGATATGCGTCTTCACAATAAAATCACATATATTGTTGAATCATTCACTCTAGACTTGAGCTACTCATGCCCATGTTTAATTAAGAACATAATTCCTTGAAGGTCCTTAAACTTAGATTGATCCTTGCAAGACAAACATTCACCATTACACCACAAGGCTACTCAATCCTTGAATCATGGATATAATTTCCAAATCTTGACTGAAATATCAACTCTTACCATGGTCCTGCCAATTTTATTTGATCCAAAGGATATTCTAGCTTAACTAAGATGTCACCTAGTAGAACGTGATCCACCCACCTTTACCTACCCTAACCATGGTCCTAGACCATGTCCTATAACTGGCCATCAGTGCACCTTCACTTTTACATATGCACGGCCTTGGATCATGACCTAAAACTAGACCAACACCTCCTTGTGTTCCTTATGAGTATCTCTCCATAAGATCTCCCATGAGGAGAGAGCAATCTCACACACTTGTATCCAACCATAGTTTCTAAACCCAAGCAGGTCACATTATCCCTGGATACCCATTTACCTTGTAAGTATATCTCTTATAAAATCTACCCAGAGGAGAGGGGAATCTCACACACACGTATCTAGCAACAATCTCTATCCTTGATAGGTTCACCTTGTCCCTGAATATCCCCTTTTTCCTTACGAGTATTTCTCTCATAAGTTCTCCCCCAAAAAGAGATGAATCTCATAGACATATGTCCATACATAGTCTTTGGCCCTAAGGGGTCACCTTATCATTGAATACCCCCTTTTCCTTGTGAAATTTCTCTCATAATATCTCCCCAGAGGAAAGAGAAATCTCATACACCTGTACCCATCCACAACCTCTAGCCATGAGTGGGTCACCTTGTCCTTGGATATCCCCTTCTCCTTGTGACTATTTCTCTCATAATCCCCCTGAGGAGAGAGGTATCGCACACACCTATAGCCAGCCACAACTTCTGTCCCTCACTAGGTCACCTTATCCATGGATATAACCTTTTTGTTGTGAGAGTTTCTCTCATAAAATTCCCCCCAAAGAGAGATAAACCTCACACATCGATCCCCATCCACAGTCTTTGGTCCCATGTGGGTCACCTTATCCCTAAAAACCATCATAACTTACCCTCTACAATCAAAAACCACAATTCACATGCTTTATCACAATACTACTAGACATATATCTAGAAAGACTAGAAAAATCCTTCCATATCACTTGATTTAGGGGCATTTTCCTCTCCTCATACTATTGGATCTGACAATCTACATTAATACATGAACAATCCCTTTCCACATAAAGGGTGAACTTCCATATCTTGACATGATCTTTGTCCCCTTCTCCATGCAAGGGGCGTGATACCTTTCTCAATCTCAATTTTTTAAACCCACTTCCCTGCAAGGGGTATGATACCTTTCTCAATCACAATTTTTTAAACCCCCTTCCATGCAAGGGGCAGTTTCTATTTGATCCCTATTGTGAATGTTGGGGATTCAAAAAACATGAATACCATCTTTTGAATCCTCTTGCCTAACTTAAGGTGGTAATTTCTTTATGACCACGTTTCTTTCCCATTTTAAACTCCTTATTACACAAAAAGAAAATTCTCCATAGATCTCTTGAATCTAACAACCAGTCATTCCACCTTTAACAAAAAGGAGGACACCAAAAAGTCTCAGGCAGCAAAACACTTACCGACAATTTTGAAAACAATTCCTGACATGGAGAGCACTAATGAATGGTTAAACACTAATGAGGTGATGAACGCACTAGTTGAGGACTTTCATGATGAACTAAAGGATTATGTAAACATAAGATTCATCTAAAAATCATGATGGGATGATGAACCTAGGACACCAATGACTTGAGTTCAGTGAAAAGTAGACAATCCAAGCTAACATGGGTCAGCCAACAGACACAAGTGTTCCCTTTTGCATGCCATGCACAAATATCATCACCATACAACATGTAGGGTGAACAACTACATCATATAGGCCAACACCCATCAAGGGTATATCGCCACAAGAATGTTACATCTGAGCATCAACAATAGGATATGTCTATGACACACACATTCACTCCACAAAATAGGCAAGTAGATGACCAGATAGAAGAATCCAATGAGCAATCAAAAGTTATGGTTTATCAAGGAAGAAGGCTAAAGGCTACAAAAGGTCAGAACACTACAATTATAGAGCATAAGAAGAGGCCTTATGTAGTTGGTCACACGATATCCCCTCCATCGCCACCTTTGAACTATCCTCTAGTTCTAGGACCATACGGGTACCCTCCTCATCCATGTTAGGCTGCAACTTTAACAACCACAATTCGGTCAGAGATCTGGCACACTATTGATCATGATATGATAACAATCATGCAAAATTGGGTGATCTAGTGGTCAAGGTAGTAAAAATTGACACCTACATAGGTCACCACTAGAAGATCACAAAGCTTGATTATCAAAGCATGACGAAGGGAGATACATTTTTAGAAGTGACTATTGCTCCCACCATTGTCAAAGAGGAGATTCCAATGAAGAAACCAAAGAGAAGGTTCACACACTTAGGACCCCTCTCAGTAGCATTCTTCCATTAATAAAACACTTGTGGAGGTTTCTGACCATAAGAAAGCCTCCCAATCCCTTGTCAAAGAGCTACAATTCCAACACTTACTGTTATTTCTATTGCAATAAGGGGCACAAAATAGACTCATGTATAGCCCTCAAGCAAAACATTCAAGACCTAATTCACACAATTTTATTCCAAATGGACACCATTATAGAAGTCACTCTAGAGCTTGTCTCCAAAGAGCTAAGTGCAGCAGAAGAATTCAATAAAAGTCCCTTCTTGAGCTAGAGCGAAACAACCGATGCAGTCACAACATTGATTTAGCATTCACTTGATCCGTAGCTCTACCAAAGAGCCTCGAGAAAGACAACTATCATGAGCCCTCAAGAATCTAGGGATCATGAAGGATCTATCTAACTGCTTTTATTTTTTAAAATCATTAAAAAGTAAATTAAACAAGAAAGTCAAAATAAAAGAAACTCAAATTTCAAAATGAAAAAAAACCATCAAAATCCAAAAATTCTCTTACTCTACTTGACTTCCTGGATGCGTCCCCTCGTACACCCTAAATTCGAAGGGTCGAAGTAAAAAGATAGGGCCTAGGAGGGAAGAAGCACAACTTCTATCTCAAGCCCCCTCCCCCCATGTTTGCAAACCTAATCTCACCTATAAATACCACTAAAACAATGAAATCATATAAAGCTACAATTGTAGGATGACACCACATTTCAAAATAAAAAATGTCCTATTCTAGGTCTTATTAATCTAAAAACCCTAGAGGTGAGTTGGAATACACTTTCAAAGTCAAGACATCCTACAAATAAATTTAGGGGCCATTTACTACATGAACTTTAATGTTTAAATATGACAACAACCCTACTCACGATGCCCAATAAAGACATGTGGACTGGATGATAAGGAGATTGGACACCTTGCAACATTATCCATGTCTCACCATATTTCATAATGATATAGCTTGGGTACTACAACTGGGAAACCTTTTCTAGGAAACTACCATTAATCTACAATTCAAGTTTCCATCTTAAGGATGTGAGCATCAATGTCCACAACCTCAAAGAATTAACTGAACATACATAAATTATGAAGCCCAAAGGGCACCCAAACTTGGATATATGCTTTTGGTGAATTTCTTATTAAGAATGACATCTAGGACCAATGGAGCATAAAAACTCTCTTTTGGGAGTCAAAATCTCACATACTAAGGTTCTGAGCATTAATGGAAATGGACGCAAATGAAAAATTATCAAAATGAAAAATAACTAAGTCTAAAGGACACCCGTCAATGCGGATATATGATGATGACACACTACATACACCAAGAAGAGTTGAGAATAGATCCCATAGAATACATATATATATGATCATCCTGAGGGAAGTAGCAATCAAATCATATAAGACTTTAGGCAAGCTTAAATATGTTGGGGTTCTCAAATCACCTTTAACTCTAGTATGAAAAAGTGGACAGTAGAGTGAGAATGGTAGTTGTAATTTGACTTTAAATAAGCTAAAATTATTAAATCATCACCCCTCTCACCTTATAGTAGGCCTCTAGACTAACATGGGTTACCCTTAACTTGTTAGAGGGGTTTCAATCTAAAAAAATCTAAATCTTGATTATCAACATAAGCCCAAAAGAAACAAACAGCCCACAAAAGAAAAACCCTTTGAGGGTCAGGTTCTAACATCTTCCATGGTAAATAGAAACATAAAAATTCACAAACCATGGTATCTTAAGTAAAAAAAAATCAATAATGAACCTCAAAAACAATTTCTTACTAGCTAACATGAGCACATCAATGTCAAAAAGAAAAATTCAAATCTTTTGAAACAAAACAATGAGGCAAAATGCTACCACCATAATTCAAGTCATAATAACCCCTTGCCTCAACAAAGACCAATGAAGAAGGGAAATCTCATATGATAGTGGCTCACTCCATGTCAGTGTCTCATATTATTTTAGCATCAAGAAGGTCTCCTTCGACAATCATGACATATCTCCACCAATAGAGTTTGTTAGGGAATCGTTGATAGAAGATTTTAGACATCAAAAATAGGATGAATTGCTCATTACATAGATAAATTAGGACTCAAATCTATCTCTAACAATGCCTTCATACATCTTTAGATAAAGGGTCAGAAAAGGTGCATCATCTCCCGAGATACTAAAACCTTACTTTCTATCCAAGACAGACCTACAATTCATGAATGAGGGTTACCTCTTATCAGTTAGCACGATCTTACATGTACCTCTTATCAGTTAGCATGACCTCACATGGCGTGCTATCCACAAAATAGATATTGAATCAATAAAGGGCATCTTGTCCAAGGACCTTATAGAAGGACAACCTAGCTACAATGACCTCATGTTGCCTTAGAACACTCCTCTCATAGCAGAGCCAGCATTATACAACATCTATTGATGACAACCACACAACAGTTTCAATCATCTACCTTCCAATTAAGATACATTGATTAGTTTGCACATGCCCAATAGAGACCTATTAAAATGCAGCCCCAGTGCCACATCACCAAATTAAATTGGTTGGTATTTTATACCTTGATTCTACACTACCATCATCATCATCTATTTTGGAATGACATTCCTTACCTATAAAATAGTTGAAACTAGGGAATACAATTGTCAATACAACCTACATCAGACTTAAAAGATAAAGCATGACCCAGAGTCATCAACCATGTAATTGGTGGAAGCACACCTGCTTGAGCTTTTGCCTCGATGTAAAGTCCTACATTCTTCTAGGAATCCTCAACCATGACCACTTCTACGAATGTTTGTTTACAGTCTTTTTTGGGCATGGACTATGACCTAAAACTAGACCAACCTGGTGTTTTACATTTCAAAATCCTTTTATGGTCTTGGATCATGACCTAAATCTAAACCAAATCCACAATCACATTTCCAAACTTGTTTTAGATCCTGGACCATGATCTAAAACTATACCATTCATTTTATCTTCCAATCTCTATTGGGTCCTGGATTGTGACCTACAACTGGACCAATCATGTGCTTTATTTGCCAATCTCTTTTGGGTCATGAACTAAGATTTTAAACTGGCCCACCAACCTTGTGTTGAATAGAATCCTCTCTTTTTCTATGACAACTTTTGTTTGGGTCCTAAATAAAGGCCTTAAACTTTACCAACCCATATTTAAACCCTACATCTAGGTAGGCATCTCCACAATCACTATCTTGAATATGCATTTATTTTAGTCTAAGCCCTACTCTAAGATAGGTGCCCTACATTCAAGTAGGCATATCCCCAAGCTAAATACCAAATAAGCATTGCCTCCAGTATAAGCCCTATACTCAGGTAGACTCTTGGTTTTCATTCCTATCATGAATAGGCATCCCTCTTGCTCAAATGGCCTATGTTCATGTAGGTATGTGATCCAAGACCTATACTCATATAGGCATTTGACACTAAAGCCCTATTTTGAATAGGAATATATTGATTGACTTTGACAAATTTGATGTGTCCTATCTTGAATAGGCGTTCTGCATGAACCAAGTCCTATCCTAAATAGGCATTGAAATTCAAGCCCCATCCTAATAGGTGTGTCTCCTTGAGTCCTAGGTAGGCACTCTGGACAAAGCCATATATTCAAATTGGGACTCCATGCGAAAACCCTATCAACAAATAGGAACCTTATCAAAGCCCTGCATTTAGTAGGAAAATCACACTCTTATCACACTGAATCATCTTGTATTGAAGAGATTCTCTAGGGAGTAGCCAATTTTCCGATACAAGCATTGGTTGTAAAGACCACCTTAAATCTAGAAAACATATCTACTACCTGACCTTATTTGTATTGAGCACTTTTGAAAAATAAGAAATGCTTTGAGGAACAAACAATTGATCAATATTATCACTGGTCATGAACACCACCTTAAATCTAGAAATTTATTTAGAGCCCAATCCTATCAATCTTCTCGATCATATCAATCATATTCATAAGATAGATGCTCTAAGGATTCAATAAATGACCATTACAGTAACTGGTCATGAAGTTCACCTTAAATTCAGAGTCTGATACTCAATGTATCCATCTTAAACACTCATATTGAGCAGCTAAGACTTTAATTTTCAAGGTCCTAACAAGCAACTTGTATCTCTTCCAATGACATCCTCATACTCTATTGATTCTTACGTCTAATAGAATCTATCACATGATCACATACTTCCACTTCCATATCTATCAATACTCTTTCAAGACTTCAAAGAGAGCATTATATCTTCAAATCTAATCAGACTCGATATCACTTCAAGAATGAACCATTCCTAGTAAGATCTAGTTTAGAGGAGTGTTGATCAAATCAAGTGAGAACTAGAGAGTTGGCGATAATTTCTCATAAACACTCTAGGGGACAGATTATACACTAGTGGAGGAACACGTCATGGAGGCCCCCTTAATGCTGGATAATCACCTGATGCCCCATCGTTACTTTATACCCCTCTTCTCATAAAATTTATCATGTAGGGAATTGTGAATGCTCTGAGGAACAACTGACTTACCCACTACAATCACTATCTATGAAGGCCACCTTAACTTGGAATATTTACATGGTTCTGTGTCTCATCCATTTAGAGAATAATCAAAGAACTAAAAGAACCAAGATGATGCTTTTGAGGATCCTAACAAGCAACTGGAACTCTTCAAATGACCAGTTGATGCTCTAAGCATTAGATAAATGGCATATATAGTCATTGGCCGTGAAGACTACCTTAAATCTGAAAATTTTTCTAATGACCAATTTTATTTAACTTGAGTACTTTTGAAAATTGGAAACACTTTAGATCTAGATTTTTTCCATCTCAATGCATTGTCCTAGTTCATGACCTAAATTTGAACTAATTGTGCCTTCATTTCCAAATCCATCTCAGACCCTAGATCATGAACTAAAACTAAACCAATCCCATGCATATCTCCCAATCTTTTTGGATCCTAAACCAATCATGTGTTCATATTGCTAAATCTTTACATATCTAAGATCATGAATACATCACTCATGTCATGAACATATCAAGATTTTCAATTACTACATTTGTAGGAGCTTTCATATAGTCACATATGTTACTATTTCCATATCTGATGATCCTTTCTTAGTAAGGATGAATTTCAAAAGAATATTGATCAAATCAAGTGAGAACTAGAAACTCGAGGATACTCATTTGTCAACAAACTAGGTGATAAATGATGGACCAGTGGAGGAACATGTTAGGGAAACTAACTTAACATTGGAGGATCACCTGATGCCCAATCTGAACTTGTTTTAGCACTATTCCTATAAACTTTATCTTACAAAGATCCCACATTCTTTAGGAAAAGATAATTGACCGACACAGTCACTGGTCATAAAGGTCACCTTAATTGGAATTTGTCTTACATCGCAATGTTCAATCTTGAGAAATCAAAGCTTTATTGCATATAGGGGAACTCACCATATTTTACCTTTTTATGGTTGTGGTCCTAACCCAAATTTGGTTCATTCCTCCATTTACAAAAAAAATGAACAAACTAAACTTAAATGTGTAGAAAGAGAAGAGAGACAATGATTACTTTTCAAGATCTTTTCACATTCAAGCAATTTCTATAATTCTCAATGATTATAGACTCCTGGTTTTAATATTTTTGGCAAAACATAAATCACATATGATTTCTAGATCCATTTTTTCTCACTAAGGCACGAATTTGTGGGAGAATCATACATGAACTAAATTAAAAACTGAAGCAATGATGAGAGTCACTTTTGTGGACGATAAACATCTTAAGGCTCATCATAGAACCATGGGAATGAATGCTTGTCTAGATATAGGAAATTTCCTAAGTCGAAGGGTACTCTTACTTTGGAGAAATTATTTATACCCAATATTTTCTTTACTAATTCATCCTTAGAAGGAAAAGGCATCACCAATGCTTTCCACCGTCTATAAGGTTTGTTAGAACATCTTTGATGAGTCCAACCTTTTTGGCCTTCTGTGACAAAAAATGGGGGTCATACTTGGCTCGAACCTATTGTTCACATTGTTATCTCAAACCTTGCCTCAAGAGGGGCACACCATTAGTTGGATCTAAGGGCTATAGAGGGGGTGGGGGTGAATAGAGCTACAAAATTTCTCACAAAATAGATTCGACCTTCAAATTATATCAAGTTTAAGGAAATAACTTAATTGCAATTTGAAGTCCTATCTAACAAGCATAGCAACGATGGGAGAGATTGATAGCAAGCACTTGACAAAGGGATGTAGAGTGGTTCCACACTTCAAATTAGAAGTGAGTCAGTCCACTACCTAGAGAGGTCAAGCTCTAGGACTTTGCAAGTGCTTTTCTCTATATTATCTCCAATAAGAGTTGCAACACAAGACCATCAAAGGACTTACCCATCCAACCACAAGGAGATATCCACCTTACCAAAGGGCTTACCCACTTATTTTGAGTCTTCAACCTTCACCAAGGTCTTACCCACACAAGCTCAAGTCTTCCGCCTTGAAGGACTTTACTTCTCCTCTTGGATCTTCAGCCTTTGCCTTCTCCTTCACCTGGATAAGATCACCACCTCTTCATCAACCTTGAAGAGGACCAGCTACAACTCCTTCTTCACTCGATGGAGCTTGCTTCACTTTTTCTTCATGTAGGAAGGGGATAGGGAAGTAGTAGAAGATGAGAGATTTACATGCACAAGGGTAAAGCTCTCTTACAATATGCCTAACTCACTCACAAATTACGAAATGAAGTGTAAACTAGAGAGAGAAAGGGGCTCAAGGACTAATAGCACACTCAACTATAGCAAGGACCTTGAATGTATGGAATGAGCAAACTTGGAATGAAGTCTAAGGGGTCCTATTTATAGATGGGGGTGCTCCCTTGAGTTGGGGAACACTTAGGGCCAAAATATAGCCATTTTTTCACAAAACAACAGATCCGTTTTCACCCAGACAAGTCACCAACAGTTATAATCACTTTTTCTACATGTTCCGTATAGTGCATTCGGTCGAGTTTCAATAAAGGTAACTCGACCGATCAACTAAAAGACAAAGCCAATTTTCAAAATATCAGTCGAGTTTGTTCTGGGGAACTACACCGATGAGCTAAAATTGAGTTTGCTTAGTGAGTCGGTCAGCCGAGTTCTATGAATGCAAAACTCGATCGATGAGCCATCTTCAAAAAATCCATCATAGGATCGGTCGAGATGGTAACTCGACCGATGGCCTGTGATTAATTTTATATATTGACTTTAGAATGATTAAACCTTGGTATAAAATGTCCCACATATTTTTCTCATCTTAGTTACAAGTCATATCATCAATACAAGTGATTACAAAATTCTTCTAAGGTCGTTTGAAGTGATTTCCTTATTAGCACACTTGTATTGCCTTTGACTTTAGCTTGGAAAAGCTAGGGCTTGTGTAATTTGATCCTACTAAAGCCTGAAATCAATCTTGAACAAACATATTTGATACATATGAATGAAATGGTTGAGTCATTATCAAAATATGGACAATGTATAACCTTTAGGTCAACATTCTTCCCCTTTCTGACAATGACAAACCATTCCTCAATCATATTGAAAAGGATATTGAAATTATACCTTTTCCTTTTGAATTGTAAGGGGATTCAAGATTTGAACAATGTGAATTGCTCCCCCTCAATCTATGCTTACTTTAACCTGCATAGTTAGTCTATCTACACAAGGCAATATAACATACATGTACTATATGGTCCTTTAGCAAGTCACATGATAAAGTATATAATAAACAAGAAAGGGATCACATAAGCAATAAGAACAATATGGTTGAGTTTTAAGACATTGAAAATTCTCTCTCCCTTTTGACATTATCAAAAAGGAAGGGGGTATAAGAGCATGCAAATAGGTCTTCTCCAAGCACAACCAAGCAGATATCCAAACATGCAATCTCATAAGCATACACCAAACAAAGACGAGAGAAACAAACAAGCTAAGTCATAATCAAAATATGGTGAAACATGGCACCAACTCATGAGATATAACAGATCAAAGAGTAAGAGTGCACAAAAAATGGATTAAAACTCAGAATGCAAGTTCTCAAAAATAACTAAAAGTGAAGACAATGAAAACTAAGATGATAAAATAGTACAGCTCATATCATGTGCCCAGATGTTTCTAATACAAAATAGCCTAGAAAGATATATATGATCAGTAAACTAGACTAAAAACTAAGAACATCTAGATATCTAAGCTATCTATATCAACGACATCAGCATCCTCAACATCAGGCTCATAGTCATAATCTTTGTCTAAAGGTGCAGCAACATTGCCTTCATCACCAGAGTCACTAGCAAAACCATTAGATCCATCACCATCGTCAGATGCAACACCATCATCTTCATCATCACTACCATCCTCATCAGTTTGGTCCGGCATCTCCTCATCAATATAAGGACAGAAGCGACGAACAGGCCAAAGAGCATCCTTCTCATCCTAAGAGCATAGAGCTCATTGGCCTGAGGGAAGGAAGGATTAGAATCACCAAGACTGGAAACCAGAGTGGCCAAGGGGCCAGTAGATAGAGGTAGGATGACGGGAGCAGGTCCACCAACAACAAAGAGTGTGGGAGCAGTAGAAGGTGCAGATGGAGGGACTGGGTAAAAGTAATTGTATGCAGAGGATGCATAATCACTTCCCAGGTAGGGATGGTAGGTTGGGTAGGGATGTGCACATGATATGTTCATGTTTGACATGATTGAACATAAATCCTGATGCAGGTGATCCTGTACCTAGAGGTTGTATGCATGTTGATGTATCATGTAGCCCATGAGGGCTTCATTAGACACACGAAACGAGGCACATGCAGGTTGGGTAGGCAAAGGAGGTGGAGGTTCTCGGGTAGAGGTCAAGGTAGGTTTAGCAGAGGTAGAAGAAGAGGTAGAGGCACCGGGTGTGGTGGAGGAAAATATATTCACAGACTTCTAAATAGTGGTCTCACTGATACATACTCCCTTTTAGGCAGGTCTATAGTGGAAGTCATGGAAGAGAGATTTCTCAGTGGAAAACTGAAAAAGACCACATATCAGGGTAGGGTAGGGAGGGTGGGTGCTACGAGTATTCTTGCCTGAGTCGAAGCAAGTCATATGGTGGAGGATGTATCTAGACCACTTGACTCTGACATTCTCTAAGGGGCAATACATAATCACTGCAGTGTTCTCTGCAATATCCATTTGATTTTTCTTTGGATGGATGTTGCAGTTGACCACTAAGGAAAGGATGCGCCTCTTAAGATCCAAGTCAGAGGAGGGTAGGGTGCTCTTCTTCTTATAGGGGAATTGAGGTTTCTTCAAGTAACGATGGATGTCAGGAAGAGTGATATCGTATTACTTGTAGAAAGCCTTAGTGCCAAGAAGGTCAAAATACTCACCGTAGTCCTTACGCCAGGTGTCATTCTCATCTGTATCTGAGAAGAAGATATTCAATATATACTCTGAGACTTGGAATTTATCCCTGCTATCATAGACGTTAGGATCACTTGAGTATTAGGAGGGGGTACAAGGGTGTCATAATTCCAACGCAAGTTTGCGTAGAATTTGTGAACCACTTTCTTGCTAGTCATGGAAATGTTGAAGCATGCACATTCAACACCCAAGGCAGATAGATGGTGAACGTGTAACACTCTTGACACTTGATTGATGACCTCTTGGCGTCTAGGGCTAGGCTCAAAGAGGGAACGAAAAGGAAAAGGACTCCATGGGAGGAGGTCTTTATACCTATTAACACCTCATTTGTGACAAAGAGAGTCTCATTAAAGGGGATCAAGCGGGAAGACAAGGAGGAGGATGGTGCATTGCTAGGGGCGTCTCTCTTCCTTATGTTTGAAGCCATGGAGACGGAATAGAGAAGAAAGAGGGAGAAAACGCACAAAATGCACCACCAAAAATGTTCACACACCTAGGTTTAGCAGGGGGAAGGTCAAGGATGGTCTTCCTAGGTCGGATTAGGGCTAGGTTGGGGAAGGGAAGGTCAAGGGTGGAGAGCTTATGGCTAAAGGAGGTGGAATCATTCTACTTTTCTCAAGTTGAAAGGGAGAAAAGTCGACCGAACCCAACTTAAGTGTGCTCCAACCTGACCATTGGTCGAGTTCTGTGAACTCAAAAGCTCGACCGGTTGGCTTTTTAAAAAATCTCTCAGCCATCGATCGGTCGAGTTTGTTCTGGGGTAACTCAACCGATGGTCAACCTAACCCAAAACCATCAAACTTAATTTCTAGCCATTTGAGTATCTTCAATTCCATTATATATATTGAACATACTTAGGCACATATCACTCATCATTGGGTACTATTTTGTGATAGGACATGCGTTTGTGAAAAATACCCAAAAACAAGAGAAAAATAAGACAAAATGAACATGAAAAACCGATTTAAGCATATTAGCAAGCAAAGATGATTCAAATAGAGTCAAGACATACAGGAGAGATAAAAACTAGCTAGAAGGCATATCAAATTTATTCAAAGTAGTTATAAGCAATTTTGATCTAATAAAATTAAATTGCTCTCTAGCTAGAGGTTTAGTGAAAATATCCGCCAACTGATTTTTCGTGTCCACATGCATGATATAAATATCCTTCTTGGCAATGTGATCATGAAGAAAATGATGGTGAATGTTACACCCACATCCCATGATTACTGCTAATCATGAGATTAGGGCATAAGTTTGAGGATTATACTTAATACAAAGTTCACTCCCAACTTTTTTCCCTTTATTTAAACTCTTTGTTTTCTTGTATTCAATCACATAAACAAACTTTGTAAGAGAATTAAACTTGGATTACTCTAATATGATCTTAACATTAATGATACACACCATACATTCATTCTATTTCTTACACTTCTATGTAAATATGACATGATAACTAGATACATACTCTATTATTAAAGGAATCAAAGTTACACCATCATTTATAACTCTCTCTCAACTCTATACAAGGACCTAGAGTGACAGGGACCGACTGAACTCAACTGATTCTGATACTTAGCTCTTATGGTAGATCTACACTGATGCAATAACATCTTCAGTCCATGTGGTTCCCCTAAAAAAATTGTGAGTAGAGGGGTGAGCCTACTCGCTCAGTGAATAAGTACTTCAAAGAAACAATTTAAAGTACTTATATAATTACAGATATATTGTTGAGCAACTAATATCAATTATAATAGCAGTAAGCTTTTAAGAGACTAATCATTCACAAATATAAATTTGGCAAGATACTCTAGATATCTACATGAGTGAATCAATATATGAACATGCTTAATTGATCATAAAGAGGACTAATCATTCAAAAACATACAAGAATAATTGAATAACTGCACACAATTGTTTATCCTCTCATTCATCTTATTATGACTTGAAACCACATGAGGTGTACCACAACATGTGAAAGAATCGCAGCAAGCTAAGATCTCACTGTACAAGGCTAAGAAGCATGTTTGGGTTCCTAAGCCTATCTCTTGAGTAAGACCATGTCTGCAGTGGGCCTCAGAACATCTTCCTCTCGACGGCTCATGGGTGTGGCCATATACCTCAGACTCCACCTCTCAACCTGGGTACTTAGGAAGTGAGTCAAAGCCCTCAGGCTTATTGTGCATCAGTGGACCTACTGACCACTGATCACTCAACATGTAACACAGGTACCACCGGCATCCCCATTTGGTGTTGGGTACCACACAACTATAAGGAGTCTACCCTATCGGTCAAGACCCCCGCACCCTACTGGTGCGCTCTGGCTTACCTCGATCTGGACTACCTCCAGTCGGGAAGCTATTTCCTCCTCACAATGCATGCCTCATCTTGTGAGGATTCTACAGTGTTCAGGGCATCTACATATCTAATTCACTCTTTAAATTCACAATTCAATCATCACATCAACATATCTTAGTTCATCTTTGTAAATCGCTCATTTCATAAACCATCTGATAACATTTATCACAACCGAACTGTTAAGCATAACCACATCGCATACTGAGAAACATTAATACCACAATACTTGATTTACTAAACACCCTATCCTTAGGGTTTCATTTACCTCATTCACTTATCACATGACTCACATAAGGATTTAACACTTCATAACATCATTCAATTAATATTTCTTTCAATTGTTCACATATAATTGAATATATATATGAAACCCTTTAATGAACTAAACTAGGGTTTCCATGCCATTTACTAAAGAATCATACATCAAGAAAACATTGAATCAAGATGTCTATTTGCAAACCTCCAACTTTCCATTCATTTAGCGTTTCACCCTCCTTACTGATATATCAGGCAAACATTGATATCACTGAGTGAAATGCAAGATCCTATCTGACATATATGTAATACGCATACAATAAAACAATCATTCATACGCAAGGAAATTCAACTAGGAAAACTTCTTTATTCAATTATACAACAATTTTAGTCATAGTCAAAAACACTAAATTTTATTATATTCATGTAACCTCTATAATTACTTTAAGAATTCTCATTTAGATGGATTGCAATCATTTCTAATGTGATTTCATAATCTGAAATTCATCACAACAGAGAAATAATCCATTTCATATCATCTTGCAAAATCTAGATCAAAAAGACAACTTAGGGTTTGTACTAGCATACTAAGCAATTGAAGATTTTTGATGATTTAACTCATTTTTGTGCAATCTACTGTTTAAAGGAAGTACCCACTCACCCTAAGGTGTGAAAACACCTTAAAACACAGCCCATCTCTGAAAATCTCGAATTCACATCAAAACTCTAGCAAATCATTGGTTTCTTCTTCCTTTCAACCCTAAAGATGGTCTACTTTAGGTAGAAGATGAAAATTGGAGGTTAATCCAAACCTTGTATTTGTTGGATTAGGGATTCTGAGTAAGGGGAAATGAGGAGGAGGAAGAATCGACGGTTAAAACTACTTACCAAGTCAAATCTATGACAACCCTTTTGGATTTCCACCGTTCTTCACATTCTTCCCCAAAAATCACCTTCTAGGTCACCCTCTCTTTGAGCAATAGAGTATTGAAACACGGTTCTAACGCACTTTGTTTCGTAGAAAATGGATAAGCATAGCCCGAGATATGATCATTTTATGATTGGCTGTCCTGGGCGACATCGGTCACGGTTGCAATACACGACGCAGCATCGGGGTCGTGGCATAGTGTCACTGTCGTGGCACATGACCTAGCATCAGGGTCACAATATAGTGTCGTCACGTGTCGTGGTCACGACACACGATGCAGCTTCGCAGTCGTGACACTCTGTACATGTTTACTAAAAAGGGCATAACTCTCTCATTTTAACTCTGATTCAGTTCATTCTTTTTTTGTTGGATTCATAATTGAATTATATACAATCCTAAAATATTATTTGATAATATTATCATAGGAAGAATTATTTATTAATTATTTCCTTCAATGTCATTAACTCTCTTCTTGCATACATGTATGGGTTAATGCTATATTACTCCAACTCATATCTTTATAGTAGGCTTAAGTCATGATTATGAGTTGCCCAAATAAGTATTTAAGGTTAACAAAGTTAATATAAAGCACAAGATAAAATATTACTAATAAAAGCATGACAAGCATTAGGATTATCTTAAATCTCTAGGATTATTAGGAAAGCTAGGAACGAGTTGTAACAAAGAACCTCTATATGTTTAGCTCTAATATGCAATATATGATTATAAGACAAGTTAATTGCACTAGTATTATCACAATAGATAGGATAAAAATCAAAATGAATGTTAAAGTCTTGGAGCATTTGCTTCTTCCATAAGACCTGGGCACAATAACTCCTGGCTGCAATGTACTCAGCCTTGGTGGTTGATAATGCCATTGTGCTATGTTTTTTGGAGAGCCAAGACACCAAGCATGGTTCTAGGAGGAAACAAGTGCCACTTGTGCACTTTCTATCAATCAAGCACCCTACATAATAGACATCACTATAAGAAGTAAGAGTAAAATCCCTTGACTTGGGATACCATAGTCCAAAATTTGGATTTTTTTTCTAAGTACCTTAGAATCCTCTTAACATCTATAAGATGTGATTTCTTAGGATTTGATTGAAAGTGAGCACATAAGACAACACTAAACATTATATCTGGTCTAGAGGCAGTTAAGTAAAATAAACTTTCAATCATACCTCTATAGAGCTTCTCATCTACCTTCTCACCTACTTCATCTTTATCATGTTTGGTGGTGTTTGACATGGGTGTGTCTATCGTCTTAGTGTTCTCCATACCAAAGTGCTTAAGTAGTTCATTTGTGTACTTGCCTTGGTTGATGAAGTTCCCATCTTTTGTTTTCTTGATTTGAAAGTCGAGGAAGAATGTGAGTTCACCCATCATACTCATATTGAATTCACTTTGCATAAGATCACTAAATTCTTTGCAAAGATCAAGATTAGTTCCGCCAAAAATGATATCATCAACATAAATTTGAATGATAAGAAAATTGTTAGAAGTGTGTTTTAGAAACAAGGTAGAATCCACTTTACCCATGATCTAACAAAAAGTTCTTTAATTTCTCATACCAAGCCCTTGGTTCTTGTTTGATTCCATAGAGAGCTTTTTGCAACAAATAAACATGGTTAGATAAGCTATCATGTTTAAAGCCTAGAGGTTATGCAACATACACTTCCTCCTCAATTTTACCATTCAAAAATGCACTTTTAATATCCATTTGATATAAAAGAAAGTCTTTATAACTAACAAAAGAAAGAAACATACAAATGGACTCAAGTCTAGCTACAAGTGCATATGTCTCATCAAAGTTTATACCTTCTTGTTGATTGTAGCCTTGAGCCACTGACCTTGCTTTGTTCCTTACCACTTTGTCGCTTTCATCAAGCTTGTTGTGGTAGACCCATTTGGTGCCAATGATCTTTCTATCACTTGGCCTTGGTACAAGGCAAACTTTGTTCTTCTCAAATTTCTCCAGCTCCTCTTGCATAGCTAGGATCCATTCTTCATCTTCAAGAGCTTCTTTGGCATTCTTAGGCTTGAGTTGTGAGATGAAGGCGTTGTTGGCTTGTTCTTTGTTGAATGCAGCCAACGTATTCACTCTATCAAATGGATCACCTAAAATCAACTCCTTTGGATGATTCTTTGCAAATTAGGGAGTTGGATCATTCTTTTCATCATCTTTGTCTTCTTCTTGAGTAGCCACCTCTTTTCCCTTTTGGGTGATGTTGAGTTCTTTAAGGATAGGAATTATTTCACCTGCAACATCATCATTTAGAACAATATCTTTGGGAATAGAGGGGTTAGTCTCAATAAATTTTACATTAATAGATTCTTCTACTTTAGCAAGATCAACAGTAAAAAAATCTATAAGCCTTGCTACTAGTGCTATAGCCAAGAAAGTGATCGGCCTGAATCGCACGTCTGGAATATGGAGGCGGATTTAGAAGGAATTGAACTCTTAAATTTATAACCTAAAACCTTATAAGACGCCCGCAACTTTTATTACGGGGTCGAAGTAGATATACAGGGTTGAACATAGGGATGTGGTGACGTTTAGGACGCCACCGATCTCATTCTTGAGTCAGATAAGCCAAAAGTGATAGTCGATAAAAGTATATGCTGGAACTAGTTTAGTGGGTTGTCATGATTTAAAACAAATAAAAGAAAAGAAAAGAAAACTAAATAGAGTCTGTGGGATTCTACTAATCAAGAGAGAAAGAGTTCCTGGCTATGTAACTGCAACCTGGGTAGTCTATGCACCCCTTCTCGGGTGTAGACAATCCTCGAACACCTAAGCAAGCAACTACTATGCACATCGGCCTTTGTTCCTGTGGGGTCATCCCAGCCGCTCTCGCGATGCATGACTAAAACCATCAATAATATGTCATAGACCCTCTCTCATGGAATGACATATCAACACCTCAGAATATTCTAAGTTCCCTCTCAGGTCTTAGGATATTCTGGGATGTTAGGAACAGAATACCTTGGATCGTCCTCCTCTCGGGTTTGAATTCAAACTATCGTCTCTTAGATATTCCTACAACATATCTCTCGATACAAGTAGAAATAGCAGTTCAAACTAGAGAGAGATCAACCAAACTAGCAATTACAACTAGAGAGAGAAGATAGAATAAGCAAACATACTAGATCTGAAATAAATCTACTTGCTTAGGCAAAAGTACATAAACATGCCCAAAACGGGGTACATAGCCAAGAAGGAGCTCAACTAGCCATGGACAAGCATAGTTGGCACCGAACAAAGATGGAAGAACATCATTGTATAAGAAACCAAGAAACACATCATAAGAAAGAGGAAGAAGAAGAGATTTAGCCTGTGGAGGAGAGGTGTCTCTCACTCCTTTGCCTTCGTATAGGCTGGATCTCGTCTTTTGGTCTTCCTCCTTGATCAGATCTGGACTCCTTGGTCCTCTTTCTCTCTAGATCCATCCCAAACAGTAGCTTGGTGGGTGAATGGATATGGAGGACGATGGAGGTCATGGTCTTCTCACTCCTCAACTTCTGCCCTTGGAGATTGAAAATCGGGGGATGATGGAGAGTGGTGGAGATTGGAAGCTCACTGAAGAGGAGGGTGTAGGGTGAGCTCATTGGCCTTCTTAGACCTCTAAACTCTCCCACAGAACTCTGGGAACCTTCAGATCTTAAAGAAGCAACCTCTCGGCATCCTTGGTCGAGGTCCCCCCCTCAAATGAGTGAGGGTACACCTATTTATAGAGGTAGACTGCATACTGCGGCCAGCAGGTCGCAGGGTCAGCCACGATCGTCGCCAACACCGCAGTCACAGTTCATGGAGTGGAAATCGCGGTTGCGGTCTGGGCACCACGGTCGTGGTGGAGGGTGTCAGCCACGGTCTTGGAGAGGGAAGATCGCAGTCGCGGTGATGAAGATCGTTGTCACGGTATTAAAGGTGAAGACTGCGGTCGCGGTTCATGGTCACAGTAGTGGCGGGTGGCCACGGTCATGGTGAGGGATCACAGTCGCGGTCATGGAAGGGAAGATCGGGGTTGCAGTAATGAAGACGAAGACCGTAGTCGTGGTTCATGGCCACGGTCATGGCGGGTGGTCACAGTCGTGGCGAGGGATTACGGTCATGGTCGTGGAAGGTGAAGACCACAGTCACAATTCATGGCCATGGTCGTGGCGGGTGGCCACGGTAGTTGTAATGACCCCGCCTCTTGGTAACCCCCAATTAAGGGAGACCAAGAGGTCAGAGACATTATCTCAATTAATAGGATCAAAGGTTCGACAAATAATCAATAACAATTATCAAATTTTACCAACTAAACCATGCTAGGTCATACTTGTTCTCATCCTCAACATTGGATCAAGATCATACCTTCCCATGTCATCAACTTAGCCGTGGGGGGTTCATCAAACCTGCCTTAAACTTAAGGGGTTTCTCTTTCCTTTAAACATGAGAAGTACCATGCTCAAATCTATTGAAACTAAAACCTCATCATGAGCATTCGGTACACCACTTCCTCTCTTAGGCCTAGGAACCCTAGGTTCACGCCGACAAACAAAACATCGATCAGCATAAAGTTGGTATGTGGGGGAAACAAACAGTAAAGTGGCATATGTGAAATTAAATATGAATTAAAGTTCAAAGGAGAATTAGTTAGAATAGACTTCATGTGGATATAAGTAGATATCCAACTTTTGAAAAGGTATGAAAAGTTTAATTTTATTACAGCCTTTCAGTTTAGTTTGGTAGAATTTGATAATTATTATTGATTATTTGTCGAACCATTGATCCTGTTAATTGGGATAATGGCTCTGACCTCTTAGTTTCCCTTAGTTGGGGGTTACCGGGAGGTGGGGTCATTACAGTCATGGTGAGGGATCGGTCACAGTCGTGGAAGGTGAAAACTGTAGTCACGGTTCATGGCCACGGTCGTAGCGGGTGGCCACGCTCGTGGCGAGGGATCGCAGTCGCAGTCATGGAAGGCAAAGACCACAGTCGCGGTTCATGGCCACGGTCGTGGTGAGGGATCGCGGTCACGATCATAGAAGGGAAGACCGCGGTCGCGGTAATGAATACCGTGGTCGTGGCGCCCAGTCACGATCATGGCGATGGATGGCAACGGTCATGGCAGGTGGATAACTGCCGCAAAAACCATGTGTTGGGGAGAAATATTTAGAGAGTAGATGTCTTCTCAGGTTCGGTGCCTGCAAGTCCCAAAATTGGCTAGATTGGCTACTTTATTGGCTATTCTAACTACATTATCTAATGAGAGAAACAAAGCATAAAACATGAGCATTATTGGGCATATTAAGACCAAAGTGGCACGAAACTATAGATAAAATGCATAGATAATATGCATAAATTCGGGTGATATCAACTACCCCAAGCTTAAAACTTACTTGTCCTCAAGCAAGACTGTGCTCAAAGAACAAAAAGATAACATCCAAATTAAGCTTGGCAATAGATGCTAAGGTTAAGAAAAATAGTTTAAAGCATATATTCTCCTGATCCATGCCATTTCAGAGCAAACCCCCACCAATCAACCACAGTCCTACTAAAGCAAGATCAAAGAGTTTCCAGGCAAGATTAAGCAAATTCACTACAGCCTGCCGATACTCATGAGGGTTTGAATCATAATTATTAAACATGAAAGAATTGTCACATAGGTGATCACGCGGGTGATGAGCAATGATCCATCACCATGAATCCATGGATACCAATCAGGAACCACACACCTCTCACTTATTCATGTCCTAAGAAACAAATCAAAAGACTCTAATGACTTCGGAGGATCTCGATCTGCGTCATGTTGGTCCATATAGCGAGCAACAGTCCCTGTAGTCTGACCCAGTTGGCCCAAAGTAGTGATATGAACTCCTCATACTGTGCTCGAACCAACCCTACTATTGAGATGATCTCATAGGTCCCCTAGGGGTTCCTAGTGACTCTCTAATGAGCATTTGGAGTGATACTACCAGGCGCGACATACCTGCGTTCATGAGCACAGTCATACACCGACTGGGCACCATCCTCAACTCTCCTAAAAGATAAAACAAGCGCTCATTTATTCACACTCATGCTTTTATTCTCTGCATTATATTTTTGTAGGCTTGGGTGAGAACTATATATATACCTCTTTTTGCACATTTTTATATTTTTCATCTTTTTGACCCAATCTAATGTGAGAAGGCATGTAGTTCATAAAGGAAAACATTTCATCTTGATCATAGCTCAAAACCCATCATAATCCGCTTGACACCTGTGTGAAAAGTTGCAATCATGATTCAAGAATCCTTAGAATAGAGGCAAGCTTGTGAATTCACAGCTAGGAGTCTTTAATCCTATTTTAGCTCATTCCAATGGTCCTTTACCATGGATTTTCCATTCACGACATAGATCAAGGGAATTTATCTTTAAGCTATGAAAAAGGCACATAACCTTAGATTTTATTACCAGACTCAAGGAAAGAGCCAAGAGCAAGCCAAGCAAAAGCTCAAGCAATTTTAAGATGAAAAATGTGCATTTAGGCATAAAGTCAAGCATTTATCTATTAGATTCGCACCATATAGCCATAATTGCAAAGCTAAAAAGATGAAAGTTTTGAAAATTTTAAAACTAAATGTAGGAAGTAAACATGCATGCAAGAAGGGTGAAGAGAAAGAAGGGTGAAGCCTACCAACCCAAGCTTAAAACGTTGCTCGTCCTCGAGCAAGATCTAAACTTGAAATAGTGAGGCAGGAATGCATGATTTTAATGGCAGTTATTGAAGTTCTAATGATGATGCATGGATGCAAGGATGTATAAAAAAAATAGTTAGAGGAAAGAAACTAACTAACAAGAACATGAAGAGCTAAATTTATTGTAATAAAAGGGCGGGAGGGTGGGTAAGAGAAAAGGGGGTGGATGCCCCACGATACCGACACTGGGATCCTAAATTCTAAGTTTTGGGACCAGTGTCACCTGTGTCTTGCTGATGCGTTCTGCCACATAATAGGAGTAGAACAGGTGGGTGTGTTGGCCCTACCGAGTTCGAAGAAGCGAAGTGAAATCCGACGACTTGGTGAAGTCATCTTTGTGCTGAAAGTGGCTTGAACTGCACTGGGATGAATTCTTCGGCATATCATCCTCAGGGTACCTTTCAATATAAGAATCTGAATATGAAGGTCCTAGGATGTCGACATAGTATGAGATGGAGGGGATAGGTTGAATGACTTGGGTAGGGTCCATTTCTCCTCCCTCCATCTCTAAACTTAAGGTTGGATGCTCAGATAAGCTAATATATATAGTCTGAGTCATCCAATCATCTTCTAAACATGAAGTGTCCCCAGAAGAGTATGATTGATGTTCTTCCACCCCAAGTTTGTTGCCTTCTACGGGGTCTGGGGTTTCTTCATGCTCAACAGCCATGTTGTAATGAACTGTCCATCTACCTCCCTTGAGTTCCACCAAGCCTTGAGGAGGGATGGTGGTGATTGTAAGCTCATGTTGTTCCATATCATCGTCATCGATGTATTCGCTCCACTAAGATGGATATTCATCATCATCCTCACCATATAGATTGTTCCAAACCATGATCGGCATACTGCTCGAAGCTAAGTGACAAGTCTCAATGTGAGGGTCATCACTCTTGTAACATCCCTGACATGGGTTATGCTTTAACCCTAGGTGTTTTGATTAATAAAGATGATTATAATTTTAATCTTATCTTTTGAAAAGTAATTAGGCCTCATGAGGAACTTATGTTTCAATTTTGGTCATGTTTGAACAATGTTGAAGCAATGTTTGCTTATTTTGAACTAAAGTGCAAATTACCCAAGTTAAGGGGCTAACTTGCAAATGTTACATAATAATATGTTCCTATGATGTTGAGACATCATAATAGTGAATATGATGTAGTATTATGGTTTCTACAAGCTTGGACACCAAGATAAAGCTTGTTGGACAACGTTTGTGCATTAAAACCTAGTTTTGGTGTAAAGTGCAATTTACCCAAAACCTAAGGTTCAATATGAAAATTACCACTTCAATAAGGTCCCTAATGTTTCTTGGCACCATGTAGAGCAAAGAAAAGGAGAGGGGTGCCTCATTTTAATTAAGTTGGAGGAGAGAGAATCATGATATTAAAATAATCAAGATTAATGCCTAATTGAAACCCTAATTTGATTTAGGGCAAAAATAAATGTATTAATTAAAGGGACTTCAACCAAAATTAAAATGGTTGGATTCAGATGTGTGTGTGATGTCCTTGAGCTTTGCAAGGACCACGAAAATATCCAAGGGAGTGGATAACTCACACACAATTTTATAAGAAAAAGAAATATCCACTCACATATGGATATTAATATAATATGATTTAAGGTGTTTGATTTTCTTTTCTTTAAATCATGGATAATTGAGAGGGATAAGAGGCAAACAAGATAGACTAGTCCCTAAGGAAGATGAGGGGGAATAGGCGGTCACATTTTTGGGATTAATTAGATTTTTGCAAAGTACATTCTCTCTCATTGAATTTTTATAAAAGGACCTTTTACAAGCCAAATGAAAGGCTTTTTCGACCCCACTTCTTCTCCTTGATTGGGAAACGACCAAGGGAGCTTGTTAGTATCAGGAGGACGACCCCCAACCTGTTGGTAAGGTTCTTGATCCATTTCATCTTGATTCCATGGTGGAAATCGAAAATAAATTATGGATTTCTTCCTATTTCAATCTCCTCTTCAATTCTAACCATTCATTTTCACTCAAACCTTGAGGACGAGCCTTGGAATGGTGAAAGAAGTTGCATACACCATTTTTTCCGTGAAAATGGAGCTTTGGAGCTCAATTGGAGGCGGGTTTTATAACTTGAAACCCTAACTTTGTTATTGCATTCAATTCCCCATCAAATAATGATCATTTCTCTATTTACAAATATTGATTTGGTTGATTCATGCAATCTCCATGGAAATTACAGCAGGTTTCGTGGGTCTAGAGCTTGATGATGATGACATCATCATAAGGCACACCTCCCCAAATATCTATACCAAACAGTTTGAATCAAATGTCCAAACGGTTTCACAAACCGTTTGGGAGCAAACGGTTTCACTATACCGCATAGAAGCAAACGGTTTAAGACCTTTTGGTGATGTTGACCAGGGTTGACCGTTTGAGGGTTTGTTCATAATTATATAGGTTAAAGAACCATCAATTATTATTGATTAACTCCAATTGGTTCATGAGTTGAAGGTCCATCAATCACCTAAACCCTAATCGGGTTGAGTGCTGATTTCATAAGTGATTGAGTTTGAAACTTGGGTTGATTGACCCAAACGGTTTCAAAACCATTTGGGAATCACCCAAACGGTCTCAAGACCGTTTTTAGGTCAACCAAGACCGTTTGGAGGTCTAGGGTTGAGTATGGTTAGGTATTTGAAGATTCACACATATGTTATAAACCCTAATCGACTAAGTGCTGATTTTGCAATTGAATGAGTTGATGCTTTGGGTTGATTGACCCAAACGGTTTCAAAACCATTTAGGGATCACCCAAACGGTCTCAAGAACATTTGGGGGTCACCCAAGACCGTTTGGAGGTCTAGGGTTGGATATGGTTAAGTGTTTGAAGATCCAAAGATATGGTATTAACCCTAATCGGCTAAGTGCTGATTTTGCATTGGAATGAGTTGATGTTTTGGGTTGATTGACCCAAACGGTTTCAAAACCATTTGGGGATCACCCAAACGGTCTCAAGACCGTTTGGTTATCACCAAAGACCGTTTGGAGGTCTAGGGTTAAGTATGGTTGAGCCATTGAAGGTCCAAAGATATTAAGTTGAAGTACAATCAAGTGTTGATTTGGTGATCAATCCTAGGATCCAAACTTTAATTGAATGACATGGTTGATGATGATATGATGGGAAAACGGTCTCAAGACCATTTGGAGGTCATCCAAACGATCCCAAGACCGTTTGGGGGTCACCCAAGACCGTTTGGAGGTCTAGGGTTGACCATGGTTAGGTGTTTGGAGATCTAAAGGTATTGAGTTGAAGAGTAATCAATTGCTGATTTGGTGAGCAACCCAATGAACCAAACCCTAATTGGTTGACTTGGATTTTGATGTGGACATGGGCAAACGGTCTCAAGACCGTTTGGAGGTCATCCAAATGACCTCAAGACCGTTTGGGGTCAGGTCATGTCCATTTTGGATGATGGTCCATTAGTTTGAAAGTAACTAGTTTCACATTGTATAATGTTGAAGGTTCATCAATTCCAAACCCTAATCCAATTGATTCAAACCCTGATTGGTGACCAATTGAGGGTCAATTGAGGGTCAAATCAGTTGAAGGTTGACCTATTTAACTCAATTGAAGTATGAGGATAGGTACAATTGATGATTGGTTCCATGAATTCAATGATTCAAGGAATCAACATTGGAAACCCTAATTCAATTTGATTGGTTGAGACCATATTTGGTCCATGCGGTTTTGAGGAGGTTTGGACCAAACGGTCTCAAGACTGTTTGGGACCAAACGATCCCAAACCGGTTGAGCCCATGCAGTTTCAAAAAGTTGCTTTAGCAAACGGTTTCAATTGGTCAATTCAATTGGATACCTTATGTAATGAAGGTCTAATGTGATTGAATCTCTTGAGAATTAAGATGATGAATGATCCATTGATCCAATGATGATTAGTAAGGATAATCAATGAAGGTACAAAGGTTGAAACCCTAATAGTACCTAAGTGATTAGTTCCAATTAAGGGATGAACCCTAATTGCTTATAGGATCAATGACTTGGTACACTATGTTAATCATAGTTGTTTGTACTTGATTGAAGGGTTGATATGACCTAATCAAGTTGAGAAGATGTTAGCATGAATTCATACATGAATATGATTCACGTGGTGATTAAGGGTATGATCATTAAGCAAAGAGATCATGAAACCCTAATCATGGACATAAACCCTAATTGACAGGGTTATTGAACTCTAGCTCTAATTGAGTGCAATTCTAAATGAAACCCTAATCCAGGGTGAGGATGTAGCCCTAATGTAGGATAATGATATGTGAACTCTAATTTATGGAAATGAGATGTAAAACCCTAATTGGGATGAATAGTGAATCTCCAATTATGGATAATTGAATGAAATTCTAATAGAGATGAACAGTAGACCCAAATTATTGGTGACTATGGAGGAAATCCTAATTAAGGATAATTCCATGTGAAATCCTATTCTAGGGTTATGTCAAAAGAAACCCTAAATTAGAATGAAGTATAAGGAACATTTATGTGGTGATGTGATGTGAGAATCAAACTTAGGGTGATGTCATGTAATGACATGTAAAATCCTAGTTGAGGGTATTCCATGTGAAACCCTAGTTGAGGGTGATTCCATGTGAAACCCTAGTTGAGGGTGATTCCATGAGAAAATCTGATTAAGAACTAATACCACATGATGTTCTAATGCTATGTTGAGATGATAGGCCCTAAGAAGGGTGAAGGTATATGAGACTCTAATGTGAAGTCATAATGCATAAAGCCTGAATCCCGAGAAATATGACAATGAATCATAATCCTAATTTTAAGTAAGGGTATAAAGAAACCCTAATGATGAGATAGAAGGAATGGCCTTATAATGGTGAAACATTTCATGTGTTTGATTATAAGCAACCTTATTATAAGCAATGTCTTTAGCATTAGACAAGTCCATATCATTAAAGATAATTGGACAATTCTAATGTGTGATCCATGCACCATATGATGAAAGTAACAAGTTAGTGGATAAAGTATTAAGAAGGAAATACCTTAATACAAAGTTAGTTGATTAACTTAAGATGATGGAAATGAAAAGAAAGTGATACATTCAGATATGATAGATATCACATTCTGCATTTCATTGTAGATTTACCTTGATGAACCTCTAATTCAATACTCTTGGTTAAGAAACACATGAAATGTGTGTTATGCAATTGTTACAATAAAGATGTAATGAACTCAATGTACTTTGATAAATGTTGACCAATATACCTTGAGAATGGGGTAAGCTAATCGATGAGTATGATGTAATCATACCATGACAAGGATGAGAAATGAACTCATGCCTTGAATTGATGACCATTAATGATGCATGATGAGAATAGTGATCATAAGCAAATACTTATGATATCTTTAAATACTCCCAGAGGTGTGGAGCAATACATTAGAGTTGAACTAATAATGTGAGCATGAAACCCTAATTAAAGCATGATGGGAAACCCTAACCCTAATTTTGGGTAAAGGGAATGAAAAACCCTAATTGATAGATAACCCTAATCCTGATAAAGGATGGTGGTGTTACTAATGTTTCATATGATGTGACAAATAACTTACATGACTGTTATCATGTCTATTAATCATGTAGACATCATGAGATGATGAACATATCTAGATATGAGCTATGACTTTCATATAATAAACATGTTGTATGGCCTTATCTTCCTAATGTTGTTGTTACTTAGTAAAAGTAACAAAATGGGTATGAACCTTATGAGTTCCATGAGTAAGTTGTTGCCTAGTGAAAGGTGGCAAAACATTTATTAGGCTTTGAGATCCATGTGAGATACTTGTGTAACAAGTATTATGCATACCTCGGTCTGAGGACCTGGAGGTAATGGTTACCTAACAAGTGGTAACAGTGATAGTGAAGAATTGAGGGTATGAATACCCAAAGCTGATAAGTATGATAATAATGTAGTTGATGGGAGGTGAACTTCTAAAAGAAATGAAATGAGGGACTAAGATCCCAATGTCCTTTAAGGATTGAGAAAGTGATTGGTGAAAATAGTACATGTTTCTTTATAGCACTTATCTGAATAAGTTATGTTTGAGAACTTGGATGATGCTAAAAGAATATGCTAATGTACTTAATTAATCAAGTGAAATCATATCATGTAGAGCCATGACCATAGATCCATCATCGTCAGCAAATTGGTGATGGTGAAATGGGTGCTCCATGGCAAAACCTGGAGGGTATACTATTGAGTATGTGGGGGTTATGGGCGTGAATATCCTTACGCCCTAATGGAGGAATTAATAGAAGATAAACATTAAACCTCTCAATCCTTCATTACTTGCACCGTGATAGATGTATCACAAATCTCCCAAAGATTGGGACAGATGCAGTACACATATCCCAATATTGTTAATGCCAGATTGATGGAGATAAACATGAAATCTCACGATCGTGAAGAGAGTACAGCATGCCACTGTAACTCTAATAGCGAAGTTGCCAGTATACCCTGGAAAGCTATATATAGCAGAGACACAAGATGTCCTGCATGTGATCTCACGCTGACCGAGATATGGGAGGTCATGGGAATCCGGCTCTTCCATTGACCTTGTATGGTACCGATTTCGACTTCACAATGTTCGATTGGAGCATGAGCGGTATACCTCATCTCCTCAGGGCATAAGTGTGATTGTAAAAAATAATCAGTCGTATATCGTGCTTGCTTAAGGATTGAATACGAAAATTCATTGGATGATGTTATATTTCTTTTATGCATCCCTAGATGATAAATGTTATTCTTATCTCTTTACATTCAATGCAAGTAGATAGATGAACTATGATTCTATCATGGATAAATGCATTACTCTCCTTGGAAAAGGAGATTACTTTACTTTGTTCATTCCATGATTAATATTGTTGTTAATACATAAGAACTCCTATTCAGTTTTAATTATAATAAACTACTATAACAATGTTTTGGCATAGAGTTATATCTCCCACTGGGACAATTTACAATTGTCTCACCCCCGTGGGATCCAATGTTTTTAGGTAATCACAGAAGAAGAAGCAGGAACCCAATAGTAAGAGAAAAGCAGCAGCAATATCAGGGACAGCAGTGATGACTCAGGTGGAGGCACTGGCTGTCAAGTTTTATCTAGATAGTAGTCCTATGTGTCATCCTTGTACTCTCAGGTCCTCAGAATTTATAGTTAGTGTTTTAATGAATCGATCTAAGATTTTGGCTTGATACCTCGAAGTTATATGATGTCTATATATTATGTCTTGAGACAGCTGATGTTGTGAATTTCGAGAAGAGATTGTGTAAGACTTGTATTATGAAACAGAATGTAAATGTTACACTTTGGTTCTTAATGGAAGAGTTTCCTATGTTTGGATCTCTTTGCAAAAAGTTTTAATTTTTAGTATTTTCAGTAATCCACTACAAATGATTCGCTTCCGCTTAGTTAATCTTGTGTTTTGTAAGTTGGATGCCACAACTCTGGTCTGGATCACTATCTGAATCAGATTCGTCAGAATAAGCTTCACTTTCTGATAGTGAGTTTGTTTGACTTTCTTGGTGAGGATAGGAGTCATCATCTTCATAGACCCATTCTTGTTCCTCTATTGGTTCATCAGCTGGATCATCTGGATAGAATGAAGAACTTCCCTGCGTAGGTTGGTCTTCACAGAAAAACATAGAAAAACCCTGGTGCATCCAGTTGATGATTTGAATCGAATGGTGAAGCATACTCCTCTTCAGACCCAATGGAATGGTATTGATGACTGGCTTCTTCATTTCTAGGTAGTAGAGCTTGTGACTGCATGGTAACCCAGTTGATGAGCTCTTGAAGCTTCCTACCTTGTTCGACATTTTTATCATGAATCTGTTGAACTTGGACAGCTAAGCTCTCGAGATCAGTTAATTCCACCGTGTACTCATGTTGTAGACTCACTGTATCAAACTGATGCGCTTGGATGAACCCTTGCTCAGCAGTTTGAAGTAGACTTCTACTGTGGTCTGCAGCCTTGATGGTTACTTTGAGATGATGATCCTGCTCTTCTAGGAGTTGTTGCATTAGATCGACATCTTCTTGGAGATGAGGGGCTAAGGAGGTGAGTGTGTGAATACTTTCTCTAGACAACTCCACATCCTTGATCAGTTCTTGATCCCATGATAGCACGGGAGTCAAGGGCTGACTGGAAGTCTCCGTCTTTGGGGAATCTTCATATGATGACAGTGGGGGCGAATATAACTCGACTAGCTATAGATCATGACCTTCGATTATTTTCTAGCAGTCAGGACTGCAGAAAAGCTCGGGAGGATAGATGGATAAGGTCACTTGTCTTGTCGAAGTGAGATCCATGGCTGAAAAAGGTATAAGAAAAAAGGAAAACTATTCAGTATATATGGACAAGTATGTGTAAAGCAAGAGGAAAATTATGCATATATATATAGGCTTATAGTGACATAACAAAAACTTTTAGGTGTGTAAACGTGGAAAACCACATCCCCGACAACGGTGCCAAAAAGTTGATCGGCCTGAATCGCATGTCCAGAATACGGAGGTAGATTCAGAAGGAATCGAACTCTTAAATTTATAACCCGAAACCTTCTAAGATGCCCACAACTTTTATTACGGGGTCAAAGTAGATATATGGGGTTGAACACAGGGATGTCGTGACATTTAGGACACCACCGATCTCATTCTTGAGTCAGATAAGCCAAAAGAGATAGTCGATAAAAGTATATGCTAACTAGTCTAGCGGGTTGTCATGGTTTAAAACAAAGAAAACAAAACAAAATTGTGACGACAAACACCAAATATCGGATACGATTAATGCAGAAGTGATCATTTGCAGCGGATTAACAAAAATCACTAAAAATTAAAACCATTTACAAAGAGGTCCATTTCCAGGAACTCTTATAACAAGAACCAAAATATTATATACACATACATTCTGGTTCACAAAGTACATATCATGTACCATCCCTTCTCTAGGGTTACAAGTATCAAGTGCTCTATTAAAAACTATACACGGGCAGCATAACAATCTTGAGGCATCAAGCTAAAATCTCAGACTGATCATAAAAGCACTAATTACTAACTCGTAGGACCTGAGAGTACAAAGACGACTCATAGGACTCTTATCTACATGACATGACAATCAGTATCTCCACCTAAGATGTTACTATTGTCCCTGTTGTTGTTGTTCTTCCCCTGTTGTAGGGTTTCTATCTCCTCATCCTCGTCCACCTAAAAAGGTTGAATC